>JALIRH010000073.1:1111960-1778920 GCA_023055505.1 Callipepla californica brunnescens | reverse complement strand
CTATATATTAACACGCAAAACACCACAAAAGAAGAACTATGCTGATACAAGTCTACATCTCTTTTTTAATTCTTCTTACAGCCTGTACCAACTTTATTCAATGCAGTCATACCATATCATCAAACCTAGCCATGCCAAACCAGTCCTTACAAAAGGACTGAATTCAAACATTACGCAGAATTTTGTTTCAAACAACTTACTTCCCTTTCCAACACATACCCGTCCATAAACGTTGTGAGGTGTGTTTCTGTGCTTACCTTTATAGACAGAAAGGCTTTAAGCAGTGGTCCATATAGGGTTATCTGGGAATCTGGAGAGAGTTCCAGTTCCACATGGAGCTTGTCCGGGGGCAGTTCGGCAGGGTCGAGGGGAAGGCGGGTTGAAGCAGTGGGAGAAGAAATCACACTCTCAGATGTTTTCTGTGATGGTCTTAGCACAGATAACATTGTTTCTTCCATTTCTGACACTTGGGAGCAAATGAAGACATATTTTGATTATGTTACATTTCTAATGGACAAAATTATGAAAACATGAAAGTGTTATAAACGTAACTTCTTGCAGCTTTCTAATTTGGATTCTATAACTATGCTAATGTATCTATGCTACAGAAGAGATTTCTCATATCTAGCAAGCATGAGAATGCAGTAAACTACAGAATATTTTAGTTGACATGAATTATGCAAGAGAAAAACAAGCCTACAAGTTACAAAAAAAAAAAAAAAGATTTATTTATCTTGTTTTTCAAGTTAAACAAAGACCTGCTTTTATTTCAGTGTAGTAGCTTTCCCACAATAGCTATTGCAGAGTAAACAGAAGTGAATAAAAGAAACACCACAAAAGTTGTATTACAAATCTGTTCTGTGTGCACTACAATTTCCTCTCAAACTCAATTAATCTAGACAAAACAGTTTGAAATTCAAATCCTTCTATTTCTTCTTTTTACTCGGAACTAAGGAGGAGCATACTGCCTTTTTAAGGGTGGAAAGACCAAGAAAAGGAAGTGAATAACTCAAAATCAATGGGGATGTGATTCCTGAAAAGCAAATAGCTTTATGGAGAAATCATAGAAAATTACTGTTTCATATGGAGAAAGAGTTCAGGCACAACTTTAACTTGTAGAATCAGCGCATGCAGAAGTATAGTGAGTACACACGCATCCAGCAAACTAGCTTTCAAGGCTTTAACTTATCATTCTTGTCTATAATCCTTGTTTAGCGCTTGCTTTATGTTATATCAGTTAGCTAAATGCCACTTATTTGGAAATTGCACCTCTTTATTACAGAAAGTATCTGTTTCTCAGAGATTTATGGCATTTTATCAACTGGCTCAAAGGAAAATACCAACAGTTATTTCTGTAACAAACACGTTGTGTCAGCATCACAGATCAAACAGAACCATGGAAGTGAACTCAACTTAACTAAAGGATTATCCTGTAGGTGCAATTACCTGTGTGTATGAAACTGTAATTATAACAATTCAATCCTGAACAAGTAAATAATTTCAAATATGAAGTATGCAAATTTGACATAAATTTAGTCTTAAAACAACACTTAATGAATATCTGCACAATGGAACTTATCCTGTTTCACAAACTAAAATATGATTCATTCATTTGAACTGTTGGAACTCAAAACCCAAAATCTTATTCAGAATCATGTCTTCGAACACCTGTTCATTGGAGCTTTTTCAAATTAATCATCATTCTTGTTACTTCATTATCGCTCCTTCATCAGTTCCTCTCTCTATCCTCAACCTGAAAGACTTTTGAACAACCTCATATCATCTTGCATACCTCCCTCTGCACTTAGAATATTTGAGCAGAGAGATAAAATTAGGGTATCTGAACTTCTTTTGCAAGCACATACATATATTTCACATTCAGAACTTTACAATTTAAAATTTGAAAATTCTCACCCAGAAATTCTTGTTAGACTTGTTAGTCTAACACTCCTATCAAACTGCCCTCGTTCACTTTACCACAGTGATTTTCAAATACACGAACATAAGCCTATGTCACTGTATCTCATACAAATACAGTGTATTTAAACATTAAAATGATAGGGAAAAAAAGTCACAGTTTCACAAGGAAAAAGGTTTACAAAGGCTACGTAACATAGTACAGCCAAAAATACCGTACTTCATATTTATTAAACTAAATGATAGTTTTCTTTAGGTAACAACCCACTTAAGAAGTCTACTCTGTTAAGGATAAGGAGAATTAACTACAAATAGTATCCTTTTTTTTCTTGTCCCCTACAGGGAACCTGGATACTTTCTGATATTTTGAATTGAAAGAAATGTTGTCAGGTTTGAAATTAAAATCAGCAGTCCAAAAAAAAAAAAAAAAAAAAAAAGAAAAAAGAAGAAGTAAAAAAGCGGTTCAGTTTAAAATTAGTTTCTGCAATTTTAGGAAGTTAAAGCCAACACAATCATAGCACTTCCTGAAACGAAACATATTACTGAGAAGAAAAACATATTTGCACTTACAGGATTGTTTTAACTGCTCATCTGCCTTTTGAGGATAAATTGGGTGCCACGAGTAGTCAATAGTAAACACAACACTCGGGACTGTCCAGCATTCAACCCATCCAGCCCTTTCAAAAAGAAATATTTGTAGCACAAGTTTCATTATGTATGCTCCAATAACATACAAAGCTGCTTTTCCATAAAGAAACTAACTAAATATAAAAAGCCAACACAGATACATGAACATAAATTAAAACTAGACTCACTCTTCTTGAGTAATGTTCCTCCACTTGGGTTTGCCTGTTTTCTGACCACTTGGACATTCACCAGAAACGCAAGATTCAGGATTTATTTTATTTGGTTGACAATCTTTCACCAACATAAAGAGAGAATATTTGCTTGGATGACAATCTGGTAGGTACAAATGAAGATCAACATCTTCTCCCTAAAATTAAACATTAATAAAGTATATTTACATTCATTTTCTGCACAACGCTCATTTTATTTACATGCTCACATGTACCACCATCTTCACAAAAATGATGCACAATGCCTCAGTCTTTATATGACTGCTGACCACAACTCCCACCAATTTGTAATAATACTCCAAGAGCTCCACAGTTCTTAGCTGTAACTTGCATATAAGAACACATCATAGCAAGCTGCAAAACAGAAGTGCACAGCTTTTAGAGATTGCAGTTACTCTTCTGTTCAATCCATAACGCAAAAATTCAGTGACTGGCCCACAACTTACCAACTTCTTAAAATCAACTGGACCTTTTGTTTGTTCATTTGTTTTTTAATTTAAATATAGCCTTGCTTATTTTGCTATCAAATTACACAAGCTTACCAACATCGCCTTCAACTAGTTTTTAATGTTAGTAACACTACACAATTTCTATTTTAAGGAAGACAAAAGAAAAAGTACAATGTTCCAGAGAATTAGTTTGGCACATGAAAGATACATCTGTTATTTTATAGAAGATGCAAAAATTCACAAGACAGGTTTCCAAAAAGTTTGGATTGCCCATTTCAAATGTGTATATACACGCGTGTGCATCTGTATGTGTGTACGCTTATATAAAATAAAAAAACTAAAACACTCTATGATTGGATGCTTTATGTAATCAAGAGTAATTATTTTCTTCTGGTTCATTTATAGAAAAACTATATGAACAGGAAGCGAAAGAACGTTTCTGTTTCAAGAAGGAGTTTACTTCATAGTTCCTAACTGAAGAAGAAAAGGAAGTAAAAATATTTCACATTCAGAAAACAAAACAAATAAAATAAATAAGGAGGGGCACTGAGAGAACAGAACTTACCTTTAAAGAGAATCTGGTATTGCATGTAGTTGGAACAAAGTCAGTGAAAGGCAGAGAGAAAACAATGTTTAATGTTTCTCCACAAGCTGCTAGATAAACTGGGAGAGAATAGGAAAAGCAAACACATAAAACACTGTCAAAATGACTCCCTATTTTGTTCTTAGGCAAATTATCAAACATATAGGTATAATTAAGGAAAAAAACGTTAACTCATGACAAAGAAAAATGCTGTGCATTTAGAGTATAAATTACCAAATCATTCTGGACATCCAAAGGATCTTCAAAAATGAATACTAAAAACGTGACCTGAAGCTACACTCCCAAGAGAAGGTATACATTTGTACGAAATGTAGAAAACAAGTGAGGATTTGCAGCAGTTTTAGGATGGCTCACGCATAACAACAGTAGCAAAACGGGTAGTTATCACTGAATTCATTTCAAAGTAAACATACTAGATTTTTTTTCCACTGCATGTACTGTTTCAAATTAAAAACTGACTTTACCATTTTCTTGTTGTTTGGTGGAACAGTCAATCCAGTTGTGTTGGTTTGCTGCCCAAATCATTTCAAACTGATGAAACATGACTTTGAAGTTCCACATATAAGGAACAAATGAATAAATATCAGGCGCACTATCACTAGACCAGTCTTGGATCAAATCTAAAATTACAGAAAGTAATAAAAGACATGTTAGTAGTAATCAAGGGGAGACTTCCTCTTTAAAGTTAAGCTGGCTTCTAATAAATTGGAAATCTTCAACATTGGTTTCTTTACAGAAAAAGGAAAATGAGGAAAACTATACACAATATCCATTCCTCAAGCAGATTCCACAAATACTTCCTGAGAATCCATCTTCTTGCTTTCTAAGCTGGAATGGCATAGGTTTAATCAGGCTTTCTAGTTCAGTTTTATTCAGTAACAAGGTTTTACGTTTATCCAAAAAAACAATGAACTAATCAATGTTTTCCTTTGGTTTTCCACTCTATACTATAAGCATATATTAGTTCTATTTCCTACCCCCCAGCCCAATACAGAAAAACAATGTTTCTGGAGAAGCTCACAGGTTCACTCTGCATAGATTGTTAGATTATGCTGTGCACACCAGCACTCTACAAGTGATGACTCTGGCCTCACTAGGAGATAACTTTATTAGCATCACACTATGCTTGTACTAATTAATCCTCCACTCAGCAGGGCTAATTAGAGCAGGTAGTGCCACACTGATGAGGCTATATTCTTTCTATTTCTGCAGCTGGAACATTCAGCAACAGTTTGGTGATGCAGGGTTGTCTTGCGTACACGTATTCATCATCACAGTCAAAATCCTAAGGAGCTCCTAATTCTAAGGAGCAAATTACTTTCTCTCATCATCTGTCAGCCTCAGAGTCAAGACCTAAGCCACAATAACTAAAAATCAGTCAGCCAAATACGACAAGTATCAGAGAAATCAACATCTTAGTGGCAATTATTAAATGAATTAATAGCTTTAGTATAAATAAATAAATAAACACAAAAGAAAACAAAAAGTACCCACATCTGAAATTTAAGCTTGCTTAACATAATTGCAGATCAAAATTTAATTAGCTGATAGAAAACTAAATTATTTAGCATATCTACTGAAATATAAGAATATTGTGTAATTAGACACCAGTACCCCACAGAAGATATTGGGAACTTGGTCCTCAGAAATAATTTGTTTTCCTGAGCACGTGAAATCACAGTAACTCCAATTGTATGGCTCTGCAAAGTTTGAAGAAATGGTAAACAAAGACCATTTAATTAGATATATAACTTAATCAGTAAAGCAGTTACCTGTAAAGAAGCTTTTCTGAGCAAAGATAAAATGATATGTTGCTTTATAAACCTCGAGTTCACACTGCCACGTCTGTGGCATGTTCCATATCCGGGGATAACTGGCATTAATATGAAACTGTGAACAAGATATTAAAGTATTATAATTATTTAAAAACATGACATGTTTGACCCTGTAGCACAGCAGTTTTCACATATGTACTTCGCTGAATAATTAAAACTCTTTTCCTGCTGAGATGAACAGAAGGGCACTCCAGTTCCTTAATAATTTAATCTCACTCTCTGTCTTTCTGAGTTTGAAGGTCAAGTGTTAGTGTATTCATTTATTTGGAAAGGTATTGCTACAAACTTCTGATATGGCTCAACAACGTAATGTGCGTTGCACTAGACATAGCAATAGACTGATATGATGCTCAAAAAACAGACATTAAAAACATCTCTCTGATGAGGTCATCCATAAACTAGTGAGAAAGGCAATCAACAATTACAGAAATTGAACATTAGGACAATAAAAGAAAACACAGTTTCATTTCAAAAAGTTTAAGTACCTTGAAATACCTACAAATGCAGATATTCTGTGGTACAGCTACAACTGTAACAACTCAGTAAGATAAAGTCTACATAAACACATGGCTACAAAGCCAACTAGGCAAGATTTGTGCATAGTACTCAAATCCACCCACAGGTTTCAATTCACATAAAACTTTCCTTACATATCAATGTCTTCTAAAAAACATTTTAAAGTTCTATTTCTGCACTGTTTAAAATCCTGAACATCAGCTCTGAAGACAAACAAATATGCTCCTTATTAAAAATTCTTTAAAGAATGAAGCCTTGTTCTTAATTATGCAAACTTACAGCTAGCATCTCAGCTTCTAAAAGAGTCCGGTACTGCATACTGCTGGTGGCATCAACATGCAGAAGCTGCCCTTTAATTGTAGGTGAATAGCCTAGTAGATAAAAATACAAAAATAATTATTCCAATATAATAGCTATACAAACATTTTAAATATTATCACCAATAAATTTAACAGTCCCCAAACAAAGAAGAAATTCTGTGCTGGAAAATGCTACTATGATAATTCCATCTTCTATTAGTCAGTGAAGAGATCATTGCATTCTGTAGGAGGGATGGAATGGCTTAGTTTCTGGAAATCTTAGCTTGAATTGCACAAGAAAATACAAATATACCAGAGAGAATCCAGAGAACTAACAGATTAGCAAAAAGGATTCAAACCAGCCAAGAAACTAAGTAAATCAAACAAAGACAAACAAACAAGAAAAAAAAAACCACCAAAACATAACTTTACATTTATCTCAGACTTCAGAGTTTATTTTTAAAATGTAAATTATTTTTCATCATGTATTCCTCAGCACAATCCAACTACTGCACTAATCCTACTGAAGACAACTTCTTGTTTGAGTTGACAACACATACATCATTTGCTTAAATACAAACATCATTAAACGACACACTTTCTAGTAATTAGAATTTTTTATTTAGATTTCTTAACCCAAATAAAACATGGAGGTAACTTAATTATTTAAATACATATATGCTGAAATAATTTCAGTGAAATGTACAATTAAACACTTTCTTTTCTTGTGTAAGTGTATGCATGTATTTACATATAAATATGTATGTGTATGTGTGTGTGTGTGTGTGTATATATATATATATATATATATATGTATATATATATATGCATGCTACATAAGGAGATTTATTTATCTCACATTCAAAGGCAAAACACTACCAGATAGTCACACTCATATGAATTAAGACAACTGTTCAGGAAAAATTTAAGAAAACAAATTAAGCCTAGCCTTAACTCACCATTTTCACCAACTGTCATGGGAATATTTACTTCCAAATATGATCCTGCACCAACATTTACATGGACAGCATTGGTTTCCTGCATGGATTTAATAGCAAACACAAGCATTATTTCTAGACATTCAGTATCAACCAATGTACTTCATGCATCTGGCTATTATTATCCACACCTGGTTTAAAAACAAACTTGATGACTGATGAAAAGTTATTAATGAAGTAGCTTTGTGCAGTGAAACCAGACATTCAATGAAGTTACGCTATACCCCCTTTATAACCACCCTCATTTATAACTGCCCCATATATGCATCTTCTGTTTCTCCTGATATCATCTCTTCATTGATATCAGATATTCATCCAATATCAGAAGAAATACTGTCTTCGTCAGGGCAAGTTCCATCCTAATACACACACACACACACACACACATATACACTTTCTTTCTGTGATTATCAGTGTGATTATCAGAGTAATTATCAATAATCTCAGAAAATAAATACAACTTCTCCTAGCTTTTATAAGCACCTGAGACAAGTAAAAAGATGTAAAACCCAAAAAACACAGTGGAATCACAGTAGAACAAACAAGATTTACAGACAAGATTCAAGATTCTATTATTTACCCTATTTTTGGTAAAAAGCAAATCAATGGTGGCATCTGCAATAATATTCATCCGCAGTTCAAATGCAAGAATCTGTCTTGGTTTCCCAGGCTGAGCAATTTCAGAGATTTTCATAACTTGGTAGTCTGGGGGGAAGAAAAACTTCCACAAGCAATCCCTAGGGGGGGGAAAAGACAAAACAGTTGTTTTAATTTACAGAGCAAAGGCATTTATTTGGTTCACTTAATGATTTTCCAATTGCTGAGTCTTCAAGACAACCAGCACACGCCTTAGGAAGGAATGCTTGTTTAGAAGGCTCCCAGATGACGAGACTAATTCACTACCAAAACAAAACTCCAAAAATCCCATTAATAAGGAATGCCTATTGGATAAAAGCCATAGGCAGTCAGACCATAAAAAAATATATATTTAAATCTAATTCAGATTGCAAACCATGTTTTCCTCTTACTCCTAATCTTCGGTTTACAAATCTACAAGGAAGTGTAGCAGGAAGGAATGTTTATGCTTGAGTTTGTGCCCAACTTATCATTGTAATGCACAGAAAGAAACAAGGTACAAAAGCGTGTAGTCCTTCAGAAGAAGAATGAAATGAAGCCTACATTTCTGCATACTTGTATTTGAACATTTAGTTATGTGGAGAGAAAACCACAGATGGAGTACAGACAGCAGAGCTTTTTTGGGTCTCAAGGGGGAGGAAGCAAGTCCTTAAGCTGAGTGACACAGTTTCCATGCATCCAACACCTGACCACTAAAGCAACTTAAAAGTTAACACAGGCAGGGGAAAACAAATAAACAAAAGAAACAAATCCACAACTTCAATGAGGAAAAAAAAACAAAAAAAAACACCCATGCACACATGTCAAAAAACACTGCAGTGACACCTGCTTGGGGAAACCCAAGGCATTATTGCATGGAGTACTTTAAGATCAGTATTCGTGAAAGCTCTACTATATATTGAGGAGTAGAAAGTCCAAAGAATTTCCACAGATCAGTGCTTTGAAAACATACAGGTACTTCCCAAAATTCTATGTTCTATCTATGGCATGGTGAGAAGGTGTTCCCAGGTATGTGTCTCTGAACCCTGTGCACACTGCGCACCAAACCATCTGTTGGCTAGCCACTTGAAATTATAGAAAACATACCACCACAGTTCTAGTTTTTTTTTAACAGTATTAAAAATGTCATTAATGATTAACTGACTCCACATTCTGTTCTAGAAATCAGCATTTTCTCTCAAGTCCTACACGGCACTGTCGTATCTGATGACTAATCTTCCATTCTCACATTTACAGACAGTTAGTCCTATCAGTTTCACATGAGAATTTATAGAGGCCAAGAAAGGTATTAATTTGTAATTAACAAGAAAAAAAAAGGGAAAGTACTGATTATGTCACTGTTACTTAACAGTCCTTCACCCTCTAAACAATTTTACTGTCTCCAACAGAAATATTCATGCACAAAATATAGAGGGCTTAGCGAAGAACAGTTATAGAGCTCTTGCCTAATATTTTAATCACTAAAATATCTAGATTATAAACACTTTGGAGACAGCATCAAGTGGCTGATTCTGTTAAGTAGTGATAAATGATTACACCTCATTATTTTCAAAGCCAGATTTGTACTTCCATGGATTTTCTCACCAACACACAGCATATTTCAAACTGTAATCTCTAGACAAATAAGCCAATAAGAAATAAACAAGTCTAAATAAAAGCAATTAAAAAAAATGAAATCCTTACGTAACATTTGACAAATAATAGAACTATGTTGTTCCAAAAAAACAGGAACAAAAAATTATTAAATTAATACTAAAATCTCACAGAAAGATTCTAGCTTTAGGACAACACAGTAAATAACAATGAGTTTACTAACTCTACTGTGACAGAGTTCTTTTTTCCTTTCAAGACTCTTCAGTCTAACCCATACAAATTTTAAGACTAAGTAATTACATACTGGAGACTCTAAAATGTTTGCTCAATAGTAAGAGATATTAAAGATGAAAATTGAAGCCATAAATCATGATAATACCTCTGCCTATCAGCCCAAGGTCCATAGTTGAAGTCTGTTCCTTTCCCACAAACAATGTCCAAGCCCCAACATGGTGGCAGATCCTGTAATTTGCTGTCTTCGTTGTTAGCTTCTCCATCATTACTTTCCTCCGTCTCCTCTAGTACAAGACCTATATTACATAATATAATAAAGAGATTATCAAAGGAAGCCCCGTCAAATTAACGTGAAAAATGACCGCAAAGCACAACACAATTAAATTGTTTGGTTGGTTGGGTTTGTTTGTTTTTTGTTTTGGATACGTAGGTATCAAGCCACAATTCAATATAGGCTCTCATCAGAAAAGCAAGAAAATGACCCCAAATCCTTGGGATATTCTCAAGAACTGGTTTCTAATGTCACTGAAACGAGTTTGAAAGTTTTGAAAAAAGATAAAAAAATAAAAAAATATCATCTCCACAGACAACACAAGCAAATAAAGAGGAAAAACTTAAGACAGTAGATCCAGAGTTACTAGCAAAACTTCAAGCAGTCATTTAGCAATGATCCAAAATAGCCATCAATTTTCCACCAACGCACATAGTATTGAATGTTTTACCTTTGCTAAAGATTCGGGTTACACTTTAAGTATAATAAAAACAAAAGCTTTTGCGAAGAACAACAAAAACTCTAGCAAAATAATGTGGTAATATAATGCACTGGATTTAAAGTGAAAAGGACAGACACTACAGTATTCTGTAATCAACAATTAAATAACCTTTACAAAAAACCCAACGAATCAGTAATACATACTGACCATAAAATGACTCCATCCCCAAACTACCTTTGGAAAGAAAAATAATGTCAACTTACACCTTCAAAACCAATCTTAGTATCAATATTCACTGCTTACATGTTGCATGGGAACTCAGGTAAGGCACTATCAACTGACCTCCTGCATCTAAGTAATGCTCATTAATAAAACTTTTAGTTCTACATGTACAGTTATTTTACCCCTGGAACTCCCCAGGTCTTCTAGATAGACCAATCTAAATGCTGATAAGAACTATTAAAAAGGAAGTGGATAAAAATCTCACATTCTCCAAAATGTGATATTCACCAACTGTCTCCTATTTGTTTGTGCAGAATTTGGGGGAGATTTTTTTTTATTTATTTATTTATTTATTTTAATTTTCAGGAAAAAAAGAAAAAAAAGGGTATGAATATTTGTGAATGCCTTCTTCCCACTTCAAAATATACTTTTCCACCGTGAAAATAAATTGTCTAACAAGTCCAGACAATTAAAAATACAACCAGCCTTTGCATCCCTTAAAGCTTGACATTTAACATGAGGTACCTGGTTCATCCATATAATAGTAGATGTCAACATCATTGGACTGCATTACCACAAAACCTTCACCCATCAGCCTTGGCGGTCTGAAATGGAAAAAAAGGGCAAAGATGTGTTAAGCATAATGAAAGAGCAACATAGGTCAAAGAATCACAGAATTACTCGGGTTGGAAAAGACCTCAAAGATCATTAAGTCCAACCACAACCTAACTGTACCACCCTAACTCTAACAACCCTCCACTAAATCATGTCCCTGAGCAAGCTTTCCTAGTAGATTTGTAAGCAGGTTCACTCATATGTTACAGTTAGTATGTATTGAAGAATCACCAATAAAACTCTATCAAAAAAAGCATTCTACTGAAAATATCTGTATAAGCCTACCAAAGTTTTGTGGAAAACTTCAGGGTCTTCTATCTCAGAGGAATTGCAGGTAGTTGCATACCTCAGTAAGGTCAACGAAAACCCTCCCATTTGAAGATTTAAAAGTGCTGGAATTTGAACAAACCAAATGCCAGTTTTAACCCATAAGCAACATATCACACTCCTGGAAAAGTCTCCCAATTCCAAGAGATCATAAAACATACTGAAAAGAAGCCTCGTCATAAATTCACAGAGAACAGAAGGGGCTATACTTTGTGCAGTATACCCACACAGCAACTACAGCTAGTATAGTTTTGTCCATATTTGAGCAGGTTGAAGAAAAGCCAGTTCCAAGCAGGAAACCACATGGATGCATTAAAACTCATTTCCAGAAGTCCCTTAAGTGCAATTTGCTGTTACTGTTTGACCTTTGATGCCCATTATGTTTTTGCTGAACAAAGAGACCTGCAACACTGGAGATATGCTATAAGGGGCATCTGACCAGGAAGGTTTTGTGGGAAAAACTCCAGACTGATGCAATCCAAAGACAACAGCACCACGTGTCTACAGCATGGTTGCCAGGAGCCCAACATCAGGCTAACTATAAGAGTCAGAGGCCACTTCATCTACTGCCCTTCAGTCCCATGACATTACAAGCAGGGCAGGGGAAACATATGGAGGGGCCCAGGGACATGGGCACATAAGGCACACACCACAATCCTGCCTTTCTGAAGTCAAAATTACAGGTTATTATTCCAGTGAATCATGTTCCCTCCCTACCACACCACACTTCTTGGTCTATCTTCTATCTAAACCAAACATGTTTCTTGTATCGAATTGCAGAAACTATTTTATCATTACATTATTACTACTACACAGAATAGCTAAACAGTTGAGTTACTTCATGCACTAAGACACAAGGTTTCACTTGTCACAAAGACATTTCTCAAGTGTCACAACCCACAATCCCCCACTACAGTTCTACTTCCAATGCTTCTTCTCGATCAAGAATTCCTTTCTCCTTGTCCTACATCATGTTCTTTCATCTGCTAATAGTTTCTTATTAAAATAGCACTCTGAACCAGAGGGACCAGTCATCTTCAGTTCTTCAGTAATTAGACCATGAGTTTAAAAAACAACAAAAAAAAAAAACTTCTTCCTTAGTAACATTTCACTTAAAAGGACCTAAATACATGCAACAGCTCTCCTAACATTAGTATGCTTGCACACTACAACCATTATCACATATTAATTTACAAAATATTTTATGGTAACAATAAAAAATACTGTGAGCATTGTATTTTTACTGCAAGAGAAGTCTTTTGCACTTTTCAGCCACTTCTGTATGTTCGCACTTCTTAATGAAAAGAAATTCCAGTGATACAAGACTAGCAGGGTAGAAACATGCTGCTTACTGCACTGCACCTCTTTTCAAACACAGTAAAGCTCAGAAAATATGGGAGGCAGCAGACAAAGAGCCCATGTGCTGCCAGTTCTTCGTAACCAACTTAGTGAGAAATTTCAAATCAATTTTGCTTTGAGAGTAATAGCAGCAGTGAAAGATAAAATACTTCCTATTCACTTTAATTTTCCAATTATTTCTTCTTTCTGACTAAAATTGAATTGGCCTCCCTAGTGAGATGCAAATAGAGTAGGATCTGAAATAAAAATTATTCAGCAATCTGTGAATAGAAGCAGGAAGAAAAGTACTTAGATATATTTAAACAGTAGTTCATGGAGAGCTCAGATCATTCTGCTTGCACCCTACAACACACACTTGAGTCACTGCATCTGAAAAGTGCCTATCTGCAGAAGCAAGTCAAGCTGATAGCACCAGCTTCTCCAACTGAGTGTACCAACAAGAGACCTTCAAAAGGAGGGTTTGTCCTGACACTTTATTTTATTTTATTTTTAAATATTAGGTTTTGGAGAGTTTTCTGCAAAAAAAAAAAAAAAAAAAAGCAATGGAGGTGTTGAGGAGTCTGTGATAAATGACAGGCAATAAGGCTGCCTTTTGATGTTTGCATGGATTAGTCAGTTTTCCAAATTTCATCATCACTGTACTGTTTTCTATTCATACATTGCCTGAAAGCTAAGACACACCGCTTAACTTTTAAGCCAGAAAAGCACAAGAGCACAGGCTCTCAAGATTCAAAAGCACTCCCACTTTGCAGTGAACTGGGTCATTTATTGAATCTACACAGTAAATTAGGGCACATGTTTTCTACACACACACTGTCCTTCAGCTATCGGGAGCTGCAGGGACAGCAAACACATAGAAGGAAAACACTTAGCGGAAGCAGGAAAAAAAACCTAATAGTTCCAGTATCTTAATCCTATTTTGTTTTAATCTTGTTAGCTTGCTTTCAAAATTAATTGAAGAAGTTTCCTTTGTCGTCATGTTCAAAGATTGAGAAATTCTGTACACACACACACACACACACACATAGAGTGCTACCTGAAGTTGAAAATATATAAAGGCACTTTATATAGGTGGCAGTATTTGGCTGACACAAAGCTGATTAAGGCACAGACTAATGAAGTACAGTTTATTGCCAAGTATTGTAAGTCATTCTCTGGATACAGTTGCTTAGGAGCTACGTGGATTGATGCTATCATTAAACGTGAAATTGTCCAAGGATAGAATTTTTCCTGAGCAAATAACTGTGAAAGACTGAAACTTTGCAGCTTTGTCCAAATTACCTGCTGACCATACAGCATTCTAAGCACTGAATAACACAGTGCAGAAAATTCTGGCTATGAGATTCCTACCATAGCAATGGCTTTCATATAGTATGCACATAAATATCTAGATGGTTGAAGTGCAATAAAACCTGAATCATAGTGCCAATTTTTTTCCATGTAAGCAGCCTATTTTTTTTATTTGCCTTAATATCTTCCAGTTTGTTAAAGCTGCATAACCCTGGCTGTCGAGGAGCAGAACACATATCTTCTACCTCATAGTGGTAGAAGGATCTGCTTTCAGAAGATAACACTATTCCTACCACATCAAGCTTCTCCCTATTTTTTTAAATGCTTTTTCTCCTAAGCTATATCCAAAATATATCTACACAAATAAACTCCTCCAATATTGCATTTGTCCTGAAGTGTTACTGCTGTTAGAGCCTGCAACCAGCTCTGTGTACATGGAGTGAAGAAAAATAACTGAATACAGAATCACAGAGTAGAACAGGTTAAAAAAACAATCTAGAATGAGATAGAAAACCAGTACTTCCCCCCCATAAATCAAATTGTTGCAACGTTTCAACATTTAAAAACTTCAGGGTGACAGAAATGTCAGTCAACTCAACACATTAAGAAAAATAAAGTCACAGAAACACTATCAACTTCTTTTACTCGTTTTTCTTAAATTGTGAAATAATAAAGAAACTTAACAAAACTTCAACAGAACTTACTCGTCATTTTGAAGACCAACGTATCTTGGACTTGGAACCAGCATGACTCTAACATTTTCCAGTTTTCCTTTCACAATACGCATGAACTGATCAAGGTGGCTGGAAGGTGGTTTTGTGGTATACGTTAAAAAAGCGTCATCGAAGTTAATGCAAAGTGTTTGTGGCTGATAATGATTCCCAAATGCCAAGCGACCCTAAATTAAAAAGATGACCAATCAGTTCTAATACACTGCTTTTTCATATATATATTTATTTATAACTCACCCATAATAATACAGTTAAACCATTCATAAGCAAATAAAGACTGGAGCATAAATAAAATATTGCCTTGCACTTTCAAACTCCAAATATTTTATTTCCTGTCACATCAATAACAGTTCCTCTGTTTTTTTGTGAGGCAGCATTAGCTTTTAAGCACAGAGTTTCAAATATCACTAATAAAAGATGCACAGAAAGAAAAATTAAAAATAAAACTGTGTAACACCCCTTACCTAGCTTAATTACTTGGTGAAACTTTTAAAATAATTATAAGACTAAGAATCATGTTATTTCCCAAAATGGAAAATAAGACTTTGTTTCTATGTGCACCAGGAGGATTTATGACTGTGTATGGAAAGGGGTGGTAGGGTGGTGATGGCATTTCCAAAACTTACAAAGAGCATAAAAGAAAACAAAAGAATAAAAAGAATGCTCAAGAAAAATGAGTCGCAAATCTGTTTTTTTATGAGTGTACTACTAAACACCCTCATTATCAGGGACATTTTTTTCCCACTTACCGTGCTCACATTGACTTTAATGACAGGAATAAGTGATCTCCATGATGAAGAAGGGTCTTGAGATTCTGTTTTTACTTTTACGCTATGGAAAAAAAAAAGTTTATGATTTAGTCTTTTATTCAAGGGATCTTCAGTGCACAGCTCTCTGGAAACACTTCTTCCCACAGGGGTACCTCCTCTAAGGAACCTGCTAGCAGTCTACTGCAGACTCCTTCAGAGTCTGGAAGAGAAACGTGAGGCACGCACACCTAGACCTTGGGTGATGGTATACTGTGAGCTGACGGAGACAGAAAACAAGAAAACAAGTACACAGTCCTCAAGGGAACTTACTTTTTTCTAAATACACTTCAGAAAATTCTTTCAAGCCTTTGGTGTACAATCTGTCACTTCCCAAAGGCAGAAGTCCTTCATGCATGCGTCAATAAGAATGTAAACAATGAAATGAAGAAACTGACTTGGAGATGTAGCCCCTACCCAGACTCAGCACTGTTATAGCACACTGCAAGCAGCCCACTACCTAATTTAGGCCTACAGCTGAATATGTAACACCCCTACAAGTAAGTTAAGTCATGCAGAGAAACTCTATGCCCTCACCGTGTTTTATGAGGTACCCAAAAAGAGGAATAAAATAGTTAAGGTTTGTGCAACTACACGCAGTCACATACCACTAAAAAAATAACTCAAGAAATCACTCTGAGTGTAAGGCTCTAAAACCACTATGTACTCCCAGCATTACACAGATCCTCATATTCAATGTCTTGAAGGACTATTACTTCTACTGAGCAACACCGTTATTATTCTGCAAGCATAATCCCTTTCAACACATCCTTCCTTTCCACAGTGCACTTCAAAGAGATTTTTCAACCCATCTCTGATCATTAAGCAAGGGGTATTTGGTTTGTTTGGCCATTTTTTTTTTAATAATTGTAAGAGGAAGTCTGAGGGAAGGAAAAAGATTTAAACTGTCAGGCTTGTCAGTGCAATTTCTCACTCTACTGTGCTTCAGCCATTTGGCCTCCAGAGCTTCCATTAACAAAACATTACCCAATTAGTTCAGCACTTCACAAAACAAAGCATCAACAAAACAGCAAAATGAATAATAATTTACCTTTCAAGATTGGTATGTGTTCTGTGCCTTCCATTCACTTGTGCTTTTTCATCATCTTTCTTTGCTGGAATTATTGTGGGATCCAAGCCAAATAGCTCTTGAAGTTGTCCATAAAGCTCAGAACGATTGTACACATGAAATTCAAAGTCATTCACCATAATATACAATCTTGTTTCTGCCTTTGGATCTAAATAAAGAGTAAGAAGGAAATTCTAATTCTATCTCAATGTTCCCTTGCAATATTTAGTTTTATAGATGTAAAGATTTTGCTAAAACAATCTTCATGGTAGTGAACAGCTATTGAACTACATATGAAGAAGCAGTAAAACCCACACAAAATAATTATGCCATTTCAAGCAAATCAGTGACATTTGGTGAATACAACAGCTGTATACAAAACATAAAACCTGAAGGAAATTTCACCCTCAGGTCACAATGCAAAAATCAACCCAGGCAGGAGCTATACAGAATGTTCTCATATATAAAAACATATCAAAAACAAAACAAAAAAATAATCACTGGCAGCACTGAATCCTCACTGCCAAACTCTCTTTTCAGCATTACTTGATACCAATTTGATTCCAAAAACTGAAAGATTTTCTAACAAAGCTCTGCAGTACAGAAGGTCTAAACTGAAAAGCTTTCTTTTATTTAGAAACAGAAAGCGTAAGCATGGAGAACTAAGCAGCAGTATATCTTATGCAATCAACATTTTCACAAATTTAAAATGTTAACTGCAGTATCAGCTTACTCTTTAATACTTAAAAGTAAGTTTAACATCTGCTGATTGCATACAGAGCTTTGTGTGACATACTTTGACATACTTTTGCCTTAGATAGTATGGCCTAGTTATGTAGTTCATGTGAGGAAAAAGCTCACACAATTTCCCCCTAATTACCTAGTTGAAAGAGTGCCCATTACACATTTCCTCAAGAGACCTGAGCTGCTCTAAAATCCGATCTGGTCTTTGGAAGTTGAACATACTTTAGGAAACAGAAGCATTAATGGTTATTACAGCATGAAGCTGAAGGCAGTATTTCCCATAAGACACCAGAAATGAAGAAGTCACAGCTAACACTGCTTCTATGGACAGTGTCAAGAGTTTAGAAACACTGCAGCCTGTAGTGTATGTGTCCAAGAGCTAAAGTTTAGAGACACTGAGTCTATTAAATCCATTCTCTTTGCTAATAAAACATATCCACACCCTTATATTACATATCTACACAGCAAACTGTCCCAGTAACAGCAATTCACCTTTTTCCCTAGTACATGAGGAGAAAGTACTTCTTGATCTGGCAAATAAGGGGGCACAGTGGATTTTGTCTACCTGGACTTTACTAAAGCCTTGTACACTGTCTCCCATAAAATCTTCAGAGAAAGCTGTTGAGCCACAGGTGTGATGAGTAGACAGAGATGGAGGATGAATATTGGCAGAATGGCTAGGCCCAGGGTGTGGTGACCAGTTGTGAGAAGACTACTTGGAAGCCAGCAACTATCGGGGCACCCAGGGGAAAATACTGGGTCCAGTCCTGTTTCACATCATTAGCAATCTGGATCAGTGGGTCATGCTGCCAACCAGAGGAACCTCAACAAGAAATGCAGAGAAATGGGGCAACAGGTAACTCATGAGGCTCCACACAGGGAAGCGTACAGTCTGACATCTGGGAAGAACGATCCCAAATATATCGGTGTATTTTGGGAGCTACTCAGTTGAAAAGCCTTAGCGAAGTCTCCAAATATTTCATAATCCTTCACTAGCCTTGCCTTAAGAAAGAAAAAAAATAAATACAAAACATCTTCTAACATCCTTAGATCTGTCAGAATAAACATAAATTGAGGTCCCATCAGTTCTATAATAACGTGACTTTAAGTCAATCATCGCTATTAACAACTAATTCCCACTTCACTTCCAAACAGTTATTAGAAGTACCCAACACTTCATTTGTACAACTTAAAAACAAGAACAACAACAGACACACACACAAAAAAAAAAAAACAGCAACACAAGAACACAAACTAATCATTACTGCTTTTATCTAAGCCTTCAAGAGATGTACACATTTCAAGCAAAAATCTTAGAAGACTTTTGTGGTTTACTAAGAATCTAGTAGGGTCTCAAAATCTTTATTAGCCCAGACTCAGTCCATGCTTTTTCCTGTAGGAATGTCTCATCTCTCAGTCTTAATAATTTAGTTAGGTATTTAGGCTTTGATTAAGTAGATTAAAAAGTATGGGGAAGAATATATTTCAATAGGCTAAAAGTCATTAAAGATTTTAATTTTTCCTTTAAAAATAAAATAATCTCTGCTAAGTAGTTATAATGTAAAGCAAGAAAGGTTATTTTTCCTAGGACAGTATTTATTTAAGAGAGTAATTTTTTTGTTGTCAAACTCACAGACTGCTGACCTTCTCAATTACCTGGATTATTTGTCTGCTAATTAGGCCATCTTAAGTACCAGCAATAATGACTAAAGCATTCAAACACTGACAAGCAAAAATACCACCAAAGACAGTGCAGTAAGAATAGCTGTGTCTAAGTTCAATTTATTTTCCATTCTTTGAGCCACTAGAGAAATATGTTCTAACTTTCAGATGGAAAAAAAAGGAAAAACTACCTATGAATACCTGTTGCACAGTAACCTGTAGTTACAAGAACATAATTAACTTCAAGGTTTAGTTCTACTTTCTGAATGATTCATCTTACATTATAAAAAGCTTGAATCATGCATCTTATCATGTAATGCCTCAATTAAAAAAAAAAAAAAGTGAGCAACTTGTTCTAATTTCTATCAGTATTTTGAAAGGTGTCTCAAATTTACTTGCAGTAGCATGCACATACAACTCCTATCACTGTTGAGCAGGTACTGAAATAAGCAACAGCTGTACAAACTTCCTGGCAAATCTAAGCAGCTTTAATTTGCACCATCAGAGGCCACTTTTAAAGGAGAGAGGCAGAGAGGGAGAAAGGCCCTCCCAAGTTCACTCATCTTCTCCATTAGTGGCCTCCTCAGTGGCATACAAATGCTATTTCTGGACCTCCTTGAACTAGCAATGGAACTGTGATGCTTCAAAAGTCAAGGGAGGCAGCACTTGAGACACCTATTCAACTAGATTCTAATCCTATAAATGTCTGACAACACGTAACAAGGTTATTTGTGTTTTCTGCAGATAGAATTAATCTCTTTTATTCAGTGTTATTCCTCTCTCTTCAGTTGTGGATAAGAATGAAAAATAAATGCATTTTTCCACACTTTCTCCCTTCTATGATTACATATATCAGCAAGACAGGTTATCAAATACTGAGCATCCCTTATTGTAACACTTTCACTAAAATAATGACACAGTAGCAAACCCTGAAAACTAAAATCAGTTCAGAACAACACAATTCTCTATTTATCATGGTTATAAACTTCAATACAGAGCCAATTATGCTCACACTACAGCTAATGAAGGCTACTATTAAGATTGATTATGTTTTTCTTGAGAAGGTTGAGTGCTTGATTATAAATCCTGTATTTATTTTATTGTGTTGTTTTAATATCAATGAGCCAGCTAAAAGAACCCATACCTTCTGATGTTTCAACATAGTTCAGGTACGTATTAACAAACTGACAGCTTGCATGCAACTGTGCAAAGGAAGTGCTTTTATGAAGACAGTATGAAAACAGAATTTAAACTTGGAAGCCTTTTTGAGATGCTTACCGTGCTGCTTCTGCTTAGGGTTGTACATCTTCCACCAGCGAAATATGATAAACCCATCTTGGATTCTAAATTAAAGTAGATAAAACAGGAATTACAAGATTAATCACCAAAATTCTTTGAGCAGCTTCTCGACATGCTGCCTTACACACTGCAGAGATCTGCAGTTCCAACAGCAATAGCAAAGGATAAAGAAATTAATTTCTTACAGTATGATATTATACAATTATCTTATTAGTTCAACTTGTACAGAACTCTATAGCCATTGTCTACTCAATGTTTTCCAACTTTCACGATTAGAAACAAAGTTATAAACTATTTGATAGTTTGCAGTTCATAAAACAAATTATTCACAGTACCAGTATTAAGGCAAACTACTCAGCCAAAATGAATCTTCAAGACATGAGAGCAGAAGCATGGAATGGAAAAGACATTATTAAAATATAGTTTCCTTCAAACTCTAGTTAATTTTCATTTACAGATATTAAGGACAACTAGAATCTTATCCAGCACACTGTTTCAACTGATAATGCTCAAACAGCAGATCAGGAAGCAACGTCTCTCTCTTACAATGTCAAAATACTATCATCAAAAGAGTCTGCTGATTTTTAGAATTTATAAATACCCATATTACTCACTGTTAAGATGGCATCTTGATTACATTATTAGACATACATTAGAACAGGGACTCCCTTGGAAATCTGTACCTGATAGACATGTCTTCTGTGATGAAATAGATTTCACGAACCATGACTTTTCCAGACAGCACAGAAAATGAAAAGGAACCTAACGTGAAAGAATTTAGAGCATTAGAATAAAGTTGTTGACACCTTATGTTCTATACAAGAAGAATGCAACGTTCAATTATCTGAATTGTGTTTCCCTTCAAAAAGGAATCAACTTTCAGAGGAGAAGGGAAACCAGAAGTTCAGAATACACATGACAAAAAGTACTAAGCTCTAAAAGCTGCCTGGTTTGGCATTATCCATGAATACAACAGACCACCTGCGAGACACCAGTCACTCTAGGGATGCCTAAGACAATTTAAGGAAGATACTTCGCACATTTTTAGTATCAAGCCATTGTATGCAAGACTTTAATTAGGGAAATACAGATTCTTGCCTGAAGAATTTTTCAAATTTCAAATGGCTATCAAGTTTTCAGTGCAATTGTTGTGACAAACTGTTTTTACAGCAGAAAAGGATTAATAAGTATGAAAAGACCAGAAGGCAAAGCAATAGCCTATATTCTTCCTAATGCTTTTCACTTCAGTCGTGCACAGTTAAGTAAATCAACTTGTTAAAACAAAACAAAAAACAAACAAACAAAAAAAAACCAAACCATCATATTAATAGAATGAAGGTTGAAAGTAAGCTGTTAATCATGGGAATTTAATTAATGCTAAGTTCTTCCTACTGATTACATTCATGGATAACACCATATATTTTGCCAGCTATGTCCAGCTGTCTTTACTTAATAAGTAATTTCACACAAATTTTAGTATTAGTATACAGCAGTCAGTTAGATTTTTCTGTATCACTGTTAAAAATGTCAGATTTGAAAACAGTTCAGATTACAGTTCTTAAAGTCTTGAGGACACACCAAGATAGTCTCTGCAGCAGATGGGTATATGTAAGGTTGTTAGTTCTCATTTTATTTTAAGTTTTCACAACATCTATGATCAATAGTCGCGTAAAAACTCCAGAGCCAAATTAGTCACTCTAGAAAGCAGAGAGAGGAAGGCATAGAAGAATAAACAAAAAAAGTTAAAAGTGCAATCAGACTGAGGTTGTGGGATATAGCCCTCAGTGTCTCAGAATCAGATATTTCTGTAATGTGGGTGAGTGCCCAAGTGATTTGTACTGACCTGTTTTATTCAAAACTATTTTAAATTTTATTTATTTATTTAAGTTAATGGATTTTGATGGGAATGTTCTAGCTAGTGTAAATTCAATGTATCACGTTCCTAGTACAGATTAATATCATTAGTTGTTCTGATAGCTTATTTGGAAAGCAAGGACACTGCTATAACAAAGACTCAAGGCCTGAGCATGCTACTACAGGGTCTCTCTCGCAGTTGCTACCCATGTTTTAGATGCTGAATAACCAGCCCCAGAGGCACTGGGGAGCAGGAAACTCTTGCCTCGACATCAAACTACCAGGCCAATTCAAGCAGATCTTGAGTGAGCTCAGGCCAACCTCTTCCTTTTAGAGAAACCATTGATTACAGGCTTTTGAAAAAGGTAATAGAAAATGTATAGATTTTATGCACATAAAAGTATAAAGACTAAAACAGACAATAAAATGCCATCAAGTGAATTTTAATATATAAAATAACAAGACGTCCATGAAAAAATAGGAAATTTTCATAGAGTGGATCAAGTCAGAAAGGACGTTAAAGAACATCTAGTTCCAGCTCTCTGCCACATGGTTTCTACCTACACCTAAAGCAAGATACTGAACTTTTTTTTTTTTTAACATTAAATCCATGCTGATCATTTCCAAATTCTCTTAACATGGGAATGCTTTGATTTTAGCTCAGCTGTTTTTTATCAAATCAAAGTATAATAAAAAGCAGTAGATACACATGCAACAGCATTACCATAATCATAACTTACCAATATGGATGTAGCCATGTTTATATAGTCTGTTAAGAACCAACGTTAAAATTAGTCCAATGTTCCGGGAATTATAATAAGTTAGGTAGATAATCCATCCACAAGACAGTATTGTTGCTGTTGAAAGATTAAAATGAATTAAAATATTTTTGAAGTATTCTGACCTAGATAAAAGCCTTACCTATTAAGACTATAAAACTCTTACCTATTAAAACTACAAAGCATAATGTTATTCCTAAAATAAAAAATAAAAAAATAAAAACAAAAAGACATTGATGGAACATTTGGATGGCTGTTTCCAGAGGAAAGGAGTGAAAAGGGGAAAAATGGAAACTGGCAAGGTCAGAAAAGCATACATTCTTCACTGCTCTTCCATTCCCCAGTTTGAAAAAAACTGGCCTTCTGAGGGTCTGCTACAGGGACCATACATTTCACTGTCACTTCTTATTACCCAAGAAGTTAAATATCAAATAACAACAACCATTATTCCACGCAATCACTTATTTTAAAATATTCAAAATGACCCGGAGAAGCCATACTACATTCCTTCTCCAGATCACGAACACAGAAAATTTTACTATCAAATTACTGAGATTATATATATGAAATTATTTCCTAAGTTATTGTAACCTGAGAAAAACAGACTAGTCTTTGACTTAGCAGAAAGCCGGCAACAGTTCAAACATGGTATGTGACAGGAGGTTAAAAAAAAAAAGGAAAAAACAATCCAGTGAGAAACATGTCAAAACGAAAAAGTGAAAAGAATTAGGTCTGTTAATCCCCAAAGTAATTTTTACTTCAGTTGATTAAGAGCTGGTAACCTATTTCTAACTCCAAGGGTTCTCAAAGATTCCAGAAGGACAAACCCAAAGGAATGTGACTGCCAGAGAACGGACTACTTCTAACTCGCACTTGATAATTACCAGTACACTTTGTCTGAAGTAGAGTGGTAAACCAAGCTGTAGTTGCATTTAACATACCTCTATTAATTACACTAACTGACATTTATAACAGAAGTTTTCCACTTGTACAGACTTCCTATTTAACTCAGATTCGTTGTGCTTTTCATGGGAAAACTGAAGTGCAGAAAAAAATCTGGGTATGCCTTCACTCTGCAGAGACTTAAGGTGGTTAATACAAAAAAAGATTTACAAAACCACCTACAATTTTTTGCAGTCTGATGCCCCACTTCTTTGTAACGATGCCTGTGCTTTGTTGAAGGATGAGGAAAAGGCAAAAGAGAAAGACTTATACAACTTTGTCTTTTCCTTACTGGAAGGTGGAGCCAGTTTTACCCAAACTCAAGTAGCTCATACACCCAGGCAAGTAAGCTGCTTGACGTGTATATCAAGTTGCATCTCAGATTTTGCACAGGTGCTTGCATGGAAACAAGGAACGGAGGGCTAAAACCAAATTACTGAGAAGAAACCACTGTTGGCATTCAGTGAAGGCATACACCACCGATAACATTTACCTCACCTTGCTTTTAGTTGAGTAAACTGCTTACTGCCGCTCCTTTGGCAGTACAGGGAGAAAGGTGGCATGACTCACACTCAAGAGGGTCTCATTCCAGTCATAAAACTTAATTTGAGATTAAAGTTCAACTAGACACTTAACCTAAAGCCAAGAATGTCCAGGTGACATTCTGGGGAAAAAAAAAAATCAGCAAACTAATAAAGTTTCCCAGCACTACGGTCCTAATCCACGGCCTTTACCACCAGCCACATATCTGCCCCAGATTTTACCCTTTTCTTTCCTTTCAACAAATTTGCCCTCTGCTACTAAATGACAAATCCTACAAACTCTACTACTCTTATTATTACATTCCTTTATTTTAAAAGCATTTTTGCCTAAGTTACAGTTTGGAAATTACATTTGGAACATCTTACTGTAGTGAACTTTTTTCCTTTTAAAATCATTCTAGCAACAACGCTTTGAAGAGCATGTTCATTTCTAGAATTCATCACCTCTTTCACTGTGTTTCAGGATTGAAGAGAAGATAAATCACGGACCTCTTTTTTTATCTCTTTTAACAAGATACCAGGGGTTAGCATATGAAAGCAGAGGACAGCTGGTTCCAACTGGGTTGGTTAATAAACATTACTTTAATGCATTTGCATCCAAACCTCATATAAACAGGAGGTTACCCACAAGTTTCTGTCATTGCTTAAAATACTAGGCAGCTCCTTAACAAATTAAGAGATCAGCAGCTCCCCAAAACTGTGTCTGTACACAGGTCAATCTGCCCTTAGAAAAAGGGAACAGCCTAGATTACACTTAAAATTTTACACCGAGTGGAAACTTTCCACTTCAGCATGTTAAAAGAGAAATGCTTAATATCCAGGAAGCATCCTCAGCCAATCTATGTCCAATTCATTCAACTGGGTCTACTGAAAGATAATTCCATTGCATCAATGGTCAAAATATATGCTTCCCATTATCAAAAGTCAAAAAGAAAGGTATCTTTCCCTCTGCTGCCTTTTGCTCCAGGACCAAGAATAAGAGCTGAAAAGCTGGTATTATTTAACTCTGGAGGAGTCCAAATTCATCCTACACATCTAGCATCCTCATCGTGATCTGAATACAACTCAATCATTTGCTTTCCTTAGCCCACTCACTCACAGATTCAGAAAACAAGAGTACCTACACACCAATATAAAAACACTAGCAGAAATGTAATGAAGACTAACATACCTAAATCAGGCACTTAAAAAAAAAACAAACAACCTACAATTGAGTACATGATGCTTAAATACTGTGACAAGCAATTTAGTCTAAAAGTTATTTCATTAAACACAAGAGTCTTTATATCATTATTCAAACTACATATACTGTATCAAACAGCAGCTATGTACATACTTGTGCTACAGTGCTAATCCTGTTACTGTATTACAGATAATCAACAGCTTAATCTGGTGTTAGAGAAAACTTATTTTGTGGACAGGAATTCTCACTGAGCTCTTATTTTCCACATTAGCAGTTGTTGAGCACTGTCCTGAATAAACACTTGGATTTGTTTCCCATGTGTCTCAGCGGGATAATGCTGCACATCACTGAGTAGTCATATGACATATGACAAGTAAAAACCTACTTTCAATGCTTTAATGTCTTTTGGCAAGAAATTAAGAGTTGGTATACCAACACTCTGAGAAGTGTGTTTAAAATGCCCCCCCCAAAAAAACAAACAAACAACAGCTTAACCAAACCAACATACATTCACCTTACCTACTAACAGCCAAACAACATTGGAGTCGTGTTCTGTTAAGAAGTCTTCCAACTGTGTGATACTTGGGACAAAGCTATCATTTTTTCTTTGATCCATTGCTATTTTGTTTTTGTATCAGCACCTATAGAACTGGAGGGGAAGCAAAACAAAACAAAACAAAAAAAACAGTTGTAAGTAAATTACAGTGTGAAGGGTAACGATATGCCATGTTAAACAGTCCCTGACAGTCTGCTTCACACAAACATGAATTTACTTTATGAAATCCTTTCTTCTCCTCTAGAGCAGAAATCCAGAGCAGAAGGCTGCTGTCTGCTGAAACAGTTTCCAGGCAGGTGCCTACCTAAACCAGATTACAGATCAGCGACATCCCAGACTACGCTCTCTAAATTTAGTAGTCTGACTGCCCTCACAGCACACAACAACAGAAACAAGTGTATAACTCTTGTACCACAGCACTAAGTCAAACAGCAACGGAACACACAAAGTAGGACTGCATTAAGCTTTAAACATTCTAAAAATGTAACAAGACAAAGCGCACGCTTGATATTCACTCAGTCAAGATTTGCTCAGCAAGATGCTCTTCCCAGAGAGGCAGAGAATTGCTCTCAGTCATGATTTTACAATTTCTTGTCTAAGTGCTGCAACCTAACCCCCAAGAAATCATTTATTTTTATATGCAGAACAGCAACCAGATTATTTGAAAACAAAAAGGATATGCGCTATTTCTTGAAGAGATGAACCACTCTCTAAAGGCTATTTTAGTTCAAACCTCTTTTCACATACTAATGTATTTTATAAAACAATCCTGTTTCTTTCTGGGTGACACAGGAGGAAAGAGAAGGCAGTTCCCTGTACCAACAAAGAAGCCCTAGCCCAGGACAACGATTCACAAGTTCAGTTTTTATCTGCTGAGCAAACGGAAACCAACTGAAGCATTTGTTCATGTTTGATTGTTTCCTTCAGTAACTAAGCTGGGAAAGTTGATGTCCTTCTACACGTGAGAAAGAAATACATGTTTATGTCGGAATATGGGCATATTATAATATATAATATATATATTCCATATATGTTCCATATTATTTATGGGAACATGCAGAAGCTCAAAGCTGGAAAGCAGCTGAACTTGACACAAGGTTTTCATTTCTCACCCGAGCCACATTAAGCCAATATCTAATTCAGAAAAGCAAGAAGTTTGACCACCAGTCCTGATGAGGTATCAAAGAAATACAGCTACCTCTCTGAGAAGTAGAGGCCATACAGATCTCTGACCACATATCCTCTCCCCTAGGCAAGTACATATTCAACCACTTCTGACACAAAAAATCAGGTGGGAAGACCAACCCAGCACTGGAGGTATCAATGCCTACAGCTCAAAGCAGCTGCTATTTGGCATCCTATAGACTTTACATCGTGCACTTGGCTGGCAGTGCAGACCTTGCATTGCTGAAGGAAAGAAAGGCTCAAGGCTGCATTCTCAATTAATCGAGAGTGACCAAAACTTTCCATAGCCTGTTAATCTGGCATGCCCACTAATTCTCTTGCTTCACAATGGATTTGCATTACTCACTGTAAAAGCTGACTACACAGCACTGCTGTTACACAAAGTGTAGAAAACCACTCCTTCTGATCTTATGCCCTTATTCAAGCCACCCATGAACCACCTCGCAACTGGGTTATATTAATTAAGCATGACTAACAGGGAGTAACACAACTCAATAGCATTTGTAATCACACGGCAGTATTTTTCTTGCGTTAGTTTCATTTGAAGTTTTCTCTCTTGGATGTAAGCTGTCAAGCCTTCTTACAGGGAAATAATTCTTCCCTTTTTTAAACACCCTCAAGCTCCTTGCAGCCTGTCTTGCTGTTAGCATTCAGCCTTCAAAAAAGAAAAAAAAAAAAAAAAAAGAATGTATTTCCTTTCAAAGTGAAGCCTCCAACACCTTCCATCGAGAGCAAAAGAACCTAAGTGGCACATCATCTTTGAAAAAGAACTAATATTTATCCAGTTTTTCCTGCAGTATCCATGCCATCTCTCAGTATTATAATTTGAGAATAAAGCAAGGAAGAAGTTGGAAATACTCTCCCCTTCAGTGCATTTGCTTCTCTCCTACTTCTAGTTAATACAGTACCTTGGAACTACAATCTGCTGGTGAGGAGCTCTGTGGCGAGGGATGTGTGTTCAAGAAAAGACAGAGATCTCCTAGAAGGAGCTCAGTGGAGAGCCACAAAGATTATGAAGGGCCTAGAGCATCTCCTGTATGGAGAAAGGCCAAGTAACACGGGTCTGTTTGGCCTAGGGAAAAGAAGACTGAGGGGGGTATCTGATAAACATTTATAAATATCTAAGGGGAGTTGGGAGGTAAATGGATGAGGCCAGCCTCTTTTCAGTGATGGACAGAAATAAGACAAAGAGTAATGGCCTAAAACTTGAACACAGGAAATTTCATACAAATATGTGGAAAAAAGTCTTTACAGTAGAGACGACAGAGCACTGGAACATGCTGCCCACAGAGGTTGTGGAGTCTCCTCCATGGAGACATTCAAGACCCATCTGGATGCCTACCTATGGGACGTACTACAGGGTACCTGCTTTTGCAAGAGTTCAGACTCAATTATCTGTTGAAGGTCTGTCCCTTCCAACCCCTGAGGCTCTGTGATATGAGCCCACGGTCTGAAGTAAACAACAAGTACAGCCCACTAACAAGCACTAGTAATTCACTCACTACATCTTCTGATAAAAAGGAACAGAATGGGGAGGACACAACACAAAAACAATAAGCAAAATAGACACTGCAAAAAAGAAATATCACCACCAGACTCTGCTGGCAGAAGTGGTGACAAAGAAGTCACTAACTTAGCTCCATCACAGACAGGGATAAGCAGAATGACTCACAAACATTTACTGAAAAGAAGCCCTTGTTTTAAGAGCCATTACAGTGGCTAATTAAATCACATAATGGCACTGTGATTTGCTGTAAGACATCCACAATACCTTAATGAAAACCCCATCATAGCAGAAGATGCTCTGCAGGCTGCCTTTAGGAGCCTGGGGCCAGTGAATGACAGAGGAATAGGGGAAACTGATGAACACTGTAGCATGGAGGAAAGAAAACCTTTTTTTTTTTTCCCTTTTCTTGCAAAAAATAACCGAATTCTCCCCTTGTGATCAATACCACTGCAGAAGCACTGCCAAATAATGAGAACCATCTCAACAACCAATACCAAGCCCCAAAGAATTTTTAAGAAATTACTACTGAAATTCCTACCAATTCAGGAAGTCATACGTTTCCTAAAATACTTCCAAAGAAACAAAGACAACAATACGTGATACAGAGACAGGATATTCAAAATGGTTATGGCTCTAAGTAAGATTGTAGCATGACAAGTCCGAGACCAGAAGCCACAAGATCCTGATAGTATCTATTCAGAGACTGCGTTCATCATTTTTTGTCACCACTACCCTCACCATAAACTGTATAACCTTGGAAGTTTTCTGGATAACGTTTGCACTTCACATGCAACTAAGCCCAGGAATCCACCATCAGATCTGTTGCATGCTGATGTTTTAACCCACTGACCTCATCCAGGACCCTTGTGGAGGAGCAGTGTTGTGGTGGAACTGGTGTCATCGAGAACAGGCAGCACTGACACTGCACTGAACACATGTGGATCTCAGGGACACAGGCACTCACTCGTGTCAATTATATTGCCATTCCACCTATGTGAACTAACACACCCTTGTACATTTATATGGCAAAGGAGGACAGACAGGTGGGTGAGGGTCACCAGCAGCATCAAGATGAAGTGGTGGTCTTTTGGGGACAGATAGCAGCCACTTTCAGTGTCCGGCTGTTAAATACATTCTTAAGGCCAAAGTCACTTAGGCTGTATTCTTGTTGGACTGCAAACTGCTGCACTCTGCAGGGGCACTGACCAATAGCTGCGTGTACCTGTAGCTGAAATGTGAACTCTGCGGGCACTATTGTGCAGGAGCAGCGTGCTTTCCCTAGCTTTGAGAGGCACGAGGATGAGTGGGAAGCAACCCTCATAACCTGCCAGAACCAGGCAGAAAACAGCAGAGGAAGAGAAACCCAGAAACGCACATGTTCCTCCCAGCATTTTATCAGGGTCTCCACCATCCTGTGATGATGCTTTCAGTAAACAAAGCACATGCCCCAGGACTACAATGACATAACTTTTTTTATTTCTTTATTTTTAAACACAACTTTACTATTCAGTACATCACTTGTGGCTTTCATGACTGCGTGCCATGTTAATGCACACAAAAAGTTTACCACGTTCCTCCTCAGAGGACAAATGGAGAAGAGGCAGAGTCTGGGGCACCGAAGTGGAAAAATCACAATACTCATCGTCACAGCAGTCCTTCAAGGAATTGTGCAGCTGTCTGCCCACAAATGAGATGTGTGAACATGGGCAGACAGAAGGCCAAACTTCTGTTTGTGATGCCACAGTGACACCGGGCTCTGCTTTCCAGGTACATGCTTAGATGCAGCTGCAGATGTGAAACTTCCCTGTTACTCTACACTTGCTTCTCCTGGTCAGAAGGGTATTATTTATAGAAGAAACATGCACCTAGTAGACTTAAAATAATAATTACCTAAGTCACAACTTATTGAATTTTTCTCAGTACTAAAAAGATGTAAGTGACAGAAAGTGAGGTAAGTAATCTTGTAGTCCTGAGGGGAGGCACTTCATTTCCAGCCTGCATCCAGTATTCCAAACCTGATCAAAGTTTCACAGCCAATATTATGTTCCTAAGAAGCCAATTACTCATAAGTAGCTGCAGCAACCATCTATAAACACACTTCAGTTGCATCAAATCAGTAAACTAGATTAACCACTGCCCAACATGCTAACACTTAACCCCAAGACAAAGCTCTGCTTGGACAAAATCGTGACAAAAAATATACAGAAAGCATGCATATATGAGTTGACTCCCAAAAACAAAAGCCCAAATCCAACAGCTTTGATATCCAAATCCCTCATCACACTCTGAGTTCATTTCATAAAGAGCACCACCAAAACCCTTATTATCACTAAAATATACAGAGGAAATGAAATAGGAGTTTAAATCCACCATGGGCATTGCTTAGGTTTTCACAGAAATTAAGTACTTATATGTTAAGAGGAAAGAAAAGCAAAATCTGCTTTTTAAAATGAAGTGCATATTTGCTTCCTCATTACTAAAAGTTATATTCCACTCTGAGGACACTCAACTCTCAATTTCTACAGCATTCGCTCGAAGGTGGAGTTACTCAGGACACCAGGCGAAACAACAGGAGGTAAATCCTGCTAGTCTAAGTGAACATATTTAGATAATATGCATGGATGCTTCCTACCTGAAGAAAATGGTTCCTTAAAGAAAAGCAAAGCAAAGGCACTTTTGTGCTCTACCCATTCATCACTTTCTGTCAAAGGGTCTCCAGGAATAGCTGGTACAAAATGAGAGCTTCAGATAACAGTGATGTCAGAGAGAAGCCCCACAAACGCAAACAGAACTCAGGTGACCTTGCCACCGAGGGCATGGCGATGCTGTCAGCACCTGGATGCACCTTTGGCACACCTCACAGGACGCAGAGCGGCTAACTTTGGCTCTCTCCGAAAATTCCTGCTGAGTCCAGTGACTTCCAACTAGCCACCAGCCAGTGCAGGAAGCTCAGTTGCCCTGAACCAGCAAGGACAGTAAAGAGAAAGGAAGAGAAGGAAAGTGGCTCGAGTGATTGAACTAATGAGCAGTAAAATGTAAATAAGCTGCACAACAGCCCCAAACAGGAACAGGTGACACACCTAGTCAGACTGCTGTGCAGACAAGTACCAGCTACACCCCATTCACACTAAAGTAGCCCACATTACTAAACATGATTTAATTAATTCCTTAAGTAAACAACTGAAGAGCTCTAAGATATAAAATTATTTTTACAGCAGTCTACCTGATGAGATTTTCTTTATATAGTAGAGAACTAGCAACCACCAAAGAAGCAAATACTTGAAATATTAACACTCTTGAGAGAAGCAGGAAGACAAATAGAAAAAAAAAATCTAGTTTAAGTGGTCTAGACGTGTATTGTGTCCAAAAAAGGGCAATGAAAGAAATGTTTTTTATCAGAAATCTACTGATTAGGTAGCAAAAAGTGTCAGAAGTGATGTATTTCTACTTCAAACCTTCTGAAAACAGCAATATTTTTAGCACACCAAAGCTATCTTCAGAAAAAATAAAATGAAATACAGTAACAGATGATCACGTCTGCCACTAAACAAACAAACAAAAAAAGGACAGATTTTATTGTTTATTTTAAAGTACAGGACATCAGTTTTAGTACATGAGAAATGAAAGAAACTCCTGTCATTGCAACTAGCAGGCAATATTCCTTGCATCACCCAACTGCTGGTCCAGCAGCACCCAAATGAACTTTGCGTGACTTCTCATTTACTTTTACTTTTGGTGGGAAGGGGGGTGGAAATTGTCTAAGCATGCCTCTCAAATTTTCTCATGGGAGAGTGCTGGTTGACCACTAATGTTGATAGCTTTTGGCGCTGAAAAGGAAAAAACAAAACAAAACAAAACAAACAGAAAAAAACATAAAGGCTTGCTTACTTCTGGTGTTAAAAGAAGCTCACTTATGCATACTCAGAACAAAAAATACCTGTTTTGAGGCAGTCTGAACAAAAAGACTTCTCGTCTTCCTCCTTTTTAGGCCTGCACAGCAGCATTATACCACTGAAATATTCTATAAAATCTCTTCTTATGTATTTTTCCTAAAGCACTTCCTCTAAATTTCTCCTCTGACACATCATCAGATTATGAGGAAAAGGAAGCAGGGAAGCCTGCTAGAAATCAAAACTGAAAATGAACCTTATGATCACCTATCCCATTATGCTTTTGGGAGCTAAATGTGGATGCTTGGGAGCACCTGTGCCAGCCTGCAGCCAACACAAACATTTTGGCACAGCAACAAGTGCTATAAGAAGTTATAGAAGATCAGTTGGTAGGAGAAGGCAGCATCTTAGCACAGGACATCTCCACAGCTGCCCACGAAAAGAGCAGTCAACTCTTAGCTCATTTCCCTCATGACACAATTATGTAAAGGGACAGTTACCCAAGAGCAGCTGATGCACATTTCACGTGCCAAAGTTTTCCAACAGATTACCCCAAAAGAGCGTGCTCCTTCAACACAGAAACATAAGGTCAGAATACACTACTAAGTTCCCACAGTCCAACTGTCAACAAAGCCCCATCACGTCCACTGACCACGTCCCTCAGTCCCACATCTCCACACTCCTGAACACCTCCAGGGACGGTGACAGCACCAGCTCCCTGGGCAGCCTGCGCTCCCCATAAGACGTGTGCTCCATCACGGCACACAGAAGGACGAAGGCTTCCCACAGAGAAGTGCTGGTCACACGCAGGCTCGGCCATCCCAACACTGCTCACCACGACCAAAACCTGCTCTTGCGTTGATCCGCCCACAAACACAGCTGCACGGCACGCACGCAGCCCGCACGCTGAGGCAGGACTCCGCTCGGAGCCCACTGCCAAAGCCAGGCTTCAAATCCTCCTCGCGTGCTTTCGTGAAACAGAGGAGCGCACGTTCCTGCGCTTCAGCGATCGCTTCTGGCCCAGCCGGTCACTACCCGCAGAGAACGCGCAACCACAACCTGCGGGGCACTCACAGCTCCTCCGGGCAGCCCGTCCCGCTCCCACGGCCGCCCCCGCACCGCGACGCCGCACAGGACACGGCCCAGGCCGGGGCACCGCCGCCATGCTGGGCCTGGATCCGGCACCGTGACGGCACCGCACCCCCCGCGCCGACGCCCCGCACTTACGCCATCGCCCTCCGCTGCGGCTCCCCGAGGAACCCGGAAGCGGCGGCGGCAGTCCGGGCCCTACCGCGCCTAACGGCGGACGCCGGCCCGGCCCGCCCCGCCCACGGCGCCGCCCGCCCGCAGCCAATCGCCTAGCGCCGCCGGCTAGCGGGACCAATAGCAGAGGGGAAGCTCGCGGAGGGGGCGGGAAGAGAGGGCGCTCCACCGCCAATCGCAAGAGGCGACCCGCGGCGTCTTGAGCGCGTGCGTGTGTAAGGGCAAAGCGCCTCTCCTCGCCCCAGTGCGTGTTGCGCATGCGCGGTTCGGCGCGCGGTTGGTGGGCGGGGCTAAAGGGGCGAGGGGCGGGGCTTCGCGTGCGGGAGCGCTGGCAGTGGCGGGTGCTGGGCCCAGACCACGACGGCTGGTCTTGTGCTGTCCCGGCCCGTGGCTGCACGAAGGCAGCGGGCAGGACCCTCGTCCCAGCCGTGGGGAGTCCCGCCGGGGCTAGCCATACCTCATGTGTTCGCTCTCTGTGTTTTGTCATTGCGATCCTATAACACAGCGAGAAAAATACTGTTCGCATATCTGTGGTTCTCACCGCCTTCCCACCTAACTCCCCGCAGCGCCTGAGGCACCGCCAAAGGCTTTGTCCCCATGGGGCCCGCGCGCTGCTGGGGCCCTGAGGGTTTGCAAACTCACCGGGCTCTGGGGAAGGTGGGCCTTGGTGTGGCTCGAGGGGAGGAAGGAAAGCTTTGATGCTGATACTTTCCTGGCCAGAGAAAAGACACGCGGAGTTCACTCGAGGAATAATATTTACCCCTCCACTGCTTTGAACCTATTTGTTTCACAGAGGGCACAAATGTTTGCCTTCTCTGTAAAAGAAACTTGCGCTGTCTCCTCTGGAAAATATTTTTATGCTCGAAAAGCACAACGAAAATTTATTTTTAAACTCTTATCGATTACAGGGCGGAATGTGTCCCAGAACAACCAAAATATGGTGGAGGGGGAAACTGTTTTTGTTCTTAGGGTCACACTCCATTTAAAATCACCAGGGTCGAAATATCAGAGCCAGGGTGGCCGCGTTGCTGGGCTTTAATGCAGCTCCAGTAACGGGGAGGAAAAGCAGAGTCTTAGAATCTACTTGTGGAACAGATAAAATCAAGAACAGAAGTTGTTCCACGCGGTATTTTTATACGGAGGCCAACATGCCGCTGTCTTATTTCATGTTCAGGTTTGCCTGTCTCAGAGTTCAGCTCCTTCCACTTTCACACTGAGGGGTGAATGCTTTCTGCCAGCACCAGCCAACCCTGCCCAAATAAACCCAGTCTTCCTGCTGAAGCCTGGGGCTGAACGTGCACAAACTGCCGCAGGTTGTGATGGAGCGCCCAGTGCTGGGCCCTTTTGCACATGGACATGATGCAGAGCAGAGCTGATGGCTGTCCTATTTTAGCACTGACATGAGGTTTGTGGATTCTCACAGAACCCCTGCCTGATTGCCTGCTGCTTCCTTGAAGACTGTTTTTTTGGATGTTTGTCTCTGTTGCTGATTTCCATCACCAGTTTCATTCCTTCCATTACCTCCCGTGACCTTTTGGGGGTGTGCCCACAAATGAGCTCCCAATACTTTCCTCCAGCTTCCTTTTTTTTCTCTCCATTCTGTAAGAAGTTTTCCCTTCGTTTTCTTCCCAATAATTAACGACGGTGGATTACTTCTTTCTTCTATGTGCTGATGCTAAATGATGAAGTACATATGATATTTGAAGTTTATATGTAGAAATTACTTCTAAAGGGTACACAGATGATCAGAGCTTCAAGATATGTTACCCACGTAATCAACAACTCTCACGTTGGAGTTGGTTGAATGCCTTTGCCTTTTATAATCCAGTCAATGACACGCACCTGAGGCACGAGAGAGCTTCTGACACATCTGGCCATTCACAAGGCGGCTTGAGGCTAACAGATGAAATACAGTGTACTGTAATATGAATAGACACCTTAAAAGTAGTATAACAGGATAAGTGCCTTATCTAAACTCAGGTTTCATGGAGGGGAGTGTGGTCAGGGGGTTCTTTCACTGCATCCTCTATGTCCTCTCTGGGTTCTACCAGAGGCTCACTCACTTCTTTGGACAAACAGGCAGTTTGTGATGGCATTACATGCACCCATGCAGCACCATCAGCCCCAGCTGGAATACTGTCCCTGGAGAAGACCTTTTTAATCTCGCTCAGATTTTTTTTCATGATCGAGAATCATTCATGCTTAATTCTTTGCGGTGTATGATGTTGCATCTCCAATTATAAATCTGGGAATTGAAAAGAGATTTGATAAATGTTATTTCATCACATAACCCTCAAGCTGAGGAAAATTATAATCCTATCCTCTACCTTTATTTTAAATGAGGTGGCATTCCTGTTTGCCTCAGTGTTTATTTTTCTTTTTATCCAATTTTTTTTTGCTCGACTGTGTTTTGTTGTTGTTGTTTTGCTTTTTTTGTTTTGTTTTGTTTTGTTTGGGGGGCTTTTTGAAAAGAAGAGTAGTTGAGTGAAAGCACCTTCTTTAAATTATTTTTTACCTCTTCTGTTTTGCAGCCAAAGGCAAATGTATGGGGATACATTGTGCTAAAAGCTCCCATGTCTACTAGTTCAGATGTTTTCTCCTTGGTTGAAGTGTTCCAAGGGTCAAAGTCAAGCTAATTTTGAGGTTACCAGAATTTATACAAAACTGGAAGGTTCTGGGCACATGACACTATTTAACAAAAACAAAAATGTGACTGGAAACTTTCATTCTCATTTCTTGGATTACTATTTACCTTTATAAGGCAGCAGGACACTACTGCAGTTTCCAGGCAAAGCGAGGATTTACTGCTGCAGCTGACAGGACCTTGAAACTCTCAAAAGCATCAGGGGGCTGCAAAAGTCTCCTGCCAGCATGGTAAGCGGGATCACACGTTTACAGTTGAGGAGCTAGAAGCTGATTCTTTGTCATCAGTCACTTAGGAGAAAATTCATTTAATCAGGAAACTGTAGGGAACCTTCATAGTCTGTATCAGATTGAACAGCTTTTGTCAGGCAATCCACTTGCACAGAGCTCTCTAAAAATATGGTTGGGAAATTGTTTTCTTGATGCTGTGCTCTATAGCACAGGAGGCTGCCAAAGTGCAGATACAAACTTCTCACAGCTTAGGCTTCACTCACTTGGACCAAGAGCAGCAGGGAGAAGGCAGAAGCTGTGCTTTGTGGAACTGTCTTCTGTCTCCAGTTGTGCTTTAGTGAGCGCTTTGAATCCAACAGATTGTGCAAATGGAAGTACTGCTTGTTTTACACTATCTCTAAATGACATCAGTGTTTACTATACGAGTTCATTCCAACTGCATTCAAAACAAACACTGAGCTTAGGCATAAGTATATAAAAATAAACATCCTGCTCCTTCATCCAAAATCTCTGCAGAAGCTTCCCATAGCATAAGCCAAAAGCCAGAGTTAGTGGCCCAGAAACACCTTTGCTTTAGCTTAGTAGTAAAATCTTAAATGTTTTGGTTCTTTTCATCCGAGGACAAAATCACAGACACTCCTTCCAAAAACACATATTAATAATTTGTATTAGGAATATATTTTTCCAGAGCTGGAAGTTGCTTGTAAGCAATTACAGAATGAATTGATTTCATACTTGACCTTGAGTACTCACAGGATCTTCCTTTTCTTGCAGAGCAGCTTCACCCAAGCAGCTTTGGTGAAGGTTGTCTGTTTTTCAATGAAAGTTCCTTGTCCCTTGTTGTACCTAAAAAACAATTACAAAACAGATTCCCTCTGAGCTAAAAGAAATCCTCCATGCTTTTCAAAGAGTTACACCAAATCTGTGCTCCCAAATCTGACTTGGATATAGGACACACAGAGAAAGACTGAGTTATTAATTCAGTAAATCCCTAATTGAGATCTGTATGAAAATATTACTTACAGAATATACTGTCATATTCCCCTAAACTAAATAATGTAGTTTTAATGTCAGTCAGACATCAGAATGTTGTGCTGAAGTTGCTAGCAATGCACAGCTCTTTTACTTTTTTCAATGAATTGTTCTTACAATCTTTTTCCCTTTAGTGTCATGAATGAGTGTGATTGTGATGCAATACAGATAATAAAATTTGTATTTTTTTGACAGGTGCTGTTTAGTAAAATTTACAGAAAAAAAATCTCACATGTCCCATTCAGACCTCTTTCATGAAGATTATTCTGTGGGGAAATAGGCATCAAGCCCTATAAAAGTGAACACTGACTTCAGCAAGTCCAGAATTTGGCTTGCATTGATCAAAAGCCTTTACCCACATCTTGTTAAAATTCTTCTATCAAAACTCTTTTCAGACAGGATTAGAAATCATGTACGCATGAAGAAACTGTTACTTCCAGAAAATAGGACAGGTGAAAACATGCGAACAGTTAGCAGTCCCATCACATCCCATCATTTTGTCTCGGCAATTACTAAAACACGAGTGAGTGTTCTTATGCTGCACCTTGTAGGAGTTTTTCACAAACTCCTTCATGGATCATTTTAAAACCCTCCTTCCACAGCTTTCTTCCGCATCACTCACTGGACATACACTCAGGAAGCTTAATGGTGCTACAGCTTCCTTTCTTGGTATGGATTTGGATTACAGCTTCCTTACTCTTAATGTTGCTTAACTCAATGTTGCTATTGAGGAAGTTATTGCGGTTACTCCAGTCCCCGAGACTTTCCATGTTTTCCTGTTATCTGAACACTCAAAAACCTGTGCCCAGCTTTAGGTGTGCACAGGATCCCATACAGATCCTGCACCTCCTCCCTGCCCCCTGCTGTGTCCGTGAGCACCACATCCTGTACCATGGGTGACAGTATCCAGAGTTGTGTGGTTACATCTTCAGCCTTTCTCCTTGTTTTGTTTGTCTAGCTGCGTTACTGATACAGACCGTGTTTTACTGAGTGTCTGCAGCTCTGTGAATAAATGTCTGATAGGTAGGTATAAGCAGTTATTTCCTTCAGTATTCATATATCACAGCTCTACAGTGTCACTTTATTATCAACACGTTCCTACTATGAACATAAAAGGCATTCTGTGAAGTAGAAGATGCATCAGAGACAAATTGTGATAGGCCTAAATTGTGTTCTAAGATAGAGATTATTGACTGTTCCCTTTTCAGATCCCAGAGGCACTCCACAACTAAGACATCTGGGAGAAGGCCAGAGCACAAGTCATAGAATGATAGAATGATAGAATCATAGAATCATGGAATCATAGGTATTGGAAGGGACCTCAAGAGATCATTGAGTCCAATCCCCCTGCCAAAGCAGGTTCCCTACACCAGGTAGCACAGGTAGGCGCCCAGGTGGGTCATGAATATCTCCAGAGAAGGAGACTCCACAACCCTCCTGGGCAGCCTGTGCCAGCGCTCTGTCACTCTCACTGTAAAGAAGTTATTGTGCACATTCGTGCGGAACCTCCTGTGCTGCAGTTTCTGTCCGTTCCCCCTTGTCCTGTCTCCACACACTTCTGAAAAGAGTCTGGCCTTGCCACTTTGTCCCCCACACCTCAGATATTTATAAACCTGGATCAGGTCCCCTCTCAGTCTTCTTTCCTCAAGGCTGAACAGACCCAGTTCACTTAGCCTTTCTTCATAGGGGAGGTCCTCCAGGCCCTTCACCATCTTTGTGGCCCTCTGCTGGACTCTTTCCAAGAGATCCCTGTTGTTTTTATACTGTGGAGCCCAGAACTGGACACAGTACTCCAGGTGAGGCCTCACCAGGGCAGAGTAGAGGGGGAGGATCACCTCCCTTGGCCTGCTGGCCACGCTCTTTTTAATGCATCCCAGAATGCCATTGGCCCTCTTGGCCACGAGGGCACACTGCTGGCTCATGGTCAACCTGTTGCCCACCAGGACACCCAGGTCCCTCTCTACAGAGCTCCTCTCCAGCAGGTCATCCCCCAGCCTGTACTGGTACATGCAATTATTCCTCCCTAGGTGCAAAACTCTACATTTGCTTATGCTAAATTTCATCCAGTTTCTGACTGCCCAGCTCTCCAGCCTGCCCAGGTCTTGCTGAATGGCAGCACTGCCTTCAGGCGTGTCAGCCAATCCTCCCAACTTCTTATCATCAGCAAACTTGCTGAGGGTGGCCACTATTCCCTCATCAAGGTCATTGATGAAGATGTTGAACGAGACTGGACCCAGTCCGGACCTCTGGGGGGCACCACCAGTTACAGGCCTCCAACCGGACTCTGTACCCAAGTCCCAAACGTCTTCTAGCAGAAAGGCATCTGGATTGCTGTTCATGGAACTCCAGCTGTGGATGCTGAGGAGACCTGGCTCACAGCAGCGCAGAAGAGAGCATAGCAATCAGCCCTTGCTATGAAGGGGCCAAATGCAAAGAATGCAAAGAAAGGAGGAAAGGGGGGAATCTGTTACATAAAAGAGAATGGGCTGTCTAAAAAATTGCCTAGAGTACAGTGGGCAGTGCAGCTGTGTCTCACTGATTACCTTTTATGGTGGTCTGATGGAAATAAATTTCATCAGATTGTAGGTTAGCTTTAGTTGTCATTTTTGAATTTCTCTTATTTTTAGTTATTTCTGCTCTCAAAAGAAGTGCATTGTACCAAAACACGCTATTAGAAGACTTTTTGTGCTACATGTACAGGCAAATTGTATAAGCTTTTTGTCTAAGTAATCTAAAACCTATTTTGAACCTATAATGACAAGCATTCACCAAGTGAAGTTTCTTTTTCAGACTGGAGCTCCCATTACTGGCCCTACTGGTTATCTGGAAGAACGAACTGGCACACAGCTAGCGGGTGGAACACCCAGTTGACAGAGAAAGAGGTGAAAGCACAGGCTTTTTAGCAGTTCATAACTATTTTTAACTTCAATTTCCTTTGTAATTATTTCCTTTCCTGGATTCATAAATTTGCAGTAGCCTGTTATATAAATCTCATCTATCCCGTGTTTACAAATAATTCTGACTTCGATTCTGTGCCATTTGCACTTTATAAATTCCCACAGACTTGAAGTTTAGGTGTACAAAGACATATGCGGGATACCACTCCCCCCTTCATAGCTAGCTCTATTTGATAAGCCTTTTGTAATGCCAAATACCCACCCACATTTTTTTTTAACCTCCTCTAGTGTTTTTGTTGGAGAAGCTACATTACACTCGCTGTCTTAATGACCACTGTGTTGTAGGATAATTCTGGGGCTTTGTGGGGGCTTACTTCTTTCATTGCCTGTTCATTTTTTGTTTGACACATACACAAAAAAATAATAAAAAAAAAAAAAAAAAGAGAAGAAAAGAAAAAGGAGTGGGGAAATCCAACAGTGAATTCCCCATGCACAAATACAATGTGGGTTTTAAGGGGCAATATACTTGCACAAGTAGGGAATAATCACATTTAAGTGCAGTTATTAGAAAAATGACTTAGAGCTAAAAGATGATATACAGAGGAGAAAAAATAAAGCATGCACTGAAAGAAGAAAGGTATCTGTGTGAGGTCAGTAATCATGATGCAGAGAACAAGAGCAAATGTGTTTAGAATGGTGTTCATTGAGAACCCTTTAACATGTACCTGGGTGGCTCTGCAACAAATCATTGTGCAGTGTAACTTAACAAGATTGAGTGCTTGAAATTCTTATTCCCTGTTAATTCCAGGGCTTTGGAAGTTTCCTAGCAGATCCTCCTACACATTGTACATCCTTGGGGTCATCTTTCTAATATACGGGGCAGCTGCTTTTTCAGCATTGTGCCTGGGGCGCAGCAGTGACCGTGCTCACATAAAACAAAGCTGGCTCCCTTCAATGGGGGAAGCAATAGTTGTGCAGGCATTTCCCAGGTCTTCTGAGAATCTTCAAGGATAAAAGGGAAAAATACAAGCAGAACGTTGACCAGGCTGTCCGAACAGTAGGCTTCTTCACATGTAAAGACTGTAGCATCAGATTGGAATCTTTTTATGAACTTCACAGAATCCCAGGATATCCCTAGTTGGGAAGAACCCATGAAGATCATCAAGTCCAACTCCTGGCTCCACACAGAACATCCGAAAATCAAACTCTGTCTGAGAGCATTGTCCAAACACTCCTTGAACTCCATCAGGTCAGGGCTATGCCCAACTGCCCTGGGGAGCCTGTTCCATGCCCAGCATCCTCAATGGAGACAGGGTGCAGATCCCCCATATTCCCCAGGTGAAATACTGTTGACACACTCACAGTGTACTTAAAGCAGATCCCTCTTAGCCTAAGTATTAGGCTAAGCAATACAAATAAATATATTGTTGGTAATAATATGATGAAAAGCAGCCAGTGCCAACATTCAGTAATAACCTGAGTATCATTGCTAACACTCAACTCACAACCTTAGACGTATTTAATTTTGAGGACTGTGACTAAGATTTACTTTACAAATTACATTTACAAGCAATAAGGAATTTATAAATAAGCAATATATCACATTTGCTTTTGTTAAAATCTGTAGCATCCCTTCTTTTACACTGAATATTTATTGTGCTGTTTGCTGTTGTGTGAGGCTGAGTTTGTTTGGGTTTTTTTTTTGCCTTAAATGAGGCTTTTTTGCCTTTTTTCTGTTTTATTTTTATCACACGCAACTGGAAAATGCCTGCTCAGCTTTTTCTGTCTGCACACCATGTCCTCTCTGTCCACCTGAAAGACCTAAGACATCCTCAGCAACAGCAGTCCCCAGCGAGCATCCCTGAAATGAGGGTGAAAGTTATTTAAACTGCCAGCGCTAAAAAGACAAAACTGATACCAGTTTCTGTGCTGTTTCAAAAGCTGTTATCTCAGATGCCGGATGCTTCTTCTGACAGTGGTGAAAATAGCTTTCCCTCTGTTATGACAGCATGTTTCAGCTCCATGTGAAGGGAAACATCTCCAAGCACAGAATAATTCCCCATTGCTGGAAGGACATAAAACAAAATCAAACAGCAAACTAACTGCATTTATTTGCGAGAGCAAAAGACAGCACAGCTGATCTGCTTGGGTTGGGCCCTGTCCAGCAGCTCATGCATTCCTACATTTCCAGGTCTCCGAGCCATGCAGCATGGAAGCAATGCACAGGCTCTGGGGAGGCAGGGAAGTGCTGCCTATCTCCTAGCAAAAGGAACCGCAGCATTTCCCTTTCAGCCTGTACAGCAGTTAGCCTGCTGGGTGGGGGCAACACGCACAGGAAAGAAGGGTTTCTCTCTAGACTTACCCCACACCCTTGGGATGCAGAGGAAGTTTTATTTTTAAGTAAGGAAAGAGTAACACTTTGGGAACCAGTTATCTTTATGTGCACGTTCAGGAAATGTTTATGCTCTTTTTTTTTTCTTTTTTTTTTTTCCAAGAAGTGAACAAAATGTTTTAGGAACACAGCACAGCACTGCTCTGGAGAGTTTGTGAACTGGGAGATCAGAGAGTTTGCTTTCACCTCTGCTTTGGTATCCTTCCTTTTTCTTAAGCGTTCTTCAGAAACACCCATAAGTTCTCACAGATGCCTCTACCTAACCGTGCATATAAATGAATCAGATTACTCTTTCCAGAGAGATACTCTTTCTGCCCTATGTACTGCTGTGCTGTGACAAATGTGACAACAATGTGACAAACATTAACACCTTTTCCATGAGATGCCTAGTATGTAGCTAAAGAAATGCAGCCTTTTACTATTTTGTCAGTCAACAGAACGGATCTAGGCTTTTCAGACAAGTGCCTACACATGCTGCTTTTGCCACAAGTCAAACAATAGTTGTGAGCTGTTAAAAAGCTTCAAAATACATTTCCTAACTGCTGTGTATTTCCTTAGTGAACTTCCCTTAGAGATGCTACGAAAAGGCAAGATGTGACATGAAGTATCAGAGAATATTGGGGGATTTTAGATTTCTTCTGAGAATCCTTATTGCAGATATTACATTTTATTATTATCAAATTTGCATTTGCAAGGGACAGGGAAAAACTGAAAAGCAAACCTATTATGGAAACTGTTTCCAGTACCAACTCTGCAATTTAAATAACTCTTCTCTTACTAGATTTCACAAATAGGACTTAAAATTCTTTAGAATTATGCTTACACTGAACTGACAGTATTCCCCTGATTTTGACCATATTGCTCATTAGTTTTGCAGACTTAGCAAGAAGAAGTGCTTACTTTAGCACCAGCACTTGCATTAAAAAAGCAGAGCTCGCTTTTGGCTTAGTGCATTGTATGCCAACTTTGCATTTCAATCCAGAATGAACATTTACGTCAGTCCAGAGCCGGCTCTTGCTGGCAGAGAGCAACTCTGTCAAAGCTCTAGATCAAATGCTCACCCCCCCAAGATGTATTTATCTTTGTCACTATTACCCACAGACACATCCTCTGAAAGCAAATGGCCCAGTGGCGATGCAGCTGACGACTGAGCAGGATGCATTCTTCACACACTGAAGTGTCTTACTCAGCTCATTAAATACTTTATACTTGATTCCAGAACTAACCTGTAACCCACTGAAATCAATGGGGATAGGCTCTGGCTGGGCTCTGGTGACAAATGGTGGATTTGACATAAGTATCTGAAATCACATAACCCTCCTGAGGTCTGATCTGGTGGGCTTGTTTTTAACATCTATTCTGCAATTTCTTCATTACTTTCTTCTTTGCCACATGCTGCTGTGTCTCTCAACATCCCATCTCCATCCTCACCCCTAGCTATGGAGCCTGTCTCCCTGTTCAGCTCCGGTGCTGGCTGGGCCGCTTCTGGCAGAGGCACTGCAAAGTTTGGGGTTATATTTGTTTCGAGAGGTGCAGTGGTGGTGTTTACATTTGTGTCTCACATGACTGTCCCCAGCCAAGCAGATTCTTTTCTGTTCTGTTTTGTTTTCCTCACTTCAACTGCAGAGCTGTGTATTTTAAATTCAGAAAGTAGAAAGCTCCAGCAAGTATTTCACAACATTATAATACATCTGATGCTGTATTCTTTTAGACTCTGTTCTAAACCTATAAAAGAAGTCAGCTGCTCTCTGGGCTGTGTAAGCTGTCCCTCTGTCCTCTTAGCTCAGTGCAAGAGGCAAAGTAACTGCAACAGCCTTCCATTCAGCTAACTACTTCCAGATGACAATATAAAAATTTCATCAGCACCTTATTGCTGCACAGTTCTCATAAAGGAAATAGACACATGTGACGTTGAACTAAACATATCTTGTTTTCCTCTGCAGGTGCAAACGCTAAAGGGCGTACTCAGACAAAATATTTTACATAATGCCATAGACTGCTTCAGTAAGAGCTGGCGTAATGAATCCCAGTATCTGTTGAGCTATCTTGCCTCAAACAGCAGCTGCAGGCTTCTCAAGCATTTGAGACATTCCTTCTTTAATGCCTCTGTCTACTCAGACTGATAAGGCCTCTTTACAGCTCTTGATGCCAGCCTGTAAAAGGTAGCACTGGCAGCAGCACTGGGCCGCCATCACTCAATCTATCCCAAAGCGCTTTCCTATTTTTTTTAAGCTCTCTGCAGACAGTCACATCCTCACAGTTCAGCCAGGGAGCAGAATGTATGAGCTCTCTTCACCCATTTTAGTGCAAAATCTGCTGAGTTACTTGACACAGCCACAGCATCATTTTCAATTAGACCAGCTGACTTCTGCAGTGCCGTTGATGAGGAGCACTCAAGTGATTTGTTCCACTAGCTGAACCGTACAGGTAATTTCTGGCAGAGAAGTAACAGCCAGCTGTGGATGGCTGCGTCTCAAGCTACCTCCATCCTTCCAGCAACAATTGTCAGAACATAGTTTTGGTATAGGAAATGGTTAAATTACTGTCAGGATTTACAGCACTCTATCATCCACACAATTTGTGACTGATTTTGAACATGCTTCCATCTCCTTCAAAATTTTCACTGAATGCTTTTTCCGCGTTTATGTCTGCAGTAAACTGCAGAAAACTTGGTGAAAGAAGCTATAAAATCTTTTACAACTTAGGAAAGTATATATTTTCCAGTATGCTACTACATAATTTGAAAATAAAATCTTGCTAAACTTCAAAAAATAATAGTGATGTAACCTCCTGCTCGAATTCAGTGTGATGCAGTTCATCACAAAACACATTCCCTCTTAGAAATTTACACATGCCTTAGGGGGATAACACCAGAAAATTACTTTCCTGACCATTTTTCAGCAGATTCTGCAGTAAATATGAGGCCTCAGACAATGCAATACACAGAAACCGATGCCTTCAGGAGATTCCTGGTCTCACTGAACCAGTATGAGCAGCAAAGATTGAATCCACAGCACACAGACACATGCTGGTGGGGCACTGGAATGCAGCAACCACTTGCTTTGCCACTTTACTCCTGCTCCGAAATGCCTCTGTAGGACCTGCACCACTCCAAAAGAGAGGACAGCATGGAGGAAACGTGCATGAGAGTGGCAGAAGAAGCATTGTTCCTCCTTTTTGAAGAGTCTCCTTCATAGTTTCTCCCTTTTGAAGACCCTCTGCTCCAATTTGCCTACTTCTTTGTTCCCAATGGTACATTAGGGAAAAGGGAGCATTTGTTCTGTGTCTCTTTCTGAACAGTGAGCAATTCTTTCCATTAACTGGTTATTACTTGCCACCATCCAAACTTAGAAGTATGTAAGTAAGTAAGTAAGTAAAATAAATAAATAAATTCAGTGTTGAATAACTCAGATAACACTAATGCTTGACCATATATTTTGGGACAGCTACCTCAAATGTTGCATCTGTGTTCACAAGAGGTCAGTAATAGTGGTCCTGGGCACAAATATTCACAAGATAAAACCCATTACATGCACAGTGCCTTGGGATTATGTTTGCAGAAGCCAAAGAACTACAGGTTCCTGATCTCTGAGATATCACTGCTTTGGAAAAATACAAAATTATATTTGATGTTTTTTTCTTCAATAGCATCCAAGCACACAGGTGGGATGTAGCTCTCCTCCTACCAAGCAAAAATACACGAATGATTAATAAAAGGTCTAGAATTCAGGGGATTATTCTGCCTGTGACTTAAGCCTGAAGAGGATCATTATCACCAACGAGCAGAGGATCTAAAAATAACCCATGGAGCTGAGTTTAAAGCAGTCGATTAGCCCTTCAGTGGAAATTCAGTGCATTCTGTTAGTGTGGTTAGAGGCAAATATTATCTTAAAGCCACTTATTGTTTTATTTCACAGTGGTAAAGAAATAAGCATTTCTTATTATCGGGAGGACTGATGTTATTTCAGCCCGTCCCTAAAACTCACAGCAGAACATGAAGAAAGAACGAGGCAAAGCTGCAATTCCCCAGCAAGGACTTTTTCTTGGAAATGGGAAGAAGTGGGTGAATTAATTCTGAAAAGCCTGACTAATAGCTCTGGAAATCAATTCACCCTACCCACTCGTGGGCAGGTAGAGCAGAAGCCTCAGTAGTACAGCCTGCCCCACACTGCTGTGACCTTCCTGCAAGCTGCCCAGAAGTAGTGCTGGGAGAAGAGCTCACACCGTTACTCAGCTGCTTCTGTGGGACTGCCAACAGAACTGCTGGGCAGTGCAAGACTGGCTTCTTTGTAAAGTAGGTGTTTTACTATAGAGAGCTACACTAAGTACCATCTAGTTTTGCACTGAGAATTAAACAGCTTCTTGTCACCAAAGTCTTTAGACAAGTTGGAGCAGGTGGCAGCCATTGTATGCCTGCATCTTTATGAATCTGGCTATCAAGGCAGACAGTCTCCTCTTCTACTTAGATTCTGAAGAAATGTTTTCTTAAAATAAGTTCCTTCTGTATGTTCCTATAAAGGGTGTGCACACATTCTATCTGGACAAATAATGCTGCATTTCCTTCAGCTAGCTGGTTATCATGTAATGCAAGTGCTAGTTAGCTTTATCAGATGGTAAAGTCTCACTGTTGATAGTTCTACATGTTACTCTCTCATGAATACTGAGGAACACTGGACAAAATTACGTTATTAGTTAAGTGATGAAAGCTCATATTCAAAAGAGTTTCAAAGTTGCATCTTGACTGTGTCATATCTGAATGTGAGCTTATTTAGTATTTTAATTAACAGCTTAAAAGCAAGAGGAATGCAATTATTTAATAATATTTCCAAAATAAATAGAATCTAAGTGAGATACGCTGTTGTACTTGAAAATTGATGTAACCTAATTTGGAACATAACACATATTTTAATACCAATCTCAACCTCAAAAAGGACTAAGACAGACTGGGGGACAAGTGGTGAGAGGTTTAGAAAATAGGGCCTATGAAGAAGAGCTGAAAAGAAACAAATGTTTATTTATTTATTTATAGAATGGAGAAGTGAAGATGTGGAGAAAGAAAGGTGGCACCAAATGGAGAAAACAATGTTTAAAGAGTGTGGTGACCAACTATTACTCTCCACGCCTCGAAGAGCAGAACAAGAATTAATCTACTCTCTTTATAGCAAGAGAAAAATCCATCTTAAATATCAGGAATAACTTTCTAACTACATTTTATCACTAAGAGAGAATGTTTACACGTTCTGTAGAATTTGTGGAATCCCTATTTTCAGACATACTGAAGAACAGACTACAAGTACCTGTGACAGACACTGTGCTTGATCCGAGGGAATGGAATCCCTAGTACTTCGTTGCTAAGTTTATGAGACTTCTGTGATTGAAGCAGTATCTTCTATATTGTGCCTTCCAGAAACAGTGATCCACAAACATCATCAACATCAACTATACTTTCTTGCCTTAAATTGGTCATTGAATAGTTTCTTAGGTAGGAAAGTTTAATGCATAATTGATAAGTTATGTTGTAACACTGGTAATGGACATGCATTTTCTAGAATCAGACTGAAAAACTCTTATCACATTTGGCAAACCTATTCACCTTGCTGCCTAAAAACATAGGAAAGAAAATACATTTACAGAGCGGCCAGCACTAAGTGGAGTGAGCTGTACACATGCCGTATTTCATAATCTGAAAGACCAGTTGTATTTACTGTTATTGCAATCACAAGACAAAAACATATTCCCAGAAGTGTTCCCTGGAATAGAGCAGGGTCTGTTAATACAGCCACAAATGGCCAATCCAAATTCAGGGCAGGAGGAGCTGGGCAATGACCCAAATATATCTTCCTGAGCTGTGAATTAGTGAATGAGAAATGCATGTTATGGTTGTTTGAGATCAGCTCTCACACAGAATGTTTTATTTGCTTTCTCCCCAACCTATCCTGATTTTAAATGTATGTTATTTTTTTTATCCTTGAAAATTAAATAGTTTAATTTCCCATGCAGATATTAAGATATATATTTTATATCAGCTTATATATATAGAGACGCATTTGCAAATGCTTTATTTAACAGCTCACATAATTAATGTTTTTGTTCCAATAAACAGGAAAGAACAAGATATAAATCCTCTGAGACATCATATTCCCTGTCTGCACAGCTGTGGGTAAGCCTCATAAATTTCTGCAACCTGGAAGCTGTGGTAAACCTTAAGTTTAACTCTGTTCTGGAAGACAGGAGGAGTTTGTGAGCATATGCAGCATCAAGGGATGTAACTCTGCTTGCCCACATGCTCCAGATAAACAGATTCAGAAAGCAGAAGGCATTAGATCAGGCAATTTGAGAACCAACCTCTACATGTAACAGACTTTGCTTATTATTCACAATCTTCTCTGTTATCCCCACTTTCATCATCAGAGTTTTCTGAGATGACTCAGGTTTGTGCCCAAGCTCTCACAGTAAGGAAAGTTATCACTTTGCTCATTGTTTTCCACCTCTCCAAAATCTTACAGATGTCACTTCTGTAGAAAGAACTCTACAAGCATGGAAGATGAACTACTACAGCAAAGAAAATCCCCTCATCTTCCTTTCAGATATGTCAATATAATTTAGGTGGCATTTTTTCCCATTATTTATAATGATGAAATTATAATTATTCCTGAGGACCCTATAAAAGAAAGTCTCAAAAGTTTTTCTCTACTATTTGGATCTTAGAAGGAATAACGGACCACTGTTACACTGCAAAAGCTTTAGTAATTGGGTGGCCTGGAGTTTTGCACACACAGATATTATACAAAGGTTACCTCATAGCAGTATAGAAAAGCTTATGATGTTGGTATGCATTCTGTAAAGAAAAAAGGTGTTTCCATAGCATTCAAAAGAATAAATTCCCACCTTTCAAATCATGATATGTAAAGCAATTTCCTGATAGAGCTGTTAAGTCAGGAAAACAGAAAGGATCTATTTGTTACCTCTCATCTGGCTGAGAAACTATTTTTCTTTCCTCTTTCAATACACTGAGAGATGTGGCAGTTAACATCCTGAGTGCAGGCTAGCAGAGTGATTCTATCAGGGCAGATTTCTCCTGCCTAAATGCCATCCAGCTACATTATCTCTGTGCTTCTGAAAGCAACAGCATGATAACTAGTAGTATAGACTGCAGTTTTTAAATGTCCAGAGGAGAGAGATAGTGTCCGAATATGATTTTAGTTTTCAAAAACACTGTATAATTTTGTATTTGAAAGAAGCCACATATTGAAACAATAAAGAAGTTTTTGAGTGGTCTGATAGAAATTGACACTTAATGAGTTAAGTGGAGAGCTCATAAAGCAGTACGAAATCAGAATTTTCACGCAACTTCCAAACTGATCACTGGAAGCTTGCTTTTATTATTAAATTTAATGAGAAATGACCAGCACTTTCTCTACTCTTTCACTATTTCAAAAAAAAGAATGTTGTACATTCCACCCAGGGATCATAATGCTGTAGGACTTTCATTTACCTAAGCTGACAGATAGCCTGCTCAAATGCAAATACTGAAACAGATGCCATCAGCATTTTCCTGACTTTTCTGTCAGAAGATGACTATGTCAAATACTATTTCTAGGACACATGTTACTTTTTCATCTCCTCTATTTGTGTTCTCTTTGCTTCCTTCTCCCAAGGCAGTGTCCAAGACTGCCAAGAGGCAAAACAAATTATGGCTAACTTTGTGGAATCTAAAAATCAACTTCCAGAAATGGATTGCAGTATGGTTGGTTTCTTAATCTTAATATGCCTACAATAAGTCTCAGATAATACACAGCAACTTAGATAAGGCTGGAAAAACAAAACTTCTGGTCTTGTTTTCTATGATTTAACAATAGATGAAGTGGAAGCATCACTGACAATAACACTTCTTGTCTTCACTTTTGATAGCTTTTGACCTATTTCTTTCTGTTTTCATGTCAGCGTTCAGCAGCAGTCTAGCCATGGCAAATGACAAAGGGGTAATATGCTACACCTTTCTAACAGTGAAGGACAGATATTGGGCAAAACACCTAACTACTTTCAAGGCAAGTCCCTGTAAATGTAGGAGGGGATTTTGTATCACTAACCCAACAGGTGGGCAACCACACTGCGTGTCCTGACTTGACCTTCTTCTAGCTAGTGTAGACTCTCCACAAAGAAGATAGGAGAATTATGTAATTCTGAGATATCTATATATCTAATCCAGACCTGCCTTTACCTGTAAAAAGGTTTACATTATTTTTATGTTTAAATATTCAGTTAATTCTGATAACTTTATGGCTGTTAGGTAAGTACATTTGTGGCATTATACTTTCTGAATAATAGAGACAGTGATATTTAAATTGTATCTCTGCTTTCCCAAGACTATTCCCTTCATTCTACCCACGGGTTCTTCCTGTGTCACTGAAGTATTTCTCAGCTACACACATCTTAAGACCTCACTTGCTTTTTTTAATATGGCCATTTAGAAAAATCTCCTCGACCAATCTTTTCAAGCAAAGCAAGCCAGAAAAGCAGCTTAGATAAAATAACTCATCAGCAGTAGCACTGTTCCCTTCTAGATTGCAGAAGAGTTCTTTTTCTTCATATTCACTCTCATCAATAACTTATTGTTATTCTAAGGTCATCTGTAAAGCAGACTGCAGCACTGAAACCACAAGGACACATAGAATAAATATGCTTTAACATAAATCTTATCACTTAAATATAGGGAAGTTCAGGAGGACTCATACATTTACTTTTAATACCAAATTAGAATTTGGAACAATGCCCTCCTCTAGTCAGTTTTAATTGGAACATAGAATCTGCCATGCTACATTAATCCAATGAGCCATCAAGTTCAATATTCTCCACTTTGCTTGGCAAATGCAAGATGCTTCACAGGAAGGCAAATTGCTCATCATGCTCTTGGCCAATTTTTCAATTTGAATTGTCCATTGTGCAAAAAACACTCCATTCTTCATGTTAAGGCCTTGTCCCATATGGCTACAAATGTTAAAGTAATCAAATGATATGCATAACCCAATGTACAATTTTAATAACAGTTAAGCCCACGTTTGTGCTCTGATACAGTCTGTTTCTCTTGAACTGTCAACTGCTTTTGTGTACAAAGTTGCTCACATTCATTCTCATTACATTTCCAATTTATGCTATACTTTAGTTTAGCAGTAAAGCGTATCAAGTGTATTCACAAATCCTTACAAATATGCCTCTCTTAAAAAATCAGTTATGATTTGTAAATGGCCACTTGTGAATATTTCTGTTACAGAGCTACTTGGTATAACACAACGTCATGCACCAATCAGAACATTACAAAAATAATGTTTGTATTCTACATTTTGTGCTGCTTTACTCCATTACCCTGCAGTAGCGGAAAACAGTCACTGTAATGCATTTAAAAAGCAAAACTAAAAATCTTTCAAGATAAATACATGAAAAGAGATTATACATCAAAAAAAGCAAACAAACAAACAAGCAAACAAAAAGCAATTTTCTAATCTAGGCTATTTTGGACTACAGCAGTGAATGACAGAGAATATCTGGGGGACGTGATGGCTCTATGGGATCGGGGGGAAAAAAAGATGGCAATAAAATACGAAGAGGGAAAGCTAGAGGAGACAAATGAAGAAAATGTTCATGCGTACACGGTGTTGGCTGAGAACACAGAAGAGAATAGCTACAAAAAACTGTGTCAAATGTAGCAAAGACTGATCAAAACGGTCCAGTGACATGTCTCTTGACATCTCTTCCCCCAGTTTCAGAAGGAATTTATGGCAGTTACAGGTATTTGCTGTCAGAACTTTGTTGCCAAACTGAGATTTAAATGCCTGGGCTACTAATAGTTGTTTCTCTGCTGGGTGAGGATGGCAGAGTGAGGAGGGTGAGAAGAAAGATGGGTAAAGTGAAGGAATGTCAGTAGGAAACTTATATGAGCACAGAAAGCTTTATGTGATGTTGTAACCTACATTTCTCACTTGCTTTTCTTCTAGGATGAGGAGTCAGTCTTAAAATCTCATGTATCTTGTAGATCTTTCAGGTCCTGCAAAAATCAAAGGCAACCTCATGCCCTTTAGCTGGATATCATTTGTGGCTTCCTCAAAATGGAACGCTGATTGTTGAACTGACATGGCATAATCAGTCAATGAGGAATGTAATAGATCTACAGGGGGACACTGTTAAGGAAAATGTCTAGCATTCCTTTCAGATCTAATGAAACCGTGGTGAGTTTCATAAAAAGAAAATGCCCAGACACTCATGCTTTCTCCCCTTCATTCCATCTCAATATCTACTTAATTTCTGTAATGGTGTCGTCTTGGAAGATGGTTAAGCAAAATTATTGCATGTTCGTTAAATGTTTTTCATTTTTCCCTCTGTATCTCACTGTTTTGGACAGGACAATCATTAGCTTTTTTAAAACTTTGCTTGTATTCACAATTAGTTTCACCATCCTCTTTTAAAAACGCATAGGTGTATTGTTTGGGGTAATTTTTGTCTGATACAAGCATATTCATTACAAAGCATCTAGAAGAAGAAGCAGGTAAGCCAAGACACATTTATGTCGCTCATTAATGACTGAGATGCCATTTCTGTCAGACAGTCATATGATCATTTGCAACCAATCCTTTCCATTTTTGAGTGCCATACAGAACAAGAAATGTATCAGATTTGCTCTCATTAAAAGGTCTGCTCAAATTATCCTGAACTATGTTCAGCGCTGTATCTGAACCCAAGAACACATTGCTCAACAAGGACAAAACCAACAGCTGCTTTTAAGTAGAAGAGTATATTTGAATATGAGTTTTTGACAAGCCCCTGTAAAAAGTCTTTGGATCACTTCACATGAACTCCAAGGCTTTCACAAGATGCCCATGTAAAAGTCCCAGTTATGCAGATTCCTAGTTTTTCAAAATCTCTGTCTTGGCAGACTTACATTTCTATCAACAGCTATTTCATCTCATAGAGAAACCATTTGTACCACCCTTTGCTCATAGACTAATATTAATGCTCATTATTCTGATTTTTTTCAGCGTTTGCCTCTTTTTTTAAAAAAATGGCATTTGAGCACTCTACAAATCCCTTTAGTTGAATCTAGAAGTCTTGTGGAGAGGCATTTGTAGACAAAGAGTTCGCTGATGCAAGCTGCTTCCATACATAAGTTGTGTCAGTGTAGTGAAAAATACCAGGGGAGGTGGGAAATACCTCTGCTGTGATCACATAAATGCTTTCTACATGAAAGATAGTTCCTTATGTCTGTCACATTATTGCAAAATAGTCTGCATTCTACTGCTCTTCTGCTGAATAGGCATCTCTAGTTTCATTTCTAATGGGACCTTCAGTTGCTATTTACTCCTAAAAACCAGGACATGGGTCTTTCATAAATTAATGTGACCTGACCTGCAAGGGTCTCATGAGATTTACTTTTTCTCCTTAATTTGTCTGAGGTACCAGTCCAGCTAAATTCAGCTGGGAAAAACCCTGGGAAAATTTCTTTCATGTTTTCATGAACTTGGGTTACTGTTTTAAAGAGAAGCAAAATAGGAAACTCAAACTCCATTGACACTGACTACAACATTTCCATTGATCTAAACTCACCAAAAACTGACAACATCCTTCAAGGTTTTGTTTTCTGAATAATTCCTGAAGTTCCAAAGTGAAGTCCTGAGAACAGAATGTCAGGGGGAAATCAAAGCTCCATCTGTGAGTCAGCACCTGGTCAGTGTGTAGGGGTACACAGGGACTGATGAAAGTCTGCAGTGCAGAGGTTCTCTAACCCTACTGTCATCTTTCCAACCATCTTCCTCCCTGAAGTATGTATTAATTGAATGGGACATCCACCTATTGCTGACAGCAGTGGAGTTTTTCTAATTTTCATGGCAAAATATATGGCATTTTCAAAGTATTTTAAATCATCTTCTGGGAATTCTTTATAAGTAGTCCTATTTCCCTTTTTTCACACTTTCACCATCAGTCCCTTTGAAGATCATTGCCACCAAATACATTATTTACACTGAAATATCCTGTTTCTTATTTTATTTTACTATTATTGAACATCTCTGCTACTAGAAACTTTTGCATCTCCTCACTCCAATTTCCAAAAAGTGGGTTCTTTTATGTACAAGACAGGAAGGCTGTAACAATGGTGTACACAGGAACTTCTTTTGTTTCATAAAATAGAATATGTAAACGTGACCCTGAGCCCCCTTAGCCTTGTAGGACACCTGAACTTGGTGGGAAATAAAGACATTGTGTGCTATACTGCCAAAGCAGGCAGCTGGTATCTGGTGGCTGCTTTAATCAGAGAAGTATATAGCTTCATATGTCATCTCATATGGATCCTGATTGCTTCCTGCTGAGCGTCTCAGAGCACATCTTATTTCTGAGATAAGATTTGGCCTTTTCATAATAAGTTTATTACCAGTAGGCTTAAGACTAATCCACCAGTTGCCAAAATTATCTCCATGCCAGTTGGGAATAATTATATTCAGAGTGGTCGATGCTTCCTTATGCTCTGAACAGTAAAACATTTCAAGAATAAGAATTATCTGGTAAAGCAAGAAACGTGAGTTTTGCCTTACAACTGAACAGGTTTTTACTTAGTCACAAATGACCATGGAGAAGTGTGTACACCCATTCACTGTGTGCTACACTACTTAACAGGATCTTTTAACCTATTCCCCTTGTAGTTACCCGCTCTTCAAATATAGAATCTAGGAGGTTTTGGAAGACCCACTGAGTTGCTGCCACTCAAATAGCACTAGTGTCTGAGTGTTATCGCATGTTCTGCAGCAGCTCGTGGAAGGAGGGATTATATTTTCAATCAAACAGTGTGCTGTGGTATTTTCTCCTCTTCCAATGAGAGGAATTTAATGCTTTGTGGTGCGTCAAGTAGTTGCTACCAGACAGCATGCATCCCAGGGTTCTGAAGCAATTTAGGAAAACTAGGCTCTGAACTGCAGCAGTCACAATTGCCAGCCACCCTGGACAAGGGAGCTTAGAATGGTGGAAAACAGATGAAGGACTTTCTCCTTCTCAGGAATCTAAAAACCACTGCTAATTGTTTTAATTTGTTACGTGACCTGTTCGTCTTTTGCTATTATTTTTAATATGCCCTGCTTCTCCTGTTCTCATCCCCACAGTGACTCAAATGCTTCCCTCCAATCAGAGAAAGATCAAATTGTGTTCGAATATATTCAGACTTAATTCCTTGCACTGGACAGAAATCATTGCTAATTTGCTAACAGAGAAGTTACTCTGCACTCCATACATCCGCTAGTACACTCCATCTCATTAGCTGTTGTACAGTACATCCTGCAAAAATACACTGTCCAAAGAAACTCCACATTCAGCTGTTGTCCTGTGACACAAATTTTGCTTATCACATGGTTGCCAGCATTCACTTAGCAATAGAGTAACACTTGTTTTCATTTTCAAGAAATACTGAATGAGATGGAAAAAGAAACTAATTTAGGGAAGAAAATCCAGACTTGCATAAGAATTGTAAGTAAAGCAAATCTTATAAGAAATGGAAGTAGGCTTTTTTAAATTTACAAGTAGAGTTCTCAGGGCAGTGTACAGATAAGAGAATCGATCTGTAATCCCTTTCATAGTAGCACACCCATTAACTTCTAAGTTCCACTCGTAGGAATGAAAGAAGGAACAAAAATTCAGTGGTTTAGGCTCAGAATCCTGTGGACTTGTTCAAAAGTGAGCAAACACACTGGATTTGTTTAAAGAAATATCCATCTCACCTTAGAAAAATGGAAATAATGAATGCAAATATGTAAATGTACACACAGTTGCCTCTTAATGTAAAAAGAAAGGAAGATAATTGTGCATTTTTTGTGAATAGACATTTTGCAGACCTTTCAAAATGTAGCTAGTATTTGTCTAATGCTTGTATTGGCAGGAGACTTCAGAAGTCTTTATAATATCACAAAGTACAACTGCAATGCACAGCTCTAAGGCCTGGTGTCCACCAGGACATCTGACAGTATTTTACAGCCCCTCGCATCTCCTGGGCCTGAATGGCTGCACAGTGTGCATGAAAGCACAGCCTCAAGCACCAGGAATTTATTTTTTCATCTACTTTAAAAACATTAAATCGTAATATTAGTTCTGAGGCTGAGATCTTCTTACAGATCAGTGACATCACATCACTCTTTTTTTCTTCTTCATGCTGATTAACCTGTTTAGACTTTCATAGAAGTCCTTGGCGTAGGAGCTAAATGTCCTTGAAAACACTGGGTTCTTGGCAAGTAGGCAAATTCCCAGTATGAGGCAAAGAAGGCCAATTTTGCTTTCATTACACTGTTGCTATTCCCACCAACTTCCCAATTTTCATGAAAGTAGTACACAGACATGTTAGACAAGGGTTCGGCGTACTGCACGACCTGGATTCTATTTCTAGCATTACCATGCCTCTCTTTACCCGTCTCCTCAAGCAAATATAAACCACTGTTTTGTCTCCTAAGAGAATATACTCCCACTTTTTAATAAAGCTGTGAAATAATCATTTGACGTAAGTGTATGACATGCGAGGTTATTCTGTAAGGGAAACTGTTGCTACAAGTTTCTTGCGCCTGGCTGATTCTTGAACCTAAATCACTTTGTTTCAGCAAGAAGATTTTAATATCCACAATCCTAGTTTCAGTAAGCAGGGTAGATTTATTTTAAAATTAATACTTTTTAATTACCTCTCAGAAAAATTCTGCTAAATGAAAAACCCAGAATATATAATTACATGACCTTTTTCCCCTACCTCTTGTCACATTGCTGCTCTTCTAATTTAACCTAAAAATCTGAACATATTTCCTGATCAGTTTAGATATCAAATGCCAGCTGTTTTTGTGTTTCAGAGCTTTCCTCTGTTTAGTTGCCTACTTTAAGGAAACTTAAAAAAAAAAAAAAAAAGGAAAGATAAATATGGAGCTCATGTTTTTGACAATAAATTTCAAGGAAATTTATTGCTGTAGGTTGACACCTCACTTCAATTTAGAAATGCTATTTTTGATGACTTATTTCCAGATGAGGAATACTGCAGCGGTTATTTTTAAACCTAAGTCGCACAGTTATCATAATTTTGAGGTCAGAAAAATTCCATCACAGATCAGTTGAACCATACAAAGAAAATGCCAGTTTTCCAGTCTTACTCCTACCTGTCTTGGCCAAGTCAGCCTGGTTAAAAAAACAGAGGGACTGTACACTGGCTGTGGATCCAATGGGAACATGAAATGCTTATGGATCAGCACTGTGGATTTAACGTCCTAAACCAACAGGGTCATAGAGAATAATCTACCAAACAGCACCTCCAGTAATATCATATTGTGTCTGCTATTCCTCACTATGTGCTGTAAATGTTTCTAGCCTTTCCATTCAATCTCTGTCCTTAAAATAGCATAACTTCTTTTTTTTTTTTTCTCTGTCTAAGCAACTTCAAGGAATCAGTTTTCTAAATTAAAAGATAATCATTCCTAAACACTGTAAATTCAAGCCAGTTTTCACAAAATGTACTAGACTGGCAGCCATTGACTGTAGTCTCTCATAGTCTCTCACCAGCTGAAGCACTGACAGCACAGGCTTCCCTGTGCTGCCTGCCTGGTACTTCACTCACCATTAACATCTACCCGATACTTTAATAGTATTGAATATTTTGGGAAAGAACAATGACTTCAGAACATTAGGACTACTGAAATTATTAACATTTTCAAAAATGTGTAAATGATTCATGGGAAAAAAAAAAATCCTTTTTTGGATTTGGCCGTGTCCGGAACTGAAGATGCAGTTTCAGTAGACTTAGATTCTTTGTTCATTCTCGTGATTCCAAAATGTCATTTCATGCATTTTATTTGCTTGACTCTGGCACTTTGAAACCTCAACCACAGTTCTTAAATTCCAGCCATCAAATGAGGCAGTGATGGTTGAAGTCTAATCAAAGGTTCGTATACCCTTGTTCTGATACTGTGTTCAGAGAGCAGTCTTCTATTTCAGACCATGGCAAAATTTCTGTATGTTTGTATTATGATGACTGAGATTGTTTTCTTACTCACTTCTGTAGGAAAGACAAAACATTTCTAAAGCTACAACCATACAAAGTACATTTGAAATGCATAATGGGCATTTTGTCACTTACTCAATTGTTTTTCAGGTAGGATTTTCTTCAAATAAGCAAAAAAACTTCTCCACTGTTACTGGGCTGGAGAGCTCAGATGCAAGGATGTGCTGGCCAAAAGTGACCAGACAACAAGTTAAGTAGGATGAGTAGGATGACAAAGAGCACTTAACCTAAATGCACATTAGGAACACTGTATTCTGGCTTGGTAGCTTTGGACCAGTAAGATGAAAAAGATTATTTGGTTGGTCAATTCTTCTTTTATTTTCCTTTTCCTTCAGAATTGGGACAAAAAGTTACCCTCTTGGAAAAAAACTTTTCCCCTGTAACACTGGCAATGAGGAGAATACAGTCACGGCAGTGAGGTGACAGATCTGTCAAAAGTCCCTGTCACAGGGATATCGTGTAATGGAAAAAGTGGCTTTCTACACAGTGGTCAGAGTGCTGAAACAGGTCTTTTTAATGCCACTGTCTCACACACCGTTCTCAAAAGCAAACTACAGACACAGTTCAGGTGAAAGTTCTGTGAGATTAAATACTGTAATAAATAGGACTGCAATTGCTTGGAGAGTTACTGGCCAATTAACTCTTAAAATGGAGGGAAGTATCAAGATGGCTTCTGCACTTCCAACCACAGTAACTTAGTGGCTTGGATAACGGAATAGATTGTAGTCATTGGGCATGACCCATTTCTATTCAAATAACACTCATATAATGAAAAATACAGCCCACAGAACACCTAATACAAATCAGTGATACAGAGAAAAATGGAAGAAGCAGGAATGGGCCTTTCTTAGCCTTCCAGCTAAGAACCGATATTAAATAACCCTGTTATCCATTTCTGAAAAGAAAACAAACCCTGATAGCCTTCCTCTGTGCATACATTTGGAAAGCAATCATTTCTCATCTACTTTCAGCTCTACTTTTATATTTTTATCTTAGGGGAAATTCTAGAAGCAAAAGAAAGCCCATTCACGCAGCCCACTGTGATAACAGAGGGTTTCTTTATTTGCGAAAGGGAATACAATAGCGCCACTATTTTACTTTATTTTTTAAGCAAAAGGGCCCTTCCAGAATACAAATTTTGATGCAAACAGATTGTTGCATGCTTACGCCTTAAAATATTCAATACTGTTATGATATATATAGCTATGCTGGGCACCTAGGTTATCCTAAATGAGAGACCCCGAGCAGCTCGAAGCTACAGTAGCTACATATTACCATCAGCTTCTTAGAAAGCAGAATTTGCTCAACGATGTATGTAATTCCACTGAAGACAAATGAGATTTTCAAGTAACAAGAGACACGAGAAAGCACCTCCCTAAATAGTTCAAGACACAGACAAAACAGATAAAAACAGCCTTTCAAAGCTGCAGCAGCATCATTTATCTCTGTGAAACTCTTGGTCGTTTGCTGGTTTGTTGGTTTGTTTTTTTCCTTTTCCTGTGCTTCATCAGTACAAATTTTAGTTGTATGGAAAAATTGGAGGCAGAAGCTTGGCTGACACCAAAAGTGTGAGGTAATGAGCACCTCGTACAGACAGCCCGTGCTGCTGGCTCAGCAGTGAGAGCTCTAGCTAAGCGGTTGTACGGTTGTAGAGTTGGAGTCCACTTTCCCTGCAGTGATTGAAACACGTCACAAATTTCTATTTCGGCAGGATCCAAGTTTTGGAACGTGGATTCATGCAAACCAACACTGATGGCCACATAATGCTTAGGAAAAGTTCAAAGCAAGAGAAAAATGGCATCTCAGCAGGATGTAGATAAAGGAATAGATGTATTGTATAAGTAAATCAACACACAGTCCCCTGTACCTACTGTTCTGCATATTCTGTGTTTAAAACACACGTTCTACCTTGATTTTATCACGGCTGATGTTTTGTGATGGAATATTTTCACTACCACATAAAAGGCTCTAAAAAATCTCTCAGCACGAGATGTCGTGCATCCCTGTACAGCGAGAACCGTTGTGGCTGGTATCTATAGAGCGTAATTACTTCTGATTACATGCGATAGGCGTCTCAACATCCTCCCACTGCCTTTAGCTCAACACCACACAGCATTAAACCAGCCGTTCTCAGGTACCGACACCTGGAACCCTTTGGGAACCTGGACTCCTTCATCCTCGGTAAGCCGCTCAAAATACGCTTTTATTATTATTTTTTTTTCACTTGAAAATCTTCATCAAACAGATGAATACAGAGAAATTGTTTCTGACAACCACGCGTGTGCTTTCCGTGGCTGCAGCGGGGCCGGGACCCGAGGCCGGCTCACCGCGTGCCCCACGTTCCTCCTCCCGCCGCCGTCGCCATCCCGTGCCCCAGGGGCCGGGCGCTGCCGCCGGGGACCAAGGAGAGCGGGAGAGCGGGAGGGCGGCGGTCGGCTTCCCCGCCCACCCCCTGCCTTCCTTCTCCTACCCTTCTGTTGCCCGCCGGGCGGGGGCGGTCCCGATGCCGGCAGGTGGGAGCGGCGGCCCCTCCTCGGCGGGGTGCCCGCGGCGGCAGGCGGCCGCCCCGCTCGGCTCCGCCGCGATGCTGCCCTAGCGAGGGATAATGACAAGGAGAGGCGAGGGGCAGAGCCGCCGCCGGGAGCCCCGTCTCTCGCTCGCCTCCCCGCTCGCCGGCGTTCTCCGGCTCCCGCTGTCGGGCCGCCTCGCTGACAGGCGGCGGGCGGAGAGGCGGCGGGAGGATCGCGGTGCGGCCGCCGTTCCCTCCGGGCGCTCCGTGCCCGGCCGGGCAGCGCTGCCCGCCTCCTCCTCCCGCCTCCTTCCCCGCCGCGCGCGCTGCCCGACGAGGCCGGGCGGGAGGAGACCCCGACCATGTCCAGCAAGAGCCGGAAGAGCAAGGAGCAGGGGAGAGTGACCTTCCCTCCGCAACAGCAGCGGCAGCAGCAGGAGGAGGAGGAGGAGGAGGAGGCAGAGGAAGAAGAGCGGCAGCGCCGGCGCCGCGGATGGAGAGGCGTCAACGGAGGGCTGGAGCCCCCGCCGCCTCCCCTGCGCGCCGTGAAGACCCTCCGGGAGCCCTACGGCTACTACCCGCCGCCGCCCTTCGCCAGCACCATGTAAGTCGGACCCGGGGACCGGCAACTTCCCCGGCGGGGTGGCCGCGGGGCCGGCCGCAGCCTCCGGCAGCTGGGTCGTGTCCGCCCCGTCGAGCCGAGCTCAGGTGCAGGGCAGGGCTCGGAGGGGCCGGGCACCGCAGCACTGACCGTCGCACTGCCCGCCGGGGCTGGCGGAAGGGAGCGGTGGGGACCGACCGGGCGCGGACGGACGCTTCCCCCGCCGGGGATGCGGGGTGAAGCCGGGGCCGAAGCCGGGGCCCTGCGTTCCCCGCGCCCCCTGGCGGCCCCGCCGCGCCGGCCCGCCTTCCGTCTCCGCTGGCGGTGGGATGCGCGGCTGGGATCCCCCGCAGCCTGAGGCTGCGCCAAACTTTGTTAGTTGCTCGGTTGCGGTTTTGAGAAAGAAGTCCGCTCGGGGTCAGAGCGCGCCTGATGTGCTTTGTGTGTTGTGTTGTTCTCTGCCTGCTGGTGTAGGTGCCGAGAAAACCCACTCATTGGCTTAAGTAAGGCTCGCTGAGCCCGGTGAACCCTTTCTTCTCTTTGTGTCTTCTGGAGTCCCTCAGGGTGCTGGCTGAAGGCGGCCGCTCGCAGAGATATGGGGCACCTGCGTTGTGAACATCCACGTGTGAGGTCCCGCATCTCCATTTACCTGACATGTCTCGGAGAGTTTCTGTTCCCTGTTTTTAAAAACACCGTCACATCTCCACATCTCAACCCTGGCTGGTATTTGCTGCAGGAGAAATAAACGTTTTTTTTCTGGCAGGAATGTTAACTTTAATTTCTCTGATAGACTGAACGCGCCATGCCCTTGGCTTCACTCCCTCTTTGAGTATTTCATGCTCTCTTTGAGTATTTCTTGAGCATTTGATACTTAATTAAATATTTTGTTTACCAAATGACAAGCACATTGAGTTTTAACACCTTCATCGTTTGTAGACAAAGCCTTAAATAAAATCACTCCAGACACAATGGTGAAGTACAGGAGTAATGATCACAATCTAAGCCCTGCTTTAATGACAAATAAAAGTGCTTTCTGCTGTCTCAGAGCAGAAATTCCTCACACTTTGTAGTCAGCAATCCAGGCTCCAAGTGAAAGGATCATTCACCTGTGTTGAGCTGCCTGAAACTCATGCTGAAGTTGTTTGTCTGAGCTCCATCATCATTGAGATGAGAGAGAATATGGCAGTGGGCTCACCAGCCTCAGTCGCCAGTCTTTTCTTTGAGGTGCTCATCTCTCCCCATCCCCCATGAAAGGAGCCTGGAAGATTAGTTCAGGCTCACGCGTTCACTTTTTAGCTGAAGATAAGCAGGGGAAGTGTTATTTGGTAGCTCCTTTGGGTTCCTGTCCTCGGAATTGCTTTCTTTAGCCAACTGATGTTATGCCACCATGAACTAAAGTTGATTTCTGTTTGCACTGCAGTATGCTTTTGGACATGTGGAAGCCCTTCAAACTGGCAGGGCATTGGGGCTGCTATTTTATATGTGGTATGACCGTATTCATATACAGTGGGCTTTCCTGGAGTAACACTTTGTGATTCTTGCTAGAGCCTAAAATCGTAGCATCTGTGAATGGGATAAGTGAGCATCAGATTGCTCATAATGTGCTCAGATGGGTATGCATAAGGCTTTGGCTTGCATGCAGTGGGCGTGAGAATCCTTGCCTGAAAGAATTTGTGATCTAAACTGCAAGAGAAAAAAGGCAAGAGGATGCAGAGAGGCTTGCATGGAGATGCACTTGGTAATGAGAAGTAGTCTCTCCAAAAGCATGTAACCTGTGCAAGGTACCTATCAGTGTGTGTTTGGCTCCTTCCTGTGCAATTATGGCTGGAAAAAGTAGTTAACCCAGGATTTCAACCAGGACAGATGCTGGAGGTGATGTTTCTTTTTCACATGGTCCAGTATGTCCCGCTGGTGAAAGAAGCAGGCAGACATTGCCATGAAATGTGGTGGGCACTGTGTGCCTGATTTCATGAGCCTTTTGAAAGCCAAAGCTGTGTTTCCTGAGCGGAACACCAGGACACAAATGAAAGGCAGTGTTTAAGCAGCTTTACAATTCTGTGTTGCAGCAGCCCTGCAAATTTGATTCTTTCCTGGTGAGACCCCTTTGCCTTTTTCTCTGTGTGCACCAATATGCTCCTCTCATCAAAACACAGCGCTTTTATTTCTGCTTGGATTCAGACAGGTGGTGTTTCATTTGGAAATGTTAGCAATGAGCAGTGTTAGAAAAAAGCTCTGCGTAGTTTTGGGGTGTTTTTGGGAGGTGGGAAGGAACAAACTAAGTATGTATATACCTCTTCCTGATGCCTCTTGGTGTTTTGCTCCTTTTTTGACTGTAGTTCCTTCCAGCTCTGTGCCAGAACTTCTGTGAACTGACATGAGGGCATTTTGGATGATGGATTATGTCATTTCAGAGCAGTGGGAGAGCACAGGCTGGGGTCAGATCTTGCAGCTGGCCTGATTTATGTTCTGTGTTGGGCTGAATCTGTCTCCATCTGATGTGAACTACTGCCTGGGCTCTCCAGAGGGGAGAAGGAGGCTGTCATTTCATACATTTTAGCTTTGGTACAGATTCTTACATTGTGTGAAACACATGCAGGCTTCCTAAAGATGCTCACATGCATGTGTGTAAGACCATTTCTTCTCAGGAAAAAAACAAAGCAGGCATTTAGCAGTGGTCCCTTTTGGCCAACGCCCATAGCAGAGCTTGGAGGGACGACAGAGATTTTGCTTGAGAGAGGCTGGGGAAGGATTACTTGTCCAGCACTGTGCAGCCCCCACCTGTCATGGAAGCAAAGGAAATGTTAGAGATGGCTTGGTTTAAGAGATCTCAGGTGTCACAGGCTAAAATGTTGCGCATACATATGTGCATGTCTGAGCACCTTTTGGATGCAAGGCAATGTATGGTTCTGTAATTCTGAAGCAGGACCTTGGAGGTGACTTTTGGCAGCACAAGAGGCACAGTCTGTGAGTGCTGTATGGCGAAGTACAGTGTGGCTGCCTTTGGACGTGGGCACATCATTGCTCTGTGGTGTACTTGTCTGATCTGCCTGCAGTCACCGGGCTGCGTTTCAGGGCTGCAATAGGTTCAAGACTGCTCATGTACTGCAGTTTATTAGTGGAGTGCTGGTAAATTGTGAGTGCCATCTTTTATCGTGGTGAATACTTCAGGTAGAGCAACTGCTTGTTTTTCAATATGAAAGTAGTAAAATTACTCCGTAGCTCTGAAAAAGCTGAGCATAAAGCTTCTTTTTTTCAACTTCTCTCTAGTTCTAATTATTTCGTATGTAATTTAAAGAATTATTCAAAAGACTTGGAAACACAATTACAGAACTTCTCAAATGTATCATTCCGTATTTCTGTTCTGCTGTGATCTGAAAGCCTGAATGTGAAGAGATTTAGCAGAGGTTAGCACAGTAGATTGAAGTAATCCATAGTAGAAGCAGAGGAATTGTAGTGCATGCTCTGGTTCTTAAGAGCTGTTGTACTGCTAAAGTTTCTAATATTGTACTTAGAAATAACTCTGCCCAAAGGAAGTAAAGTCAATTTCAAGAGTACTCTCCAGCGACAGGCAGTGCTGCAGTGTAGTGTAAGGTCATAGTGTATGTGATGCACGCAAGACACAAGAGACAGAGAAGGGCATTGCGTGCTTAATGGGGAAAGGAATACATTTTTCATTGCATGTATGAAAGTCAGACTTGTATCTTAAAAGTTTTCTTTAAGCAGCTGCTTCATGGGGTGCCCTTAGGGCTGGGGAAACACCCTGATGGGGTGAGACTTGGGCTATTTCAGTTAATGTGATTGCTCTTTTCCAATACTATCCTTCTTATTTGTGCTGAGCAGCACACAGAGGCTGGAGGCTTTATTAGCTCCTTCGACATTTTCCAGCTGTGAAATGAAAATGAGACTGGTACAGAAGGATGGAGGGGCTCAGCTTCACACAACACTGTGGTGTATCGCTGATGCAGAATTAGCATGTCGTATTTTAATATTTTTCTTGCTTTTCATCATTCTGTATTTTTTTTTGCCTTATATTTCATAGATTTTTTTTTCTTCTTAATTTGTATTTTTTAACTGTTGGGAACAGAGGTGAAGAACGTCACCATTTCCATCATTCCTTCCCTCTGTTAATGCAGGTTGTCACCTCCTTATCGAGCCAAGGATGAGAAGATGAACTTTAAGGCTCTAGGAAATAGAGCATGATACAAATTTGCTTTTATTTTAGTCACATGTTTAAGACAGTCTAACAATGATCAGAGGGCTGGAGCATGTCCCCTACGGATTTTTTTTGCTCTTTATTTTCTTCAGAAGGTCTTGACAATATTTTAGTCATGAAAATACCAAGCAGCTTTCATCTTTGTTTAGAGAAGATATTGCAGTCACTTCAAATACATCATTTCTGTGACAAGATTTATAGTGAAGGAAATTTTCCTTATTGAGTATAGGCATTCTAGTGTAACACCTTCGGAAAGATATATCTCTTTTTACAGAAGTCAGATGAGTCACCTCAGTCACACAGTGTATTCTGAAACAAATAGATAAAACAGAAAATAAAAGTGACATATTTCAAATTATACTGAAAAATTGCCCTGAATATATGGGGGAAAATGTGTTATGTATTTCATAAAAAGATAAATGAGATTCAAGGTGACTGTTTAGAGTCTTCTTTAATCAGAAAGACAACACAAGTCAATCTGTTCTGTCTTTCATTTTTCTACGCATATATATATATTTTTCTTTATACTATTACAGTAAACAATTGCATTTCTGTACCTGTATGTGTAGCAAAGCAACTTTGGCATGTATTTCAAGAATTGAATACCAGACTGCATAACATATGCTCCAGTGCCACCCAGGTTACTTCTAGCAGTCTGGAAATACTGACCCCACATGAGAATATAAGAGAGTTCAGATGCTACAGGGCGACCTGTCATTGGTAATGAGTCACTTCAGTCCTCTGTCTCTGGTGAAACTTACCGTCTGTGTTACCTGCAGCTCCCTGTGTGCAAACCAGCTTTTACAGTGCTTGTAGCTTTGATAAAGTAACATTTAATGTTCTGCTATATTTATTACAACCAATGCAGATCAGCTGGAAAGCCAGGCATACTCTTGTAATCTGAATAGAATTAGGTCTGCCCAGTGAAAACCAGTAGGGCTGACATGGCAATATATGGGGAAATCCAGGGTTGTTTTGCCCTCCATATCTTCAGGTGCACCTAACTTGGCCTTTGCACTGAGGGCACATGGATTAATTTCCTCCATGGCTGTTTATTCTCATGTGTGAATTTTTCAGTGGGATGACTGAATTAATTTTCACAAGGCTCCTGTAAAATTTGAGGCAATTGTTCTTTTTTTCAATAGACGAGGAACAGAGGCACAGAGGACTTATTTTACCAGCTCATAATTCCAGTTTGTGTTTCTTCAGTTAGCTACAGCCATTCTTTTCTCCTGTGCTCTTCTCATTTCTCCCTCTTTCTGCTTTTGCAACCAGTGTTTCAGGACCTTCGCAGCTTCTCCAGTTCTCAGTTTCCTTTCCTATACAATCTTATCCTCCTACACCCAAGTTTTCTCTTCACTGTGTGCCTGCCATCCCATTTTTCGTTAAATAAATCTTAGGCTTTTATATTATTTTGCTCATATTACAAGAATGCACTTGTGTGTTTTAGTTTAGTTTAGTTTTGTTTTTTAAATGAACACTCACTTAGTGACATTAGACAGCTTTTTCCTTTCAGCTCCTGAAACGAGAGGTGTATAGTAGAGGTAGGCTGAACATAGCACACAGCATTGCAGACTGCCAGCTGCAGAGAGAGCTCAGCCCAGTCCAGACTGGTTTATGCCCAGAGTCTGGAATCTATGAATAGTTTAGCTACTGGTATCCAGAAAGTCCACTGAACACGTATAAGCTGGTGTTTTTCAAAGACTTCTAATGTGACAAGATTCACCTGTGAGTAGGCCCTTCCAAATTCAGTTAATGTTCCTTGTAGTAAGTGCTAACAGACATGAGATCAGGCTTCACTGTACGCTGTACGCAGTCTGTGGGGCACTCTCTGGTTCAATTCCAGAGGCCCTTTCTGTTTTGTTGGCATGGTCAAGATTTTTTTATTTTCCTTAATATCAGATGTCACTTCTCTTCAGAAATCCCTCCTAGTGCACTATTATATATAAAAGGGAAACACATCTACAATACCAAGTTGCACTTTCCTTAGTAATTAAATACCATCCACCACAGGGGCTGATTCTGACGGTTCTAAGAAGGCAATGCGTAAGTCAATGGGGAATAAAAGTTTTCTTTCCATCGCCTGCTATAAAGGCAGAAAGATCCTTAAAAAGGATGCTTCTACTCAGTACATGGGCAAATGGCAAGGGACAAAATGAGGTAAGTGGTCATTTCTGTCGCCACAGGAGAGCTTGAAACTACCAGTAACAAAGACTGAAGCATTGTTGCTTTTTTATTTTTCTCCCTATTAGGTACATTGAAGAAAGTCCATCTCTGAGGCGTATGACTATGATGAGGGAAAAGGGAAGGCGGCAGGCCATTAGAGGCCCAGCATTCATGTTCAACAACAGAGGCACTAGTCTAACTGCTGAGGAAGAGCGCTTTCTAGATGCGGCAGAATATGGGAACATACCTGTGGTGCGCAAAATGCTGGAAGAGTCAAAAACACTGAATGTCAACTGTGTTGACTACATGGGCCAAAACGCCTTGCAGCTTGCTGTAGGGAACGAACATTTGGAAGTGACAGAACTTCTGTTAAAAAAAGAGAACTTGGCACGGATTGGAGATGCCCTGCTGCTCGCAATCAGCAAGGGCTACATTAGGATAGTGGAAGCAATTTTAAATCATCCTGGGTTTTCAGTAAACAAGCGACTGACTCTGAGCCCTTGCGAGCAGGAGCTCCAGGATGACGATTTTTATTCCTATGACGAAGACGGCACCCGCTTTTCTCCAGACATCACTCCCATCATTTTAGCTGCTCACTGCCAAAAATACGAAGTTGTGCATATGCTGTTGATGAAAGGAGCAAGGATAGAAAGGCCTCATGATTATTTCTGCAAATGTAATGACTGTACAGAGAAGCAAAAGCATGATTCTTTCAGTCACTCTAGGTCAAGAATAAATGCCTACAAAGGACTGGCCAGTCCAGCTTACCTGTCCCTCTCCAGTGAAGATCCTGTGCTCACTGCGCTGGAACTCAGCAATGAGCTTGCCAAGTTGGCTAACATTGAAAAAGAATTCAAGGTAATGGTAGTTTTGTATTTCTTGCTGTCTTTGTTGTTTTAATGTTGATGCTGCCTCATAATGTCCTTAGGTGCTTGAAATTACTTCCTGTCTCAACTTATTCAATTGCAAATGCTTTTGTATTTATTCTCTGTAGCCCTTGATTTTTCATTCTCAATACATAAGTCTTTAAAAAGGATTTTTAAGTGAAATGGAAATGCTTCTGTACCTGCTGTGTATGGAGAAAACTGGAAAAAGAGATAATGTGTATTCTGCTAAACTTGCAGAAGATGAAAAACTCCATTTGCTGTAGCAAATAGTGTTTTCAGTTACAAATGCTTCGTAACATAAACGCAGAAAGCAGAAACATTAAGCCTACTGCAGCAGTGGAAAGCAGAAACATTAAGCCTACTGCAGCAGTGACCTTAGTCACATTTTGTCATTCATACTAATTTTGAAAATTAACTCCAAATTGTTAAGAATACAGGAAGTGTTTTTAGTGTGCCTTTTAGAGATGTCACTTATTCAGAACTGTCTGTTAAGCTGAGTACAGATGACTGCAGTTATCTTTTTCACAGATGCATCTGGTTTAGTATGTCAGTATCTCAACTTTTCTGTATGTTTCAGCTTCTGAATTGGACAACTAATGTCTCAGTTATCTGTTGTCCAGTGATGTCTTTCTGTCTTGCACTTTCTTTTAGTGCCTTGAAAAGTATACCCTCTCTGTACTCCCCTCCCTCAAAAACGATCCACCACCAACAAAGTAGAACCAAACACATAAACCTCAATGCCAGTAGCAGCAGAATACTGTGTGTAATAAGATAAGCTCAGCTTGGGGAATGTGACAGGTTATTCTCAGTGCGTAGTGATGTTAGCAGCACCGTGTCTAGTCATAGCAAAAATTTTAGTGGAGTTCTGCAGGGTCAGTGTTATGTGCCACTTGTTTCAGTATTATCTTCGTAAGTGATCTGAGACAGACAAGAAATGCACTCATGTTTTAAAACAACAGCAAGCATTGCTAATGCAATTTCTTAGTCCCAGAATGTGCAACAACTTGCAGGAAAGTAGGCAGAAAAGCAAAAAGTGAACTTTAACACAAGAGAATGAAAAGCTCCAGATATAGCTAAGAGGGTTAAAATATTATTTAAAAAGAAAGCTTCTGCACTGAGGAAGGTTCAGGTATTATATCGCTCACTAATAAAGTATAAAAGTCAGCTTAAACCTTTTCTCTCCCTCCTTTGTTGAAGGAACCTTCTCATATCGTGCAATTTTGCAAATGGATTGGGTATTTAATGGAAAGTATTTATTCAGTATCCGTATGGCAAAATGTCAGATTTTTCTTATCCTCTGCTGAGGAAAGTCTTTGTGAACATAAAGTTGAGGAATTTGAGATTTTTATCGGGTATGCTGAACCTGTTGGCTTTTGTGCTTCCTACAGTGAATCATAGTTACATACCTTATTTGGAGGTCATTATAGAAGGTTAAATCTGTGGTGTGTACAGCTAAGTCCGGTTCAGTATTGATTTCTTTCCAACAAGACCAACAACTGAATAGCCAGAGAGTGTCCCCAGAATCATGTGCCTAAGATGGAGGTTTGTGGATTTTATGAGTAATGCTTTGGCAGCTGAGGATACAACCTTCATCTTCTATCTGTCTGTCTACCTCTTTTGTTGATACTGCAAGCAACATATGTTACTAAAATTGTGTTCAGAAACACTGTTGGATTCAGGATCTTGATTTGAACATCATGCAATTTGTTAGGCCCACAGTGTTCTCAAAAGCTAATTTATGGAAAGCCTTTATTTTTTATTTTATTTCTGTTTTTTTAAGGAGATGATTTAGATTATTAGAATGGAACAGCGCAATCTCAGTAGTTACAAAACTGTGGTAAGCTCCCGTGTCCTAGGCCATAATAGTCATGAACAAAAATTCAGTATAGCAAATAGCTCAACTAGGAGGGGAAAGATGCATGTTTGGGTTGTACTTATATGAAAAAAGAACTTAAAAAATTAACTTTTCGAACATTAAGTAATTTCTGAATCACAGAATAAAAGTATTCTGATTTACAGGATCTTTTGTTTCTTGTCTTCCTGAGCTGTTCAGCCTCTGTTGGCATTTTTTGGGATGCATAAGAACCCACAAAATCCGCTACCCGCACTCTATCTGTGAGTAGTAATTACATGCCAGCTAGCCTTCTCAGGTGTGTGAGATGATTCAGTTTTGGATCCTACTTTAGGAAGTAATGTTGGCTCCTTGCTAGCCTGGAAATTCCAGCTTCTCATCAAAATCACAACATTCCAGTGAAGTAACTATTTTCCTTATTGACCTCACATTGATCTCTCCTCATTCTTTCTTTATGAGTGTCAGAGTATTCATTCTTTTCCCTCAGGCTGGGTAGAAGAAGTGAGTCTTTTTCTCTGACATCTTTTGTTGGTTACCTTTATTGGGAAGAGGGAAAATGTGAAAGGAGGAAAATGAGGTGAGGAATTTTTTAGCATCACCGTCAAACTGAGGGTCCAGGAAAGGGTGAAACTGCAAGGCTGTGTGCTCCAGTGGGGCTGTGCATGGGTGTCTTGGAGTTCTGGCAGCATTAATGTTACACAAGATGCTGCCCCACATGGAGATTAATTTAGAGAGAAAGCAAGCAGTGCTTCTGTGGCTGACAGAAGTTGGCTGTGAGATCTCTTAAAGGGACTTTTAATTATGATTATTATTTATTAATAAAATCTATGGGACATTAAAGCCCATAGCTTTTGCCTTTCTCGCTCACAGCAATGCAGTTCATGGGTGTGGAGCAGGAAATACCTCTCTAGGTGGCTTTCTCACAGAGAACGAATATGGGATGAAGCTGCGTTAAAACGCCTGAGGACAAACCTTCTGAGTATATGCTTGCTAAATTGAACTTTACATCTTCTGTGTGTGCAAAGTCCAGCCTGTCCTATCCCTTAGCATTTACACTAACAAATTCTGATGTTTGTGTGCAAACCAGAGATTGCACAAATGCACTGAAGATGTGGGAAAGTGACTTGGGACATTTATTCATGACAGTCAGCTCCTTGTTAAGTTCCCTACTGTAGTTAAAAACTCAATTACAATGATTTTATATTTTTCTCAGAAATAAGGAGACAGGATTCGAAGAAACCAATAAATACACATTTCTAGGAAGATGCAAGACTTAGGAGAAAAAAAAATGTTACTGAAAATGAGTGGGGAAAAAAAAAAAATGATGGGGAAACTAGAACCCTGAAGACCACTTTCCCCATTCTCTTCTGTCTTCAAACCTCCTTACTTCTTACTCCCTTGTGAAATTCTTTTTCCAAGCTCCGGTTGCTTCCTTTGCTATTCTTCATCTATTTCACTGTAGTTCTTCTTGATCCTGTTACCCCTTTTGTTCTCTGCTTCTGCTCAACTTCTTTTCAGTTACTCGTTTACCTCTTCAGATTTTCTTTATTTCACCTATTTTTAAGAGCTCTCCTTTTTTTTTTTTATTATTATTTCTCTTATCTCCCTCTCATTTCTTCATTTCTATCATCCTCCCTTTAAATTGATGATTCATTCTTCATTTTCTAATCCTAGTAAACCCTGGTTGAATTGTCTGAAACTGCAGCTGGCTTCTCTTTAGATCTTCAAACCGACACAAAGAGCAGCAGAGGTGATTGGTGCCTGGCAGCCAAAGCAGCAAGGTACCATTTTAGTGACTTCAAAAGCAGCGTATCATCCCTTTGGCCAGAGCAAGACCTACAGTGTTTCTTTTCCTTTGTGATTCCAGTCCTCATTAGAGGAGTTGACAGTGGAATTTTAGATTTGAGTCACACATTTTGGTTTGTTTTGTCCAAGTCAAGGTTGCTACCAACCCCTAAAAAAACCCACCCTTCGTTCTGCTATATCTACTCCTTTCACATTAAGCGTTGGTCTATGAAGGGAGCTGATTAGGTTCTCAGGAGTCATGTTTTCAGATTATTTTATATGTGATAGAGATGATTAGAAGGAAATCAGCATGAATTTCTGTGTTTAAGATGCAATACTAGGATTCTACATCACTCTGAGTTTCTGATTTTGATGTTCATAGGTGACTTTATAACTGATGTGCTTGTTCAGGGAGTTTTTTCAAGGTTTACTAAAATTGCTGGTTTGATTATTTTCTTTCAGAAAGGACAAAGCCCTCTACTAGCTACTCTACTGGTATCTCTGAGTGGTTGGAGACCTCAGGATGTACTGTGTTGTACAGTAGCCTTGCTAGAGAAGCGCACTCTGAAGCTGTGTCTTGTCTTAATGTAAAAAAGAACTCATTACTACAGTTAGAGAATTGCATTTTCTCATCTCAGCAGCACCACAAAATCCTTTGCGATGCAGATATTCCCAATTTTTGCATTCTCTTATTCTGTTTTTAGCAGACCTGGTCACTGCAGCTGCTGTGGGTTACTAAAATTAATTGTTACTTACCCTCCTCCTTGAGACCTCTGAAAATGTTACTGTGCAGTGATGGGAGAATTTCTCACGACCGGAACACTGGATGGAACATCTCTTTGGAGTGACCAGAAAAACAGGGCAAGGGGACCAAATGGAGACATGAATGATGTGTATACCAGCTCCCTGCTAAATAGAGTTCTGTGGGATAGAACTGTGTGCATGAAAATTGCAGAAGCTCATGTCACATCAGAATTCGGTGCATCAGTGCAAGTATTAAAAAGGTCCTTGTCCTGCTTTATGTAGGATAAATCCCCCTTCTCAGCTTTGCTAAAAACTCCTACTGAAACCAGTGGAGAGCATAGACGTGCATCTAAAAATGGTATTTGTCGCCGATCCAAGTAAATTTACATAGTGTTATCTCAGCTGAACTAACAAAGAACATTCAAGCCTGAGCTACGTTTAGGTCCAGCTTTTAAACAACAGAACTCAGATCCATAATTGTTAGTGCAATTATGTGCTTGATTTGCATATACAGTTCCTACAGTTCTGTATGCAAACTGTCTAGCTATATTTGATCTCAGAAGGGCCGTTTAATACTTAATGCATGTGTGATTATGTATAATGCCTTCAAAGTAGTTATGTAGGTGAACATAGTCATGAATTGTGGTGCTTATGGAAACGAAGCTCCTGTATGATAGGAAATGGATTTGTATGTTTTTCCTAACTATATATAATTGCTTGCTATAACATTTCTTCAGAATTGTTAAGACGATTTAATCAATAATATTTAATATTTTTATTCATTAGCTTTATTCTTTTTACACTGATGGCTATTTTCTTTGTAGAAAAAATTGATGAGGTAGTCTCTAATCCCGTCTTCTTGCTAAGAAAAGGCACAGTTGGATGGGCTGAGATCTAGCAGCCCATGTGTGATGGGACTGCTGGAGAGGCACTGTTCTGCAGTCTGAGTCCTCATAAGTTGCCTGTTACCCACTGATGTCAGCTGTCTGTGGGCGGATGGTTTCGACAGGGTAAAGATGGCCATGCAGCCGTTAGTTGCTTCTTAGAGAGATGGTTTAAGATGGTATAGCAAGGAAACCAGCTGAGTCAGGCTGTGAGTTAATTGAAGAGGCACTTTGATCAGAGAGGCAGAGTACCTGTGTTATCACGAGAAATAGGCTGAGAGCCCCACTGTGTAAGCAGGTCTGTTAGTGCCTCACTCTTTGTTTGGCATTTCCCTAAAAAATAGCTTCACTTTAATGAATTGGCAGCATAGGCAGGATATAGCAGGGTTTTCCTATGTGGACTTGGATGCTTCAGAGTTCTGGTGGCATTGCATAGAGCGGGGAAGAGATGAGTAATCTGGTGGCTTTGTTTGCTCTCAGTGTCTTCTCAAGAAAGCAAAGATGTGGGTGTGGGTGACTGAGACTGTGGATCTGGTTTCTGCTACTCATGCAACGCCCTAGAGGCAGAAGATTGCTGAAGAACTGGGTCCCATGATTACAGCACGGGTAGCATTTGGACGTTTAATTCTATCAAGCAATCAAATATCCTGAGAGAAATTTGATTTTACTAATATGTAAGTAAGGACCCGGAGATGGAAATCTGATGAGTTCTCCCAGCGTAAGATTCAAAATCCGAATCAGATATTAGTGACACGCAGACTTTTTCACTTCCCATAACAGCATCTGTAAGCAGGACAGCCTGTATTTAATCCTTGGCTTTACAGAATTAGGCTTAATCCATAGTATATACAGTGTTGCTTAGCAATAAGCATAGATGTTACAGGAAAGTGGTCTATCCACCTATCAAGAAATGTTGCAGCACTGTTAACTTCTCATTAGAAATCCAGTTAACTCCTGCATAGTGGGAAAGTAGTCCCTGCAAAGCAGTCTGTCTTTCAGCAACCAGCAGGGCTTCTCACAAACCAGACGAGTGTACTTCTGAGTAACTGGTGTTATTCCCTCAGTCTTGTAAGTGCACTATTTCTTCTAATGTTTTTTCACAGTTAGCAAAGGAATGAGAAGGAGTGCTTTAGGTGAAGACGATTTCCTGTGAATGGGCAGTACACTCATTCATATGAGTTCATTTATGTTGGGATATATCAGAAAGCACTTGAATAATGTAAAGCCATCTAAACCAAACTCTATTAAACCTAAAAGAGATGTCATTTTTGAGCCTAGGATAGATAAACGTAATACTAAAACAAGGAGTTATTTTTCCTCTGTAAAATTACAAGTGTCTGCAAATTCAGGTGAAAATCAATATTGTTTCTTTCAGCTGGATAATACAACTGAAGTCAGTGAATTGACCTATCCTTCCCTGTGCTGTGAATATTGGATTTACAGCAGCTTTAAAGTGTTGAGGAAAAGTTGCTTATTGGTCTTATTTCCGTTGAGCTAACATTACCCTTTATCTGATAATTAGTCTGTTAGTAGTCTGATTATTTGTCTCCAGCAGCATTTCCTTTGGATTCATGTCTGAATCTGCTTATGGGATTGTTGGCTGATTCCCACAATTGTCCTCTTTTCCCATCTTTCCTAAAAATAATTGGGTACTTCTTAGCATGTGTTGATTCTTCTATACCTTTTTATAGATGCTAAGTAAAAAAAATAACAAAACTAGCAGTACCAAGAGGGAAAAGTCATATACTTCAGCAAAGGAGAGGAAGGTAAGATTTTCAGGGGAAAAAAAAAAGGAAACAAAGAGATGTTAGCTTACATTTTTTGAAGTGTAGGCACAAATGTTTTGTCAGAAGATACAGGAAACAAATTGAAGTCTTTGCAATCTTGACGTATGCAAGCAACCAAGAAGATTAAAGGTGGTACTTGAAAAATAGTAATAATCTTGCTCATAGGGAGGCAGCAAAAGTTACCTGTTCTGTTTTCCTTGTTGTTAACTCTTAAACCTGTTCCACGTGTCGTTTTCTCTGACCCTTCTGTTTCAGAATGACTATCGCAAGCTGTCTATGCAATGCAAGGATTTTGTGGTTGGTGTTCTCGATCTCTGCCGAGACTCAGAAGAAGTGGAGGCCATTCTTAATGGGGATTTGAATTCAGAGCCGGTTGAAACGCAGAGACACAGAGCATCACTGAGCCGTGTGAAACTGGCCATTAAGTATGAAGTCAAAAAGGTAAGTGTTTTCAGATGATGTAATATGAATATAGTGTCATCTCACTGTGCCTAAGGTATTATGAACTGATGCTCAGTTGCATTAGTGAGATGATTTGTGTAATCGAGATTCTCACAAGGTGGAAGTTGGCAGAAGGGAATTACAGTGAAGAAGTTCTGTTTAATCTGTTTTATGCTTCTGAGAACTGGCAGGAGATTTTAATTACATAAATCAGCTATGCTAGCAAGGCTATACAGAGTTGTTCAGATCTTTCTCTTGATTAAATAAATTAAAAAAAAAAAAAAAAAAAAAAAGGTGGAGCCAGATTTCCACTCAGTGAAAGTAAAGGATGTGCCTTCCTGCCAGTCTGTGGTAACCTTCTCTTCTGAGTAGGCATTGTTTTTACAAACAGTTGGCTTCAGCCAACCAATGGACTGGTTTGTTCATTATGTTTCACATTACCTTTGCTTTCTGCCTCAACTGAACAGGGCAAGTAAATTCTGGAATGTAAATTTTTGAAAGTCTGTCAGCTTTCTACTAGTGAGCACGCACACATCTGCTTTTGAAAGAGAAGTGTTCCTTTTCCTACTTTGAAAGGAAAAGATAATGTTTAAGTTGTCGTCAAACACATGATTCTTTTTTTCTAAAATATTACATTAAGTTAAACAGCTTATCTGTAGCTGTGTGGACATAAATAAAAATGGTATTGTAATGATAAACTTAAAATGTTTTATGTATTTTTTTTATCAGTTCTGAAAGTGTTGGAAATATGTTTGTGGCTAGTTAATCAGTTACTTTCAGTTCTACATTTATGCACCTGTATCTGTGAGTAGTTTGTAAAGTGCAGTGTATTTTCAATTGGTGTCTGTATGTATTTTTAATGCACAGTTACTTTTGTGAATGAGTGCTACACTGTGAAAAATGAAGCTCAGTATCAAACATTCGACATAATGCGTACCCATTTGCTGTTGCACTTTGCAGTATATAGCCGTGTTGGTCTCTTTGAGATTCCACAGTGCTAGCGCAGAAGACAGTTAACATTGTGTCCTAATGTGAGAAGACTCAAGAAAGACCATAATACCTGTGTATTATTACATGATCAGCGTCGTTTCCATTCTTAACAGCCATTACAAGTTCATCATTTCTGCCTAGAAGTCTGGTGCCTTACAGAATAAATAACACTGTATTATGTGGCCACCTGTTGAGGCAATCTGCCATATACAATCAATTGTAGCAACCTGCTAGAACATCTGAGAAATACTGGTGTTTATCATATCCCTAAAATGCAGTAACAGAAATGGTAAACAGGTTTCAAACAACACATTTCTTTTTTCCAATATAGAATTGTTCTATAGCAGATGGATGCTTATTAATTGCCAAAATCCAAAGTAAGTATTTGAAATTAATTAAAATAATGGAGTAGGGAAAAATCAAAGCAAATGGGCATGTAATCAGATCTAAATAACATATGGATTCTTTATGGTTTGGTATTTCAAAATTCAAAATCTTAGTGAACGTTTGCTGAGAACTCACTGTTCTTCTTTCTTACTGAGAGCTGTGTTTTTCTTCTAAGAGTTTGTTGTTTATTTCTGAAAAAAGGACCACCCAGATCTGTTAAGAGTAACAGTGCAAAAAAGCCAATTCCATGTAGCAAACTTGTTCTCTTCTTCTGTGAGAGGTTACTTGTAGATGAACTCGAGATTCTGGCTTCAGTTCCTGACAAATACAGCTCAGAACCTATGAGACTAATGATCTTGGTGGGAGGACGTAAGCAGATGGTGCAGGGTTGTTACCATATTCATACATGTGCTGTGCTGTGGAAGTGGCCATTACAGATGGCCTGACAAAGGCTGAGCCTAGACATTCCTCTGCTGCAGTGGTCCTTTGCTGCTGGGATTGGCTCCATGCAGCTGTAGCAGATGGTTGTGATATTCTGACTTCAGATTCAGATGAGGTAACTTCAGAAGTGGTACTTTGAACTTTAAAAACTTTAGGAAGCAGGCAAAGGTGTGGCATTTCTTGGCTTTCAGAATTTCTAGCTGTGCTTCTGGATCAGGTATGCTAAAGTCAGTTGTAAGAATGATAATACAGCAAAACAGAGCAGCAGTTCTGTGAAATGGTTAATGAGCCGTATGTCCTCTATGGAGAGAGGAGAGACAGGAAAAAGCGTATGATAAGTGGGCAAATGCTTTCAGAAGTTCACCATTGGGAAATGGAGATTTTGCTTCTATTACTAAGGAAACTCCCGCACTTAATACCCAAGGCTCTGCTTTGAAGAGAAGCCCATCCTTGTAAATGGGGTTTAATTTTTGAGATAAGGTTAAGACTAAAACTGCAGGCCCAAAGTGAGCATTAGATGATCACGAGCCCAGAAAAGGTTACAAGTATTCTTGCTTTCTCTGCTGAGTTGTTGCTGCCATATTGCCTTTAGTATTGCATCTTAACTCTGCCTGCAGACTGCCAGCAAAATTCAAGAGGACTTGCTGGCGCTGAGACAAGTTCTGCAGCTCTGCTGAAATGAGAATCAAAATGGAATTTCCAAGTGAGATCAGTAAGATCTGAGTAAAATCACAGGATTTAATTCTCAAACACTGATGTTTCTAATAGATATGAAAGAAGATTCAAAATCCTCTGTGTTGTGTGCTTGTGAGTCAGATTATGCCAGGATCTGCTCCTGCCAGATCTGAACTCATGCATTAGGATGTTAGGAGTAAAGAACATTCTGGTCACTTTTAGTCATACAGAAAAATAATTCTGTAATGATCACTTGTTTCATGGTCATGGAACTGAATGCCTCCTAAAAGCTACCATCAGTTGTGCACTGTAAAGCAGATAAATAACAGTTTGGAATTCCTTAGTGACCGGATGTGGTCCTTGTGCATCTCTTTGTATGCTCAGGTTTGGGATGTGTCTTAATATATTAGACAAGTGTGATGATAAGCTGAAATCAGCTTATATCATGAGAAATTGGAGACTGCATGGAGAGTAGGATGAAAGAAGAGAAATATGAAAGAAAGAATGTGTACAGTAGTGTGATTGGTAGGTGAAATATGATGTGTTCTGTGAGGAGATGAAGGTGGGGGCAGGTGGATACACAGGAAAAATACCAGAACAGGCTGGAGTTGCTTTATATTTCAACAGAGCCAAAGAAGAAGATAATTTGCAGTCCTTTTGGATGAGACAAATGCCACGAGTTGCTGTAAGGGATTGGAAGTGGTGCATATTGTGCAGTTACCAACAATTAAATAAATTGCTGAGATCATCTTCAGAGCCCTCAGTCTTACTGCCAAAGAAGAACTTGCCATAACCATTGCTGTCTCACTAGCTAACTCCTCCTTTGGCTGGGGAAAGTCGTAGCACAGGCTGATGTCCTCTTAGCATCACAGCAGAATGTTGATGCACCCAGAGAAATAAAGGAGAGCAAGGCTCTGAGTGAGATGTAAGGGGGCCCTCAGGCTGATTCCTAGCCTTGGGCAAGCTTCCTGACAACTCCTTTGCTGTTCTTTTCACAGCCCTCTGGCAATAGGAGGAATGATGTGGGTGTTTCTTTTCTCTCCTCTTCCCTACAGGTTTAAGCCTGTTTTTTAAAATAAGTCTTTGTAATTTTGAAATGATTGCTTTCCTGTCTTTGCCCACAGTTGATCTGCTGATATGTTTGTCCTTTGGACTGACTTGGGAATGAAATATATTGTAGCAAAAGAAGAAACGGGCATGTCAGAAAGCATGGTTTACACAGCCACACAAAGAAGAGCCCCTTTTTTTTCTGAGCAAGGCCAACAGTTTTTATGGTGCATATGCTCCAAAAGTGACAGCCTATTAGAGAGAATAAAAGTATTTTAGTTGTCACTAATTTCGGAAAGACTTTTGAGACCTTTTTAATTTCTTTCTGTTAGCCATTCCATGATAGCAACAAAGTGGGCTAGTACGTGATCTAACTAGCTACTGAACAGCACATCAAAATATTTAGGCACTTCTGTTTTAAAGCAAAGTAGATTTAAGTAGGAAGATAGTTCCCTCTTTAGAGTTAACACAGCAGCTTCAGATCCTTCCTCCTGGGATATTTAAGGTTCCCTGTTTTCATTGCCAGTGATTTAATTTGATTTTTTGAAGAAGTCTGCCCTCTTGTTCTACTGTATGCTCTTATTAATGCTTTTAGGAGTATAAATGGAGTTTTGCAGGCAAGACCTGGCATACAGTGGTGTATATGGTACATTATGATCTCAGCAGAGTACAAAGCCTAATGAAATTGATACACAGCATTTACAGTATTTTTTTTTTGAAACTATGAGTAACTCAAATCAAATCTCTCTTAAACCAGCGTGGATTTATCAGAATTATTTTCAAAACCTTTTTGTGAAAACAGCTAGCATTCTTCACTGCAATTTACTAGTAATTGTTGACTCACTGGCAGATGTTATCCGATTGCTTCAGATGGCTGTGATTTACTAGGCTTCTTACCCTGGTGCCCAACCAACACCCCACATTCTGTTCTGACACAGCAGTCTCATGGAACATGGGGGGATTATAGTAATATTGATAAGTGTGACAGTAGTTCAGAAACAGACTTGACCAGAAATGTAAATGTAATGGGAAGGGAGCATAGGGAGCTGCAGCACTCTTCTCTCCAAACTCTTATGCTTCTTCTGCACTGTCTTGGTTACACAACATGATCCTAACAGGAGTGGCTGTACAGTCGTCTTTGTATATGTGACAGATGTCTTCATCATACGGAAATACAACAGTGCTTTAAAAATGGGGCAGTACGTATCTGCAGCCTATGCAACCCTGTCCTCGGTGTGCTTATTTTAATGAGCTCAGCAGTTTATTCTTTATTAATATTTTTTTTAAAGAAAGAACAGTAGGCATGTTTTTAAGGTCTACGTGAACCTCAAACATTTAAGATTTGCTGAACATCTATGCAGCGGTCATGTAACTTGTTAAAAATGTTAATGTTTTTACTTTTTTCCTTCGCAGTTTGTGGCTCATCCAAACTGTCAACAACAGCTCCTGACTATCTGGTACGAAAATCTCTCAGGACTGCGGGAGCAAACCATAGCCATCAAGTGTCTGGTTGTGCTGGTTGTGGCACTGGGCCTTCCATTTCTAGCCATCGGTTATTGGATTGCGCCGTGTAGCAGGGTACTGTCTTTTATAGATTGCAAATCTTGTCCTGCTCTGGTTGCTATTTTTCAGTTTTTGGCATTCCAAGTGTAATAATGTGCCTCTAATTCTGCTGCTTCCAAATTTAACTAATTAATGATGTTTTTAATAGTCTGTAGGCTTGAGCCAAATGATGCTGCTTGTTTTATTTGTACTGTAAAGAGAAGACCACATGAGGAAACATGACAATGCTGTAAAATTTATAGAAGGGAAAAAAAACCCTTCTCTGTGAGGTGAACAACAGAATTTTAAAGGAAAAAACCCCCACAAAATTCAATCTCTGCTGTATTTTTTTTTTAATTCCTGTATTTATACGCTGGGATGGTGGTTTTTTGTTGAAAATCACCACCCAGTTGGCCAGAAGATTCTGTAGTAGGTCTCCTTTGCTGGCATCTAAAGATCTGATGCCGCTTCTATATAAACAAATAGCAGAACATCTGTTGACTTCACTGATGCAGAATTTAATCTTAAGTAAAATATTTGTTATTATCCTGTTTGCCAGGTGAACCATATAATAGAAATCAAATTAAACACAGTTTTTCAACCATGTGCTAGATTATATTCATAAGAGACTGTAACTGAAAAGGCTTACCTTCCAAAATAATAGGAGAATACAGTGGTGCTCCCAGCTTTCTCGGTGATCTCAAAATGAAACCCTTACATTCTTTTGCACATGATGTGTCTGAAAATTAAGCCCATTAATGTATCTTCATTAAATCAGAAGGAAAATATTTCTTCATTATTAAAAACCAAAAAAATGTAAATTTAATTTTTTTGCAGAATGTCAGTCTTGTAGTTTTCTTAACAAGTTTGCAGCAGGGAAATGTGTTTGACTATTTATACATTTTTCTCATAGTTTACCTCAAAAAAGAAAATAATTTGCTCCTCTCTTGAATATTTCAAAGGAACCTGGTGTTTTTTCCTGGTTAAATATTTGTTTACTTTAAAGATAAACCTTCATGATACAATATAATTGTTATTCTGATTATTTTCTGAAATCACCTTGTGATTATCTTTAGTGAAGACATTCCTCACAGTTCCATATCATAGAAACATATTAATATTTTTTTAGGTAGTGTCTAATATGGAGAAGTGACATTTGTCCGTGAGCTTTAGTTCTCAGTACCAGAAATGCCTGACATTTTTCACAGTGCTCATGTCAAATAAATGTACTGTACATTCAGATCAGTAACTTGATATTGTAATTTCAAAATGCTTCATAAAGGTCAGGAGCAGGAAAGAAGCTTGGGATTGTTTGCACAGGTAGCAAACACAGCTCAGTGTGTGCTGGTCCTCTTAGTTCACATTAGATGAAAACCATTCCTTGCATTCCTTGAAATAAGAAACCTACTTACAGTTCCCCATCAGGAACTCAGTCTTCTTCTTACACAGCACACAGCGCTGCTGATAATGCAGCACTTCACATGAAATTTTAGGATGCTGCATAATATATGTTAACGTATGTGATAGTGTATCAAAACTGGGTATTAACATTAACATAGATGAGGCACTATGTGTGCAGCAGCATGTTCTCCTCATGGAGGAGATGGAATACCTTTAACATTAAGAGGTGTATCACCCTCAGAGGGGCAGACTGCAGCTTGGCAGTTTTGACACTGGCTTGCAAGATAATGTTAGGATGGGTGGGATCGGACACTTTTTGGTACAGTGAGTGACAGTAACAGACTCATTGCTCTTTCCAGTGTGGTCTTCTACAGGTAGCTGTTCCTCTCTTGAGCTGCGGAAAAACTGTCTGTACTTATGCTATTCTGCCTCTTTGCTGAGTGGAGATTTTTAATGCATCAACTGAATTCATTTGGAAAAATTATTTCTGACATTTTCATTCTTAGTCCACTGTGAGCGAATAGTCATTAGTTTTAGTAGACATTTACAGGTTATTAATCTGGGAATTTCTTCTGCGAATATACGTCCTTCAGCCCCACATTGGCAATCTGTGGGCATTAGAGACTACTTTCTATGACTGCTATTGTACACACTTGTAACTCCTTAGGGCACTTCCCAATAAATATTGCCATCTAGAGTTTGTGGAATGGCATAAATGTTCACTAACAGGACAATATTCCATGAGACTGCCTTTGGGAGAGTTTAGTCTGAAATGGTGAAATGAAAAATACCCTTTGAAAGCAATGTTTCAGACTATCCAGAGCATTGGGTGCGAAGCTTCTGAAATACTTGGAGTAAGAGTTTGTTACTTTGGGAAAAAAAATGTGACTGCTTTCATTCTGTCTTTGCAGCTTGGAAGAATTCTTCGAAGCCCATTTATGAAATTTGTAGCACATGCAGCATCCTTCATTATTTTCCTAGGCCTGCTGGTGTTCAATGCTTCTGACAGATTTGAAGGTATAACAACGCTACCAAACGTCACTGTTACTGATTACCCTAAGCAGATCTTTAGGGTGAAGACTACTCAGTTCACCTGGACAGAAATGCTGATCATGGTCTGGGTACTTGGTAGGTATATTGCCCCTTTGTCTCTGTGTCACTGTTTGTCTGCAGTTGTTAGCTCTAGAAGAAAGGAGAGAAGCCCAGGTCCCAACTTTCACTCCAGCTGCTGCATCGTTACAGTAAGCCCACACAACAGAGTGACATCAGAACCAGTGAAAGCATCTCTGTGCCTACTCTCTCTTGCAGTGTGCAGAGTAAAACCGTTATTTGCAATGACTTTGCTGCACTGTTTGGTAATTCCGACATTTGTAACAGGAACACAGACTTGCTGAAGAGAACGCAGTAGAAGTTTTGCTTTGAAGTGGTTTACTTAAGTAGGATTAAGAAGTCTAGTGTGCTGCTGTATGTATGAGAAGATTAGTTCTCACTGGTCAGAGTTACTGTGCTTATGTGGTATTGCTGCTTAGGTAGCTGTAGGCTTTGGAGAAATCACTGTTTCTACCAAGGGACTAACGAGTCAGTTCTCATTATTCGGCGTTGATCACAAAACCTGATCAGATATCAGCCTGTTAGAAACTGTATGGCAGAAAGTGCCATCTTCTAGCTTTTCATCAGTCGGGTTCTTTATGTAGGAAAACATCAGGTAGCCATGTGATAATGTAGCATCCTCAGCTTTTATAGGCTGAAGAAGAGAAAAGAAGTGTAACTGTGGCTTCTGCACACAAAGGTGCCTCACTTTGCCTTTTGAATCACCTCTTTGTCCTGGCTTAAGCACTCTCAGACTCTGCTGGGGCAGGAAGATTGGTGCACCTGGCATGGTGCCTTGAGGTCATCCCTAACAGGGATAACAAAATGAAAGAATTCTCTTTGCACATGTAACTATTTTTTTTTCCCCTTTTTAGCAGAGCATGTTAGGCCATAAAGCTTTCAGTACAAAGTTGTGGCTCTATACTCTCCTGTATAGACAAGTTTTAACTTTATCCCTGCGTGTTTATTTCAGTCCTGCTGAAACCAAGTCAGCCTTGCTCAAGGTGTATGACAACCCTGTGACACTGATAAGTGTAGAATTTAAAAGAAAGTGATGTGACTGACTTTGCTATATTTTTAAATGTCTTGTTGCAGGTATGATGTGGTCAGAATGCAAAGAGCTGTGGCTGGAAGGACCCAGGGAATACATTTTGCAGTTATGGAATGTTTTGGATTTTGGGATGTTGTCCATTTTCATTGCTGCGTTCACAGCGAGGCTTCTAGCATTCCTGCAGGCCACAAAAGCACAACAGTATGTGGACAACTACATTGAGGAGAGTGACCTCTCTGAGGTCACGCTTCCTCCGGAAATAGAATATTTTACCTATGGTGAGTTTAAATTTTCAGCGAGACAAATCTTCTAATGGAGAAGCCTTAAAATTAGCCGTGATATTGAACATTTGCAAGCTATATTTTATTCTCAATTCAATGGACAACAGAAACACTTTAATGAGAATTCCTGTCTTGCTTAATTCAGTTTTTCAATACTGTCATTCATATTGTGGAGAGCTATCAATATTTCATGATAAAGGAAGGATGCTAGACCCAGTAATCTGTTCAAATAGAATGAAATTACAGGAATTGTAATCAGAGGTGTGATGAAGCTGTTTACAGCGTCAGTAAAGACCACATTTGCTCCTGACTATATTTTAGCATATATTTTTTGAATGTCTATATAGTACAGTAGTAGAATTGGGTTTGTTTACTTCAGTTGCTATATAATTGATTTGAGTTTGGACGTATGTAAAATCTCATATGAAATACTTGATATTTTGATATCAAGACAGCAGTGTTGTGTTAAGATGGTGCAGCAATTTATGCTATAAATGATTTATGAATCTATATGTAATAGTTATTTCTGTGAATACTGTGGGTAAAAATAATGATCCTCCTTCCTCTGAGGTCAATGGCAAAATTCTCCATGCCCATGGTGGGGACTAGATTATATCCCACATTTTTAACAGCAGGAAAATCTTGGTGTGCTTAGTAAGTGCAATTACTCAGGAGCCAACACTGCTCACTTATATTAATATAACTTAAAATATGGTTGAATTTCTGGCATAGTGGTTAGTAACACAGCTAATAATGCAGTCATGCTAAGCAAGGCACTAAGAATTGATATTCTTATATAGCTCAGGTTGAAGTACAAACTGTAGAAGATGATGTCTTCTTTTTTTCAAGTATAATTTTTCTTCTAGCAAGAAGTAATGTAATTTACGTCCATCATTTGTGACTTAGAGGAAATAGGAATAGACTCTCCAAATATTTGCTTTAACTAAATTCAGACATGTTCATGGCAAATCTTATCAAGATTTATTTTTAAACATAGTGATAAACGAGTAACAGTTTATATTTACCCCTGTATTTTGTATCTTCCAGCTAGAGATAAGTGGCTTCCATCTGATCCTCAGATAATATCTGAAGGCCTTTATGCAATTGCTGTTGTTCTTAGCTTTTCTCGGATTGCATATATCCTGCCTGCAAATGAGAGTTTTGGACCCTTGCAGATTTCACTTGGAAGGACTGTTAAAGATATCTTCAAGTTTATGGTCCTTTTTATTATGGTATTTCTTGCATTTATGATTGGAATGTTCATACTGTATTCCTACTACCTTGGAGCGAAGCTAAACCCAGCCTTTACAACGTAAGTATGAAGTTATGTTTTAAGTAAAAAGCAGCTATGAAACTCAATTCTCCACTACGGTAAAAATCTGTTAAACTACATACCCTCTCCTAGTGTTAAAATAAAACCTTAGAAAGTGGAATACAAAGAGCCAATTCTTTCCTACTTGTATAATGGAAACTGTAATTTCACAGTAAAATAATTTTTACCTGTATTTTGTGATAATCAAACAAGGTTATGAACAACTGATGGCAAGGAAATATTACTGTTTTCTCCCAAATTACATTAAAGCAATTGCTAGAATTGTTATCTTCAACTGTGCTCTGACGAGTTAATACGGTAAACTGAGAGGCTGAGCCTGTCCTTAACAGATCTCCAAATAACACTTCTGTTTTTCAAGAACGGGACTTACAGGGTGTGTAGATGACATATTTCTGTCTTAGTTCTGTATTAAACAAGTCGTAAGCAGCACTGGATTCTTTTGGATCAGATTTACAGTGTTTGTGGTAACTTCTTTTTCTTTAGCTGGATGAATACAGAATGATGACAGTTTTCACACAATGTAATGGTTTCCCATGATCTTTGGAGCTTCCATTTTTCCTTTATTCATTTTACATCCTGAAACAGAATGGTGCCGGAAATGATAATTATTAAGACATGAAATACTGTAAGAAAAGTATCATTATATCAGATGTCTAATACACTTAACATTTGAATGCTTATTAACACAGTTACTTGTTTAAACAGCAATGTTATTCTACTAAACATTAATATATTATTCCTACATAAAATTATTTAGCAGTGTTAAAACAGGTGACTCAATATATGCATACTGGCTTATTTTTGTTATGCTGCTTAGGACGCAGCTGTCGGTTTTCTTTTTAGTGACACTGAATAAGAAGTCATTTCCAGCAACTTCCATAGAGTACAGTAAATTTTAAAAATAGGGTCAAAATTTTATTGAATGTGTATGTCTCTTAGCTTTCATTAGTCTAGTTCTCAGGGAGGTGGGTTGTGCCTTGCAGTGAGCTGTATCCCCATGGTGTGACAAGTGAACCTGCAGCAAAATTGCGCTGATGGAAAGCCAAATTCAGTTGTCTGTCCTTCAGTGCCAGCAGCAGATCTGTCTGACCTATCTGATGGAAACAAGAGTTAAACATATGACCTGTGGGCCAAGTACAGCAGTCATTTTCCAACAAAATTCAGGAATTTTTCTGGTGTCGAGTCACGCTAATCTACTCTCAGACTCCCAGAAGGTCTGCAGAACTGTCTGGTAGCTGTCCCAAAGCCTTGGTAGCTTGGGAGTCACCCTGACCAAGACAGGAGCATAGAAGCACTGTGTCCTGGACCCAGATCGAGTATTTAGGTGCTTGCATCCTGCTGAGTGCCTGATTTCCACTGATTTTAACAGCAGTCTTGAACAAATCCTGTTAAAATCTGTTTGGATTCTGAGATTTGTTGCTGAACTTGCTGCTACCAATTTTGGAGTGCACAATTCTGTATGGTAGGTTTAAGAAGGAACTGTTTCAAGAAGTGCAGTACTTTTCTTCCCATCAGCCCCATTGTCAGAGTAGGGAAGGTCTGCCCCCTGCAGAATTAGACTGGAAAATAATGAGAATGTCCTTTGTCTCAAAACCTGAATATATGATAGCTTTCTAATTCCTGGACCGTTCTTTTGCATGCTTACTGGTGTTGCACCTATGTTATCTACAATGTGTAGTTGGAGTACAGTGGGGAAATTGAGCATATGGTGAAAAAAACTTGCTTATATCTTTGTTTTGATCAGCTCTCTACAAACCTGATTGGTGAACTAATTGCTTGAGATTGTTTATCACTTGCTATAAGCACAGGTTATGTATTTATTTGTGTATTTAGCAATAATGGCTTCCTTTTTTTTTTTTTTTTTTCTCTTACTTCCTCAGAGTGGAAGAAAGTTTCAAAACCTTATTCTGGTCAATATTTGGCTTGTCTGAAGTAACCTCTGTTGTCCTGAAATACGATCATAAATTCATAGAGAACATAGGATATGTTCTCTATGGCATATACAATGTCACGATGGTGGTGGTTCTGCTCAACATGCTGATTGCTATGATCAACAGTTCATATCAAGAAATCGAGGTAGGGCTCTGTTCTCAAATGGTTCTCTTTTGGAATCTTGAAAGAGGGCAGCATTATTAAGAATTATTGTAATGATTGCATCTAGATATGCAGAAGTGCAGTCAAGGTATTGATTCTCAGTAAATGAGATCACAAAAAATACCGTGTCCTAGAATGAACAGCCTGGTTAAGCTGCAACATCTTACAGGGTCGGTGTTTCATCCTATGGCAAGTGTATGCATCTGATGAGGTGCTATCCATCCAGAAATCTTAAAATCTAGAGCAGTGTTCAAACAAATTCTGCTGTCAAACAGAAAACAAAGCTATTGGGCTAAAGACCTTAGGCATGGTTACATTCTCAGCTTCATTAGGATGCACACTGCATGTTTTCGTAATATAGCACACTTCACTCTTCCACAGACCATTAGGACATGGTTTAAATGTATTTTGATGTGTTCTTTAATGGAAACCTGGCTTTCAGTTCCACTTCTGAAGCTTTTTAGCTAACTGTGCAGGAGTTAGCCACTTTGATACTTACGCTACTACTGTGCACACTTTATTACACTTATCTGCATCTGTACTTGGAGTATGATGTGTTTATCTTGTTTATCTTCAGGAATTATGACTGAGTTGCACTTTGCAGTGTTTAAAAGCTTTGTATGTAATGTGTTGGGTTGTTTTTTTGTTGGTTTTTTTTTTCCTGCTTTAAGTACAATATTAGGACTTGATTGTAGGTTTGCTGTGCTTCACCATATGCCCTGAAAACACTGATACAGATTTCTCCAAATCTGGCAAATGTCTTGGTCAAATGAGTATCTGAATGACACACAATGTTCTTGGCTGCACTGCTGATTAAAAGAGAGATATTTTATTTGAATTTCATGGTGGCGACAAAGTATCTTGAAAATGGAAGATAATTATGGTATTTAGCATTCAGTTCCAATAAAAATTTGGGAAAATTTGAATTGGAGAAGATAACTGCTTTTATAAATCAAACACAGGTTACAAACTGCATGTCCCCCGACACACACACACACACACACACACACACACACACAGAGCAGGATATAGGATATATTGTACAGTTGGTTACGATACTTCATTGACTTCTGGGAGATGTGAGGGATTTCAGCAGGAGAAAGCTACTTATGTTAAAGCAACTTCTTGAATTTGAAATTAAGCAAATTAAGCCTTTAAATAACAAGTTTATGTGTTAGCCTTCACTCAAGTGCAAAAGTAACGCTTGTTTAAATTGTTTGCATGCTTGAACTAAGCACTGACAACGACATGTTGACATAAAGTGACAGATGAAATTTGTTTAAAATAGTCATGATAGAATAGTTACATTTTTGCACAGCTATTTTGCAGCCTTATTAGCAAGCAAATGATATTTCTGTAAAACCAGAAATGGTTGTTATTTCCTTTGGAGGAAGTTTTTACATTTCTAGAAATGAAGTACATACCTGTTTTTATGTCTTGGCACAGGACGACAGTGATGTGGAGTGGAAGTTTGCTCGTTCTAAACTTTGGTTATCATATTTTGATGATGGAAAAACATTACCTCCACCATTTAGTCTTGTACCAAGCCCCAAATCTTTTTTCTATTTCATCATGAGGATCATTAACTTTTCTAAGTGCAGGAGGAGGCGTCTACAGAAGGACATTGAAATGGGAATGGGCAATTCCAAATCAAGGGTAGGTAGTGTCATCTTTTTGTTGTTTTCAAGAATTGTTTCCATTACACCATTTTACTTTTCTTTAAATTTTAGGGTATAAACTGTACTTCTGAGGATAGTACAGTGATAAATCAAGTATTTGTATCTACAGATCTGTAATGCACATTGGTTTTATGTAGTACATTTAGGCAAATAATAGCAATAAATTTTATTAAGACAACAGTGTCCGATGACTGGAAAAACACAGGTGAAACAAAAGGAACAGTCTGCTCAAAGATGCAGATAATTCCCACAGGCAGTGACCTAAATAATGAATGCTTTCAGCCTCAACTAGAAAGACTTCTAGTTAAGGATTAAAAAGAAAAAGAAATCCACAACAACTGAGGGTATGGAGAGATCTTTTCACTAGGCAAGTAAATGAAAAATGTGGTCAGTATGATACCTACTTCCCACTGTCAAAAGGTATGTTCTCAATAGAAGACAGTGGGAAGGAGGGAGAATCGGTGGCAAGAACTGTTAGCACTACCACAACATTCTCAATTTGGGTATCTAAATGTTCCTTACAAATATTAATGAATGCAGTGCCACCTCACTCTTGCAAGGATTAGCTAACAATTCCTCTGTTTTTCTGATGGCAAACTGGGGCAGTAACAGTAACAGATGAAAGAAGAAGCATGTAGCCCCTTCCTCCCCCTCCTTTTTTTTTTTTTTTCAAATAAATTAGGTCTCGTATATTACAAAGACTGAAAAAAAAACCAAAACCAAAAACATATATTGATTTGTTTTACTGTAAGTTACTACAAATAGCAAGTTCAGTTATCTTTCCTATAAATTCTTCCTAGAGCCTGGGATGTTTTGAGCTGAGCTGTCGGTGCTACTGATTCTTATGTGAAGAATTTCTCTAATTTTCTGTAGGCAGTGAAAGATATGTTTTTAAAATGCCAGTTTCAATCAGTTTAGCTAAAAGCATTATTCTAAGTACTCACTTTTTGCTAAGATACGCTTTTAGAACAAAGCATTGAGTAGTGCTTAGGTATCATACAGCAGCAACTTAGAATGTTACTCACTAAAGGACAAAAGTCCTGTTTGGGTAACTGGTGACACAGACCAGGTGAAGCTAGTCTTAGTTTGGAATACAATCCAAATGATTTTTGTCTGGGAAAGGCAGCCCACAGCCTCCTCTCAGTCAGGCTGAGCAGACACACTGTTCTGCAGAGTGTACAAAGATAAATCTAACTAATCCATAGTAAAAAGCATGCCCCAGCCGATGTCTGACTGCCTGCAGGAAAGTGAGCAGCCTGGCGTAGGAAAAAAAGCCCTACCCAGGCCTCAACTGAAGCAACCATCTGTGTGCAAATGGTGGCACAGTGCAGGCTGACTTCACTTTCCTCCCTTTGCTCACCAGAGAGGTCAGCCATCATTAATTCAGACTCCCTCTCCTCGTTACGACCACTCATCCCCACTCCCAAGGCATAACCCATTTCCTCAGCTGTGTGAGCACAACAGTTTTTGAGCTGTGCAGTGAAAAAGATGGCTAAAATAATCAAATAAACAAATAAAATCAGGGCTATCTTGGTGTTTTTTAGAAGCAAATAAATAAAATCCAGGGATGTCTCAGTGTTTTTTGGAAATAATATTCTGACTTTGTGACTATGGAGACATGCAAAGAGGGAAAAAAATACTGATTTCAGAACGGGAATTCTATCACATATATTAACTTTTTCTTCTTGCTTCCTAGTTAAACCTTTTCACTCAGTCGAACTCCCGAGTTTTTGAATCACACAGTTTTAACAGCATTCTCAATCAGCCGACACGCTATCAGGCAAGTACATCCCTGGTCACTGCTTTGAGCAATACAAGTGTGTGAATGTACTAGCAGAATCTTGTACCGGGTACACGTTACTTTCTCCAGATGAACAAAACCTCCTGTAGAAAACAAACTCTGGGATGCTATTGAGGAAAAAAACAACACTTCTCTTGTTCAGGCCTGATTTTTGGAAGCATTTAGGAAGCCAAATCTAAACAAAACTTATTTATTTTCTTTGATAGCTCAGTTCTGGAAATCCAAGAAGCCTACTTTGAAAACTGATTTCTGGGGAAGAGATATGAAGGCTGAGTGGGCTGACAAAGTTAGCATCATTTTTCCTTCCTTTCTTCTCATGCTGTGAAATTTGAAACTCCTGTAGATGGGAATTTTCCTCTCTGTTAAGAGGAGCCTGTCAGATATTACCTTCCTGTCTTCTTCCCTGTTCAGAAATAATAGATAATAGGAGCTCTTGTTCCCTTAGTGAAAAGGTGAAAGCTATATAATCCACCTGTACAAATTCTGTAAGGCAAGTTGTGTTAATTTTGATAATGCTGTATTTTAGAAAGTAATACATATTTTCTATTACAGACATCCTCACATGTGAACTGAGTTTAACAAAGAGTAGACCTATTTTTGTAGCTACTTAAAGTCTAAATTAGGTGTGCTTAGACACCAGGCTTCTGGCATCAGTTCTGACAGATGCTTATGTACATACCTGTCTGCAGCAGATTTGAATAATTTGATAGTTTGGTCTGCAGCAGAAAGGGCTCATGTAAAATTACATTACCTTGCATTTGCTTTGCTGACAGCGTGCATGAAGATTACTGCAGTGCACGTGACATGAGGTAACACGCTGAATTGCAATACTCTGTATGTGTGGAGCCTCAGAAGTTAGGAATTCATTACACTAGGAATTTTAATGTAATGTCAGCTTTAACAGCCTGACAGCATCGTTATTTTATTGCTGTTCACTTTGATGTACCCAATCAATAGTGAAGTTAAAAGGGGAAAAAAAGCGGTGTCCCTGGAGACAGGGGATAGGGGACACTTGAAAGGTAGGGAGAAATGAGAAAAGAGGAGGAAAAGAGAGAGAAATAAAAACTAAAGACAGTACCATCTTTCAGATGGAGTATATTCTGGTACGTAATGATGCTGACTGACAGGAAGGTGATAAAATTATAAAAGATTAAAGTTGTCATATAAAGGCTGTGCTTACACTTTGGCTTGGAAAGCCCTGTAAGAAGGCTGCATACACAACAAGTAAAACGGAATTTTGTCCCCTTACCAGTGAATTGAGTCTGCTGCTTCCTGACCAGTATCTTCTCACATATTTGAATAGTGAATGTATTATAGTAGTGGCGGCAGAAAATGTTTTTTCAGCATTTTCCTTATTCTCAGCTCTCCAAAAGTAGTGAAGAAAATGTCAAAACAAGATAGCAAGTGATGGACAGTCTGGGAATCCCTTAGAAAACTTAACTGGTCCTGACATAACAGTTACGAATATGAAATTGTGAAACAGAACTGACACTGGTCAGCACTTTGAGTATTAAACAACCGATAACGCCTGAAGCTAAACGCTGTTACTTCTGCAGTTAAAATGTTTGAGCCTGTGTGTTTTGTGTATGGTGCCACAGTCTTATGAGTAATTATTTTCAAACATCTTCTGATGTTTCTATAGAATCACAGAATATTGAGGTTAGAAGGGTCTCACAGAGGTCGTCTGGTCCAGACTTCTGCTTAAGTTAGGGGAGGATGCCCTGGGGTCTGGCAGGTGCAAGTTTGAAGATCTCCAGAGATGGAGACACTACAGCCTCTCTAGGCAGCCTGTTCCAGAGAAACTGCTGGAATAAAGACACTGGAGCCTATGCCAAGAAAGGACAGACACAGCTAATGCTCAGCAAAGCTGCAGCTTTCTTTCTTGCTTTGTTACCTAGAGAGGGCTCTCTGTCAGCATAACCGTATCATACTGAGCAGCATTTTCTAGGTATAGCTTTGTGTCTTTAGGGGCCTTGCTTAGGTAACAGTTCTGTGTTGTGTTAATTACTGTCATTATACAGGTGGCTGCATAAGTGTCAAAGACATTTTGAAGTCATGGCATCAAAGCATTGGAGAGAAAACACAGTGTACTTAAGTAATACAATTTTGTCTCAATTATGATGGGGGTAATAAATCGTGAGCTTAGGTGTGCCTATGCCTCTAAATGCTGATGGTGCATCTGATGACTTCTCGCAAAGCAAATTGGTGACACGAAGCCAATCTTTCTTGTCTCCCCCTGCTAACTCTATAAAAAGAAACAAAATAACATTCTATATTTCCCTCTTGTCCTGTTCTCTCCAAACAGCTGTGGTGTTCTGTAAATTAAGAGGTAATTGGAAGAGAGACATGCTTTGTTGTAATGATGAATCTCTGCGTGCCACCAAAAAAGCCCATACGAGGCAACTACTTAATCTGGGGCTGCCCTTTCACTTGCTTATATCTTTTCCATCCTTGTAAGAAGGGGAAGTGAATAAAGTTTTCTTATTTATGCTAACAATATCACTGTTTTAATCTGACAGCAAATAATGAAAAGACTGATAAAACGTTATGTTCTGAAAGCACAAGTGGACAAAGAAAATGATGAAGTAAACGAAGGTAAGAGGCTGTATTTTTTTCACGTTTCAGAGAGAATTTTTGTCACATTTATTAGAAATTGGTATTGCAGTGGTGCATGGACCCTTTGGTTAAAATGAGTTTATTTTTACTTCACATGCACTGAATTCAGGTAGCAGTGGAAGTATGAACAACAAAAACAGACAAGTAGTACCAAAAATGTGGAACTGAGAAAGTTTATGGGCCCCGTTTTACAGATGTAAAGTTGGGGTACAGACGTGATGCACCCACAGTCACAGAGGAAGTTTGTGAGGAAGCCACTAATTGTACTGATGCTTCCAGAGTCCTAGTCAGAGCTTTGGGATATCTTTCTGTTTCATCCAGTTGAACACACAATTTGCACTCAACAACATGAGCCACTCATGTTCCCTTCTTTGATAAATCTGTGTGGAATACTCATCTGTGAAGTTGCACATTGTTTAAAAACAAACAAACAAACAAACAAAAGCAGCACAGAGTCAACTGTATGGTGAAAAAAAGATGAAAACTGTAGCCACTGTTCTAGCGTACAACCAGAGATCATTTCAGAGATGATGCACCTGAGCACTGTGTCCATGTCAGGACTGGTGGGGCCTTGAGAACATCTCTAATTGCAGTGAGAGGTGCGTGCTCCAGGCACAGAACCCCACTCCCTGCTGTGGGTGGTGTACAGGTCTTTCCAACTCCCTGATGTCTGTTTGGGTATTTGCAACATGCGTTTAGGTAAGTGCAGAGGAATCATGGTTCATGTACATCACAGTGCTTGGTTATCTCCAGTCCTCCCAGAGTCCTCTTTGGGCAAGGCAGCTAGCCCCTGAACCTGCCTGCAACTATTGCTAGAGAATTTAGGTATTCTTTCATATTTTTCATATGTGACAACTGATTTCCTGCAGTGGGTATTGTGCAAGAGTTAATATGCCTCATACTTGCAGGAATAATAGTATTTGGGTATTTTAAAAAGTTTCTACTCTTGAGCTGGATATCTTATACAGAAAAAGGTGGTGTATCTTGTTACAAGCCCGACCTTGACTTTTGCTTCCATTTAAATGCTGTTTTTGTCCTTGTGTCAAATTGTAACAATTTTAAATTGGTTGACTCTTTCTAATTCAAAGGATGTTGGTAAGGAAGAGGAGAGAGACTCAGAAGCTGTGAGTTTTGTTGCCAGCTCTGCCACACTTTTCCTGTGTGATCTTGGCACATCACTTCAGAAACGAATCTCTTTGCCTTTTCTCTCTCCAAGGGGGTACTAACATTTACCAGCTGTTAGCAGTGTTGCCGCCATTAATTCATTAACCTACGCGGAGGGCTTTTTTGAGTCTGTGATGTTCTGTGTATGTGTGAAGCACAACACTGGAGTTGATTGGGTTCTTAAAACACCTTTGGTATTGTCCAGGGGTGGACACACATCTCATAGAGGATGAGGTAAAGCTTTCTGCCCCCTCCCCCCCTCTTCCCCAGCTCTCATGAACGCTCTGGATGAGCAGGGAACCATCTGAAATAGGCACTAATGTGACTTGATGTTATTTAATGAACGTTTAACTTTGCTAATAAGTATTTCTTTCAATGGTTAATGCAGGTGAATTAAAGGAAATCAAACAAGATATCTCCAGTCTTCGCTATGAACTTTTGGAGGACAAGTCCCAAGCGACAGAAGAGTTGGCGATTTTAATACATAAACTCAGCGAGAAACTCAATCCTAATATGTTGAGATGTGAATGATGCAACAAAGGAACCGTGGCTTCGACTACAGCACAACTATTTATTGGCAATAATATTTCAGTATCTCATACTTGAAAAATGTATTGTAGATTTTTAGCACTTAATAACTTTATGTACAGCTTCTCTGGAATTTAGTCATAGGAAATTTTATTAACTCGTCACCAAAAGATTGTTGTCTTCATCTTAATCATTTGAAAGTTAGGAACTATTGAATGGTTTTTTTTTTTTTTGGTTTGTTTGTTTTTTGCATCAATGCATTAAGAAGGTGTAGTGCTACGAATTACCGATGTTTTAACAGGTTTGTGAATACATGCTGAAAATTCTTTGCACTGAATTCGCACGGAAAAAAAAACAAACCCATCCTGACAGATCCAGTGTAGTATGGTGCTCCTTGCAGCAGCCAGGTGGGAACGGGATCTGTCAGAGTACAGCAAATCAAGCAGAGAGCGGTGGTGGGGACTGCTTGAGCTCCACGTCGTCCCTATAGCGATGCTAATCGCAGGCAGGAGCTGAGGAGGAGCAGGTGAGGGTGAGGGCAGCTCTCAGGTAGGTGGGCCCGCTGCTCATAGCTGCCGTTTCTTCATTCAGCGCATTGATTTCCACGGGGAAGGTTTGGCGGTTGGGTGTTCTTTTTGTAACAACTTTTGATGGTAGCGCGATCTCAAGTCCAAAGCTCCTCTTTATGTGGTAGAAATGATTTTTTTAAAATTCAGACTCTGCGCAGGGCCGGTATTTTGTTACACGATGCCGCAAACGCTTCATTGTTAAATAAAATACTCCGACTTTACTGATCCTCCGCCTCGTCCCGCTGCTTTGGGTCCCGCCCCGGCTGCCACTCTGGGGGCGGCCCCACGGCTCTTTTGCTCACGGCACTATCGGCGCCGCCCAATCACGGCGCGCGCATTGACTCGGTCCCGCCCGCTCGCCGTGGCGCTCAGCCAATGGGAAGCCGGCTGGGAGCGCCGCCGACGGTTGCCGCGGTGACGGGTAACGGCGGTTCGGGGCCGCGCCCGGCCTCGCTCGCGCTGTGGCGGCGGCGCCATGGAGGTCAGCCTGACCCGCGTGGACTACCTGCAGGTAACGGGCCGCGCCGCTCGGGGCCGAGGCGCCGGGCGGGGTGAGTGAGGGCCGTGCTTTCCTCGTGCAGGTGGGCGTCACGGCGCAGAAGACCATGAGGCTGCTCCCCGCGTCGGGCCGCAGGGCCACGCAGAAGGTACGGGGCGCGCGGAGCACTCCTTCCCCCCCACGGAGCGCCACAGTGCGGAGCTGCGGTTAGCCGAGCGCGGGCGGTGCTGAAGGCGTGTAGGTGTGCGGTGACCTAACGCTGTGGTCTGCTTTTGAAGGTGGTGGTGGGAGACCAGGACGGAGTGCTGACCTGTTTCGGCATAAAAAAGGGGGAACCTGTGGTAAGTGCGTTTACAAACGCGACTTTTAAAGCCTGTGCCCTACTAAGTACAGGAGGCGTGCGTTTTTGTCCCTGCGTACTCCGTAGCATCCTTCGTTTTGCCAGAGGTGGTAAAGCAGATTTCGTATCCTTTGCACGAGAAGTTGACTGTAAAAGCAAATTAGCAGTGATGGCGATTGCCTTTCTTCTTTCAGACGGTGTTTAAAACTCTGCCCGGCCCCAAAATCGCACGCCTGGAGCTAGGAGGAGCTCTCAATACACCCCAGGAGAAAATTTTTGTGGCGACAGGATCAGAAGTCAGAGGTTTCACAAAAAGAGGGAAGCAGTTCCTCTCCTTTGAAACTAACCTCACCGAAGACATCAAAGCTATGTGTGTATATAGAGCTTGGTGTTGTCTCCCTGAAGTAAATCGCAATCTATACTTGTATAGGTTGTTTGAACCTTATTGTATGCACGTAGGCAGCAGTCAGCTTCAGCTTGTGCCTTGGCATGTGGGAAGGAACTTAAAGAGTGATCATGCGACAGCAGGAGTATGGGGGGGAGGGTTTGGGAGCAGCTTGGAGACCTTCATAGATTCATTAGGTTGGAAAGGACCTACAAGATTATCTAGTCCAACCATCCTCCCACCACCATCCCTACCCACTAAGCTACTAAATCAAATCCCTTAGCACCTCATCTAAACGCTTCTTGAACAGCGCTAGGGACGGTGCCTCAACCACCTCCCTAGGCAGGCCATTCCAGTGCCGGACCACTCTTTCAGAGAAAAAATTTTTCCTCAAATCTAATCTAAATCTTCCCCGGCGCAGTGTGTGTGCAGGTGAGTGTAGCTGGGGTCATTGGCTTTTAGCAGTGTATTATGTCCCCATATCCTTCCTGCAGGAGGTCAGGAGCAAGCTTTTTCTGTTGTTTTTTGTACGGTCTTGGTTGAAGATGCTTACCACGTGAAAGCTGATGTGTGGAACTTGCAAGCAATAGCATATGTGTATACTAACCTAAAAAGATATGACTGCAGTCGTTCTGACAAAATGCTACAAGTCGTGTTTTCTTTTTCTCAGGCACATTTCAGGAGCAGATCTCTTTCTTTGTGCAAGCTATATCTATAACCACTACTGCGACTGCAAAGACAAACACTACTACCTGTCAAGAGATAAAATCAATGATGTCCTCTGCCTTCCTGTAGATAAAGTGAATTGCATTACCCCAGTACTTGCATGCCAGGATAGAGTCCTCAGAGTTTTACAGGTTAAAATATTTGCTTCTGTTATGCATTGATGCTGTAGCATTGGATTAATTCTTATGGAACAAACATAAATACAAGCATAGTGTGCCTTATTTGTCTTACTGTCTTACAGTTTTTAAATTAGAAAATCATGATGGTGAACTTGCAAAATTAAGATTGATAGTACTGCTACAAATAGGCCTTGGAATTCAAGGATAGAAGAAGTAAAGATCTTGTTCTGTTTTCCACTTTTAACTAAGAAGTGCTTACACGAGGGAATTAAATGTGTAAGTCACGATAGGTTTGGAAACTCAGAAATTGTAGCAAGTCAGTGATATCAAATGGTTTAACACAATTGTTTCTTAGTGTCAGATGTTCTCAGATTACTTTGTCATAATTTTCTAAAGTGGTAACATTTCAAGATCTGTTTTTTATTTTTTAAGTCATGTTTTATCTAAAAAGGTTTTCTCTGTTTTGGCTTAGAAGTGGTTTTATGCAAGAAAATCTGTGTAAGTGAAGTATGTCTGTATTAAAAAACCAATTTCATCTTTATTGGTGATTTTTCCTTTTGAACAAGAACTCATTCAAGTTCTCTTTGTCCTTAGGGATCTGATCTGCTGTATGAAGTAGAGGTTCCTGGACCACCTACTGTCCTTGCTCTAAACAATGGAGATGGAGGTAACAGAATTTTCTATATGCATTACTATGTAATGTACTTCTGCTGCTTTTTTGAGATTTTAGCACTTCTATCTGTTAACAGCATTTCTTTTTTGCTTTGAAACTGATTTAAAAACGTAGTTGAAAACTATCAAGCCATATCTTACTACCTTTCTACTTACAGAAGATACAGAATATCTGTATGTATTATGTTGAGAGTGGAATTTTGTTGTACCATATACTTATGCTGAATTGATGAACATCTAGTAACTCTTCACGGGGGGGAAAAAAAAAAAAGGTGAAGATATTTGCTTAAATTATTCCAATCTGGAAAGTTGGAGGGTTAAAACACTTAAAGAAATATTAAGGGCTTTTTCAGCTTGTTTTCTGGTAGAAAACATTTATCTGTGAAAAACAGGATAAAGAGCCTGTTGGTAGTAGTACAAATCCCACATTTGAAGTTTCCCTTTTCACATAGAGAACTGTTTCTGAGATAGAGTTGCAGCATTTTTACTGGTTAGGCAAGAGTGAGAGGCTAGTAGGATTTCAGGGGAAAGATGGGGAGGGGGCAACCACAGGACTTTTAGATTGACATACTGGCAAAATTACTGTGGAGGTTTTGGGGTAGGGATTAATGGCTTTGGTTTGAAACTGCTCTGATTTGGATTTCCATTTGTATGCATAGAGATGTTATTTATAAACATGCATTGTGTACGTAGAAGCACACAACTGATTTAGTTCTAAATGATATTTACACTGGGTGAAAGCCTCTTACAGTGGCAGTGAATGGTAAGGTGATCTTGTGTAAATGGGAGCTGGACTGTTGGGGGTCTTTTCAGGAACTGGGTTGGGTTTCTCTTACACCTGGATTTCTGTAAGTAGAATCACTACTTTCATCCATCCATGGATTGATGAGAATATTGAGCAGACCTCAAATAAACCAAGACTGCGGAAGGATCGATCTTAAAATAGTTTGATCATCCTTTTTGCTAATCTCCTCTAACCTAATATAAATCCCTTTAGTATGTTAATCTGGTGCTTAATTTAGTTTCTGTTAGATTATTTGACAGTGTTCAGATACAGCTTCAAGAAATAGTTCTTATTTGCTTAAGGTGCATTATGGTATTCACAATTAGATGTGTGTGTTCTGAATGAATAAGAATGAATAATTTCCTCTTGAAGAGCATTAAGTAGCCTGTCTTCTCCTAAATTTAAAGAGCTGCATTATCAAAAGTTTGTAGGCAGAGCAAGGAGGCATTTGTTTTTGAAGCCCAACGCTTCTGTTACATGACACCAACGTTAGGATTTTTTTTCCCTCGGTGGGATGAATGTTTTCAAAACTTTTAAATAGGTTTGTTTTTATTGTTCTAAATTTAATTCTTTTTAGGTGATTCTGGAGAAGAAGTTGTGTATGGAACTTCTGATGGTAAACTGGGTCTTGTCCAGATTACTGGTTCTGCCCCTGTACCTAAGTGGGAAATTAAAAATGAAAAAAAGAGAGGAGGTATGTATCCCAGTGTCTCCCTCTTTAGTTTTCGAGCACAGCTGAGGTGTTATTACAATATAATTGTCAGGAAATAAAATTCATAGATATTTAGGAGGTATATTTGAATGTTGTCCATATGTGATATTAATGTGTAAATACTCTTTCTTCTAAATAATTCTAGTCAGTTTGCCCTGTATGTTGTTTCCTGTACTTTAGTGTACTTTCATTTTTACAATATAATGTTAAGTGCCATTTGTAAAACAGTTTATTTGTACATGATCATGTGGGATTTTTATAACTTTGGTGACTTTTAAAATGCAAATGTGCATGCTAGATTTTTTTCAGATATGCAGTGACCTTAAAGTTCCTCCAGATTAAAGACTAGCATCTTCACTGCAAGACAAAGAAAATTCCACCTCATTTTTCATGTGAATTTTCCTGCAGATCCTCTTGCTTCCTTCCCCTTTTTTCAGACTGTAACTCTGCTTCCAGTCTAGCCACGGTTAGCTGTTGCAGCACCTGGGGGACCTCAGTCAATGACTGGGTTTGCCAGTTAAGGTGTTGTGTAGCAGCACAAACCTAAGGCAGGTTTGGTGGAATCAGGGTCCCGTGTCTGCCACATCAGCCAGAATTCACAGCAGTCCGGTTGGCTTTCTGTCGGCTGTAGGAGGCAAAATGTGCTTGCCTCTGCAGCTGGCAGAGCTGGACAAAGTCTGGGGAAAAAAATGTGAACTTTAGGCACGGGGGAGACACTTCAGCCCTCTAGTGGAGTCTTTCTGAAATAGCATCAATAGAATCCTAAAAGACAAGCAAGAATCTCTTCCTGTGTAATTTAATGTGGCCTTCGTATTAATGCATCATAAACAAGCAGAGATGAAGTAGACAGTTTGTTTTCTTTTTCATTAGGTATTTTGTGTATTGATAGTTTTGACATTCTGAGAGACGGAGTTAAAGAGTTACTCGTTGGGAGAGATGATGGAGTGCTGGAAATCTACAGCTTTGAGAGTGCAGATGATCCTGTCCTTCGCTACGATTATGTAAGCCCACATTCAGTATCTTCTTCCATGCTGGAAAGGTGAATTTAAAAGCTCTGTAAAGTACTGAGTATTTATACAATTATTAAGGTTAGAATATATACTTTTGGCTTTTTTTTATTTTTATTTTATATGCTCTGTGATACTGACAACACAAACTTCAGAATGGTATCTAAGTATATTTAAGAACCAGGAAGTGCAATGATCTTGATTAGGGCAAAAAAAAAATCAAAATTGTGCACGCATTAAAGCTGTGACACAGCAATGACTAAAGTTTCTCCTGGGTGAAACTTAATACAGTGCTTCCCTCTCAGCAAAAATAAAGCAAGACAAAAAAACCCACCACCACCAAATTGTGTGCAGTTTGTTTTGCATGGAAAATAGTAAGTGTAGCTGTTCCAACTTCAACAACTCATTAACAAAGTAATTATGCTCAGTAAAGTAGTGGATTTGATCCATAGTGACAATTTCATCCTTCAGTCGGACTGTAAATCTCACTGGAAAAGTATTTTCCTTCAGTGTTTTGCTTTAAACCACCTTTTACTGTCTGGTTTAAGCAGAGTTAATTCAGTTAATTAACCAGGTTAAAACAACTTGATTTAGTTGTGGTAATCATCAGCTAGCTTACTCTTGTGGATCTAGATATTTTTGTATCTATGTAGATGCTTTGTGATGTAGGTAAAACTGCCCCCCAAAAAACCCAAGCATTTAAAACAAATTCAGTGACATTTCTCTCTGCTTGAATGTATTTATTTGCAGGTTTTATCAGAGAGCATTTCATCAATCCAGGGCGGCTGTGTAGGAAAAGATGGTTATGATGAAGTTTTAGCATGCACATACTCAGGTAAGCTCTGTATTATTTACAGAAGAGGGTCAAGATCTGGTGATGTGATAAAACTGAAGCAGGCTGTATTGATAGTACTGCTCATATCTCTGTAAAGTTTTGTCACGATTGGAATTGGGATGCTTTGTTGAAAATATTTATTGGAATATAATATTTACACTTCAAAAATATTTGCTGCACTCAAAATGTATTGCTATATTTTAAGATATTTACCTTGTGTTCTACTCTGTAACACAGCATCTGATTATTCCCTGGTGTAATCTGCTGACAAACTATGATGAAATAATGAACGTTATGTCTAAAGGAATTATGTTGTTGTTATAGCACTGAAATATTGATAAATCAGTATTGGTTTTGTTTTATTTTTTTCTCCAGTATTAGGTTTTCTTGGTGCTTGCAGTAGATAGTTGAGGAATATGAAAAACTGTGGGCATGTCAAATAGTACAGTGCATTTATATACATCTATATATATATTATATAATATTAATATATATATGTAATAACATTGCCTTGCTGTTTGTATTCACTTGCTGCTTAAGTCACCTATTCAGATCTGTATATCATACCTGAGGTGTCAGGATACAGTCAAGTAATTTTTGTGTTTATAGGTAAATTGAATGAAGAAAAAAAATATATATATATATATACATATATATATATATATATATATATATATAAAGTTCAACCAGCAGCACTGTGCAGTTTGTACTATGCTGTGTACACTTTGCCTGTCTTTTTTTGTTTTCAACTGTAGTACTGGTTATGATGAAACTCATAAAAAATGTAGTACAGAGGTGTTTATTGCACAAAGTACTTCATGAAAAAGAGTAAGTAATGCTTTCCAATTTGTAAATCGAGAATGTCTGCCTGCTCATAAAATTCCATGCACACTGTCTAGCTTAATCCTTCAAGACAGGATAAAATTAGGTCTTTCTTCTCTTTACCCAGTATCTGAAACCAACATCATTACACACATACAAACACTGAGGGAAGATTTTTACTTATAGCTTGTAAGAAATATAAATTTCATATGTTGGCTTAGGCTGGCTGACAGGACTGACTACAGAACTTGCCTATAGAGAAGGTGGCTCAGGTGAAGAACTAAAATTAAGTCAAGATATGCAGAGCAAGATTTCATCTTTAAGGTAATTTTACTAGATATAAATTGAATTGGAAGAACTGAAGCATTAGAAACTGAAATGCCATCTTTCCTTCCTATGTCATTAGATTTTCTGTATCATTAGTGTATATAGAAGAACATATATATGAGAACAGCATTCTCACCCCATAATCCTTTTCTGTATTGCATTCAAGTGGTTATGTCTTATTTCCTTCTTCCTTGGCTTCATCAAGATAAGATTCATTTCTCCTGTGCTTTCTGTACCTTCTGAATGATGACAGACAAGTGGTCACCAGCATGACCTTGAAAATACACGATGCTCTTGAAGAAAAACATTGCCCCCTCCTATAACTCATAGATATTTCCTTTGTCAAAACACTGCATAATGTACGTTTTCACTTGACACAGTTTATATTTTATCTTCGTGCTGTGTATGGAAGGGGAATTAACAGTCACTTCTTGTCGGAAAAGCATGAACAGAAGTGAAGAAAGGTTGCCTTAAATCATAATTTACTTACTTTCTATGGTAGCAGTTATTGTTAACTTTATGAAGACATTGTACCTGTTTCGTCTTTTCTAGGAATGAAGTGGAACACTTACAGGTGAAAGTACTTGGTGAACGTGAGAAGTACCAGCAGTCTTCTCAGTCCAGTTCTGCTGTTTCATCAGTACCTGCATTTAGTGTGAACGATAAGTTTACATTAAACGATGATGATGCTAGCTACAGTCTCATCTTGGAGGTGCAAGCAGCTATAGATATTGTCCTGGTACAGGTGAGATAAATTACAGGCAATTTGTTGCTCTGTGATATCTGCAGTTTCCTAGCAAAATGAGGAACAATGAACTTGGTTGATCTAGGCTTGAATTTAGTGTAGAGTTTAGAACAAATGGCTTTTTCTGTAAAGAAATATACGATAATGCCTGGCCTCCTTCCATTGCTGGAGAAGGCAGTAAAACTGTTCATTATTTGTCTTTGTTTTTAGAAAGCAAGCAGAATTTTTATCAGTTTCCTGGCACTGCTGTGAAGTTAAAAGCAGTTCCGAATCAACTAATTAATCGTTTAGGAACCCTTTAATCTTGTTTTCATAGCAGTCGTAGATTTAATTTTAGTTACACAGAAATCACGTCTATATAAGAAGTAGTCTGTGTCAGAAGCATTCATTTAAGTAAAGGACTCACTAATAAATCTCTAACACGATCTTTGTTTTTGTGAATGAACATTGTAACCCCCCTTGTTAAAATAGAGAAATGCTTCAGTCATGAATATACTTCGTGCTTGTCTGAAAGACAGAGTTGCTTATCTTACATTGAAGTTGTCATAAGCCACACCTACAGGAGTTCAGGACACTGCTTGAGAATAAGAGAAAGGTCATCGTGTTAATCTGGGAGTAAATGTTCAGAGGAAAAATGCATATCTACTGTGCTTTCATTGCTTGAATATAAATGATGAAGCAATCATTGCCTCTTTCTTATTAAAACAGTTGATGACAGTGGATGAATGCATTAGAAGCTTTTCAGGATCTTGAGCTCTCTGTTTTTCCTTCCCTCGTGTTCTGCAGAGCGATGTCCCAGTAGACTTGCTGGATGTGGATAAAAATTCTGCCGTTGTTAGTTTTAGCAACTGCGATTCTGATGTAAGTGAAACAAAAGAGAACAATGTTTCTGGAGATTGCATGATTAAAGCTCTCAATACAGCATATGCAAAATAGACTCTGGATTTATGTATTTGTAATTTAAAATCCATAGAACTAAACTACTTGGTAATTTGTGAGGGCTCAGTTTCATTAGAGTTTGCAGAATTACATGCCAGTGGCAAGTCATGATGTAGAGCAAAGCCAACTGTTTGGGAGTGACTGCTCTAGTGCTTTCTTCTTGGCAAATTAGGAGTGCTGAAGGCACACTCAGTGGTGTTCTCTAGTTTGAATTTGTCAGTATCATATCTGTTTACTTCAAAGTAATTTAGGTGAAGAACATCATACCCTTTCCTTAGTGTATCTCATAAAAATCAAAGTGTGAAATTTCTGTTACCTGGAGAGTCATATGTTTGTGCTTCAAATGTAATGTTTATAAGCTTAACTACTTGTAGAATTACTTATGTTACTTCTTTGGGAAGGGATGGTGGGATTAGAGTCTCAAAACTATCTTAACATTGTGAACATCTTTTAGAATGTCTTTCTAACAATCCTCTGTGTTTTAGTTTTAAGAACTAAACTTGTACATAATTGGCATATGCTGGAGCTTTCAGAAATTAAATGTATATTCTAAGTTTCTTGCCATTCATTATCATTAATGTAACTTTAAAAAAAATTCCACTTGTATTTTCTTAGTGATTTCCCTTTTGTTTCTGGATGTCAGGCTAGTATTGCAGATAAATGAGTGAGGCTGACAGATGCGTTCTTGAGGTGAAAAGTTTCTATCTGTATAATTTTTATGGTGCTATTAAGGAAAAAAAGAAGCTTTAGTTGATTGAAATTTTGACAGGTAATAGTAATTGGAATATTCAAGGGAACTGAAGGCTAATTATTCTTTTCTTTTTTTTTTTTTTAACTTTAGTGAAGTAGCTGTGCATAAATACCAATAACTTCACAGTACATCTTCAGTTGAAAAAGATCTATTTTGTATTATTTTTTCTTTTTTCTGCTCCTCACAGCCGAATGGCAACTGTCTTCTTGCCACTTACCGATGCCAAGCAAATACTACAAGACTTGAACTTAAGGTAAAGTGCTCTAAATCATTTTCCATAAGAAACTGTTATGTGGATGTTTGCTGCAGGGTGAGGATATCTCGCCTGACCTGGACTGACCACTTAAGCTGAGTAAATGATTTGTCCAGTTTGTACTGCTGGTTGTTTCCTGAGAACTTTCTGTCTGGGGCAACTATTCCTTTCTGATTGTGTGTAGGGTTTCTAAAGGCTTCTAAAATTGAGTTACATTGGAGGAGAGCCTGGGAACCTTCATTGAGTGCTCCTAAAATGAAAGCAGTTGAGAAATCATCAGTAGTGAATGTACTTGATTGTGGAGGTTGTATATGGGACTGAAAGTGGGGAGTCACGGGAAGGAAAGCGCTGGCACTTTTTGTCCTTAGAAGTGTTTGAAGAATGTTACATGCCATATTCCCTGATCAGTGTATTTGTATTCTGGAGGGAAGCAAATCTTGTAATCTTACGCTTCCAGTAAAGGCGTGTGGGTTTTCCTGGTTTTGTGGTTTCTCGTTAACAGTCCAACACATTCAAACGTTTTTGTAACTACCACTGGGGAAAATAATAAGAGAAATCAAAATTATTGAAGTTAATCCTCAAGATAAATTGGACTCAGGATTTTCTTTTCATGCAGTCACCTCGCACTGCAGCCTCCTAACCTGGTATCTGTTGACTGCACATTTTACATGAAGGAGAAGATTATGGTTAGAAATTTAATCCTGTGTAAGATGCATCGAATGTGGGGGGTGTTCTCTTTGGTTTTTGTTGAGGTCAGTTATGGACCTAGCAGGCAAGATTAAGACTCTTATTTCCTGGGTCCCTTTATTAAGCAGTACGTGTGTGTTCTGACTCTTGAGCAGGTCACTTCATCTGTCTCTTTGTTCTTTTAATTTAGGGATATGTCCCTGGCTGATATATAATGTATTTTTATCTTGAGGAAGAGAAAGAAGTAACAGTAATGGGGTCACTGAAGAATTAGAACAAGAGACAGACTTATTATTTTGACTAATCAGAATGTGAGTTAGTGGGGTTTTTTATTAATTCTACATTCATCTCTTATTACAGCATTTCATTGGGCAGTATTCTCCTCGTTTTAAGACATGCTTAATCTGCCCTTTGTACAGTGGTTCTATCAAGTAAATATAGTGCTCTAAATACTTTTGTAGTACTGCAGAAAATCCACAGATTTTCTTTATTAAATTTTGAATTAACAACCAGTTTTCCAAATCTCAGTAAATCCTTCTGTTCACTCTCGTTCTTTCCTGTGGCTTCTACATTTTCTTCTTCAGATTCGATCCATTGAAGGACGATACGGGACACTTCAAGCATATGTAACTCCAAGAATTCAACCAAAAACCTGCCAAGTTTATCAGTACCAAATTAAACCTCTTTCACTTCATCAGAGAACTCATTCTATTGACCATGACAGGTATTTGCACCAACAAAAGCCTATTTCTTGAAAAACTGACACAATCCTGTCGAAACATTTACTCCGTAGACTTCAGTGTGTCATTCCTAACTCTCATTTTTGAGCCTGTATGAGTTTTATGGGCTTTGTAGGTTTGACAGAAGATGTAGATTTAACAGGTTCCTACATCTTTTGTTGTTCTTCACCTGTTTTCAAGGTCTGCATATTTTTCGCTTTGCGGACCTTGGGTATAGAGCAATCCCATGTATTAATAGAGCTGAGGGTGTGGTAAAAAGGAAACTCTGCTGTGAGAGTAACCGCAGGCTTTTCAGTTTCAGCCTCAGTCTCCTCTACCCCTTTAATGTCATTCTTTCCCACAACTAATTTGACTCTAAAATCAAGCCAAGACTTTTCTTCCTTATCTCTGTATTTGAAATCTGCTATTTCATGCAATTTCTACTTGATGACTCTAGCCTCAATTAACATCTTAACGTTGCTTGCATTAAATCAGATCTGATGAGTTGAAGGAATTGAGGGCCAAATGCAAATATGTTCTATTCTTTTATGCCTCATTCTTGAAATAAATATCTGTGGTTTACAGGATGGGAACCGTTGAAGCTTAGCCATATTTCCTGTGCTTTTAGCTACTTTTCAGGTTTAACAACCTGAAATGATTTATGTCAAACACCTTCAGTTTCTTATCCAGCTCTGTCATGGCTACTGTGCAATAAAACTTGAGTGTACAAATAGGTTTTTGTTCAGAAATACAGAAAACTAGCAGTAATCTGTGCTGCACAACTACTTAGCAAGATACCTGACTCAGTGCTTGGAGTTGATTAAAAAAAGACATCTACTTGGAACCGAACTTGTTTTCTCATATTACCAATGCACTATCAGTGCCCATCCTTTAGAATTAATAGTGTTTTTTTTTTCTTTCTGTTTTCTGTTTTAACATTCATACTGTCATAGACCAATGAATACACTGATGCTCAAAGGACAATTCAGTTTTGCTGAAATTCACTCTTGGGTTGTGTTTTGCTTGCCTGAAGTCCCTGAAAGGACTCCACCTGGGGAGAGTGTCACCTTTTATTTTCAAAACACCTTCCTGGGCACCCAGCTTGAAAGTACTTACAGGTAAAATACAGTTATTAAAGCACTATGTGTCTATGCTTGGATTTTTGTCTTTTTCATTCTTGACTGTTCTGTGAGTATCATTTCATGCACATAATACTGTTCTGCTCTAGAATTTGAAGAACAGAAATAATAGTCAAGTTATTTTGTGACATGAATTGATTTCTAATTTTTATTTTGTACTGAGGAGTAGAAACAACTTGAAAGGCTTTTAGCATTCAAGCAGACAAAATGTGAATAAGCGTTTTGCTGAAAACCTATTGCTGCAGCTTAGATTAAACATGTTTACTCTGTTCACAACTTAATTAGTTATATCTTCCTTCAGCAAAGAAGGCATTGATTTCTAGGTCTTATATCTCAAAACAGAGACATGTAATGCTTGCATGTGCTTGTAAGTTTGTTCAGCTTAAAGTTTTTCTCCTTTTATAGAATAGGTGAGGGATGTTTCAAGTCTGACAATATTTCTACCATATCCATCCTAAAAGATGTGCTTTCCAAAGAGGCTACTAAAAGGAAGATTAATCTCAACATATCATTTGGTAAAACTTCATTTATTGTCCTTTGCATCATTTTGTATTCTCATCAGTGGAATGTGTATTGCTTCTTTGTTTGTTGGGGTGTGGTTTTTTATGTGTTTAGTTTTGTTCTGTTTTCTGATTCCCTACTAGATATAAATGAAGAATCAGTGAGGCATACATTAAAGCTCATCCACCCCAAATTAGAGTATCAGCAGCTGTTGGCCAAGAAGGTTCACTTAATAGATGCTTTGAGAGTAAGTATCTGTGCTCCCATGGAAAGATTTTTATAGGGATTGTGTTGTCAAGGTTTCAAGTCAGATGCATGTCATAGCCGTGCCTTGTTTCTGTTGCCAAGACGTGTACTTCAGCTATCTAGGAGACAGCCTTCTTGAAGTACATTCCTAATGGTGCTGTATAATTATTGAATGATGTGGGATCACTGATCGATGTTGAGGATGCCTAAATCAAACATTACGCGGCAGCCATCTTTATCATCTACCGTTCTTTTTGCGTGCTGATATTTTCCAGTTCCGTCTTCAAGTATTTTTAGCTCAAGAGATGATTAGCCATGCCAGACAAGACTTCTTTGCTTTGGATTGTCATCCCAGTGTGTCATTGTTTCAGAAGCTTCTCTGTTCATAACTGATCTCAGTATTCTCTGAGAGATGCCACTCTGGCAGCTTGTCTGAGTCCTTGGATTTCTCCAGCAGCCAGGATTTTATAATCTGAAACCTGCTGTAATCTTTTGGTGTTTTCTGGAGGGAAGAGGGGGGTTGAAAATGGATAAGCAATTCTTTCTTTCCCTTTGGTGGAATCACATGCTAGTTTTTGGATCTCTTTCATCAGCAGAATAACTGACTGCCAGTGAGCACACTGTGTATTTTAATACTGCTAGAAGTCTTTTACTTCAGCTTGATTTGATAAACTGGGTATGTTCAAAATAGTAGAGGATTTATTCTTAACGCACATTACACTTATGGAATGATAGTGACATTGCACATCTTGGAGGAAGTGCTTAGTGCTCCTTTTGGGCTATAAGTATCCTTAGGTATCCTTCAGATACTGTCTTATTAATAGTAAAAGAATCTGGTGACTGCTGAAAGCCGTTATCACAGTGGACTCGAGGTGCATGACATAATTACTGCTAGTGAGGGAAGAACAGGATCGCTGCGGCTGCTGCCAGATTGACCACCTCAAAGTGATCTGAGTGTAGGCAGGAACTGAGGAGTCTGTAAAACATTTGTATCAGCTATACCTCCAGAATTTCCTTCTTATCTTTAGACTATTAATGTATTATGCTTTCTAGGAACTTACTGTAAAACTGAAGTGTGGTGAAGGCTTTGAGCCTTCATTAGGCTTCATTTGTAAGGGCTGAGCTGTGGAGTGATCCTGTTCAGCAGCACTCAGAGTCAGCAGCTGTAATACACACAGGATTTTGTTAATCTAGTGTACAAAGTGACAAGTAACATCTGACATCTTGTTAGAAGACCCAGAAGATGAGGCTCTTTGAAACACACTCTTGATAGTTTGGAAGGGGATTGTCTTGCCTCTGAAGTACTTCCTCCTGTCAAATCCAAGCTTAATGTCTTTTCACTTTTAAGTTCGTAAGCTACTTAACTGCCTTTGATTTTTATGATTTAAAATGTCTTTTGAGGAATTACAAGTTCAAGAAGGAAACGTGGACTTCTTGGTGCCGGAATACCGCAGGATTTTGGAAGAGGCAGATCAACTGCTGGAGGAATACAAGAAACAACCTGCACACCTTGAGAGACTTTATGGTTCGTCAGTCCCTTAAACTTTTTGTCCTAACGGCCAAATAATGCCCAGAGAGTGCACCCTGGGTGCCATTGTAGTAGTTTTGAAGTCAGCATTAATAGAGCTGAAATAATTGGATAGGTGGGTATGCCTCAATAGCTTCAGAACTTCTGTACGTTTTACTCGATAGCTTTTTAAATTTGTAGAACACTCATGTTTTTTGACAAGATGTAGGGACACGGGGCAGGGTGGCATTTAAGGATGTATATGTGACTGATGAGGTTCCCAGTGGTGAAGTGTTAGAAAATGACACATGGGGTGCAAGGGGAGAATCTTAGGCGCATATCTGTTTTAGCAGAGGAGATTCTGTAACATTGTGCAGTGCTCCCCATACAGCTTTCAGCTCAGGGACTCCTTGCCAGTCACCAGCTTTAACAATCCTGTGTACATACAGTACCTACTCTGTGAGGTCAGTTCCTTCATCTCTTGAGTGGTTTGGAGAGCTACTTGTGGGGCAGAAATAGCCAGGTGGAAGTGAAGCTGGCTGCTGGAACAGGACATCAGTTTGGGTTTATTTCAAAGAAAACGGTGGTCTGAAATATGCAGTTTAAAAAGTCTTGTCTCTAAGTCAGAACCAACTGGAATGGATGGTACACAACAGGGAGCTGAAAGCAGAGATATCTGAAAAATAAGGCCAAGTGTAAGTCTTGGAATTTTACCTTGGCAGGTATGATCACGGATCTCTTCATAGATAAATTTAAATTCAGAGGCACCAACGTGAAGAGCAAAGTTCCTCTGCTCCTGGAGCTGCTGGATGGCTGCGAGCAGGAGCGGCTGATCGCTTTCTTTGAGGCTGCAGCCTGAGCGGGAAGCAGCGACGGCGAGAGAGCGTCCACTGCACTTTCTGCCCTTCTGTTACTTCGGTTAAATCAAGGCTGTTAGCACAAGCGGCTCTGTAGGAAGGAAGAGCCCTCTGTCCTTGTAGTGCCCGTTGCTCTGTGTGCTACGTACTGCCGTTCAGAGTGTGCTAGTCACTTCCAGTTCGTACAGATTGTCCCCGTGCGTGAAGTCCGCACACGCGTGCCTGTGCACACAGCCGCTCTTTACGTCTGAAGCGAATGGACTGCGACAGCTGTAACCGCCAAGCAGCCTTTATCCGAACTGTGCTTTCAGCACTGCTACAGACTGTGCACGGGGAGCGAGGGGGTAGGGACGGAGGCGCTGTGTTTCTGAAGCACGTTTAGAAGCCTGTACGCCTGAAACTGTGGGTTTTTAATAAAAGCTTCCTTCAAGTTTTCCTCCATAACTGAGGCGGAGGAGCGCGGCGCGGCCGCGCGGTCACGGGGCGAAGTGGGACGGGCGGGCAGGCGGGGGGGGTGGGGCCAAAAGGCGCGCGGTGGCGCCGCGCAGGCGCAGTGCGGCGCTCCGTTCCCACCCCCCCCCCCCCCGGCGCGGGCCGCGTGACGCGCCGGCGCTCATTGGACGGTTCAATAGTCGCGGGCTGCTCGAACGGCGAGAGCGGCGGCGCCGCGGCGCGAGACTCCGCGGCGGCGGGACGGCGGCACGAGCCGCCCATCCGGGCCTGCGCCCCACCCCGCGCTCCGCGGCCGCCGCCGGCCCTTTCGCTTTCTCCCGGTCCTCGTCCTCCGGCGGCCGCCGCCATGCTGGCGGAGCAGGAGAACCAGGAGAACGTCCCCCCGGCCGCCAAAGCCCCGCCGCCCGCCGCCGGTACCCGCGTGGCGCTGGGGCTGCTGCGGGGCGGCCCGGCGCGGTCGGGGCTGGCGTTGCAGGTGAGCGGCGGGCGGGCGGGCGGGCGGGCGCCATCTTGGGGCGGCGGGCGGCGGGCAGCTGTCAGGGCGGCTGTCACGGCGCGCTGACGGAGCGCTCCCGCAGGCGGCGCGGAACGGAGAGGGCCACGGCGCGGCGGCGGGGCAGCGGCAGCCTTTCAGCATCTACGTGGACGAGCCCGACGAAGAGCGGCGTCGGCCCCAGAGGAAGAAGGAGCAGGATGAGGCGGCGGACGCGCTGGGGCTGCGGGCCGCCCTCGGGACCTTGGGGGAGCGGCGGCCTCTGGCGCCCCTGGGCAACAACGCCATGGAGCTCAGCCTCGGTAAGCGGCGCCCGGGGCGAGCGCCCCACGTGCGGAATGCGGCCGCGGACGGGGTGTGCTGGGCGGCTGGGGCGGGCTCCCCGGCCCTTTCTTCTCGGCGGGGGCTGCGGGCGCTAACGCGTCGAGCGATGCCTCCGCTAACGCGGGGCCTGCGGGCGGGACCACGGCAGCGCTGTGCCGGCTCAGCCCGCGTTAACGCGGTATGCCGCCTTCCGCTTAGATTCCCCGAGTATCATGGATATCTCGATAACTTCAGAACCGGAAGAGAGAAGAGCAAACGTTAACAACGTGCCGGACTACGTCAGCGACATCCACACGTACCTCAGGGAGATGGAGGTGAGGTGCCACCTGCTCTCTTGTTTGCCTGCTCGGGCTGAGCATCCCGGGGCTGTGACTGAAGGAAAGCTCGCTGCAAATAAGTTCTTGTGCTTCCTGCTGGGAAGCTGGCTGCGCTCTGCACTGAGTGCAAGTCAGAAAGGAGATGACACAAATGTAACTTTCCCAGTCCAGTTTTACCCTTGCTTATTTCCGACCTCTTAAAAACATTCTGGATATGGTAAATGGAATCTGAGTGACTGCTTCCTTACAGGCACGTAGTCCAAACTCAGTCTTGTCTGTCATCTGAACCTGCAGGTAAAATGCAAGCCTAAAATAGGCTACATGAAGAAGCAGCCTGACATCACCAACAACATGCGGGCTATTCTGGTGGACTGGCTGGTGGAAGTTGGAGAAGAGTACAAGCTACAGAACGAAACTCTGCACTTAGCTGTAAATTACATTGACAGATTTCTTTCTTCAATGTCTGTTTTGAGAGGAAAGCTTCAGCTTGTGGGTACTGCGGCTATGCTGCTCGCGTCGTAAGTGAGATTTCTTAATTGAAAATTCCACCTGCTGGTTTCATACTGATGGAAATCAGCCTGTAGTCACACTGTCTAGTAAAGGCTTCGTAATGGGTTAAAATATGCAAATATATATATATATATATATATATATATATATATATATATATATATATATATGAAAGCTTGGCAGCCTGCATGAAACCCTGCAAGTGAGATTCCAGGCTGTCTTTATGGATTGGCCTGCTGTGAGGATATCTGAATGTAGGAACGAAAGGCTTCTCAACAGTAACTAAGACAATAGTGAGAAAGTGTATGAAAAGAAAACTTGTTTTCTTCTGGAATTTCAGTAACTCAGTCCCAAAATAAAAGGCTTTTGGAGCTCTTAACTTTGTGTGATTCTAGACATACCCAACTGAGTGCAGCAGACTAGCTCAGTCTCTGTATCCAGCTACTTTAGAAGTCAGAACCTAATTTAGAACACTGGTGTTGCCGGTTCCCTGGTTCTCTAGTCCCTAACTGCTTCTCTTTCTCATGGCAGGAAGTTTGAGGAAATCTACCCCCCTGAAGTAGCAGAGTTTGTCTACATCACAGATGACACTTACAACAAGAAGCAAGTTCTGAGGATGGAGCACTTAATTTTGAAGGTTTTGTCATTTGATTTGGCAGCTCCAACGATCAACCAGTTCCTCACTCAGTATTTCCTGCATGAGCAGACCAACTCTAAAGTTGAGAGCTTATCAATGGTAAGGCTTATGAGCTCAAGTCTGTGGAACTGTAGGGTTCTGTCATTATGAATGCACCTTACAAGAGCTGTGTTTGTACAGCAAGAGGTAAAGGACTTTTTGGACTGGACTTCTCCCCTCCTAATGTATTCAAATGTGTAATCTGTCTGGGAGACATCTGAAAGATGCATGTGGTATGGCTCGTCCAGAAGCAGTTCTGTACTGTTGGAAGCAGCAATCTCACTGCTGTTTGAGATATTCCATTACTCTTGCAGTCTGGTACCTGGCCTGGCTGAACATGAATGCTTACTCAAAGTGGGCCAAGGCTGCTGAATTTTAGTTCTTGGGTTTGTTTCTCTGAGATTAGCCTTGTTCCCATCTAAAATTGACACACATTCACCTGCCCACACACTTTGGCAGAAAAGATTTTTGTTTTATCCTTCAGAGAGCACTGAGCTCTTCATCCAGAGGCAGAGCACAGACAGTGTCTCAGATGAAGTTATCTTAAAGCCTAACTGTATCACAAGTACCTGAGTTCCTAAAAGAAAGCCTTTGTCTCATTGTGCAAAGGTCAGAGCAGTAATTCTTCCTTCTTGATTTTAGCTGCCTCTAAAGATGAAATGCATTGAAAAATGCATGAGAACAGTGCTGGACATTAACTAACAGTAGATGTTAATAGAGAAATATGTGGGTGTTTTGTCCTTGTGTTCTGTTGCTGTTCTGTGTCTCGGGATCACAAGTGATGGTATAGTGTACTCTCACATTTTCTGCACCATTGCTTGCTTTAATGTGTAAGCTTTGTCTTGAAGAGTATCAGCATTACTCCAAAGGAACAGATCTGTGGGCCAGGTCTTAGTGGGAACTAGTATAAGCTGTTCCAGTTGATGGCAGGATTGGGAGCTTAAATTACTGTCCAAGCGAAGCTGCTTAACTGCTCTTCTTTTTGGAAGCAGACGATTCACTTTCTCTTGTCTCCCTTGCAGTATCTTGGAGAGCTGACTCTAATTGATGCTGATCCTTACTTGAAATACTTGCCATCAGTTATTGCTGCTGCAGCATTTCATCTAGCAAGCTATACGATCACTGGACAAATTTGGGTATGTAACACTAAAACTTGAGCCTTTGCGTACCTGTAATGTATGCTTAGTGTATATGTGGGAAGTTCTGAATGCTGGGGCCTACACTACTGAGTTCTGGGCTGCAGGAGTTGGCAGCCCTTCCATACCAGTAACCTGTTAACGAGGGATTGCAGTATTTGAAAGATAAGGGTGTGCCTTCTTTGGGAAGGCAGAGGCATCTGTGGTTGCATTGAGTTCCCTTTGTCCTCAGAGCTGTACACAGCTCCCTTGGGATGAGGGATCCCTGTAAAGAATACGGTTGTTTTCAGGGTTCCTGTAAATCTGCAGGAATGGTTAAAATCTGGGCAGTCATCATTAAGCTTTGTGCTTGAGATAGTAAGAGTGCCAGCATACTGGGACAACACATTTTCAACAGGAAGCTTGAAAACCTCCACCAGAGTGACACGAACATGTTTCAGTGTTCCTCCTTTTTTCTTTCCTCAGCCTGAATCTCTGTGCAAGGTGACAGGCTACACCCTTGAAGACATTAAGCCCTGCCTCATGGACCTTCACAAGACCTACCTCAAAGCAGCACAACACACGCAACAGTCTATAAGGGAAAAGTACAAGAGCACAAAGTAAGTATCTGCGGAGACGGGTGGTAAGCCGGGCTGCGCTGCCTGTGCTTCGCTGGGGCTGGGTGGCTTAACTTGGGAAGAGTCTGGGGTCACACCAAAGCTGTGTAAGTGAAATGGTTCAAGAGGCCCTCAGATCCTTGTGCGGTGCTTTGTTGAGCAGCGAGTCATGTTCTCCAGGCCTGCTGTCATTACCCAAAGAACTACCTGAGCCGTCAGGTAGAAATTGGGGGTACTGACTTGAGCTTCCTTCCGTTGCTGCGCAGCAGAGTGCACTTAATGCTCCAAAAAATCCATGTTGGCATGGTGGCTGACGAGCTCCAAAACGTTTCCAGCTGGCTGTGCCTCACAAGGAATGTGCTTTACTGCAGTATCCATGTTATCTTTTACAGCAGAGAGCACTTGAGCAAGATTACATCTTGCATCTCTTTTTTTTTCCCTTCTCTAGGTACCATGCAGTATCGCTTATTGACCCACCAGAGACACTAGATTTGTAATAATCAAGGGACTTATCTTTTAAATAGGTAGATGTATATTACAAGAAAATGATGTACAGTTTTTAAACGTGGTTCAAAGTTCTAGGTGTGATTACTCAGAATATTAATGCTGGTTTTGATGAGCTTACTTCTGAAGTTAGTTTCATGTGGTTTTAATGTAAATCTTTTGTACATGCATTCTTCTTAAAATATGTAGCTATGTTTTTATAAGAATGTTCTCTTGAAGCACAGAATTAACCATGCAGACCAAGTCAAGTCTGAGACTGCTTATCTAATTAATAGACTTAACAGTAATACTAGCAGTGCGTTATTATCACAGGGCTTTTTCTCCTTCCGAGTAAGAGGGACTTGAACTCCACTGTGGAGTTCGTAGCGTTTTTATACTCCCTAATCTAAGCTGAGACTCAGTACAGCTCAACAGCTCTAGTACTGGAAGAAACTGTATTGCTGTGAGAACACCTTGCTGACTTTTGTGAGGCTCCCTGGGATGTGCCGGTTACTGGAAGCCCTGATTTCTCTTTCGTGGATTGCCAGCTCTTCATCATTAAAGGTTCAATGCTCTGCTGCAGGAACTGCACAGCTGGAACTAGTAAACTACGTGTACAAAGTGGTCTTACTACAGTTATTTTTCTAGTCAAAGTGTAAAACTGATACTAATTTTAAACCCATGGAGTTCCCACTAACCCTTTAGCTTTCCCAACAGCCCATCAACATAGTGAATAAACCTACAGCCTGCTTGTGCCTTTAGGGGTGGTGGAACAATTGCACTGCAGGAGAGTGAACTGCTGCTCTGTGCTCTGGAGAGGAGGCAGTGTCTTCTGGTGTGGGTAGGCTGTGTGCAGAGTGGTACTAATTCTGTACATCCCTCTCTCTTGGGAAGGATTCCTTCCGTGGCATGCAGCAAAAACGTAAACCAAGTGATCTTATTTTTCCTTCGTTACTAGAACTGTTACATGAACAATTTAGCATGCAAGTGTCATTTGATGAAATGGACATCTACCTTCAACCTGTATAAACAGAGTGATGCTCCCTGTACCTGCTGTTTGTGTATGCAAAGACATGAATGCGTGGAGGTGCTGGATTTAACTGAGCCATTTCCAGGTTGGCAAATAAACAAGTTTTACACCTGCAAATGAGCAGTCTTGCCAATGCCTTAAAATCACAACCTGGTAGGAATACCACCTTAAATCAGCACTGCTTTTCGTTCTTTTTGGCGAGGGCTGCCCTATGAAACCTGTGCCCCTTAAAAGTTGATTCAGCAGTTATCTGCACCCCTAGCAGTAAAAGTTCCACGTATGTGTGAAGTGGTGGGTGTGGGCTATTTTAAAAACGATAAAGAATAAAATCAGGAGCCCTCTGTCAAGCTGTGTATGTGCGTTACTGTGAGACCATTTACACATCCAGCTCACTGTTCTGCCCCACCCTGCTCTGTGGTCTGAGCCCTGCATGAACTAACTCGGTTACTAAACTGCAGTCAAGGCAGAGTATGCAGCAGGGGCTGCTTTTGGGTCAGCGTAAGCTTTTCAGGATGTGCTCTGACTCTTACCCATATTCTGATGTTTAACAAAGAGCCGTATTTTGTTGGTCTACCACGTTCTTCGGTAGTTTCAGTTAGTTTAATTTCAGTACCTTGCCACTGGGAAGGCTAAAATCAGTTGTGAAAGGCTGTGCAGTATATCATGAGTGTTTAGTATTGAGATGCTCTACCCTTGCAGGAAAGGGAATATGTATAAATAGGAACACGTGTGCCACAGGTGTGACGTGAGCTGGTGACCTTGGGAGGTCAAATCAAAGAGCTGCTTTGCTCACTATCCTTTAAAGATAATGCTCTTTGTGAGAAATGGGCTTCTGCCTTCACCTTCTTGTGGCATCTGCTGGGTAACTGCCAAGACCACTAAGAAACATGACCAGTGGAAGGGGAGTTAATTCATCATAAGCTTCTTTTAAAATTTTCCCCTGAGAGTAGGTAGCGTTGAAGTGAATGGGCATCAGTATGGTAGTATTAATTTGCTGCATAATGAAATGCCTCCTGGCTGTTTTGAGTGGGAGCTGTTCTCTTGTTGTTCCCATAGCACAGAAGAAAATGTCTCCCTTGCTCCCTTGGCCTTGCTTCCAGCATCCAGTGTCCACTTCCTGTACAGCCTTAATGCCTTACTCACATGCTGGCATCTCTGCCGAGTATGACTGTGTTCCTCCATGCTTCCTGACAGCTGCAGTAACATTCTTTTCCATCTCTTCATTCTCCAAAGCTAACATGGGGGCATTCTAGCTCTCACTTCCTAGTTCTGACTAAACAATATCTTAGGCTGTGCTCTACTACTGTTTTACCTATGCACTGTACATTCTCCCCTTTCAAAATACAGCCTCTGGGAATGGAGGGAGTAAGCTGGTAAACAGGAAAAGGAGACAAACAGTAGTAGCAAAATATACTGTTTGTGTTCTACAAAGAGCTTAAAGGCTTGTTGGAGAAAAAGGGAATATTTGTGCGCAGAATGTGTTGCAGAAGAAATCATCCTCAGTTATTTTTGTGCTCTACAGTAACTTCACAGGGGGAAAACTGACATAAGAAAATGCACTGGTTTAGCTCCCTGAGGGACAGGGCTTTCTGTGTCTGTCCCTTTCTGCTTTTCCTTAAAGCTTAGGTTGCCCGGGAGCAATTATTTTTTCCTTCCTCCATTCATTTCTAAAAGAGATGCTGGGAAGTAGTATCTGTGACAGCCACTTCTCTCCTGTTTGCATGGCACGTAAAACTAAGGTCACATGTAAAATAGTCCTGTGTTGCTCTTGTAAATACGTGCATGTTTCTAATTCACTTGGTTTTCAAAACAAAGTAGACAGGTTTGAGACATCCTCTGTTTTGCCAGATTTTAAATTCGGAGCCTACTTCTTTGAATACAGCTCAAGAAGGATTCATGTCTGTGCATGTAATATTTAATTAAACTTTTCAAACAACTACTGAGGTATGAGTTGCCTCTGTGTGGAAGTTTACAGCTTCTTTTCTTCTGACCAGAACTGTGCATCGTGTACGAGTCACTCACATTGGACTAGTGAGTAGTCTGCTGCAGACAGATGCTACCACACTTTCACTTACACGAACCTTTTATTTTAAGCTGTGTACAACAGATACATAAAATATACAAAGAAGGAGGACCAGATTTGGGGTGGGAGGAAATGAAGTTACCTACAAAAATAGGTTCAGCAATAAAACGAAAATATCACATTCTTTGGCATTACTGAAAGGGGTGGCTTTAACGAGAAGTTCTCTTCTTTCTCCTCTTTTTGTTAAATGTTTTCTTACTTGTGCTTTCTTGTTTCAAGGTGGTCTGTGGTCTGAGAGTAAATAACACTGTTTATCAAATAACTGCACTAAGTAGTTCAATTTCAAAAGAACAGCTTTGTCATCTTGAACAGGACAACCACTCACTGAGTTCAGCTTCTAGAAAGCATTCTAAATACACGGAGGGTTAACCATGGCTGAAGTAAGGATATAACAGTAAAACTAACTTGCTTGAGACAAAACTTAAGATTAGCTGTAATGGAGCAGCTCATTCAAAGTCACCTTTATGGTCTCATTCCTTTTGGAGTGATTTAAGACAAGTCCAGATATCTGAAGCGCACAGAAGGCTGCATGCTCAGTGTGGAGGGGCCGTGCCTCAGCCAGCAGTACTGCTACAGAGCTGGACCAGTGCATTTTTAAGGACAACACACATTAACTTCTTACCCCATCACTCCTTTTATTGAAAGGTGACTGCCTGAACTGGAGGTGGCCAGGCTAGATGGGGCCCTAGGCAACTTCACCTAGTGAGTGGTAACCCTGCCCACAGCAAGGGGTTGGAACTACGTGATTCTTAAGGTCTCTTCTAACCCAAGGCTTTCCGTGAGTCTGTGATATACAACCACACAGTGACCGGCCTAGGAGCAGAGCAAACTAGCAGAGGTTTGAATTTCCTCACTCTGCTATATAATGTCCTTGATCAACCAAGAACATTCTTGGCACTGGCAAAGTTCTGAGCACAGGCTGTGAACATCCTGCAGTCGAGTATCCCTTACCAACTCCTTCCCCCTCTTAATTTCATGTGATGTTTACCTTGTTTTCTTCGGTACTTCCTGTGGTTCCAGAATGATAACTTCTTCCTCTTCACTGTCAGACAGTACAATAGGTTCATCTAGAAAAATAAAATAATTAAGCTCAAAAACTGATCCAATTTGTATGTACACCTGTGACCATTAACTGCAGCACGTTTAAAGAGATACTCTGAAATGGAAAGACAGGCTTACAACTAATAGTGCTTAATCTGAAGCTCTTCAGTATACTACAGAAAAACATGCTTTCTTTCGGAGAAAACAGATGTACAGGTGAAGAAAAAGTACCAAACAAGTATAACTTCCAAAAAGAAAGTAGCTACAATGCTTTTCTTCCTAAGGACATCATGCACTTTTCTTTAATTATAATAATTTACACTTTAAAGTAATGTAAGTAAATGTGTGCAGTATCAAGATAAATAAATACCTTTAGGTTCACTCATCATACTTGTATCCTCTATTTTCTGGCATTCAAAAGCAGTAGCACTGCTTTCACCTTCCTCTTCTGCTGCTTCTTCCCTCTCAGATTCTTCAAGGTCTCCCCAGGCATTCTCTATTCCTTCCCCAATTTGGGCTGTGCCAGGAGTGTGCAATATTGGTTTGGCAAAACTGAAGTAGTTAAGAAGACTGAGTTAGCTAGTGATCTCACTGTATTCTTAAGGCAAAATGGTTGATTTTTGAGCTGTAACTTTTCTCCCCAGGCCTTCAATGAGAAGTAGGAAAGAGTCCTCCAGATAATTCTAACAAGCAGTTACTTTGGCCCCATTTTGCACTTTGTGTTAAGAGTTAAGTTAGCTAAAAGCAGTTAAAAGCCAAAAATCACCATAACATTGATGTTTCCTCTGCAGGCTGTGAAACTACCCTGAGCCATCGCATAGCCTGGGTGTTCTAGCAGCTCTGAGTAGGGCTAACAGATAATGGGAAGACTTTGTTTTTTTCCCTGAAATAATAAATAAAAAACATACATTTCTGAAGGAGGGTCAGCTTTAGTTATGATTTCTTCTGCTTGTTCTTCCACATTGTTGGTATCTACAGCGGCGCTGTCCATTTTGAAGGCAGTGATCTTTTTATTTGGTATAGACTCTGCAAAGCCAAACTTCCCACCTTCTTTCCTAGTCATTCAATGACAGACAGCATTTCAGGATATTTCACATTTATGAATATTTTCCAAGTTCAAGTATGGAAATACTTGCTATTTTAAATGATTACAAACAGAAACAACTCACTGTTATTATTAAAAACTGGCATTAACTTTCAAATTACTCCTTAAAAATACTCATCTCCATTCCTTCTCAAAAAACTCACCTAACTTTCTGGTCGTTCTCCAAAGCTTTCTGAATTAGTTCTGTTATTTCTGCAACCTTAACAGCTGTTATTTTACTGCACCTCAGAACCTGTTTGTTACATAATACAGTAACAGTTTAGAATCATGAAAATAAGACTTTTTAAATAGAGCCAAAAGAACAGATCATAGGAGTAATAGATGCTTAAAAGTTGGTATCTAAGTACAAGGAACCTCATACACACTGAGATGATGCAATAAGTAATACCCATCTGTTCATGGAAGCACAGCCTGAGTTCATTTACAGCCATATCATAAAGAAAAAAGGTGCACATCTGACCAAGCAATGCTCCTTTTCTGTATCTCTTCTCCAGCACAATTCAGAGCAGCAGCTCTTCCACTGGGTCTGAAAATACTTCATCTTTTCCAATGAAATCAGACAGGTAATTGTTTTCTTAGCTTCAAAACGTTAGGGAAATTACACCAAGATTACAGCCCAAGAAGTATTTTACATCTAAGGGAAAGACTGATCATGGAAAACATTTACCTGATCCTTTAATAGCATAATCCCTCCACTAGACTGGATGGTACAAATTTCACGATGTTTATTCATGGCAATGACAAGGAGGCCATCCATTACACGTTCCTCTCGCTCATTTGGATCCACCAACAAGTATGTCCTACAATTAAGTTTTTAACATGAGATGACAACGTAAATTTGAGCCCGACCTTGACTTCCCCCAATAAAACTTTCTGAGTATCTGTGAAAGCTGCTGGCTACTCACACACTGTGCTGAACACATAGGAATGTGATCAGAAATCTACCTGCCAACATGAGTATTTTCACAACATTATGTACCAACAATTTTGCAGAGTTGACAAGAGATCGTTTCTGTCGGGAAAGACTTAAAAAATATCTTACCCCTGCTGAAAGAAGGCAAAACTGACACAAATAGGCATGTGGTGGATGCTCAGGGGCACAGGATCACGCTCCTCAGGAGAATACTTAGGAAAGAAAGAATTGATCCAGAAGACAATTATTCATGAAACTCTTTTAAAAACCATTTTAAAATGATGTATTGCATAAGAGATATTTAAACAAAGAAAAAAAACCCACAAATGTGGGTTTACGTTAACAAAAAAAAAAAAAAAAAAAAAACTTTTTATTCTCCATGTATAACACCTTTTGTTTACTACTTATGGAGGTAAACACAGAACATTCCCATAAATTGGAACTGAAATAATCTTACGCTCAGCAGACTTGCTTCATTATCCTTTTACATTTTGAATAGGAACACGTTTATCCTAAAACTCTTAAGTACCTTGAGTTTATCTGCTTACACCAGTATTTAATTATTTCCTTTCATAAACCAACAGCTACCTATGGTAGGAGGCTTACTGCAACCTAGCTTGACTTACCACTGTTACTTCTTTTCCTTGCACAGAAACATCTGGTCTGCGAAAATGGCACAGGGCCACGATTCCTGCTATGCTAGCAGCATCAATAATGTTACCATCATGATTTAACAGGTGCAGGTCCAAGCGAATTTGCCAGACCTGTGGAAAAACATGCATAACTGCTCGGTAATGCATAACATGATTCCACAGAAGCTATTGCTTTTCCAAGACACTTGCAGATTTCGATCCAAAAAAAGGAGCAGCTTACATTCCTCAGGTATTTGCTTAAGAAATTAGGATGAAAAAACTTGGTGTATGCAAGGTACCATGTGCTGGATTTAAACACTGGTTAATTCTGACAAAATGAACAACAGTTAAGTAGAACTAAACTTTGTTTGGAAAGAAGTATGTTCAAGTACACAGGTCCCAACTATTTCAAAAGCCTGTGTAGAAATTAAGTTAAACATATCCACAAAATTAGAAAAATACACTCGTGCCAGAAGTCCAGTATTTAAAAAACACAGACCACCTGAAGAAGCTGACAAGTCTGTTTAAACATGATTAAATTCAAGAAATGTTTAGACATTGTACTAAGGGAACTGGCTTAGTGGGGAAGTATTGGTGGTATGTGGATGGTTGGACTGGATCATCTTGGAGGCCTTCCCAACCTTAGTGCATCTATGATAACATTTGACACTGGCAGTTTTCCCCCTACCTTTTCACCAGCAACAACGCAGAGAGATTCAGTATCTATACACTTGGAATTTCTCAGGCATCGTTCTATGAGCCTGCTCGACTTCACCAATAACTCGGTCTGCCTGTTCAAACAAAATTAACCCAGATTAAACATAGTCGGCCTGCACACTCGTGTGTGTCAGGACATCACCCTCATTTGGACTTTTTAAGACAGCTACGTACCTGCCAGGCTCAAAGCCGGGCGCGGCCATCGGTGAGAGCTCAAGGTTACAGAACAGTATACCTTCTGTAGCCCGATTTGGCTTCGGAGGAACAAGTTCACACGACACTTGCCCAAGAACCCTGCAGGAAGAAATAAACGGCTGGGCTACAGCGCTTAGCAGGAAAACACCTAGCAGCAGAAATAAAATACAAAAGAAAAACCCGTGTGTGTGTGTGCTTTTAACAGGGGCTTTAGGCTAGACGTCAGAAGCCAGTTCTTCACTCGAGGCGCTGGCACAGGGTGCCCAGATGGCCGCGGCTGCCCCATCCCCTCAGCCCGCGCTCCTCCGCCGCACCTGGTCCTGCCCAGCTCCACCACGCAGCAGCCGCGCTCGGGCCCGAAGGAGATGCGCACGTTGCGGTAGTCGTAGCACTGCCGCCCGTCCAGCCGCTGCGGGTGGATACACACACATACACACACACATATATATATACACGGGGCGGTCACCGCACCACGCCGCGCCTGGGGCGGCCGCAGCGGGCAGGGGTGGGGGAGGGTACAGGGAGGAGCGCCCGGCGCCGCACCTTCCCCTCCTGGAGGGCGCGCAGCAGGAAGCGCCGCTCGCAGTTCGATAACGGCGCCTCCTTCATGGCGGAACGCGGCGCAACGCGCGGCGCGAGATCGGACCGGGAACCGCGCGCTGCGATTGCGTCATCGGCACGCGGCGGCGGAGGGTGAAAGGCGGTAGTGCGTCAGCGCGGGGCGCCGACCTCCCGCCTCCAGCGGCGCGGGCGCCCCCTGGCGGTGGGCGGACAACGGGAAATCAGCCGGGGCCAAAACCCTTCACATCCTAGCTCATATCAGCGCACGGCCTTTTCTCACGCAGAATGCTAGCTTTTATATTTTTAAACCTTATTAACACGCTTAAGTGCTGGTGCAAACCAAAACGTGAGGGACACTTCGGAAACATCGGGAAACTGTTGCCAGTTTCTCCGTGTTGGTTTTAAATTTTCAGAATAGGACACACGAGCATCATCAAAAATATTTAGTCTAAAAGAATACTGGCTTAAGGCTGCAAAGGCCATCTTGCTCCGCAGACAAGTGGATAGTTTCATCATATGGTACAGCACGTGAAGTAGCGCAAAGGAACAAAATGATTTAACATTTACAACTTTTCCTCTGGGAAGAAGTATGGTAAAGCTTGGTGTAAGTCTCGCTCATTGCTGCTAGGTGCTGATTATCATAGAATCATTAAGGTTGGAAATACCACTAACATTGTTTAGACCAGCCGCCAACCCATGCTCTCTCAATGCTGCATACATCCTTTTCTCAAACACCCGCGGGGACAGTGACTCCACCATCTCCCTGGGTAGCCTGTGCCAAAGTATCACCATTCCTTCTGAGAGGAAATGTTTCCTAATACCCAACCTGAACCTGCCCTGGCACAACTTAAGACCATTCCTTCTTGTCTTGTACCGCTATTACCCAGAAGAAGAGGTAGACTCCATCTCACCACAGCCTCCTTTCAGGCAGTTGCAGAGAGCCATAATGTCTCCCCTGAGCCTCCTCTTCTCCATACTAAACAACCCCAGCTCCCTTACCTGCTCCTCATAAAACCTGTGCTCCAGATCCCTTACCAGCTTCGTTGCCCTTCTCTGGACAGTCCGTTTACTGCGTATTCATGCATTCTTCTCATCTTAAGTCAAATTAGCTTTGCTATTACTTGTCTTAACAAACATTAGGAGATCAGAGATAACTAACTTGTCTGAAAAAACAAACAAACAAAAAACCAAACAAAACCCACTAAGTATTGCAAGAATATTTCTTTCTAGGAGTGGGATACATACATCACATTCAGTAAGAGGAATGTATGTGAATATATGTGTAGTGGAAATGCTGTCACAGCCTGAACCAGTGATTGAGCACCTGGTGGGAAGGCAGGGCCAACCCAGGGAAGCTCAGGTGCACACAATGTACCTGAGTGACTGGAACGGATGGAGCCAGGACCCACCCTTTTCTAGACCTCATTTAAGGGCTGGCAGTAGAGGCAGGATTATCTTGCTGGAGATCCCTGTGTTTTTGAGGTCTCTTAAGAGTAAGTAGTGTTTTTTGTTGTTAGCGTTGTTTTTTTTTTTGGCTTATCCTTGCTTGCTGTAGCCTGAGCCTTTGTTATTCCACTGTTATTGCTGTATTTTCTGTTGCTTTATAACATTATACTCAGTGAGCCTATTGGATCCTGAATTTCATAGAGTTCAGTTCCTTTTATGTTCATGTGAAGCAGGTTGCCCATGTTTGTACCCAGTGTGGTTTTGAGTATACCCAAACAAAGAAGCTCTACAGCCTTGCTGCACAATATGTTGTACTGTTGACTACCGTTGCCACAAGAAAGGTTTTCTTAGGTTTAAACAGTTTCCTGCATTTCTGTTTGGGCCCTATGGTTCTTGGCATATCGCTGGGTTCTACTAGCTGGAGCCTGGTTCTGTCTTTTTCGTTCATTCTTAACAGGTGTTTAAACAGATTAGTGAGCCTCCCTGATTCTTTTCTTCAGTTATCTTAGCCTTTCCTCATGTGTCCACTGCTCCAAGTCATGGATCGTCCTGGTGGCCCTGTGCTGGATGCTCTCCAGGGTGTCTGTATCTCTGATACTGGAGAGCCTAGAGCTGGACCCAGCGCTCCAAATTTGGCCTCACAGTGCTGAGCAAAGGAAAGGATCACTTCTCTTACTTCAGGTGTCCCCTAAGGGACCTAGCTTGTTAATTTCATCCGGTGAAGTTGTACTTCATTTAAAGCAGATCTTATTTCTCAGAATTAGAACTGTGCGCACGTTTGAAGGTGTGCATATTTGTGGTAGGAGTACTGTGAAGTTTTATCTCATTTACATGACTTAAGTGGTGAGTAGACATCAACTAGATTAATTTCTTGATGTACCCATGTTTTTTGTTTCTAAGCTTAGTTTAAAAGGGCATTCAACAAACACAAGATCAGAGGGGTTGCATGGGTATCACTACAGAATCACAGAGTTGTGGGAGATGAAGGGGACATTTAGAGATAATCTAGTCCAACTACCTGCAAAGTGCTCTCCCTACAGCAGGCTGTACAGGTAGGTGCCCAAGCAGGTTTTGAATATCTCCAGAGAAGGATGCTCCACAACCTTCCTGGGCAGCCTGTTCCAGTACTCCATCATCCTTTTTCTTAATAGATCAGTGAGACATCTACACTTTCAGAGAAAATGAACTCTGAAGTCCTGACCTTGATTTTCACATCTTTGATTCACAGGAATTTCAAGACAGCTTCTTTTTTATTTACCCTAGTGTAAGTGAGCATAACTCATAGCCCAAGTACTTACTACCCACTGTGTTTGGAATCATTGGTGTTTGTGCTCCAGGTGTGAAAACTGGACCTGCAGTGTTTTCATTGAGGTCAATCACAGAGGGCAAGCAATTGGATTTAAGCATTTTTCAGCTTAGCTTAGTTCTGTAGCTTCTGTGGGAGAGGTGATAGAGTTGAATTTCACACTTAAATGAACTTGCTGTGCATGAGTAATGCAGAAGTTGTGATATTTAGCAGGAAATATCACAGCTTCCTTGGTTATCTTGGCTGTCACTGTGTTATTGATTCAGTGTTTTGCTTATCTTGGTGAAGATAAAATTAATCAGTTTTACTCAGTTCGCATTCACTAGCACTGTTTTAATTGCTGGATTTGTGGAGGAAGGTAGTGCTTAAGATTTCTGATATTCTTCAAAAAGTGTTATATTATCTATCATTGAGAAAGAGGCTTGAAATCTGGCCAAGGATGCATTGCTCAACAAGTCATTCGTGTTAGCAAGGTGTACTAATCTTGCAAGCTACACAGACAGTGGCTTTTTTTGCAGTTAAGTGGTCACTCGGTAGAGTGGTCAATTGAAAACCACTTTTGTGAAGTGTTTTCATGAAAGCTTTCTTCAGTCACTAGTGTGCTGAAAACAGCCTTGAAAGGGTTTGTTGGATGTTTCTAAACCATGTTACTCTCCATTAATTATAGAAATGTCAACAGGGGTGTATGCTGAGAATAGAGCCTGGGAGTAGAGTAGGAAAAATTCTGATCCTAGGCCTCCAAGCTGGCTGTCTTGTCCCTTGCTTCTGACAGGCTGCAAAGTGCCCTTTGCTGTCGTCTCTCTTTGCAGAGGTGAGCAACTGGGTCAGAGATTGAGGAATTAGTCTTGTTGCTTAGCAAATCACAACAATAGCTCTTTTTTTCCAAAATGAGTTTTTATAGCAGTTTCAATACCTTCTTTGAAAGGAGTTATATCTGTGTCACAAAAAGATGGTCAATAGTGCTGTGAATCATTTGCATTATGTTTTCTTGCCCTAATAACATGTCCTGTCAAACATTTCTAGAAGTGCTAATTATCTTTATTGCCTGGGAACAGCAAGGTGGTTTTTTTGCTTCCAGTGTTGATCTTGTTCAAGATTACTATACCATGACATTAGTAGTGAACTTGAGGAGGAGTTGGATATGGTTCCATGGGGTTGGCGTCCATCCTGTGCAAAAACAAAGATGTGTGTGGAGTAGAATTCAGTTATCCCATTTGATTCACAGTGTACTCTTTGCATGAAATCCACTGTGTAGATTTTATGCCTGTATGTGTGCGAGGAAGGGTGAAGAATTTTATGCACATGTGAAGGAGGAATAAAATCACATAGCACAGGAAACATGAAGTAAGCCACAGAAAGTAAAGTCAACAGCATAGGTTAATGAAATAGACGTTCAGCTAATTCACAACTTCTACAATTCTGTACAATAAAAAGTGTTACAATTGTAATCATGTCATAGGAGTAATAGAGGTATCAGGACAAAAAGCTGTGATATATTACACTGCAGAGCAAATAAATGAGTGAATAAATCAGGTGCTCAGGCTGAATAGGAATTCTCAATAAGAAGATCCTAATGATCTATTGCGCTCACACAGAACTGCTCCTTCATTTGAGAGGGATGCTCTGTAGGCAGAAATTCTTGATTTGGATTATTTTACCAGACTGAACCATGAGTGAAAATCACATTTGAGAACTGAAGAATAATATAAACTGAATCTTGACTGCAAGCCTTCAGCAACTGCATTTTCTGGCCTTATAAAATGTTTGATTTTCTCTTTTTGTGGTATCCTTAGCTGTAATGTGTCCTACTGCTTAGCTGCAGGCTCTGTTCTCCTGTGTCTCCAGCATTTGCATTTACACATGTATGCTCTACATAACAGGGTATTTCAGTGCCCAAAATTGTTTGGGGAGTGATAAATTTACTGATGTAAGAACCTCTGAGACCTTGAAATAGTTACTGTTCCACTGGAGTGGAAGGGTAGTTAACCACTGAGCACGGTGCAGCTTGCAGAAGTAAAACCTGGGTGGTACAGCCTGCTGCTCAGCTTGGTGCAGTGAGGTGCTGAGTATGCTGGTCCCAATCCAGGGAGACACTTAAGTGTGCCCTTTTATCTGAAGCACAGCTGTAACCACACTTCTTAGATGGAAGATGTCTCAGCTTATGCACAACTAAAATTTAGATATGTAGTTATATGCTACAGTCCTTTTATTTCAAACATGGGCCTGGAACAGTCCCCAGATCATCTAAATAGCAGCTGAAAGCAAGTTGGTAATAACTTCTGGTCCATCTACTCACTGGATGTTCATTTTAACCACCTTTCATAGGCTAGACCCCTCTGAACACACCCCAGAATATTCTTGCTGTTTCTGTCCATACTGTAGTCCTCACATAATCTGCTGATTTATGTAAGAAGTTTTTTGTGCATGAGTCCCACTCAAAGTTCAGGCCCCATAGCTCTCCCAGTCCCTTTGGGAAAGTGGGAAGTATTTGCAGGGTTGGATTCCAGATCCAACATGGAGTTGGAGGAAAATAAATGATATCCCTTCTTTCTTGCTGCTGCTACCTGTGTCTCTACTTTTCTCCAGAGATTGACCTGAAATGTTTGAAGTGCTGTCCTGCTGCTGTGTGAGTGTGCTTGATTGATTAATCTGCGATTTTTGAGTCTCAGCACTGTAGCTAAATACCAAGAGGTCTGCCATCTCTACATCATGCAGTCCCTCAGTCTGAGCCACAGAGGTAAGCACTTCAGTTTGGCACTGAGCAAATTGCACTCTTAAATTTATTGATAAAAGTGCACAGTGAAAAGCAGTTACTAGGTTTAAAGAGTCATGTTAAGCCGAAATTGTTAGAGCCAGCATGGAAGGCTTTGAACACATAAAATTGAGTCTGCACTAAGATTTTAGTGTTGTTCAAGGTTTTAGAAGCATCTTCGAGTTCAAAGGAGCCTGTTGCTTCAGATTTGGTGTAATTTTTTATCATCTTGAGAAATAACACATCTGTGATGAAGTTGGAACTATTGCATGCTTTCATGTAGAGTAGGCAAAAATCAATTTAAATGGTTTTAAAAAGAGCACTTGCTCATAACCTGGTCTTGAATATTACTTGCCAGAAACACTAGATTTTTAGTTTCAATGGGATAAACATCAAGGAGCGTGACTACCATTTGTATTTTCTTATGGGGAAAGATGACAAAATGTTCACTGATATTACATGTGATCTTACCCACATATCAATGTTCCCACAATACAGAAGAAATCCAGGTCTGGAAACCTTAGAGGTCACAGCTGATATGTGAGAGCACATTTGATAATACCTAGGGCTATTTTTCTCTTTGGAAGCATGGATTATTTTGAATTATTCAGTTCAGTGTTGTACTACTCATAATCCAAGGCTGTTTTAGGTTGGAGTGCCATATGATGCTGCTGGTGGTGGTGTGCTGGTGGAGTGTCTGTGAGGTGCTCAGGTTTCTCATCCTGAATTTCTGCTGAATGCACCCACCTTTGCAGCTCCGACAAGTCTCATGCCCATTCCCAGGTTCCCCGCAATGCTGTTGTAACTCAGGCTGATAATTGAATGAATGTGTTTGGTTACAAATGTATCAGGAAACTTTCATGGTGTGCTGGCTGTAACCAGGCTAGAACAGTGTGCTTGGATGCCTCTGTGGGAGAGGCACTATCTGTTCCAAGTTAAGTGGCATAAACAATAAATAAGAGAGTTAAACCATTTGGTAACAACTGTTTTTTATAGAATTAGTTCTATTTATTCAGCTTCCCCGTATCTGTTACAAACCGGAAATTAATCTTGACCATGTGGTTACTTAAAGCATTGGAAGTCATCAGTTTTTTCAAGCAACAGCAACTTTTTGCTGTTCTGTATGGACAACCTGTTCTGCCAGTAGTCAATCTTTATACTAAAATCACGGAATCATAGGATAACCCAAGCTGGAAGGGGCGCATGAGGATAATTAAATCAAATTCCTGCTTCCACCCAGGACCTCTTAAATCCTGTTAAATCAGAAGATACATTTTTGAAAATGTATGGGTGTGCCTCTTGTTTGCAAATGTTTCTTAAAGCACAGTCATCACCAAAATGTAACAGAGGTACCTGCTGCTGTGTATCACAGCCGCCTGAAAGCGTTGTATCACCAATGTCTGTTGTACAGGAACTCTTGTTGGCCTGATCAAACAGTCTGTGCATATCAAAGACAAGTGTTGGTTCTGCCCTATTTCCCTTAGGTACGGTTCCTCTGTGTAACATGAGCAAAAAGGGAGGGTTTGGATTATTGAGGCTGAGAATGCAGTGCAGGGTTGTGTGACCACTAGAGAATGATGGATGCTGGTGGCTCTCCTTGTTCCACCAGGCAATATTTGTTACAGTATTAATGATGTTAGAGTGGAGTTTTGCTACTTCAAGAAGAGGTGAATAATCATTTTCCCAAATTGCTTCAATCTCTTTACATCTACTGAACACTGCTATTAACTACAGAGGCAAAGGTTCAATGAAGGTTGAGTGTAAAATGGTAACTCAGTGCACGGTTACCTGATTGGTTCTAACTTGCACTATTGTCATAAATATATATAAGATTTTGGGAGGTGTTATGAAGTAGAATGTATGCATTTCTTTTACATCTTTCTTATGGAACTCGCATGTTCACGGTGCTCCTGACAAAATCTGGAATATAAGCAGCAGTGCACACATCCACTCTTGCTAATTTTCAGTTGTGATTATTGTAAACCTACAGAGGCACTGGGGATGTGACTTTAGCTGATATCAGCTGTGTAAGCAAGCAGACGGATGGTGCCCAAAATGCGCAGAGTGTTTTCCCTGAGGAGTATGGCAAGTGTGACAAGCCCTTTGCCTCGCGTACCCTGCTGCAGCCTCAGTGCTGCAGAGAAGGGACAACAAGGCAGGCCTGATGCACTTATGCTGAGGCCTTGGGATGTTTGGTGTGGGAGGCATCTGATTGTTTCTCACTTGAGTTCCCTGTCCCTAGGGTGCTGCATGCCAAGACCACCTGAGCTGCTCAGTGTGGAGGCTGGCGGTGTTCAGGCTGCAGGCAGTCAGGGAGGGAGGTAGCAGAGGTGCCAGTTGAGGCTATTCTGCAGCACATCAGCAGCTCCTCATCTGGCCCACCCTGGGTGTGGCTCCTGCACGCATCTCCAGCCTAACTGCCGTGTCCTTGTCTCTGAGGGCAGCACCTCTGCCTCCTGACTGACACGTGGTAGTCACACTATGTGAGGAAGGACAGCTGTAGAATAGCTGTATTTTTATCTTTTAATTAGAAGCTGAGATGAGGCTGTTACAGTTATGCCAGTTATCAAAATCGGAACTGAGCAGTCAAAATTCAGAGGAACCTTTCTACTCCTGTGGCAGTGCTTTTTTTTTTTTTCCCGGCCCTGTGGCTGGCTCTCACGCATCTTCAAGAAGAGATGTGTTTTCAGACCCCATGCGGGTTCGGTGCCGAGGGGCTCTGGGGCTCTCTCTGCTTCTGGGACGCTCGGCCTGGCAGCGTTAGGTGCTCTCGGAGCGGACAGCGAGCGTCGCTCCCACCGCGGACCCCGCAGCGCATCCCGCAGCGCCGAGCCGCCCGCTGGCGGCGGGACCCCACCGGCAGCCCCTCTCCGCCCAGGGGAGGAGGCTCCGGGCTCGGGGAGCCGAGCCGGGCGGCATGGAGCGGGAGCTCGACCTGCTGCTGTACCTGGCGCTCTTCTTCCTCCTGCTGCTGCTGTTGCTGCTGCTGCTCTGCCTGCTCATCCGGCAGCTGCGGAGCTGGCCGCGAGGCGCTCCCGCCGCAGCGCAGCCCACGGGCGGGTGCCGGCGGCCGCCGCCGTGAGAGCCGCCCGCCTCCGCCGCGCAGGTGAGCCCGGGACTCCGCGCCGTTCCGCTCTGCCGGGGGCTGCCCGCCGTCCCCCGGGTCCGCGCTGCCGGCCGCGAACTTCGTCCGCTTCGTCCGACCCCTCCCCAGCTCCCTGCCTCCTGGCGACTCAGATAGGCGCTGCACCGTGTCCTCAGGTGCGCAGCTTAGTCCTTCGAGGAGGGGGACACGTGGAGAAGTTAAGGACGGATGCTAACAGCTGTGCAGTGAGCTTGACGAAAGAAAATAGTTACTTTACAGCCAGCTTTCTTGCTCAGGTGCGTAGGTTTTAGTTTGGTCACATTAGGTGGCAGCGGGCTGTGTTCTGCAGGGCACGGTGCTGCTGATTCAAACAGGTTCCTCTTGCTGATTCAACAGGATGCTCTTTTTCACACTTGCTGTGTGTTTCTCTTGTGTGTGGTGACGTGCTGTGAGGATAAGGCTGCCGTTGGAGGCTGAAGCACCTCTGCCACACACCATGAATTTGGACCCTCTGACAATGTATACTTTCACTTCTTTTTCTGTGCACTGCTGGGCAGTTTGGCATGGAAATCTCTGGCACGTGGCCTCCGTGGCCATGAGCTAAAGCAGTCTGGGAGAAAGAACCTGGTGAGGGCGCAGAGGGAGCAAAAGCAAAAGGAAGCAGCCAGTACTCTGGCTCTTATTCCATCTGGCCCTGGCTCTTCACCTTAGACTTTTGAAATTATTGCACAGACTGTGCTGTATATTAGTCTCTTAATTGCATTGTTTTGGACTCCATCATCCTCTGAACAGCATGCAGCACTGTAAGATGTGGGCTCTGGAAGATTTTATCTAGAGGCTTGGACCTGATGCCATCCTTCCTCACACCCCTCAGGTCAGTCTGATTTGTACGGGTCTTCCTGTCTGTGACCAGGCAACCTCTTGTCTGTAAGGTTTTTCATCTTCTTTCTCTGTGAATATGTTGGAGATGACTTTGGCCAAATGTCAAGGGTTAGGAAGTGGCTAATGATTTTGCTTGATTAGTAGAAATAGCCATAAAACTGTAGGATGTATACTTCTTGAGCATGAAGAGATTAATTTATATCTAGCTGACTTTGCAGAGAAATAGTCCTTAATTATTTCAAATAATGTAAATGATTGAGGCACTTTTCAGAATCAGAATCATAGGGGTTGGAAGGGACAAGTAAAGGCTATCTCGTCCAACTCCCCTGCAATGAACAGGGTCACCTACAGCTATATCAGGTGCTCAGAGCCCTTCCAGCCTGACCTTAAATGTCTTCGGGGATGGGATACCCACCATGTCTCTGGGCAGTCTGTTCCAGCATCTCACCACCCTTACTGTAAAACAAACAAACAAAAAAACCTTCTTCCTAGTTACATCTGTAACTAGGCATAATGACACAGATCAGAGGCTTGCAAGACTAATAGCAAGAGAATCTACTTGATAATGAAATGTATTGAATCAAGAAATAATATCCCAAGGAAAACACGCAGAGTTCATTATCTGTTTGTTGAGAACTGGTGTGCAAGAGGGAATGAATGTGTGTTTTATGAAGATGTGCTAGCTACAGGATCAGCTCTTCTCTCATCTTTAGATTATAGGATACAAGGACTCAGTGGACCAGATCTTTTCTGGTGAAGCCGGAATATTTACAACAGAAATGTCCTACTTTTGGGAAATTCACAAATCCTTTAAAATGAGTAGAATAACCAATTTCTTTTCAGATGTTTAATTTCGCATGGGTATTTTAGTATTGATGAATAGCATAGCTCTACTCACAGCCACAGCTGTGCAAGACCTGTGAAGCAGCTTTAATTTCTTAGCGTTCCTGAGAAACTCATTATTCTTCTGCTTCCCTTCAGATATCATTGCATCTCTCAAGTTTTACTTTGGAGGGCTATCAAAACTGCAGAGAGTTAAGACACGCACTGAGGTGTGCTTCTGGGACTTTTGCCAGATTATTTTTCTGTTCAGGCATGCTGGCACATCTGAACTGTGTGCCTGCTCTTGTGACTCGTGTCATGCTTGAAAGACGTGGTGCTGGTTCAACAATCCATGCTTTTGGGCTCAGGAGGTGGATACAAATCTTCTTCCACTTTCAGGGAGTTTCAAGATCCCATGATGCCAAGAGGAACTTCAGAAAGAAAGCTCATAGTCAATCAAGATGTAGTGGTTGCATCTTACTGAGAAGACTTGATCCAGTTTTCAGACAGCTGGAAAGGACTCTGAATGCAGAATGATTTATATACAGAATGTGATGGTCTGTGGGATTTAGGCTTACTGGATTATCTTCTTTTGTTGTTAGGTTGATTTGTTAGCTTCCTCCACAATAACAACCAGAAATTTTAGAAAATAGGCACTGTTACTTGAAGTAGTTAGAAAAAATTCACCGCTTGTGTCCCACATCCTGCATGTTGCTTTGGATTGGTCTCATCCAAAGGTCTTTCTCTCATCTGGCTATCTTCTAGATTTGTATGATCTCAGACCGTATCTGGACTGGGACATGAGTGTCCCCTGCTGAAAGTGGAACCTTGCATATACTGAGGTAGCACAAGTTGCTGTGCTGGGATGTGAGATGCCTGCCATATGTGCCATGCATGTGCAGGGTGGCTGCTCTCTTCTGGTACGTTTGCAGACACATAAAGGCAGCTGGATGATCTTCTGAGGGTACAGACAGTCCTTCAAATCACAGTAATCAAAAGCCATGGACCTTATTTTGTTTTGTTAAACAGGAGCTCTATTAATGTAAGGCGGTGTTGAATCACTGAGGTGGTATGTTGGTGTTACTCATAGTCCCAAGTATCTACTTTCCATTTTTATCCTAGATTTGATTGTGTTCCCTTTCCAGATGAAGTGAGCCTTCACTTGCGTGCTTGGGCAACCATACAGATTGTATGTCATTCTCAGCTGTTTCTTTGTCAGTGCTATCGAGGTATCAGAATTCAGTAATCTATGTTCCTGATAATAGAGTATAGATTCTAATTTCACAGGAGGTATGGCACTAGCATTTGTAGAAAAATTACAAGCACGCCTGCCATATCAAAACCAGCCATATCAAAACTTTCAAGTGATCTGTAAGAGAAATACATGGAGATAAAAAAGAAAGACAATTGCAATTCCAGAAATCCATATATTCCGTGGCTTGACTGTAATATCTGCCCATATTGATCTAGAAAACACGGGATGTTTTATTTTCCTTGCCTTCAAATACCTGCAGAAAAAAATTATCCATTGCTTCTGACCTTAAAACTGTCTCCTTTAATAATGTTTTGGGTACACAGTTAATGACTCAAAAAAGCAATTTGCATTATCTAAGTGACTTCTGTAGCTGCTTGTTTGAGACAAGTGATGGATATAAATTTAAAACCAGGCCTGGAACCTGTACACACGTGCTGCTGTTTCTGCTGCATGTGATAAGCAGCAGAGATTTTCAGCTTTATCAGGAGAAGAGGTGGGAAGGAGACAGTTGTTTTTCTAGAGGTTGGCAGTGTCTGTGAGCTGCACTCTATCTGGTCAGTGGTGTGTGCCTTATTAATATTTATGCCTCATTAAGGAGATTTTTAAGAGGTGACTGTCTTAACTAATGGTAATGAAATGTTCAGAGGTATCCATTCTTTCACCAGAGATCAGCTATCTTTGCTGGAACAGGTTTTGCTGCTGCTGTGATCGATTACTGAAGACAAGTGGAGCTATTTTGTCCTGCAGGAAAGGTTTGCTGGCATATACTTTTCCTCTTTGGTTTTGTCTTTGAGGTGATTGATGTACTCAACCCAGCCCTTTCCACATGATGCACATGCCATGTAAGTTCAGACATGAGATGGAAACTCGGTATTCTCTAGTTAAAACTGACAAACCTCATCTCAGATATTGGTATTGTGCCTTGCTGAGGGGCAGGCTAGGGGTTATGGGGAGTAGGACATATTGTCAGCAGACAGAGAGGAAGGGAAGCTAGCTCCTAAAGGAGCTCTTGTTGCACAAGAGAAAGAAACTCGAGAGGTAAAAGTGGGGAAAAAGTGGGTTCCTGGAGTGGGGTGGGAGCTGGGTATGGTGGGCTTTGCTTGCTGACTTGGGCAGTAGGGTCACTTCTGGGGTGTCTTGGAACACGTGCACTGATAGAAGCAGGTGACATGGAGGGAGTCCAAGGCAAAGGAGCTGAAGAGGAGATCCAGAAAAAGAAGGTGGGATATATAAGGATTTACCATACTTGGTTTTGGGCATATAGTAAAAGCAGAGATCTTAGATTGTGAGGTACATCTGTGGAAGGACGGGTAAGGTGTGTGTGGGAAATGTTCCTTCAGTTTCCAGGATAATGCGATGTTTTACAAAGTGCTAGATCATGAGGCCTCTCTTGTTCCTGTTTGTAATGTCTAGGTATGAGGCAGATCCTTGGGCTGCACTGAAGAGTTGCAGCCTTGCTCTTCAGCTCCAGACCTTCCAAGTGGAATCATCCACCTTGTGCTGGGCACGTGAGGATGTCCCCAACTTCCCTGTGTGTAGCAGGAGGAGCTGAACCTCCTAGCAGTGAGGTATGAAGGGGTCTGTTAATGAGTTGCCCAGCACTTCTCTAGGACTACTGGTGTCTGTGCAGAGGTTTTCTGTCTGGCTGTGAATGCACACCATAAGGCATATCTTGCCTTATAGGGAGGTGAACCCTTGTACTCTTTCTTTTAAAGCAAGCCTTCATGGGCTTTTATGAGTCCCTAATGAAATGATCTTGCCGTGAGTGACTTATGGTAATTTCTCAGTAGCTGTAATGATGTAACCTACTTCTGTGTCAAAACACATAATATGGTTAAAATAGAAACCTTTAAACTGACTTGCTGAAGTCAGACCTTAGTGGAGACCTCTGTGTGTGTGTGTTGCCCTGATTCAGATGTGAAATCACTGAAGACTCTTCAGCTGTCAGAAGATTATGGATATTTAGGAGAGGAATTAGAGTTCCACAGTAAATTATTGCATAAAGAATAAGGGTGGTGGAAAAGATGATTCATCACTGCTCTATACCAGTTCTATATTCACATAATTCATTCAAACTCAGCTGAATTCAATCACCTTGTACACGACTAAAGTTGGAAGTGACATGTGCTGCACCTGACCTGTATGTTCCCTCTTCTGGGGGTGGTGTTTGGCACAGCCTCACTTGCTTTGATTCCTCAGATGGGAAACTGAGGCACAACTGACTCTGAGCATGCAGAAACTCAGGGTTCCTTGGAGGGATATGTGGGCTTGCATGCCTCCCAGGCAGTAGGAGGTGGTCTGAGGTGATCTGCCTGCCTTGAACAGTTTTGCTGTCTGAAGCCAAAATGCTGGAGCCAGATCTGTGAGTAGGCTCTGTGTGACCCCAGCATGTACTGTATCTGCTGCTTAAACACTGGTCATAAACACAGGGGACTGCATGTACAGTGTTACAGGGACAGATGAACAAAGTTTCAGATTTCTCTTTCTGGACAGAGGAGACGCAGCATGATTTTTCTTGTGTTCTGTTCTTGCTTGAAAGATGAGTGAAACTGTTTAGGGGAAGGGTGTGTTTGCCATGGCACGGGTTTGTTTTGCCATGTGGGTGGCTGGTTCCTAGGAGATGCACTGAACTGATGTGCTTGATGAACCTGCAGAATTTTCCCTCCTTTGATAGCGAGTTCCTAGCTCATGCTGACAGCACTAAGCCCCTGAACAAATTCCCTTTTCAACCTCCTGCTTTTGCTGTCAGCCCCACAATAATGTCAGGCTCTGTGGAATTTTGAAGGTGGAAGTGTTTCAGGAGGTGAAAGATCTCAAGCATAAACAAGTACCTGTGTCAGAGGCAGAGCTGCTTGATGTGAGGAGATGTGGAACAAACTAATCTGCTTGCTTGTCTCAGCTTGCAGTCCTGACAAATGAAGTATTGCCTGTGAGCTTCTCTAGGAAACATATATCAGCTTTTAAAGTAAATGAATAATTCTGTAACTGCAATGTTAAGGAGAAATTACATTCTAATGAGTCTTTTAAGTCTGGTATCTTTGGTTTAGTCCAGTTCTTTGAGGATATTCAGTGCTTGACCTGATTTCTCACTGGCTGCTTGGAAGATGTTTTTTGGTGTCTTTTATGAATATCAAAGTTAAAAAGCTTTGCTTGACTGAAATCTGCCTTGACTATACAGACCATCATGAAAATCCTTTCACCTTCTGCTGTCATTTGAGTAGGAAGTTATTTGAATGTTAGGAAGTACTGAAAATGAACCCATCACTAGTGCAGCAGGATGAACCGAAGGCTTTTATGAATTGCAGTGGTTTTAGTTCCAATTGCTCTGAGGTAACCAAGCTGAAACTGTTTTCTCCTTGTTTGTTCATCTTTTCCTCTGCTGTAGGATTTGTTAGTGTATTGTTTCTCTGGCATGAAATCTAATTCCTCAGTGTGTAACATAACAAGGCTTTGCAGGCAAGTTTAGCCCTTAAGGACTGATGACAACCTAAAACCACAGGACCTTTTGTTATTTTTTTCCATTTACTGTGCTATGTTTATCTTGGCCCACTTCCAGCTCAGAAGTCAGCTATTCTGATTCAAATACAAACTGTTTGCTTGAGGTGATCTACCAGAGCATTTTACCCAGCAATTACTATCAGGAACTTGCTGATGGTTTCACGCTGAAAAGATCAGAGCTAGCAGGGGGCCTGCCTACAGCTGCTGGAAGTAAGCAAAAGTGTTCTGGGATCAAACAGCAGCATGATGTGGGGATGGTGATGGTAAACAACCCTTTTCTTTCCACCCAGTACAAAAGTTAGCAGCTTTAACTTTCTACAAATGACATCAGAATCACATTTGAGTGTGGATCCATTACACAGATGATGGCTGAATGGCACTGGCCTGCTCTGTTTTTAGAAGGGATGGAGTACAGGGAAGCAACTAGTAAACGTACGGTGAAAGAAAAACTCATCTATCTGTTTGCGTGTGTACTATCTTCTTTTCCTTTCGATTAATTATTTTGAAAGGGAAATTGTATGAACTCCTGGAATAAAATTTTACTCTAATGCAGAATTTTGGAGAGCTCTTTCATATAATCATTGTTATTCCTCTACTTCATTACAGATTTAATGTGTGCTCTGGTAGGCCTTTGAATAGTTTCTACTCTGTAGCTTCAGTTCCCGGGCGTTGCCACTAGATGTCCCATTTTCTATACACTTCATACTACTTTAAATTCGCTTCTCTTGTTTGGCATATGGGAAGGAATTTCTGTATGTCAGCATTTGCATTATTCATATTTTCACTTCCCCTTTGACTATTACTGCAGCTATTTTTGAAAAAAATCGTTTCTAAGAGTGATTTACATGGTTTAGCAAGCTTCCTACAGGGGCTGGGAATGGGAGCGCAGTCCTGACACAGAATGCAGACGTCTTTCTCTGTCCCTGTATAGCACACAGTGGCTTGTTTTTGTATTACTGTCTAGTGGTGCTGCTATACTGGGATACGCATTTTAGTGAAATCCTTGCACAAAATGCATGCTTCTGCTCTGTAGCTACTAACAGTGGCAAGTATTCAGCATAAACTACTTTGTTGTTTCCTTTAAAAACTAAAATTCCAAAGATTTGAGTCAAAGCTATAAATGCTGTGTGTTGCATCTGTGTGCAGGCCTGAGTGGAGGGTCTGTGCCTCAGTGCCTCAGAAGTCTGTGAACAGTGCTGCAAAACACAACCAGTGCACATCCAGATGGTGACATTCGCCACTCTCTCTGTGCAAATTATGTGCACTTTGGCCCCAAAACCATGTGTTGATAGCCAATGTGGATTCTGGCCTCTGGATCCCAGAGGTCTGTTTCATGATTCTCTTGTCAGCAGTATCTGGACACTTAACCTGAGCTTCCTTGAAGTGTGCGCAGAAGCACCTCTGTAGCGCATAGCTGAGATGGGGATTCCTGCCGTTAATGACTGTGCAGTTGGTATTGCTGTGATGTCTGAATGTTTGCTGGCTTTCTCCCATGGTTAGAGGCATAGCAGCTGCTCTCTGTTTCCAGGTTGTATGGCCTTCCTGTGCTCATCCTCTTTGAACAGCTGCCCCCTAAAGAAGAAACTTAGCAAGGTAAAAGATCATAACTGGAAAGAGAAGTCCTAATTATGCACAAATATCTGTTTATTTTGGTTGGAGGAAAGAGGTAATTTGTCTTCAGCTCCCTCCAGTAAATAATATAGTACTAGGAAGTAAATAACTTTGGTATTAAGAGTAAAATACATCTGCTCCTGTTCATTACTCTGAATGTATCACATAGGTGTGAACGCACCACCTTTTTCAAAAGTTCACAGTGTGACTTCCCCAGATATATAGATGTTATAACCTCTCACCAGAAAAAGTCAGGAACATTGCCATTTAGGTACATTAATTACTGCAGCCATTCCTGGTGATAGCATTTAATATGCTTCTCTAGCTGTTTGTGGGCTGTCCTTAATGTTCCCTCTGTTTGTAGCACTAAATGTTCCATTCCACAAGGTAGATGACAGGGAAAGAAAGCATGGGACTAAGCTAAGTTCTGGAGAACTGGTGGAAGCTCTTTAAGACACTAGTGCCTCCTAATAAAACCACTGGGTCATTGAGTGATGTTGTCTGCACACAGGCCAAAACTGAAGCACTGTTCTGCTGGAATATAGCTTGGAAGACTGAGATCAACACCTTTGAGAGGTGTAATGACAGGCTAAAAGCAAAGCACGCATTGACTTGTTTTGTCTGGTTTTGCTTCCAGATTTACTGCCTCATAAATAAAGTAAAATTTTGCGGACCTGATTTTGCTCTTATTTATGGGAGTCAGTTTGTGCTGTCTCAGGGAGAACGGCCAGGCAGAGATAGGAGGCTGTTTCTTATCCTGACACCTTTAAAATAATTCATGGCTTCTCTTTCTTTGTCAGAGAATATGTAAACTAAGGAGGCAGTTTTCAGTAACAGAGGCTCTTCAGCAGTGTAAAGAAAGAACAGAGCAGTGCAAGTCAGTGGCTTGTGACCTGAAACCTGGCTTCAGTTACCGGTTGCCAGCTGTGGCCTTAGTGAAACCACTGATCCCGAGCTTGCTTTTATTTTCCTTTTGAAAATAGAGATGAGCATTGCTGCATCTTGCGACTCTCATGGGGATGCTAGTGGCAGGTCTCTAGGTGAGAAAGAAGTCTCACTACAGGACCTCCCCCAGAACTGTTTGGAAGTAATAAATGCAAAGGCTGAATTTACTTTATGATGTTATGCCAGTTTATTTCAGCTAAATTGTTTCATGCTTCTCTTTCTCACAGAGAGGTGAGGGGTACGTGAACTTATGGCTGAGTTTTGTTTTTTTTGTTTATTTTCTTTGCTCAAATTTTTTAATATTTTCACTAAGCTTGACCTCTGCCAAACACAATGGAATGCTTTTCTTTCTGTTTCACCTTCCAAAGTGTAATAAATTAATGGCTTAACTGGCTAAGGGAAATACCTTTTGGACTTACATTGGTTACTTAGTGGTATCTCAAAGGTTTGTAGTTACATTTAAATTCTGTGTGCAATTCCTTAAATGTCTGTGTGGGGAATAAAAAGCAATGTTCTTCTATTAGTGATGAGATGCCCCTTCATACACCCTGGGTGTATGGCACAAAGCATGTAATCTGCTCCAGATGAAAAGTGTTGTGCAGAACAGACAGAAATACAGCAATATAACCAAAACAGCCGAGTCCTTTTCTCTCACATTGCCTGGAACAGGTCTGTGCTTCCAGCCCTCATGGAAGTTCTGCTCCTTCGGGAGAAAGTGGGCAGCCTGGAGAGCAAAGCTTGCCTTAGGAAAGTGTTGCAGGGCTGTCCTAGTAATGAAGGTAAGTGCCCAGGGCCTGAGGCAACTATTGAGAGTCTTTCTTGAGTGGTTTCTTTGTTTGAATTTGTGTTATTACACTGTTGATATCCTTGTGATATATCTTTACATAAAGATAATTTCAAAGAAATCTGTACCTCCTCTGCCTAAAAGAAAAAAAGTAAAAAAATTCTGGTAAGATGAATTCAGCTGCCTGATGCTATTGGTACTCCTAGCTCCCATTAACCTTTTCATATTGTACTGGTGTCTCGAGAGAAATCAAGGATCTGTCAGAGCACTGCTCTGTAATGGGCTGTGGATTATAAGTAATGAATCACTTACAGGATGGTGTCTTTGCTGGAATGTAAACCAACACGTAGTCTCCAAAGCAAGTCTCAGAGTGCTTTGAAAAAATAAATAAAAGCATCTTTCTCTACTTTGTGCTCATAAGCTGTACTTCAGCAGCCCTTTGGTGCCAGCACATGGAGCATCAAGTAATTTTATAAACTTTCTGTCAGTATTAAAATCAGAACCTTTTCATTTCATCTGTAAATCAGTATCAGCTTTCCTCTCTCTTAACAGTGTTACTGCTCAGCCTCTGCCTTGTAGCTTCCACCTTAGGTGCTTAAATGCAGTATAAAGCTCTCTTCATTTGTGCTAGCAGCTGAGCCATTTGCTGTGCTTGTGGAAGGGTAGGGTGGGAAATGAGGCACTGAGAAATAGCAGTCTTCTGGCTCCCAGTTTGAAGCAGAGCTATTTCTCCTGTTAGCATTAATCAAAGCATTAATGTGAAATTGCTCTCCTTTCCCCTCCCTTACCTTTCCTCTGAGTTGTGGTTCATCAAACAGTTTTTACTGCTTCCTTTCCAAAGATACATTAAAATGTGAAAAATATCTAAGATTGATCTTCAGTTATAATTTCGTAGTGGAACTCTGACTGCAAGTGCTAGTGCCTGCTTCCTGAAATTTCCCAAGCCTGAAAATCCTTGTTGGTGTGCCTATTCTCTTCAGTACTTCTCCAATAGGCTTTTTAAAGTATTTTGTAATGGGATTTTTTTTTTCTTAAGAGAAAATATTTTAACTGGGACGCAGACTGTCATGGCCTTCCAGTATCATGTGAAAGAGGCTCTAATCTGATCACTGTACTCTGATTGTTAGATACGTTGAAGGACCTTCTTCCTTTTTAGCAGCCATCTGACATATGGCAAAAGCAGACTTTTCTTTAATCTTTTCATTTTCTTTTTTTTTTTTTCTGTCTGTATGTTTCTGTGATGCTATGTTGTTTGTTTTTCAGAAATATCAGTAGCACAACGATATATGGTGCTTTTTGGCAGATGGTACGTAGTGGAGATCTGCACTAACACAGCAATCTGTCAGTTCTTTTATTTAAAACAAAAAAACTGAAGCTCTTGGTTTTTCTGCAGTCCAGCAGCATGCTCCTCACAGCAACTGTAAAAGATCATGCTTCTAAAGGCAACTGCCTTCGTGCTAACTTTGCATCTTCTGAGACTTTCACCTTGTTTCTGGGAATTGTGAAAACAAGAACAAAGGAACGAAAAGTCCATGAAGATACTATTTAATATTATAGGCAGTCTTTGAGAACTCTTTTCAGTGCCTCAGATATCCCATGCTGAGTTAAGTATTTCCCATACCTAGTGACTGTTTTATCCAGTCTGTTTCCCTTTTACAGCTACATTGGCAATTTTGATCTTTATTTTGAGCTCAGTGCCCGAGGAAAATTTACTTGTTTATTTATTTAGAATGAATATGTCTAGGCTGACTTGCATGCCTGAATTTCATACAAAAGCTACAAGGTTTACTGAGGTCCTGACTCTTTGGGGAGTGTTTCGCAGTCCTGCCTGCAGGCTCCTGATCCTAGGAAGCACAGGTTACACTGAAGTGGTTGTTGGTTTTATTTGTTTGTTTGTTTAAGAAGAAAACAAATAACTTTGGAGAACAAAATGTGGCTTTTGAAGCCAGAATGCAGTCATATAATCACAGTGGCCAGCTCCCTCCAGTCTCCTTTGAGACTGGAGCTCTTTCAACTGCTCACCCTGAAGCTGAGCACTTCTTTGGGAGGCAACAGAACCCCTCTTCTTCCAGTAGGGAATGGTCCCTATCACAGTCTTCTGTCCCATCACCTCCTCTACAGGAAGATACTGTGAATAAAGTGGAGTTTCAGACCAGCCACGCTCTCTGTAGGTCCTCACCTCGTGGGAACAGAATTGCACAGTGAGCAAGATGTGGTGTGCTTTAATCATCTGATTTTTTTTTTTATTGTGCTGTTTTGCATTAATATATAGCTTTTAAAATCCTTTTTCAAGAGTCTGGGTCATGGAAGTGGTAAGCAACACAGCAGCCAGTGTATCTCCAGAGCAAAATATTGAATTCAGAATATATCCCTATGTTGATTCAGTCCCATCTTTACTTCCTGAAGAAATGTGAGGTTGCAAATGTAGTCTGTGCTTCTGAGGTTACTTTGGTTTTCAGACTGCTGAACACTTAGTTGCTTAACCGAAGCACGCTCCACCTCAGTGAGGTATTCCAGCATTTTGTTGCACTTGGAAAGCATGATTTTGAGAACAACTCAAAAATTTCACTCTGTATGGATAAGACCCATACTTTGAAGCAGATTGTTTTGATTGTTTTCTATCATTCCAGGTGTTCACAGCTCTGTGCTAAGGAAGGATTGGGATTACCTTGTGCCAGCAGCAGCACTGGGGAGAAGACTGTTACATCCTGGTAAGATGCTCTAGCATTTGAATGAGGAGAATAGCCTGCTTTTACCTAATGTGCTTTTTGGTCATGTAAAAAACAGGCTTCAATTAGAAGAACTTTTCAAAAATCAGCTCTTGGAAATAGACTGGCAAATCATTAATAATTTTGTTGCAAAACGCTTCTAGGCCTCCTCACTCCATGAAGTTATGCAAATATTTACTTGCTTAATCAAATCTTGCTAACGTTTTACTTTTAACTAGAGAAGGTTTTACTCCTAACTTTGTCTGCTGGCAACAAGACACTCCTTTATGCTCAGTTTAACCTTTTCCACTGTTGGAGTCACAGTTCATCTTGCAGCATGGATTTCAGAACCCTCCAGAGAGGGAAAGTGCTCTGTTTTCACATCCAAGATTCTTTTTGCTGTTCTTCATGAATTTGAAAGCCAGAGGTTATCTTTGTTTGGTTGAACAATACCTCATCTTTGGCTGTGGGTAAGACTGCACACAGGATGGAACAATGAGCTACTTTGTGTAAGCTGCTCAAAGGTAGAAGAGATGAAAAATATTTCCAATACCTTGAATAGAATGACGGTGAACTTCCTCTATGATATGTGAGAAGCTAAGTGTATGTAATGATGCTTACTGCAGAACAATCAATGTGTTAATTTACTCCCAGATCCACCACCAGCAATGTAGTGTTTATAGAGGAAATAGCAAGAGATGCCTTTAATTCTATGTGTGGTACTTTCCTTATATTTGGGAGCATAAATAAGTAAAGATATTAAATAAGGTATAGGCAATAAAATACATATAGTTAAAAAACAACAACAACAACAATCCATTCTCCTAGCTTAGAATATATGACAAGAGCTGGCAGGGGGGAATACAAGTTTTTATTTTATTTTTCTAAACATATTATTACAGGCATAGCAATTTTGCAACTCTTTCATTAGTCTAGCAGAAATTTGGTGTCATATTGCCTAGTCTAAGCCATGCTTGGTGTTATGGAAAGCCAAGAATTCAAAGCATGCCTTGCAGCTCAGTGGGAGCCAGGTGGGGCTTGCTGCAGCACAGAGGGGGCAAGGAGAGCTGGGGCTGCTGTCATTCTGAGGTGCTGTGGTGTCGTCCCAGGTGGTCAGATGCCATTGCTAAATAACTTGTTAGACTAATATGCAACTTTATCTAGATTATTTAAAGGCTTGATTTAGTACTTGTAAAGCTTAATAGATACATTTATATCATTAAAGACAATGTGTCTGCATATTTGCTGTAACAGATATTGCTAAGGATTTCAAAGTCAAGATGACTAGAGCTTTATTAGTTTCTGGATACCTGACTAATCGTTCAAATAATACTGATAGAACCTTTAAACATTTTCTCATTACCCAATAGCTGCTCCTTATCACATGTCTGAGTCACCAACGAAGTTTGAATTCCGTTTGGCTGCGCTCACATCTGTGGCTTTTGGCACTCAGAATGCAATTGCCTCCGCTCATGTGCTTCCTTCTGTGCAGCAGGATTGTGGAGTGCATAAAGAGGGCACACTTACACCTTTTTGTGCCTGCATGTGTGCCTTCTAGTCAGTAAAGCTTGAAATGCGATCCTAGTGTGACCTGTATCTGCTCTGGATACAGCCTGGATGGAGAAAAGGACTTTCACTCTCCCAGAAATGGATGGGCGTGTTCAAGCTCGGTTGTGCTGAACCTGAAAAGCGACAAGTCTGAACTTCAACTATGATTTCTGAAATCATTTCATAACTCAGTGTTTCCTTGAAAACACAGATCCTACATCTAATCTCTGTGTACATTGTTAAAGCATCTCACTATTCGTGCATCTTTCAGTATGCACAGAGTGATGCTTCAATAGACTAGAAGAAAATCAGGCTCTAGTGAGGAAATCAGGGCACTTTATCCAACCGTTTGGCCCTTGGTCCTGTAAATAAAGCCAGCTGGGTTGCTTTCGTGTTTTTCCTGAACTTTATGCGCACTGGAACAAGAAATGTTGGACAGAAGATTTAAAGTTACACCACGATCGGTGTTTCCTGAAGAAAAACGTAACTCGCTTTAAGGCAAACACGACCACGGCACGTTGGAAATCTCACGCAATGAGATCGCGTCTTATTTTGCCAAAGGCGCTAGATTCCGTTTGCTTTGTGCTTTTTTTCCTCCTCGCACCTAACGCCCAGCTGGATCGCGCTGGCGCGGGTGAGGGAGCAGCTCACGGAGCAGCCGCGCGGCCCGTCCCCTCCGCACCCGAACCCCTCTGTAAAGGCGCTTCAAAAGTGAAAACCCTCACGGGGAGTTCCCCGTCCGAGCTCACGGTGCGATCCCGCGGGGCGGCCGCAGCCACCGCCCGCTGGAAGCGGCCGTGGCTCTCCGCCCGCCCGGGGCGGTCCCTGGCCCGGCCCCCGGGTGGAGCAGGCGGCGGCGGGGCCGGAGCGGGGCTCTTTTTCTGCGTCTCACTCGGCGCTCCCTGCGGCTCTGGGCGGCGGCGGCTCGGCGGACGCTCGCGGTGAGGGTGCTGCTCGGGGCTCGGGGCCGGGCGGGGCGCGGGCAGCGGCAGGGCGCTCACTGTCGCGTCTCTCTTTGCAGACTCGGACTCAGCTCCAGCCCCGACCCGGCGAACTGCGGAGATGGCGAAGGTGAGACGGGAGGCATCGCTGAGCGGCCGCCCCTCGGCGGTGCTCCCCTGCCTGGCTGCGGCCGGCCCCGGCTCTCCTGCGGTTTCTTGCTTCTTTCTGGTCTTCCTTAAATCGGCCCATCCCTGAGCTCGGCGGGGGATGCGGAGAGGAGGAGGACGGGGAAAGTGGCCGATCATGTGAGGACCACGTCATGCACAGCTCACTTCTTTTTTTTTTTCCCGTCAGTTTCCACTCATTTGGCCAACTTTTCGGGTCCGTGGGTTTATGCAGAGCCTGGGCGGAGGCGCCTTCCGCTGGAGGGGGGAGGAGGAAAATCCTGGGGCTTGGGCGGTCCTCATTCGCTCGGTATTTCTGCAAGCTTTGCAGCCGTGAGTACGGCGCTGCCCAAGCTCTGCCTTCCTTCGTAGCACACTGCTGCTGTCCCTGCGAAGGAGCCTGGAGCGGGGCTTGGGGTACGAGTCGGCAGCATCGCTCGTGTATGCCCCCCGCGCTCTGAGCTGCATAACAGGAGCTTAGTTGCTTATCTGTGGGCTTTGTACAGCTGTAATACGTGCAAGGCACTTCCCAAAGGTCGCGGTGACTGCGGTGCTGTACCGTAGTTCCGTGGCAGTTGGACTAGGTGCTCTGTGAGGTCCCTTCCGACAGAGATATTCCGTTCTATTCCCAAGTAGTAGTATTTCAGCTAGGACAAAGTATGAATTACATGAATAATAACAGCTCATAGGAGTATCGTTAAATGGAAGTGAGCTGAGTCAGTTATTTATTATTCATAAAATGATTTGACTTGTGTTTGGGATTAAGTGCTCTCAGATGAATGACTAGGTAAGTTGATATGGAAAGCTAGCACTTAAGCATGACAGTGAAATGCGTATTCGTGCTGTGATTTGTCTCCCCTTTTGAAGGGATGTTGCATTTAGAGAGCTTCATGATTTGTTATTGGCAACTTGGCGGCTGGTGCGTGAACTGAGTATATGATGATGAGAATTTCTGCTATTTGATTATATGCTTAATGTATGAATTGACAGCCGGTTAAGAAGGGCTTACGAAGGTTCAGAGGTAACTTCCTCTTAGTAAAAGTGTGCACATTTGCAATTCGTTTGTAGTCTGTTCCACCGAGACACTAATTATTGATCTTTGTTGATGCCCTTGAAGCTATCAAGTCTAGTACCAGGGAGGTCTTGCCCTCCAGTTCCCACGTTTAGATGTCCGCTTCCCACTGACTTCTGTAGAACTCTGCCTGTGAGGTTATGCAGCCAAGAAAGAAAGAGTGTTAAAGCTTTGCAGACTGTCATTCCTTTAATAAATAAATAAATAAAAAATAGAGCGTGCTCTGCTCCTCATGGCAGATATCTGTTTTTAAATTTGTTGCACCATGGAGTAACGGCTACAAAAAATAGACATCAATAAATAACAAAATATAGAAGATCAATTATCAGTAGTTATTTATATGTGAAACCAAAGATTCATCATTCAAAAAGGCTGCACAGCACAGTGTACTGAAGCCCAATGTAGTTTGGATGAAGAATAAAGCCTCTGAGGAAGGTGAGTTCTTTGGCGTGTCTGTCACTGAAGTACTTGTTCTTGCTGAGGAATGGCAACAGTTTGGTTTTATTCCCAGGTTGTGGAGGGATTTTCTGTGCTCTGTGTCCAGGAGAAAAAGGTTCATTCATTTAGTGGAAAAAACTGCAGCATGCCGTAGTGTGCTGTACAGACTGGTCTCTCCATGCCTGAATTTTTTCCTTTCTCTGGAGAAATATTGCAGTCCTAAGACACAGTTGTTTTTTTTCCTACGTGTCTGTACACATAGTGGTCGTTGTTTAATGCATAGATGTGTATGAGACAGTCCCTTCCCACTTGATAAACTACCTGCCTTTGAAGTGCTACTTTGTGCTTGCTTATTCACAAGCATTCTAAGAAAGCAACAAGAATATTTTCTATATACAAGCTTGTGGACTGCTCTGTTTTGGCTTGTTACTCCCAAACTTTTTGTGGTGGCTGTTTTGTGTTTCCATTTATAAACTGCCAGGAAAGGACTACTTGCAGCTGGTGCAGGTGTAGCTGCTGTGTGCTGTACTGTGGTTTCTGCTCTGCCAACCTGTGCGTGACTTGGAGCACAAGGAGTAGCATCACTAATTTCAGTGTTGTTTTAGAGGTTTATTTCTCGCATTCCAAATTGCCAACTCTTTTCCAAGGCTGGGTCTCAAGCAGCTCATTGGCTTTGCTGGGTTTATTTGTGAGGACAGGTTCTGTGACTGTTTTTGCACATGTCCCAGAGCTGGCTCCCAAGTTGCTGTTGCTTGATTTTCTCCTCTTTTCTGCTGTTTCTACCCTCTCTCCCCACTCCCGCTCCCCCCTTTCTTTTTCTGCCTTCCCTGTCTTTGATACCTCAGTGATATGCTGAGTCAGAGTTCAACACAGATGTTGAGTAATTTCCTTTTGTTGTGTGAAGTTTAAATATAGTAGGACAGATGTGAATGCAGTCTGCTGCCCAGAGCTTTTTCCTTCCATTCAATGGTAGATCTGAAGCATTACTAAGCTTAGAGGTGTTTTGTGGAATTGACTTAGTTGTGTATTGATACTATCTGTGTGCATCCACTTAATGACATCATTTCCATCCTACTGCTGTTGAAATTTTGGTAGGCATGTAGAATCTCATTCTTACACGATGTTGGCTGTTACGTGTGTTTTTTAACAGGGATATAGGTCTGGTTTTCAGTAACACTAAAGAATTTCAGTTTACTGATGGGCACTGTGTTGTGCTTTGTCTGCAAGATGGGTATGCTTATGTGAAAAAAAAATCTCAAGTTAGTCTTTCATTTGTTCAAGCACATGTCATTCTGGGCTCATTTTGGTGTCCTGAAAATAGCATGCCTTTTTTCTTTCTCTGGAGGACATTCCTCCATTTCCATTCTTGTCCTCCACAGATCTCCTGTGCTACCTTGTAAACAGATGGCAGATTTAAATAAAAATCCTGCTGCATGCCACCTCTGCTGCACTACACGCTGAGGTTTCTAGCAGGAAGCTGATGAATGGCTACTTCTGTAGCTGCTGTGTAACATCATGACAGGGAGTTAGCTCTTCATATGTGGGAAACCTCACTGTAAGTGGGTGTGGGGCAAGAGTAGCTGAAAATAAATCTGGATCAGTTCTTATGGGTTTTTGTTTGCAGATAATGACTACTTTCTATTGAATAGAGGGTAGGCACTGTGAATGGGAAATTGTGTGCTTGGTAGGAAAAAATAAAAGGAACCTCATTAGGTGGCTATTGTTGATTTTAAGATAATGCTGTTACCAGGATATGTGGCCGCATGGTATCAAATTGTGAAGGAAAGTCATCTGTTGGGAGAAATAAAAATAGCTCCGAGGTGCTGCTTGGGAGCAATTTGCCTGATGAGGTTGTATCTTCTTGTCCTTCTACAAACTTCTGCTAGAGCAAAATAAACAAAGATATGAAGGGAAAATGAATTTCCGCATTGGACGGATGTGAGCTAGATCTTCCTTTGCTTCAAAGTCTTTTGTTTTCTTTCCACATCTGCCTTTTATTTTCATGCCAACTCTGTGTATCTAGAAGCTTCATTGTTCCTTGTTGGCAGATGTCTTGAGAAAATAGAAGCTGTTCTTTATTTCTAGTGTACCGTCTCAGACTGTTTCCGTGCTACCCATGATTGCTTAATAGTCAGCATAGTGGGGTATGTAGAAAGAAAAGAGTGTGGATAGGCTTTGGGTGTTACAAACCTTCAGTATTCTTTCTGTTGAGATCTTGCCCATTGTTGTCTTTTTTGTTTTACTGCCCTCTGTGTAAAATGCTGATTTTTACTAGGTGATCCAGATTACAAGTAGATTTATATAAAAATTGATTTGTTTTCCTTCCCATTGTTCTTTGGGTGGAGAGAGGAACTGCTCTGAGGGAGGAAATTACTGACCACAATAATAGTGTCCTATGAGTCTGTAGTGTTATAATGCATCCAATTTGCACAAATGGCGATCTGCTTTCTTAGAAATACTACAAGTAAGACAATTTATTTACCTATGTAAAAAAAAGTTATGAAGTTTGTAAATAAATACTAAATTTTTGTCTTTCAGTTCATTGTTATTCATGTTAGGTAAAGATGGCATAGCAGTTGTGAAGCTGTGATCCATCTACAAAGACTAGTTTGTTTTTGATAAAGATGAAACTACTTAGTGTATATACTAGCTTAGTTGTCTGACAGATGTGTCAGGTCTCTGTCAGAAACTCTCTTTTATCAATCTGTTATTTTGATGGAAACATCTAGTTCATAGTTCCTACTTCAGATTTTCTTTGTCTGTGAATTATCTTCAGTGGTTCAGGCAGCGATGATGGCTGTGAACTGGTACTCACTCTCTATTTCTGTGACCCAAAAGTGCTGCACTTGGGAAAAAAGATGCAGCATTTCCCTCCCTGGACTCAGTTTGTTGACTTTTGCCACTGGCCATCAATTTTTGCAAATACAAAGCTGAGACTAGAATAACTGATAAGGGCACTCGTTGGGCAGTGGAGTGTTTTGGACGAATTTGTGATTGTTAAACATAACATGAGTTGTACTGCCATACCTTGATTGCTGAGTCACTCTGCGATGCTCTAAAAAGCTACGTGGGTAGTTTCTTGACAGGCAGGTTGACTCAACACTGTCTTGGTTCTGGGGCATGTATTGCCAGCATCAGGTCTGCCTGTAGGTGAATTCTGAAGGTGCTTTTAGACCACAGGTCTGACTAGGGCCCGTAAAACTACATCCACAGTTGTCTTGTATGAACAGTTTCTGCTGCTGTTTGTGCTTCATGCGTACCAGTGTGCAATATTAAGGTCAGCACATGTAGCTGGAGGTTCTGCTGCTATAGATGCTGTGTCTGTGGTACCCAACAGTTATCTTGAATGGCAGAGCTGCAGCAGTATTTCTGATTGGCAAATTAAGTGTCACTCCAGTATTGCTTAAGGGTGATAGTAGCAAAAATCCAGTAAATAATGTGTGCTTGAAGAAAGTGTGTGGAATGTAAACAGCATCCAGACATCAAGAAAACTTTTATTTTACAGCTGTACCAAAAACTGTAATCAGATCTTGTGTATGGCAAGATTTTCCCCAGTGTGTTTTGAAAGGGAGTTAGAGAAGATTTTGTAGTTAATAAAAATAAGGGTAGTGCAGAGGGACTTGTAATCTAGTATTTACTATTTGGACATACTTTCTATAGAACAGCCGAAGAGAGATGTTGGGCTGTTGTTGCAAGGCTTAGGAGTCGCTTAGGGAAATGCTGCTTGCTTATAACAAGATAAGACAAGAAAAACTTTAAATTAAAAACCAGTATTTATTTTATGTCAGATAGATTGACCTGACAGGGATTTCCAAAGGAGAATAATGGTAGTTCTGTACTATTGGCTATATAAGACAATATGAAGCAAAGCAGTAGGAAATACCCTTTCAAATAACCACATTTTGGTTGGTATAATTATTATGGAGGAGGGAGAAAATATACTCAATGCTTGCCTATTCTAGCAGATTTAATTCAATTTTATACAACTGGTGCTTAGATCCATGGGATTTCTTCATGAAGGTTTTTTGGAATTGTCTAGGAAAAAGACACTAAGTACAGACTGAATTGAAATGCTACCCAAAAACATGCTTGTAATGTTTTTGTTGTTGTAATGCTGAAAAACAACATTTTTGGGAAATAGACATTTTTTTGATGCAAGCTGGCTGTTAGAAAGCATTAACCAGAAAGAAGTTTGTTGTTGCTCTTAAACATGGTAATACTTTGTGCTGTGAGTTTCTGATACGCGATGAGGTAATCCATTACTACTTGTGTGCTGGGTGTGCTAAGGATTCTCTAATACCAGGTGGTCTGAGAGGCAGTAGTGCTTCAGGGCAGTTTCTGGTTAGTGCTTTCCAGTTCTTTTTACTCCATGCTTTTCTGGCTGACCTACCCTAGATGAGTACATTGACTGGAAACCAAAGCACTGTGAGGCTGAAGGTGCTAACTCAAGGGAAACACTGTGTCACAGGGACCAGATGGCTGTTCTGCCTGTGAAATAATCTGGCCTCAACTTTTGTGGGTTTCTTTTCGTTTTCTTCTATACTCTTCCTTGAGAGTGGAAAAATGCCCTTCCTATGCTGATTGCTACTTCAGTATGACTGTACCTACGTGTAATTTTTCTCCTTCCTCTGTTAGAAATCCTCCCTGTTCCCAAAAGCCAGCTGTTTTCCCGTTTGTCTGTTTCTTGACTTCTGTATTTATTTATTTTTTTAATTACAAATATACATAGAGCACAGTAGATTGTTGAACTGTCACATTGTCACATTTAAACAAAGGCAGGACTTTTCTCTATGGGTGATGAATATCTTTCTGCTTTTGACCCAAGCAGAAACTCCCTGAAGAATCATTTTCCGTGGAAATCTGGTGGAGTTACATTTGTGGATGGGATGATCTTTCATCTTTCTTTTGAATCATTGTTTCCTTTTAGCTGTAACCTACTATGGAGTAAAAAGGTGCTTATGCCAAAAGAAACACAATGGAAAGATTGGAAGTCATTGTACAGCCTGATGGGTCTCATTTGCAGCAGGATGGAAGGAATCAGTGTGATACTGCTGGAATGCTCCAGCAGGCTTTTCTTGAGGAAAATAAGTTCTTATTTCCAGACATGTCTTAGATCTTTGTGCAGTTTTTCCGGCTTGCATGGTCCATGCAATTAATTTCCCAAATTACTCTAAGATATGATAGTTTCAGTCGTTTTCCTGGATTCAGGCTCCAGTGCTGTCAGAACAAATTCTGTAAACTACCTTTATGCAAATAAACCTGAATTTAGCTGGTCTACTGCTGAGTGAAAATACTGCAGAACCTTTAGTGAGAGCTGCTTTTGAGTGCCCACAAATTGCTACTTAGACAGACAAATGCATGAAAAACGCTATTTGCTTTCGAATCTTGGATTCAGATTTAATCTGAGCTTGCATATGGAGTATTGAACGACATCTTCTATTTCATGGCTTTTTTCCTTTTTCCCACTCTACTTTTTCTCTAGTATACAAGAGGCACTGTGACGGCATTCTCTCCTTTTGATGCCAGAGCTGATGCAGAAGCCCTTCGTAAGGCCATGAAGGGAATGGGTAAGACGAATTTATTTTAGGAAAACGGGCTCTCACTCCTGCTTTGAAAACATCCTTTCTGAACTTATTTTTTATACTAGCAGAAAAGGATAACGTGTGTCCACATGCTATGAATGACAGCCTCAGAACTGCAGAAGTCTGGACACGTCCTAGTTCTGACTGTACTGCCCTCAAAAATGTTTATTTTTAGATTAACACAAGGAAAAAAGATGGCTTGGGTAGACCTTATTTAAAAATTAATACTCCACAGGCTTCTCTACACATGGGGTTTCATTGCACAGAAAGTTAGACTATGAATTGAAAGGGTATAACTGTGGAAAATTATCACAGGACAGTATGAGCTCTGTGCTTGAAAAACACGTGACAGCTCCTTTGGTCTGGAAGTGGGTAAGCACATTACAGTTGTGATCAAATACAAAGCACACAGAATGGAGGTAAGCTAAGGAGTGGTCTATTAAATCAGGCTGGAGCTCTCTGCCCCAAGTCTTTGGTATGATAACAAATCCTAATCAATACTTTTGAAGCTGCCTGTGACAGTAAGCAGGGAAGGGGAAAATGGTATGCAGTAAATCTCAGGTCTGTTGACAGATTCAGTACAGCTAGCAAGATGCTATGCTCTGAGGATTGCTCTGTAACCTATTGTCTATATAATAGATGATAGCTTCATACTTCCCTACCCTGGGATTTTTAGGAGTACTGGACTGAGTTTTTCTGGAAGTCGACTGGCTATATGGTCTTAAGTAGACATTATATATACAATGTATAGTATACAGTGTCTTAATACACTCTTAAGACTCTTGGAAAGCCTGAAAGCAAGGCTCTTTTGTACGCTACAAACTGTGACTAAATGTTTTCTAACTTTATAGCTGGGGTGCTGGGAGCACTGTTTGGAACCAGGCCCTGATGGGAAGCAGTAAATGGCAATGCATAGGTCCTCCAGCTGTATTTTTGCTGTAGCAATGTACCCAATGTGGTGGCTCAGCTAGGGGTCTGGATTGAGTTGCTCTTTATACAATTTTGCCCTGTTTGAGTTTGTGCTACTTCTGTGGTTTGTTTTTGTGTGTTTGTTTGTTTTCTTTGGAGTTCATTTATAACTGTTTCTTGTTCTTTCTAACTATAGGGACTGATGAAGAGACTATTCTGAAGATCCTCACCAGCAGAAATAATGCTCAACGTCAAGAGATTGCATCTGCTTTTAAAACACTATTTGGCCGGGTGAGGAAAAAAAAACAAAAACAAAAAACTTCTAGAAATTAGCTGGATATATCCTTTAATGATTACCTAAAATGGTGAGGCACATTCATCACGGCTTCTGTAAAAGACTCCTTTGAAGAAAATCTTGTTTAGCTGCTGTTTTCCCTCCATCCTCATAGTCTTAATGGCTGGCTGGGTTAGAATACCCAATTTAGATCACTAAAAGAAAAAAGTGTTGGTTTTTATTTTTCATGTATACTGTTACAATATGCCTTAGGTTTTAGTGCAAAAGCTTGTGTAGTTTCTTGTTAGTATGTTTCTAGTACTGACCTCACACTCAGTATGGAAGGAATTATCAAATATTTTGACTTAATATCTGCCACGTAAAGTGATAGCAGGAAGATAATTTTTAGAGGTAGAAAATGTGATAGAAACAAAGCAGTCTAATATTTTAGGAGAGGATGACACCAAATATATTGGTAGAGAAAGCCATAGCATAGTTTAAAGGAAAGACAGCTTGCTTGCCCTCCAGCATTTCTTTAATACTCTCTGGTTAACCATTACTTAAAATGGTAAGTGCAGTTAGTCAGTAGGATTTAAAGAATTTTTATGTTAAATTAAAAAACAAAAACAGGCATAGCACGATACCCCACAACATCCTTCTCACTAAACTGGAAAGATATGGATTTGATGGACTGCCGGTACAAACTGGAGGGATGTAAGGATGAAGTACAGCCCGTCCAAAAAGGACCTGGGGGTACTGGTGGATGACAAGTTGGACGTGAGCCAGCAGTCCAGAGAGCCAACTATATCCTGAGCTGCATCAAAAGATGCATAGACAGCAGGTTGAGGGAGGTGACTCTGCTCGTCTGTGCTGTGCTAGTGAGGCCTCACCTGGAGTACAATGTCCCCATGTGGAGTCCTCAGTAACAGGAGATATGTAACTGTTGGAGTGTGCCCAGAGGAGGGCCACAAAAATGATCCAAGGAATGGAGCACCTCTCCTATAAGGACTGAGGGAACTGGGACTGTACAGCCTGGAGAAGAGAAGGCTCTGAGGTTACCCAAGAGAGGCCAGAGACTTTCAGTATATAAAGGGAGACTGTAAGAAAGATGGGGCCGGGCTCTCTTCATCAGGATCTGCAGTGAGAGAACAAAGGGAAATGGTTTCAAACTTAAATACGCTACATGTAGGTTGGTTATAAGGAAAAAATCTTTTACAGGTGGTGAGGCACTGGAATAGGTTTCTCAGAGAGGAGGTGGATGCCCCATCCCTTGAGATGTTCAAGGCCAGACTGGACGGGCCTCTGGGCAACCTGATTGAGCTGTGGGTGTTCCTGTTCATTGCAGTGAAGTTAAACTAGATGGCCTTTAAAGGTCCCTTCCTGCTCTAAGGATTCTATGATTCAGGTTTACCATATGCACAAGCATCGTTTTTTCCCTCATCTGATTACATTTGTTTCAGGTCAGGTACCAGATGAAACAAAAAGAACCCTATCCTGTGTCCTTTTCGATGCATCTCCAGAGTCTTCTAACTTGCAGGCGTGTGTAGTGTCTGTTTGAAATGTTTAGTCATTATTCATTACAGTACTTTTGTTCTGCATTAGGATCTTGTGGATGACCTGAAGTCAGAACTTACTGGCAAGTTTGAGACATTGATGGTATCTTTGATGAGACCAGCATATCTTTTTGATGCTCATGCACTGAAGCATGCAATCAAGGTAAGAGGGAAAGGATTGAATATGTTTTATAAAATTGTTGTTGGTATTTTGTTGTGTATTAGAATGAACATAAAGTTGGTAAAGGAAACGTTGATTTAGTTCTTTTTAAATTGTAGAATGAATTGTAAATAATATGTTGCAGTAAAAAAACAAAACAAAACATGGTATTGTTATCAAGCATTGCTTTTCTGGAATCACTCCTTTTGAAGTGTGAACAGCAATGGCTTTTCTTACAGGCAAAGCAGATGTGGTAATGCGATATTACTTTGACCTTTATAAGTTTTATCCTTGTGAAAGTGAAGAGTGCCTGTTATGGCTACATGTAATGAGAGGGCAGCAACTATTTGAGGGTCTCAGTTTACAATTCTATTGTTTGTTTGTGGTAGAAGAGAGACATAGCACAACTGATAGAAGGGTAAAGATCAGTGAAGGACAGTATGTGAAATAGTACTAAGATGGAAACCATTGAGTTACCTTCATGTTGTTGACTGTGACAGTGAAGAACTAAGATGTCTGAGTGTATTTGAACATGGAGGGGCTCATCTGAATCCTGCAGCAGTGAACTTTTTCTAAGAATTGGGTTGGTTTTGCAAATAATCATGCCAGAATGGAAATAAAAAGCTCCCACCTCTCTGATCCCAATGTGAGATAATAATAAGAAAATTTTTCTCTGTTTGGTCCAAGTGTATAAAGTAATACTTGCTTTTTGATTGTCAAAGGGAATCTTATTTTCCTGTTGTTATCAAATTGTCTGTTTCTTCTTGCACCCTAGGGAGCAGGAACCAATGAGAAAGTGTTGACTGAAATTCTTGCCTCCAGAACACCTGCTGAAGTGCAGAATATTAAACAGGTTTATATGCAAGGTAAAATTCAGTATAGAATAAAGTTCTGGGTTCTCCTGTCAGTTATTTCAATATGATTTTAACACACATTTCAAATAAGACCTGTCTGTGAACGGAGCTGTGAGTTCATTTTGTTCTGCTGAGCTAGGAAACTTTGTATTGCTAGAAACTGGTGTTTGGATTGTAAACAAAAAATCCTTTGTATTTTGGGCCTATGGCTACAATATGCAAGGTTTTTTCTGCTATGTACTTAGAATTCACTCAGATGCATATCAGAAATCTATCCAGAGATTTCTGTTTGGAAATCGGGAACCTGGTATCACATAAAGGAACAGGATTATTTTCTTTTTTTTATTATTACTTTTTTTTCCTTTTTTTCCCCTTTTTAATCATTTTGTTAAAATTCATTTATATTAAGCAGCTTTTTGGCTGTACACAAAGAATATGTGCATTCACCCAGTGACTGTGGGGGTTCATCTTTCTAAGGCAGTTTTTAATGCAACACATCATATCTGTCCTGATTCCCAGCTCGCAAGAAATTCTCATGTCTTAATAAAATGTAAGGTAAAACTTTCAGTTCTCAAGGACAGAATTTATGGAAACAAGATTTTTCTGGGCTTATGCTTGTTGAAAAGACTGCTGTACTTCACTGTAACTCCAGATCTGTATGGTCTATGTAGAACTGACACTCTGTGTGTCACCCTGTATTTCAAAGTATTTTTAGCAGTCTGCTGATGCTAGGTGTGAGGTGCTATCTCTTTTATCTTTTTACAATAATGTTAGGTTTTAAGGCAGAATATGTCCAGTTGTTGAAACTGTTTTTGATGCATAATTCCACAAGCTGTGAATCAAATTCTCTTTCTATTCATAGTTTTCTCATCAAAATAGTAAGGAAGTCTGTAAGGTGGTGAATGAGTATTGCTCTTTTGCAGAGTACGAGGCTAACTTGGAGGATAAGATCACAGGAGAAACGTCAGGCCATTTTCAGAGACTGCTGGTGGTCCTGCTGCAGGTATGTATCTCTTTGTATGCATGTGTGTATGATTTTCTTTCTGTTTTGATGTCTGATGTACACTACTTATTTTCTGCTTACTGACTGGGGTTTGTAGGCCTAGTAATAGGCAAGATTCGTACTGAAACTGTTTGTTCCTCTTAAACTACAGTCTTGAGCTCTGTTTTATAGGCTATTTCTACAACTCTGGTTGTAGAATAGTTTCTGTGGTGTTCATGGTATGGAGCAGAATGTCTACTGCGTAGGTTTTTGAAGGCAAAAAGGCAAGCAGAAAGGGAAAGTGAATTTGATTTTGGAGAAGGTGCATTAGGGATTGACTTCTTACAGTAACTTTTACAAGCTTAGTGGAACAGAGTTGTTTTTGATTCAGTTATCAGTTTAACAGATTGTAAATTTTTTCCTTAGGGAAATAGAGATCCTGATGGCAGAGTTGATGAAGCTCTTGTTGAGAAGGATGCTCAGGTGGGTGAATGACTCTTTTGAGGGGAGAAGCATTTCTGCCAGTTCTCTTACAAAGACCATACACAAATATAGTGTAAATGGCAGATATATTTTTTTAGGATTCTGTGCTTTTTTTTTCTTTTTCTTTCTTTTTGTTTTATTTATTTAGTTATTTTTGAATAAATTTTGCTGTGATTTTATATGTTCTAGAAGAAAAAAAAAAGAAAAAATTGGAATGTTGAGATCAAGATTTTTGTGTTTCAGTGTAACGTCTTGTATTTGTGATAAGTCTCACTAGAAGAGAGAATTATGATTGCTGAGGCTTTGTGATGCTGAGACTCCACTGCTGGAAGACTTGGATGTACTATCAATTTATTCTTTAATGTTCAATTTGGGCTTCTCTAAATTCAGTCCTTATGTATCAAGTGTTATGTCCTTGTCATGGGGAAATGTTAATGCTAATCAGTGAGGGATGTCTCCAGGGAAGGTAAAACAATAAAAAGAAAAAATATTCCAAATACCCCATGCTGCTACAAAAATGACAATCCAATAATTTTTCTCTATAGAGTTTCTAGGGTCACACCTGTTCCCATTTGCAGGTATTTTCCTTGACTTAATTGCTGATAATTAAATTGTGTTGTAGATGGGAAGAGGAATACTGGCAGTAAATAATGTTCTTGAAGAAGTCTTTTGCTTGATTCTGTTGGCTTTGTTGTAGGTATTGTTAGCAACTGGAGTACAGAATGAATTTAATGCATGTTTTTCTCAACTGTTTCAAATAACTCCAGGTTACATATTTTCTTTCATAAATTGTCAGCTAAGATGGAAGAAAATAAATGGATTGTTCAAGATGACAAGGAGGAAAAGCAGAATACCAGATCATTCTTTTGATAGTAGAGCAAGATGGGCAGAGACACTGGCGAAATATCTTCTTGGCACAGGCCATTTTTTTTAATGCAAATTCAGAAAGCATCTTTCTCCTTCCATTAAAATTTGTACAGAGCCAACCAGAGCCTGGTAATTAGTGAAGCAAATATCTATATCACTAAACAGACTGCTTCATGAATCCAGCACGGTTTCATGTGGCTGGAGAAAGTCATGAACCACAGGCCTTGTTAGATAGATGTCTCTTTGGCTGTCTAAATTTAAATGGTACCATACTTAAATATAGAAAATTTTCTGCTTTTTTAAAATGTTCTTTGTGATCTGCTATGTACATTTGGCTTGAGGTGGGACCCATATGGGGCAGGGTTCTGTCACACTTCTCCTAGTGATGTCTTTGTGTTCAACTGCTAATATAGCTGGAATAAATTCAGAGCATTTTCTAATGATTATTGCCAGGTACAGATGGTCAGAACTGAAGTATGTAACTGTGCAATTGCAAGGCTGTTTCTGGCTTCCAGATGTTTCCATTGATTACTAGACATTATGGGAAAGATATGAAATATGAGAGTGCAAGGATACGAAATACTAGAGTGCAACTTTTTTTTATTCAGTAGTAATTTTCAGTGATCTCAGACTAAGCTAAAACACACAAATTAATTTAAAGTGGTTGGGGAAAGGGCATTTGAGATGGTATGGATATGCAGGGAACTTGTAAGTTTTTTTTTCTAAGAATCCTCAGAGGAGGGAGGCAGTTTAACTTTTTTGGAAGACATTTTGTGTTGCGTTTTTGAACTATGCAGTTGAGGTGCATTTTGAGTATTGCATAGTAGCAAAGCATGTGAAAACTTCATAGTGCAGTTGTAAAAAATAAGTAAGACTTTTTTTTATTATTTATTAACTGTTGTTCCTGGCAATGATAAGATCAATAGGAGTAGCACCTGGCTTATCACCTGTTTTCAATTTCCTTGTAAATGAGTGGGCATATCCCTGGTTGTAAGACTCTGCTCTGATTTATCAGGTATTTGAACCATTATACTCTGAATACTTCTTGGGATAGCTATTAAACCCATTGGTAACTCAGCTAAGCGGAAGGACTTTATTTTTGTATTGTGGTGGGAGAATTTGTTGAGATCTATTACTAGTAATCAAGAAAACATTTAGAGGAGCCTCTGAAATCAGGCTTGACAAGTGTGCTTTGGTTATAAGACGTTATTTCTGGAGCTCAACATTTGTAACAGTGTCTTTACTCCCTGGAAATGTAAGGCTGGGAACTGCAGCCTAGTTGTTAGCAACCATTAGAACTAACATAAAATGACATTCACAACTTCTAGTGCCTCCAAACAAATGTGTTTTTTGAGTTTTGAAATGCTTAATGAGACTTCGCATTTGCTATTGGATGAAGAGCTTAACATATGTTATTTTGAACTGGCTATCCTTGTAGTGCTTGAATAGCCCCTTTTTCCCATCCTTTTGCACTCTGTTTTGATGTTTAAAAAGAGCATTCAGCAGTCACAAATGTACTTTGAATAGGACTGTGGGACAAACAGAAATAGGAAATTCATAATGTCACATTCGGATTTTACTACGTGAACAGATGGTTGGCCAACAGCATTGCTAAGGAGCAGATGTGGCTGTATGGGTTTTTCTAGGAGGTATTTGATGACCTCTGTACAGGTAGTAACTGTTTGCCCCTCTGAGGAGGGAGGGGAAAAAGCCCTTATACACAAAACCTTTTTCTGTATGTCCAGTTTAACTCGCAATTTGGAGGAAGGCTTCTGAGTTTTAGACAAAAGAAGTAATTTCTTTTTTGATTCTTTTTTTTCTGATTATTTTTCTTTTCTTCTTTTGTTGTTTTTAGAAATTTGAGTAAGCATTCTACTTTACTATAGGCTGCTAATAGCATTCAAACTTAGCTGAAGAGCAATCACTGTGCACTAACATGATTAAAATCTGTTACTGATGTGATTTTATGTTGGTTAAGAATTTAGTATCTCACAGATATTGTTTCTGAGAGCTTTTGAATCCATTTTGGCCCCTCTATTTTGGAAAACTCTTGAGCCAAGTAAACATAGTTCTCCCATTGAGATGAGTCATATTATAATAAAGTTTTGCCAGTTTGATTTAAAAGAGCGGAGAGAAAAAACAATATTAGGAATGGATTTTATCTCTTAGATGTTGACAGTTTCAGAAAACTTGAGGCTTATGAAAGGAACTATGCACACATTCAATTTTAGTGCCTTAAGCAGCATTACTTGTGTAAATGCTTTCACAGTCAATTTCAGAATTTATTATTTGTTTGTTTCCAAAGTCACTTTAGTATTTTATCTCATCTTTTCCCTCCAGGTATTGCGGATTGATAATTATAATGTTCCTTAGAGTGAGATAGGCAGAACTTCTCAACAGGAAGTGTGAACTCATAACAAATGCCATTTTGTTCTCTTCAATTTACAACAGGTCTTGTTTAGAGCTGGGGAGTTGAAATGGGGAACGGATGAAGAAACATTCATCACCATCTTGGGAACTCGAAGCGTTTCTCATTTAAGGAGGGGTATGTGCTATGGTTCACATATGACTGAAAACTTCTGACTGAAGTCCTGGAGTTATCCTGACGATATTAAAAATGGTAGTTTTTTTCTGGTACTGCATTGGTCAAGTCCAGCAACCTTTGTTCACTTTTCCCCTCTTTTTAATACTTTGTTTTGTTTCCTATAATTTTCTTCCCCCATAGCAAGAAGCAGAGCTGATCTGCTGCTTGAGGGAGTGGTGCAATAGATACGAGGGACAGCTGGAGTGCTTCTTGCTGAATGAATATTTACATTTACTTTTGAATGAGGTCATGGCAATAAAGTGACAATAGAGTCTGTTATGAGTCCCATTATCTGAAAAGATTAACAAACCCTGTAAAGATAAACCATTTCATAGGAGCATGTTTTATTAGCTCTTAATAAATAAGCAATATTTTTTTTCCTGCTCCTCACCTGTTCTGTCTGTTTTACCAAGCCACTTAGGCCACTGGAATTAATGACCAGTAAGTTTTTCCTTGGTTCTCCAATTTTTGTTTTCACTTCATTGTGGATTCATTGGATTTTCAAAGCTAGTTTTATTTTCAAAAATTTTAAATCTTTTTGGCAATAAAGTAGTCCTAAAGTTTGTTTTGATGTATCCAACATGGCCTAACATGATAGGAAGGTAGTATATTCAAAACCATTGATAAGACAGCAGTTTTCTTTGAATGCAGAATAGACTGCCAACAGGACAGCTTGTGTGAAGCTAAATTAATATAGTAGCCCAGCGTAGAAAAGGTCTCAGATTCAGCATTCAACAGTCGATAATAAGATACAGATGGCATTAACCTGTACTGAGGAGGATTCTGGAAAAAAACCAAACTGCTGACAAGATGTGTGACTGTGTTTTCTCTGTTTTCCAGTGTTTGACAAATACATGACTATTTCTGGCTTTCAAATTGAAGAAACCATTGACCGTGAAACCTCCGGTGATTTGGAGAAGTTGCTTTTGGCAGTTGGTAATTACAGTCTTAACAGATCTAGAACTGGCCTTCTTTCATTTACTCCCAGCCTCCCTAAATTGCAGTTGTTACAGGATTTGGCATGAAAACATGGTTCTTTCTTAAGTTACACACCTGGGGTTTATTTTTGTATTTAGAGAAGAAGCCTTTACTCTTTTGTTATGAGATGTGGGCAAGGAGGAGGGGAGTGGGAAAGAATGGGTACAGTGGGGTTGCAAACTGTATTCTGTTCAGTAATGTGCACTGCCACCAGAAAGTGAGACAGAGCTCTGCCTTTGGTTGAATTCTTGGGATCCCACTTACAACGCCATAGCAGGTTTGTAACTGGGAGTAGAATTTGGCTAGCGATGTTTCTTTTCTATTATAACTCCTAGTTCTCAAAGTGTTGTGGAAGAGGAACAGTCTAGCTAACTGTATACCTAATTTTACACACTGGAGAGAGTGATACAGAAGTGCATGACTTGTCAGTGGAAGATTGCCTTGTGGTTGAATAACAATCAGTAATTTAATCCTTTGCCCTTTTTCAGTGAAATGCATCCGAAGTGTGCCTGCCTATTTTGCTGAAACTTTGTATTATTCCATGAAAGTATGTATATATTTTTCCATATGTCATTTTCCATCTCCCCTGGCTACTGTTCTCCTTTTCACTTGTTCATCATTTCTTTTTTCACTGCAAATGCCAATGAGATACTCTATCGCTAAGGTTTGGGGTATGCAGATCTGGGTCAGATCAGTTCATATGCTTTTTTTGTTTGTTTGTTTTTCCCTGAGCTCCCTGTAAGTTTCTCTGTCCATAAGTAATATACAGGGAGCATCAGTTTTATAAGCTGTTTTTGGCATTGATCTTGTTATAATTGTTATAATGAAACATGTCTGGCTAGATTCACTGAGCACCTTCAGCTAAATAAAGATGTCAGTGCCTTTGTTTAGGTGGTGGATATATTTAGTAAGTAAAGATGGCCAAAGCTGAACTGACACTTGTGCAGATTTATTGCTCTTTACTTTGGATGTGAGTGTTTACAGGCTAAAGGTGCAGTTAAGTTTGAAACACAGATGTAATGACTATCCTATTTTGAAAAGGAAAAGAAACTTGTAAGAGAAAAACAAGCATGATCTAAAAAGCTATAAAAGCTTTTGCAGGGGAACCCCATCACTCACACAGCTGTGTTTTTCTTGGCCTCACTTTATCTTAGATAGCAAGAGATAAGTGGGGAATCTGTATTACTCACTTATATTGGTGAGGTTGGTAATCTTTTGTTTTCAAGCATGTTATCAGCTTCCCTGAAGAAATCCTTCCCTCCTTCCTCTTGCTGAAAAGCGCTGAAGTGTGTTTGTTACAAATGGTTGTGGTTGTGAGGTGTCAACATGAGAATTAATGAAAAACAGAAGAAGTGATAGCTTAATTTTTAAAAGCTGCTTTACTGCTTTTACAACCATCAGCATAAAATAAGACTTAGATAGAAAATACAAAATATGCTAGCAATATGCTGATTATTTTTTTCTGATTGATCTATTTATTTATTTATTTTTCAAGGAATGCAATAGGAAACTTTTACTATGGATTTAAGAATCTTTTCAGTTTTTGTAATGACATGCTTTACTAAAGCCTATGGATGAGATACCAGATTTTTTTTTCTTGTTTAATAAAATAGTTAAATCTTTCCATAAGAGAGAACTTCATTGTTCAGAAGTTTATTAGAACAGTTTATACTTGTAATTTAGTAGTTTGATATGGCAAAGTTCTACAGTGTGTCTGCTTTCATGACAAGATGGAGCAGAGCCTAGCTTTTACCAGATTTCAATATCAAATCCTACTCAGAATCAACTGGACTCATGACATAACTTCTGAGCAGCTTTAGGGCACTTTTAGATGTAACCCAAGAATGTTACACCCATTCGAAGGATTGAGTGGCCATGGACATTAGGCTGAAGATGATCGTGGGGACTCTGCCAAGTCCTTCCTTGAGGTGCACTAGCAGGTCAGCATGTGACAATCTGTATTGCTTCAGCTTGTGTGGAGTCTGACGTGTCTGAGCAGGAGGGGTCAGGATGTTGGCCTGGCAGCGTTTGCTAGTGCAGACACTTTGAATATTTAAAGCAAGATGAATAAAAGAGTTGCATGGTTAGAAAAGCCATATGAAGTTTGCCTTCTGATAAACAGCTGGATAACTTGTGGAATGGACTGGTCTGGCTGTGCTTGCTGTATGATGTTACGTGCATCCATTTAGTCATTGTTGAGATTTATGTACCCACTTCCAGAACTTGCTGCAGTTCTGCAGTCTGAGACTTCACTGAAAAAATGATTTGTATGTGACTCTGGTTGTAGTGATCAGATGTACTACTGTGTAATCTTGGCACTGGAGTGTTTTAAATTTCTCTGGGCATTCGCAGTTGGAGTCTGTGAAAATGAAACACAAAATGAGAGGGCTGATCTTATGGCACTTCTCAGAGTTCTGGGGCTTAGAGCACCTTGCATTGCTGGTCCTCTGTTGTACACACTGCAGTGTGGATGTCTCGTGGTACTGTCCCATAAATTCTGTTTTGGTATAGAAATGGAATGCAGGAGTGTTTTGAGATACCACTTGCTTTTTTGTTTTTGTTGTTGTTCTATTACAGTATTTGTCGAGAATGAACGTATAGCGTAATATTTAAACTTTTCTCTTAAGGGGGCTGGCACTGATGATGATACCCTGATCAGAGTCATGGTTTCAAGAAGTGAAATCGATCTGTTGGATATTAGACATGAATTCAGAAAGAATTTTGCAAAGTCGTTGCATCAGATGATTCAGGTAAAACTGCCCTTCTGTTGTCAAGGGGAGCAGGGGTACTTAAGTAACTGTTTTCACTGTTCATGAGAGGGGAGCAGTAATGCTGGACAGCACAGGGCACTCTTGAGGACAGCAACAGTTGGACTGCAGTTTTGTGAAGTACTAAGCAGCATCATTTAAGTGGGAAGCATCTCTTCCAAAAAAGTTAAGCTTTTTTTTTCTTTCCCCAGTGTTCACTAGGAGGACAAATGTGGTCTTCCCAAAATTACAATTACTTTTTTCTTTTTTTTGCTTTTGTTTTTCCCACTTCTAGTTCCTGCTTCATTCCCTTTTTCTCCTCTGAGCTGCTTCTGATTTTTAATGCTTTAGAAAGGATGCTGGCTCCAGAGGAATAGCACTGAGGAGGAATAGCATTGGAGAGCTATGGTTGTGATGTGGAACCTTTAGCACACTCAGAATTAGGAAGAAATTTCACTGTGGTATCATTGTGCCAAAATCTCCACTGAGTGGATGGGAGGGAGTAGGAAAGGTAAGAGCTAGCAGGAAATCCAGAGCCAGCTGTGGGAGGATAGTCATGTATTTCCTGCAAAGTTAGATCTCAAATGTGTTTTTTTCCTAGTAATGTTTTGGGGAATATTTTAAGTGCTCTTATCACTCGCTATGTGATGCTCCATCAATTAGGCTGGGTTTCAACATAGAGGTTGTTGCTTTTGGTGCTGCTTCCAGCTTCTTTGTTTGCACTTTCTCATTTGCAGTTAAAGACTTTCTAACCTGCAGTAGGTAGCTCAGTCCTGCTAAAAGGTTTCAGGGGTGTTCATTGTTTCTGAACTTCTTTCTCTGTAAATGTAACTCTGACAGAAGAGGCAGAGAATTTCTTTCTGCCATTCCTGAGTTGAGAATCATCCACTGATTGCATTTCCTGTGGATGGGACAAGTGTGTAATCTGTTTAGTCTTCCCTTGGCAGCTGCTTTTCCTTGCATTTCTGTGGCTGTGACTCATGGTGACTGGTTTGTTGTATTAACAGAAAGATACGTCTGGGGACTACAGGAAGGCACTCCTGCTCCTCTGTGGTGGTGAAGATGAGTAATGGTGGCAGCAACATGAAGGATTTCTTGTACTCCAGCTTTGCAGCCCTCTAGTTAGCATGCCTAGCTAAGTTTTTGCATCTTAATGCTTTATGGCTGTTTGCATTTATACTCGTATCGCACTTATTAAAAATGAACGCGTTACACCCAACTGATAATTCGTCCCTACTCCTCAGACATCCCAACTTCTGGGAATTTCAAGTGCCTTCTGAAAGTATGCACAAGTCCTCATGGAAGATGAGTACTGAACAGTCCTCATGGAAGATGAGTACTGAACTCAGAACCCAGTTCTTTGCAAGTGTTTTGCTGAAAGGTGAAAAAAAGATAAAAATCATGTATTTCCACTAGTAATTTAAATACTTTTTTTGCTTTTATTCCTTACATTTCCACTGAATCTTAAGCTAGTTGTAACACTGCAAATGAAGAGAAGATATCCTTTGTATGTAATATTTGAAGGAATTTGTAGGACATAATACAAGCAGTCATTGGAAATCTAAAGAACCAATAAATCTTGTTTTTTCCCTCTTGGCACTGTTGTATGCGGTTTTCAATGGGCAAAGATCTGTTTTCCTTTTCATTTAATTCCACTGCTTGAAAGAGTTGCCATATTTTTCCTACTAGTATGCAGGTTTATAAATATATATATTGTTCTCCAGCTGCACATCATGATTTTGAGCTTAGTAGTAGGCAGTATATTGTTGCTGTGGTGATGCTGCTATTCAGTATAGATGGAATGTCAGATTATTGATACCTACTGAGCACTGCATTCTCATTTTGTGCTGCTGTCTTTTCTTGTTCTCTTTTTCTCCAAAGCTAAGAAGGGAGGAGAGCTGTGCCAGAGTAGAGCAGATTCACTGCACTTGTAGGATGAGTTGAAGGTGTCTGGGGTAGGCACAGGCGAAGAAGATGGGAGGAAAGTGGCCCATACTTCAAGGATCTTGTGTGGGGGGAAAAAGGATGTTGCAGCACCTTATCAGGTTAGCAGGGAGCAGAGCACAGGGCTAAAGAAACACTGTTCTGCTACATAAGCTGCCTTAAAATTGCTGCTTTCATTTACCATTTATGAATGGCTCTGAAAATTAAATTGACATCTATGAAAAAGAATAAGGAGACCGTTTCATGCACAATGAAGGCTAAACACCGTGATTCTAAACTTAGCTTATCAGTCACATACAACAGCTGTAGAATCTGCACATTTTAGCAGTCCTGACAAAATTGATTCTTTGCAGGCTTAGCTTTTAAACTATTGTATTGAATAAATGTGAGGTTTGAAGTTTTAGAAATTATAATTCTGAGTTACTGCTGTTATATCTTGCTAATAAGTAATTGGTTAACAAAGTAAAATACAAAGATTCTTGTAAGTAAATATATTAACTAAAGCCTAATCCACTCTAAAACCTTCCTGTTTTCTTGCGAGTGTACAGTCTTACTCGCTTTCCCACTCACACTGTCTCTGTCTTCCCTACTATTTTGGGGTCCAAATTTTTGACTTAGGGACTTAAAACCAACACAAATGATTTTCTCGTGGACAGTTAAGTGATTCTCTCAACTCTTCATGGAAGTTTTGCTGAATTTTCCTCGTTATTGCCTGTATGTGAGGATGGCAAGGGGTGTGGTTTGTATTAACTAGATGATCTTAGATGTCTTTTCCAACCATAATGATTCTATGATTCTGTCTCCACCATAACTTAAACTGATGTATAGTGCTGCTGCTGTAATCCTGCTTTGCCTTGTATGTCAGGCTGTATGTTCCCCTGATCCCGAGGTGAAGTGCTGTGGGGCCCTGGAATCGAGCCACAGAAATACAGCTGGATGCGAATAGTCCAAAAGCATTTAAAATTCCATTTTGAATTGAGAACAGAGTCTGAAAATTTGAGCTTTCTTAAAGTCAAATTATATGGAAAAAACAGTTTATTGAATTATGTTTCCATTATTTGCTATGTAACTTCCCTTTAGGAATACAAAATATAGATTGTTCAGTGCACTGCAATTGTAAGATAAGCTTGAACTATGACCACCTGTGAATTAATTACTCTGTGTTAATCATAGGTGTGTTTGCTTTTCACCTCTGCATCTTCTGATTTTGATTCATGAAAATCTGTGTTCAGTTTCTGGCATGGTTACGAAGTGCTGAAAAGTTGGTAGTCAAGAGCCAATTATCACATGAGTAGTAGAATCAATCCTCTTGCCTATGAAATGCAATTTTAAAGCTAATTTAAGGAGTTGGATTTTGTTGTTTGTGCCTGAAGAGCCTATTATCCTTTCTTTATCTCTTCCCACCACAAAAAGGTTCTACTCTTTTCATTGCAGCGTTCTGCTGTTGCATACAGTGCATTGGACTGTTTTGGTGTATGGAATGTGCTATCTTACTTGATTTTTTTTTTTTAATTTAATTGATCCATATACAAATATTTTTTTATCATGGTGAATGTTTGGTAAAATAAACTGAGCTGCTTAATTTCTTGCTAAGTATATAATTCAGTCACTTAGATAAAATATTTTGATTGAAGTCATTAAATCTAAAAGTAAAATAGCAAAAAGAACTTGTGCTGAGCACGGAGCTAATTTTAAGAATTAAATAGGATTTTGTGAGCCTGTATCACCTAATCTCCCACTTTTGTGCTGCTTATATCATTGCTTTTTTTATCCTCTTGCTCCTTTATGACAGCTGTAAGGAAATACTTTGACACTTATTTACTCTGAAACCCATCTTAAAAGCAGTAATTTACGAAGAAGGCAATACAAGAAGTGAAAGCCTAACTGATAACATTTTTTCTGCTTCCCGATTTAATGTACAAAGCATTTAGAAGTCACAGATCAGCAAAATACATCCATTGCATTGGTGAGTGAGACATTATGTTGAAGAGTGTGAATGATAACTTTTGCATTCTATGTAGCTATTTCAATCCCCTTTAGATGTGCACCCTGGCACAGCATTTAAAGCTGTTGCTTTCTTCCTGTTCCTCTGACCTCTCAGGGAATAGAGGTGGAGACCAGAGGCAGGGCACCAGCTTTTGAACTCTATCTTGTTTTCAAGTCAGAGGATGACTGAATCTGAAGAAGGAAGATGATGTCATTATTTAATTAAGTCACGTATGGATTTCTCTGCTGAAGCTGCTGATAAAAATGCTGACTTTGACCATTGTTTTTTTTTTCCTCAGGTGTTTGTAAAGAAGTATCTCAGAAATGGGACGTATTCAGAGTTTATGTTTTCCTTAATGTCATTGGTATTATTGCCCAGAGCGGATGCGGATACCCCATCCCTGAAGGCATTCGAGGCAAGGCTGGATGTGGCTCTGGGCAGACCGGTCTCATGGTTGGTGACTCTGCCCGCGGTCACGATCTCCAACAACAGATCGGTCCTCAGGGGCAGTCAGCCCTTAAATGGGGTCTAAGAGGGGCTGAGCCTGCCTCCACACCTTCTGGTCGTAACTTACCTGACAATTTCTGTCTCCTACGGGAGGGCTTTGCCTTCAGTGCTCAGTGACACTATTGGCCGTGCTCGCCTCGGTGCGTGCCGGGCGCGGGGTGGTGCTGCTGCACAAGCGATGGTGGGAGGGCGGCGATGCTCTTTCCTCGCTTACTTCAGGAGTTTTTGGGTTTGTTTCCTCTTTTTCTTTTTTTCTTCTTCTTTTGTTGTTTTGTTTTGTTTTATTTGTTCGTTTTTGTTTGTTTTGTGCGCCTACCAGATCGATTTCTCTGGTTTCCCCAACCTGAAGCGCGGGTCAGACAAAGCATTCCTGTTTGTTGTTGTTCTATTTCCAGAATGCTACAGGGTGTTCTTGTTTTCAAGTAGAAAACGAGAGCGAGCTGTGGTGTTCCTTGCTGAGCAAACAACACATAAGAAATAGAAACTGGACTTAGGCACGACGTAATTTTTGGTGTTGAATGCTGACCTTCATGTGTTGTGAGCTAAACAAATAATCAATTTCTGTTCCTCGGTCATCATCATGAGAAATAAGAAAACTTTTGTTAAACTCATTACTATGCAACATTGCACATGCAGAGACCTTTTATTTCCACTCTCTGAATTATTAACGTTTCAGAAGTCCATGGCATTCTTTCCTACCTTTCAAGCCCAGATGTAGTTGCCCTGCTCTGTCTGTATAAACTGAGAGACTGTGAGGGATCTGATACGTTGTAGTCACTGTGTAAGCAGCAGGAGAACACCTCTGAGTGCTGAGGGAAGAGGAATAAGTGGAAAGATGAGTTTTTAGAACTGCACCCGGCTGTGTGGGAACAGAGATGGCAACTATAAGGTGTGCGACAAACTCAGAGGGGAAGGACATCTCAAGACCCCATCTAACCTAGTTTGCTATTGTAAGAAGGCTTTGGTTGTTTTCTACTGGTGGCCTATAGGTAGCCTAAGCAGCATTGTTCTCGTTTGTTTTTATGGCTTTCTGTTGCTACTATTGTTGTTGTTGTGACCAGGGTTCTGTTGCTGCTTCAGAAAACAAAATGACTGGAAAGTGGGATTAGTGCTAAGAGTCAGGGGAACATTTGTGTGGAAACTTTAAATGCAAGAAGAGAAATAGCTGATGTAAAGGAGACACAATCATATTAAAACCTCAGGCTGACTTTGGATTTCTAAATCCAAGTGGATAACAGTGTTGGGAATTAATAAGATAAGGTAGCAATTGCAATCCCAGCAGGTTTGGGAAAGCTTTAATCACGCATTTGAATTGTGGCCTCATCCCGTGCTGATTCCCTCCTGTGCTTATGGGTAGAAAATCCACTGACAATCCCAGGTATTATCTTGTAATACACTGATGCAGATGCGCTCTGCTTCTTTAGCCTTCTATATTTTCTTCAGAAAGACTGGCTACCTGCCTTCTGACCCTTTTCTTCTGGTTCCTGTGTGGCACTCTCTGTGATTCAGGAACAGACACTCTTCAAGGGAGGAATGAAGACAAAGAACATCATGATGGTAACATTGTTTATAATTAACAGAACGTTAAACTTAATAGCTGTAGTCGTTATTGCTTTAGAAATACACTGCCAGCTTCCAAGTGCTGTCACTGGGAGGGAACTGCTAAGGTGGGAACCTGTAAGGTACATAAGGCTCAGATACTCATCAGGATTTGCAACAAAGGTGTTTCTTTATCTGTCTCCACAACCTGTGAGAGAATCTTTTGCAAAAGAAAACTGAATTGAATCCTTTCTTTTGTCAGCAAAGAAGCAAGCAAAACCCCAGGGATCCTGTCCATGTCAGAGAGAGTTTCCCCTTTCAGTCATCATGGTTAGTAAACCAACCAGATGCTCTGAACTCTGCACAAATGTTAACTGATGACAAGTGAAGTGGCAATATTGTGTGTGAATTGCTAACAATGAGAGGGAACTCTGAAAGTGGGGAAATTGTCAAGGTTTGTCATCCTAGCTATCATTTTAACAGTAACAAATGAGAAGAAACTACTGAGCTGGAAAACGTATCAAATTGGCATTGCTACATGAAGTTTTATTCAGCTGTTGACTCACTTTAGCATTGCTTTGACTTTTATTCTGTGTAATGTAGTTATGTGTGGCATGCTTAATAGAGCATGATTAAGCTAAATGAGTATTCTACTTTATGGATCTCTGCTGCATACAGCTGGAAAAAGGATCTTAACAAAGCATTGAATAAAATCCTAAACAGTAAATTTACGTGCTGTTTCTCTCATGTTTTTGCCGGCAGAGTGGGTCTTGAAAATACAATGCTGATAGGCAGAATTTCCTGAGAGTTGATAATTGTTAGAAATCATTCTGTTCAGGAAGTGGAAAAATAGCATGGAGGCAGAGAATATTTCCAACAGGGGCCTGCTCTTGGACTTGGTACCTCTGCCTGCGCAGAGGATCAAAGTTCTCTTTGTTTTTGTTATCGATGGCAAGCTCTGAACCTCTGTAAACAGGTGGAACTGCTTCAACAAAAAACCATGTAATTTAAGCTATTTGGACTTCAGAACTTGCCTGAGCACCGTACAGGAGAAATCAATAGCACATCAATTGATATAAATCAGCTCTTGATAAACTACCATTTCTGTTACACAGATACCATGTATGACACATTTTCAAGCATGAACTCAGATGTGATCTATCAAACAAGATAAGGAAGCTGGGATTGTCCGGTCTGGAAAAGAGTAGGCTCAGGGGAGACCTTATCACTCTCTATAAATGCCTGAAAGGAGGTTGTGGTGAGATGGGAGTCGGCCTCTTCTTCCATGTAAGTAGCAGTAGGATGAGAAGGATTATCCTCAAGTTGCATCAGGAGAGGTTCAGGTTGGGTGTTAGGAAACATTTCTTCTCTGAAGGAGTGGTGATGCACTGGCACAGACTGCCTAGGGATGTGGTGGAGCCACCGTCCCTGGACGCATTCAAAGAAATGTTTAGATGTTGTATTGAGAGACATGGTTTAATGGGGAAATACTGGGTAGTTGGACTGGGTGATCTGGGAGGTCTTTTCCAGCTGTGGCGATACTGTGATTCTAAGACGGTACAACTTTTTAATGAGATGGAGATTAGTGAGAACTTGGGATTGTATATGTTGAATGTGCAACTTGTAACAAACCTGTAGAGACCATTTGAACAAAATATTTTTGTAGACATGGTTACTATTTGGGCATCAATTTTTATAATCAAGCTAAAATTATCTGCTGCTCTTCTTTCACTGCCTTTGGACTGAAGGGACAAAGCTGGGGTCCTCATAGGACCTCTTGAGGCTCTGTGGCAGCCCTGACTGTGGGGCTGGGGGTTCCTCCAGCCTGCCATCCCCACCAGGACCCCTCAGTAGATCTGCTGTGGGGCATCATCCTGGTTAGCTCCTTCAGGATGACGGGATTTTCACTGCAACAAATCTTCCAGTCTTGCCTCTTCTATCTTGGGGGTAATCTCTTCTCTACCCCAGTTTTCTGAGCTGTACAGATGCTCAATACCTTCCTCTCTGTCCAAAATTGCACACTATTTTTAGTGCTCCAGGTACCATGAGTTCAGGGATAGCACTTTGGTTTCTGTTTCCTATAATAGCAGGCATCAGAACACTGACTAGCTGGACAAAATGTTCTCAGATACAATGATGACTTTTAAAATCTGTGAGAATCTCTGGTTAGTTCTATGGCAGTGATTTCAACCCTGTAACTGAGAGCAGAGATCTAGCCTGCAGCAGCTGCAATTCTTCATAACTGCTACAATTGGAATGTCTTGAGCTAATTCCGATTTAAATAATCTAATGAAATACAGAAGTGGCTTTTCTTGACAGAATAAATGCAGATAATCAATATGGCCTTGCCTGAATTATGGTTGAATTTAAATTATTTTCTCTTGATTATAATAAGCAGTTGCAATTTATGTTTTAAAGACATTTTTAGTCCCTAATGCATAGCTCTTTTTCAAATACATAGCTAATTTCAGAGCCTTCAGAGAAGAAAAAAGGAAAGACACAACAGAAGAGATGGAAAGTCATGAAGGAGGCAGTAGAAGAAAAGAGGAGACCTGGAAAATGTTAACTTTCATGTCAGGTTGGCAGTCACACATCAAGGCAACCGGCACATCTGTTATCTGAGGGAGTGTGTCCACTCTGCCAGAAGAATTCTCATTCCTCCAGGCTAATCGGCTTGACAGTCATGTCCTGAGGCCATGTAAATGAGGTACAAACAGAGTATACTGTAGCACATCCTAAAACAGCTACAGGGAGGGGAGTAGGCAGCATCAGGAATTGATATTTGGTCAGTATGGTGCAGATGAGAAGGGTACACACAGCGGTCTTCCTCGCTGTTTACATTGCAGGAGGAACTAAGTGAGGAAAGTACTAGAGATTTCTCACCTGGCTCTTCACATACTTTAGATAGCTTTTGAGTGAGTATCCTGCTTCTAAAGGGCTCCTCTCTCCTAGACACCTCTATGCACCTACTGCAAAACCATCCAAAGGGTGACACAGTAGTGCAAGCATGGCAGCTGTAAAAGAAGTGTAACTTTCAGTAAACACCTCTTTTTTGGATATACTTAAGTCTGGTCTCAGAGTTCCTATGACCTCCTTGGATTCTGGATGAGGCTCCTGCCTTGTTCTGCTGCGGTTTTGAGTGTTACAAGTGGATGGGTCTCTTCCTTCATTCCCTATGGTCTTCTATCTGAGTTGTGTGCAGAGATGCCACTGCCATCCTTTCTCCCATGGGCCTGCAGCCCTGCATTTAAGCCCTGAGGTTTCTGCTGCTTACAGGCTGAAAAAGGCTCTGCTAAAAGACTTGGGAGGAGTTGCAGAGCGGCCTCTTCACCCTTGGAGTGGCGAAGGTAGACATACCCCTTGAATTTCCCTTAAGCAACTGCTCAGGGAAATATGTTGAACTGTGATTGCTGGGTCTGGGGGGTTAAAGGGATGATTTGCATAACATGTCTGCATAGTGCTAAGCATAGCAAGTGAGTGTGGGGAAGTCTGATGAATGGGTTAAAAAAAGGTTTTTTGGCTGGACTCCTTCATATTTGAGGATAATCATCTCTGGAGAAAGGGAGCATGGTTTTAAGACAGTCTTGTGCATGTTTTCAGACCTTGGCAGGCTACTGAGTAGCCAGAAAGAAGAGCCCTGCCTTCCATAATTAGAGCTGTGAAAGCAAGCCAGGAACGAAAGAGCCTTGCCATGACAACCCTCTATTCCTTCATGGCAGTCTCTCTCTTGAAGTGTATTTCAAATACCTGCGTTACACAGGGCAGCCCCTGTATTTTGACAATGAAACGTTTTCTGGACAGAGGGTATGCAAACACCAAAGCACACAATTACTTAATAGTCTGAAAAAATGAGGTAGAATAATGAGTGAAAGAAGGATTTCTTGTTTTGATGATTGCAGTGTATTTTCTGAGCTAGTGATCTGTGCTGTTTACAGTGAAATACACTGGGGTGTACAGTGGTGCCACAAGCAACTTGTATTCTTTAGCTTACACCCTTCTGAAACTTTGGAAAAGATTTAGTTTAATGGACGGAGTATTTGCTTTCTTTGTGAAACTCGACTCAACAAATATGAATGGAGAAAAATGTGAGGGAGACTTCAGTGGAGATTAATGAAACATGATGTTGTACAGAACGAAGTGTTAGAGAAATGATAGGAGGTCTGTCTAGATTGTCATTCTAATATAAAAACAGCTGGAAAACACAAAGTGAAATGCTAACACGCTGATGTGATGCATAAGAAGCAAGACCTAAAGAGATTTTATGATTAAATACATATGAACTAATATGGTAAATAGAAAATACTTGAACATAAATCACTGACTGCACAATGGTTTTTAAGGAAAGAAAAAAAGGGAAACAGTACTCTGGCTTATTAATTTCTAACCATACTAAGAATCAGGAAGGCTTCTTTTATTGTAAGTCTCTAGTTTGTTCTAATTTATATTCTTTAAAATTTTTTTTAAGCTCACAGAATTTGGATGATTTAAATGAGGCAAAGGGATGTGTGATGGAAATAAAAGTGAGAAGCTGAGCAATATCTGTTGCTGGCTTAAATTAGTCCAAACCCAAATCTCTCTGGTGAGTTAGTCTCTCAGGTGCCTGGGCAGGTTAATTTGGGTACATCTGAACAGATTTATTCAGCTGATTTTATGATAAACTTATTCAGAGTTAATTAATTGTTACTATTTATTGCAGAGTGAGTTCATGATCTCTGAAGGAGGAGGCTTGAAGCAATGATTTTGCACTGTTATAATCTGTAGCAGAGTTCTCAGATGTCAGTTGATTCTCAGAACTACAACTTCAGAATCCAATAGGCTGAAAATAGAGTAACTACACAGAAAAGCTGTGAGGTCATGTATTTAACATTGCTTGAGTCATGTCATGTCTTATTACTTGAAGGCTGGCAATTTGAATTGCAGAGCTAATTGGCACTCAGGACTCTGCTCCCTACAGGATGCAGATGGACAGGTCTGCAGCTGTGTCTTTAGGCACAAAGGATAAATTCTTGCATTAAATAAACACTGTAATCTGATGAGTTTGAGCTAGGTTCACAAAGAAACCTGTGACAAGAACAGTATTCACATCTGTTGAGATGTGGGTGTGACTCTTACGCATGTCCATGAGAGGGAAGGTCGGGGAGATTCAGGTGTTAGAAAAAATTTCTTCTCCAACAGAGTTGCTGGGCACTGGAGTGGGCTGCCTACGGAGGTGGTAGAGTCACTGTCCCTAGAGGTGTTCAAGAAAAAAGGCACCGAGAGACATTGCCTAGAGTTGTCACAGACATGGTTAGATGGTGGGTCTGGTGTCTCTTGCAGAAAAAACTGAAATGCATGGCTTGGGACCCTGATTTCCAAGTGAGAACCCAAATTGTTTCATTAAAAATGAATCAGACAGAATCCTGTTTTAAAGCTACCTCACATTTATGCGGTCCTGAAGCAGTTAAAGCTGTGTGTAGCAGAGGGAAAACCTCTATCAATTTTCTTTCCTGTGCAGATGTATTCATGCTCGTAAAGTCCGAGTGCAAAAGCTTCTCCCTTCTCAACAGCAGTGAAATGGATCTCTCTACTTGAGTTTTATGAGACTTAATTTACTGTAGAAAGCTGTATGTGGAAGCTGTATGGGTTCCTTGCAGATAAGCTGGGGCTAGCAGCTTTCTATGGCTTCTGCATTTCACCGCTACATTCCAGAAAATGTTATCTGTCAAATTACAGCATCAGATACACTGTGAATCTCTGGAGCATTTTAAAAGGCAAGGCCACAATACGTGTCCTTGTGTGCCTGTGTCTCTTGCTTCTCTAAAATGATTTGCCTCTGATCTGCTTCTCAACAATTTTTGCAGTAATTTGGGCTGTGGATTCCTATTCGGTAAGTTGGTTTCTCATTAAGGAGTAGAAACCTTGCAGATTAACCTTGAAGATTTTCTTTTAGAAGACTTGCTGAATATACCATTTCTGTCCACAATATGGATCAAATGAAAATTGGCAAAAGCATCACCCCAGCCCAGCGGGCCACTTGTCCTGATGATATCTTCCTGATGACAATGAGGATCTGCTGGTTTGTTCCATCCTACTGAGCACGTGTCTTTCTGAAGCTGTTTTTATTTTTTCTGCTTTATAAAATGTCAGCCATTTCCCAACACACAGGGAGACACAACGGTTGTAGGTATAGCAGCATGTATCAGTGGATTAAATGTCCAGTCTTGTGCCTTGTTTTATTTCTTGGACTCTTTTCATGCCGTCTTTTCTTTGTCTGATGCCATGCCTCAGTGTTGCAGCTAATTGCTCTGTTATGCTCCTTTTTCATTCAGGATGAAGCCCTCAGGCGGGAAGATAGGTATGTTGGAAAACGTTTGGTGGAAAAGCCTCCCAGGCTCACACATGCTGAGGTGTTCTGGGCACACAACACTTGGCAAGCACTCGGCTGCCGTGGCTGTTTGCTATGGCTGCAGCTGTCATCTGTGCAGTGGAGCGGAGGTGCTCTGTTGCCTTTCCATTGCAAACAGTATCTCTCACTTTTCCCATTTATTTCCTGCTGGAAGTCTTCATGCAGCAGTCGTGGCTTCATTGCTTTTTCATTTGCTCTTTTCAAGTGGATCTCAGCAAACTTCATCTCTGCAGAGTTTACAGCCTTCCCCTTTGGTGTTCATCCTATCTGTGTACACAGCTTAATTCTTGAAGACCTGTGGCACTCTTCACCTGCCCAAATGACATGGATGTGGAAGAACAACTTGGACACCTAAGCCATACACTGTAAGCAGCGCTTGAATCCTGCATGACATGTAGATCAGAGGGGAGCTGTGGGATCGTGCTGTTAAATGTGGGACTAGCTTTACAAATAGGCCAGGTTGGTAGGAGTCTGATCTAGGTAGGTTTTGAGTATCTCTGAGGGTGTCCTGCAGCCTTCCTGAGCTACATGCTCCCATGCTTAATTGATTTAACTGTGGATCTTTTCCCAGTTCCCTGTCAAAATTTCCTATGCTGCAGCTTGTGCCCCTTAATGCTGACTTCTAAATCTTCTCCTTTAGAAACCCACGATCATGTGAAAGTTTTTTGTTAAGTGGTGCTCAAAAATGGTTCATGTTATGTTTTTATGTCTGCAAAGCACAGCTGCCATGGAAACCCCAGGATGGCAGTGTCCCTTGCAGTGTTCACAGATGGTTTCTGTTGCCCCTGCCCTGCTCTTCTGACGTGCTTGTGCCAGGTCTGTCACACAGTACACCCACACCTATGCCACAGTATGACAGAACCTCATGGTGGAGGCCAAAAAAATGTGGTTCAGGACTGTCTTCCTCAGTCAGAGTAAGCAGACAGTTTTAATTAAGGAAAAAAGAAATTATGACTGTTAATTTTGACTCTAATCTTCCTGAAACTGAACAAATGCTGGGGAAACCTTAAAAGAAGCATTTCTGGGTAATTCTGGAGTTTGAAACAGGTAAAACACCAAGGAAAAGGTAAGAATTTCAATCAATCCCTTTTCTCCAATCTCCTCCCTGCTGTTTTGTGGCAACATAATTCAGGATTTTATTATATGAGTTTGCAGATGCCTAGAGGAAGGAAATGTACTTCATACTTTTTACTGGAATAAATTAACTCGAACTTTCTTAGCTGTCACCATTTTATGAGTACCACATAAGGGTGTGAGTAATACTGTAATAATGGCACAGTTGGAGAAGGTGGTGAGAAGTGTGATGGTGACAATATAATGTATACTTTGAAAATGCTTCTGCTGTAAGAAGGAAAAACTTCCTTTTTTACCCCCATAAAAGTGTCTGACATCTTCAGACAGGTCTGGCTGGGCTTTTGTTTTTTGATTTATTTATTTTTTTTAATAATTTATTTTTAATATGTCAAATGCAAGAGTGCCAGTAAGTTCTTCCTGATGCCTTGTAGTGGTTAATTAGTCGTAATCATGTGCCAAGTGTCAGCAAGTGTTCTGCTTGGTGTGCCTCCAAAATGGATTGCAAATAATGACAACAAATTTCTTTCATTTTCTCCCCAACTTGAATTTCATGGAGTAACTTTTCACAAATTTGTACCATAACAGAGCAGAACAGAAATGATAACATTTCTAAATATCCCACCTTAAAATGCTAATTTAGATGATGATTCTGTAGAGGGAGATCACCAGTTATCACTCTATTTAATACACACTGTATCCCAGCAATGAATTGCAAAGCATTTGGAGACCTACAGGACTTCTTTTCTTCTGAGGTATCAAACTGACCTCTCACATCTGACTACATTGAGCACTGTATCCCTGGGATCACACAGAAGGGCTATTGGCTGTTTCTCTTTTCCGCAGGTGTCCCCCATCACTGCTGTGTGTGCAGTGTTCTTTTGGTTGGCATTCTGTATCCCATCCCTGCCTGAGTTGTACTGAATAATCTGAAATTTAATTCCAGGAACAGAAAGCTGTTTCTTTGGGTCGTGTAAAAGCAGTGTCACAGTGGTTCATTTTATTTAGGCAGGATAGGCAATACATCGTGGATTGGCTGGCTCAGGACAGAAGAGGTCTTGAAGAGTCTGGCAGATGCGATGTTGTTGGTGTGAAAGGATGCCACACAGCTGCAAACATTTCACAAAGCAACGAGCAGCTTGGTCATTTCTGTTTCTTTTTATCCTCTATGAAAAGTGCAGAGTTCTCCTTGTGTTCCTCTCCCTTGTGCTGGCTTTGAGCATGGGCTGCCTTGGTTTCACACAGAACGGAGACCTGCACTTTTGATTTCTTTGAATTTCCTTGTGCTTCTTTGTTTTGACCAGCAAAGGCTTATATTTCTAGGTTTTGTTTTTCCCAGCACTTGTATTATGGTGTGTAATTTTAGGAAAGGTTATCTGGAGCCTTTTTATTGAAGCAAAGCAATTTTCTAGTGAGCACATTCCGTGACACTTGTTAGTTTACTGAAAATGCCATACTCACTGATGTGAAAGTACTGAGGCTTTGTCTTCCCCGAATTCCAGGTATCCTCTTCATTCTGTGCTTTTCCAGTTTGAAAAGAGGCCCTCAGATCTGTGGCAAGCCTCTGTTTTTCATATGACTTGAACTAAGATTGCCATCCATTATTTAGTGCTGGATCAGTTTTGCATGTCTGCTGGGTTTGTTTTTTGTTTGTTTGTCAAAGTAGGGGAATTTCCTGGTACTGTAGGAAGCTGTGTTCAAATATTAGAAGATAATTGGTTTGCCAACCTTACTGAGGCAATGGAGGAGTGCTCCACTCTTTAAAATTAGCTCCCAGAGTTTGCACTAGAGCCCTCTTGAACTCATTCTGTAATTCAGTAAATAACTTACGGATTTCAACTGCCTCTGGTAACATTGTGAGTAAAACCATGTCTCTAAAGGAGAGTGAGAAATAACACTGGAGGTGGACAGATAGCCTACTGTTTTGTGAAAAGCTGACAGTCTGCTGTAGTGACTGTTGTAAAGACAAGGGGTATTTGAGGGTGCTGAGGGAGAGCAAAGGTTTGAAAGAAAGCAGTAGAAATTGAGAAATTATGAGTACTATGAGCTATGTTTTACTACAACATTCCAGTATAGTGATTCTCAAACACCGTCTACCTCAGAGAACGTAGTGTAGACAAGTGGGAAAGAGGTGATGTGTTGTGAAGGAAAGCTGTCATCACTGAATGCCTTTTGGGGAATCGTGTCCTGGCTGAGATCCCTTTGTCAGTGAGAGCATTAGTGGAGAGTCATGCCTTAATGAGAACAAAGTCACAGGATTTCTCATGAGAGTGATTGACTGAAAACACTCCATGGGTATAACCTTACAAGACAGGATGAAATGTGGGCTCTTGACATATCAACATGGTGGAAAGTTAGCACATTGGCACGTTTTGGGTTTTCAGTGCTCCTTACGGGCACTGGCAGCAATGCAGGGAATAAGAGGCCAAACTTGAGGCTCATGCGTGCAAATCCTATGCCTTCAAGAATCAATTATAAGGTCGGAAAAACAAACTTAAACTTTATTGCTTAAATATCTTTCTAGGATCTCTCAAATTACTTTCTCCAAAGCATCTGTTGGAACAGCATCCTAATGATTGTGCAAATCACCTGCTTCTTGGGTGTGATTGGAGCTGTAGACAGTTTGCATAGTAAACAAAGTTTTTACCTTACCCTGTGGCTCTAATTATCTGCTCTGATGAGTAAAGGAAGACAACTGCTTGGGTGAAAAACAGTTTCCATTTTGTACTGGCATTTTATGTGGAAAGAAAGAGTTCTCAGTTTTTTTTCTTTTGTTTACAACATGATGTATGCCACATGACTTCACTCTGCAAGGTGTAGGAGCAGCTGGCCTAGAAGAAAGGGTTTGGTTGCTGCCGAAAGGAAGTCTCTACATTGGAGCTCTATTACATTCTTTGAAAATGTTAAAAAGTTGCAAGTCCACATCCAGAATGATGTGTAGAAGTTCAAATTAAATTTTTGGATTTGATTGTGTCTGAACTCTTGTGTGAGAGGTGACATTTCTCTTCTACTTAAAATATGATACTATAGTTACATCCAGTGCTTGCATATTGAGGGATGCTCACAAAGCAAAAAGTAGGTATGCTAATCTATCTTTTTGCTTGAAAACCAGTAGTGGTAATGGAGATTGCACAGTATTGACATCCTGGGGAATACCCTAATCCACCATTTTTCATTCCTCTAGCAGGGCAGACTGAGATCAAGAAAGGTGGTGGATGAGAGTGAGGTGACTTTTGATGCTCTGGTGGGCGTTACACAGCAGCATTTAGAATCCAGTATGAAAGCTTCAGAAAAGTTCTTCATAGGATAATGCTAAAAACAAAACTGCAAAGTGTTGTCCTAGCCAATATCTGCAGAGATTTTTCAGCTTTCATTCTGTCTTTTGAAGATTGACATGCAATCTGCTTTGAGAATCTCCCCAGCTGTTGGAAAGCAAAGTGCAGCTCATATGGGATCAGGGAGAGGGATAAGACTCTATGGAGTGACCTGAGAGATCTCTGCTTGTCAAGAAGTGTAGCATGGTGAGCTGCAGGCTGCTACCAACCCAGCTTTCCTTCCTCACTGTGCTCTGCTGTGCAATGCTCACTGCTGGGCTATGCCCTGGCTCTGTGCTTTTGTGCGTGTGAAAAATTCCTGAGGCTTTAGGGCAGGCTGACCTAGAGCTTTCCCTTAATGGGAGTGAACTGAAAAGAGGTTTTTAGGTGTCAACAGTTTACCGGGCTGGATCGGCCCGGTTCTGTGACGATTGGTGCGGGGGACCCACGGACCCACGCCCCAGGAAAGGGAAAAGGGAAAAGGGAGATGGGCCTAGAAACAAAACAGCGGCAATGATCTGAGGAGGAAAGCTAATTTACTAAATAAGATATCAGAAAGTAAAATAACACAATATGATACAATGAAATTGGAATTGAGGCTAATGAATCAAATAAAAGAGCAAGAGAGAGTCTGATAAACTGAAGGCCTTACGCTAACGCTGAAGGCGGATGGCAGCGAGCACCCACTGCTGAGTCAATCCCAAAGGAAAGAGAGAGTGTCCCATGACAGCAGAGAGTTTTTATCTGTTCCCTCTGAGCGGAAAACACGTAAAAATACAAAGCATTGCAAAGTCCTCTGGGGAATGTAGTTCTTCTCTTCTGAGACAGGTATACCCAGAATTATCAATGATCCATGGGGTTGGAGTATTAATTCTTTGACTCTTAAGGCACTGCATGATGTGGAATAACAGTACCAAAAATCATGAAACTGTGACATTAGGTGAAGAAATCTGTTTGCATATAGTTTAAAAGGCTCCAGTTACATGCATTTAAGTCTGACTGACAGAGGTGTGATGGGGAGCAGGCTGTCCCATGACATGGACAGAAGGTCATGGGCACTACATGATGAGATTTTTAGGTAAGGTTAGAGCGAAACAGAAATGAGACAATTGAGCTGATTTTGCCCAGAGGGCTTCATGAGCTCTTTTCTCAGGTTTATCTTTATCATCTATGAAAGCCTGTGATTGCAATAAATGACTGTTTCATAAATCCATAATAACCAGTGTCCCAAAAGAAAATAAACTGCATGATGCTTGGAGGAAAGGTGTAAGCATAAACAAACTTATTTTCCCTACTGTTATTGTGCTGCAGACTGATTATTATTATTATTATTTTGTTCTTTTGCATCTAAAGCCATTTCCTCACATTTAGCAATGTCTTTGGGCTCCTAGCTATCATAGTGGGGCTAAAGGGAGAATGAGCTTACTGTCTGTTCTGAGCTATTCACTGCAATGAACATCCCTCTGATTGTCATACTACACAAGTAGTTTCCTCAGTCCTTTGAGGTTTTCTAGGTCAGATGAATGACTTTCTTCTGTGAAAAGAAATAGCAAAGTACTTCAAAGACTGGTGAGCAGCTTGCTGCTGTTATCGGGGTCAGAGCAGTGATATACAATAATGCAACATCTTGTTTTCTGAGCAGAGGTGGAGCTACTAGCCTTTTGCACCCAACACACAGATGGGGCGCTTCAGACCATGAGCATGCATGGCAATAGCAGGATCCTACCAAAACTGGAGTACCACTGGGAATGCAAACCAAGTCTGAGCTACATGGGTCAGGTTAAGGCTGCTTGTTGAAGAGTGGCAATGCAGTCTGACAGGTAGTGAGTGTGGGGCTGTTCGTCACTGCTCTGGGATGGATGTGTGCTGTGCCTCTGTTCTTGGCTTGAAGGAACTATTTGGTATGTGGAAAAGGAATTTTCCAGTCTCTACTGAGGTGTGCTTATGTGACAAAGTGATGGAAAATATTCAGCGTTTTCTTGTTGCTGGAGTCGTCTTATCCCACTTTATCATCTCATTTGATGTGATAGAGGAAACTTGAGGAACTTCATAATGAAAGAAGTAAGCTGGTAAGAAGTACGCTGTTTTTCTATGGTGGTTTTGTTTATTTCTTTGCTTCATTTGTCAAAACAAAACAGTCTTCTCTTTCTGTTTGAAGACTCAATAAAATAAAAATCTACCTCTGTTATTGGATATACAAAACTTTTGTCTACTTGTTTTATGACTTACTGATAAATGCAGTCATGCAGCTGGCTCTTCAGGGCTGTTGAATCTCAGAGCCAATATCTGCATAAGAAGGTCACTTTGAAACAAGAATAATAGGACTTAAGGGCAGAGATCTAGCTATACAGTCAGAATATGGTATGACATTTAACTAGGAAAAATGCAAAGTTACATGTGAAAAGAATATTTTAAGTGAGGATGCAGATTTGGTGTGGAAAATGTCATGACGAGAAGCCTAAGGACAAATCAGAAAATGGCAACTGGTGTCACATCACAGCAACAGGATCCACACTGGCTTAATTCAGGAGCTTTGTTACTAAGCAGGCTGCAAACCCTTCTCCTAATACATGGTAGTTATTTAGAAGGTCAGATGGTAGGTGTTTAAGAGAAAGATTTTTGGAAAACAGAATAAACCTAATACAGATTGAAAGATAATGGAAAAAACAGATGGATCACAAAGATTAAGCAGAGTAGAGAACAGAGATGAAGGTATTTGTAGTGTCTGAAATAATGAGAGGTACGGTGCTTAGGCTGAATATTTGGGATGGTATTTCCTCATGATGAGAACTGCTATATACATGAATGACTTCCTGGGAAGAGCTGATGTGTTGTTGCTCAGTCTCTTTTAGAATCATTCAGGATGAGAAGCTGGTAGAGATAGAATGAGGAAAACCAAACTCTGTTGAGAGAAGAATGCTATAGGTTCATTATGGAGACTTTTCTCTGCTTTGAGTCACTGAAGCAGTCTGAAAAGGAGAGTTTTATTACTGCAGCAAAGGCATTTTACTGTTCCATCAGCTTCTTCTTTCTCCTCTATGTTTTATTTTATTTTATTTTACTATTATTATTATTTTTTTTATTATTATTATTATTTTTACCTTTTCCAAGTTTGCAGTAGGAGCAGTGTCAGCCTTTGGGGCTCTCCACTGTGCTTGGGGAGCAGTACTGGTGCAGCAGGTAGATGCCAGCTGCAATGCCCATGCTGTTGGGCATCTTGAGAGGTGGAGGTTATTAATGCAGAGGACTGTCATCAACATTTGTAACCTTGGACCGATAATTTATATTTGTTTAAAATATAGGGTTGTGCTCATTATGCTGTTACTTTAGAGAAAATTTTCTTTAGCTTTGATACTGCAAGTTGGTTTTTAATGCACAGTAAAAATATCTGTTAGGAATGATTGCCATTTTCAAGCTCTTTTAGTGAATGGCTCTTCTACTAGTGAAACTTATTACATGCTTAGTCATGCAGAATTTTAGAAAGTAGACTTGAACTTCATGACCAATATCGTTCTAGAGTGAAGTGAGAGTTCTTCTAAATGAGGATTTTATTAGTTGCATAGATACAGTTATTTAGTGATAAGATACATGCAACCCTTTACTGGTAATACTAGGTTAGTGAGCTCACCGTGGAAAGCACGCAGGATATCTTTCTTCTGATCCTGGTTGTGTATTAGGCTGCCATTATAGGGAAACTCACTGATGGTAAGAAAGGGAAACAACTATCAGTTTAGGAAATGTGTAGTTAACATTATGGAGTGGTGTGACTAGCTAATGTGTATGCTGGAATATTACGAGGAGTGGCTGAGGGAGCTGGGATTGTTTAGCCTGGAGAAAAGGAGGCTCAGAGGAGACCTCATCGCACTCTACCACTTCCTGAAGGGAGGCTGTGCTGAGGAGGGGGTTGGCCTCTTCTCCCAGGTAACTAAAGACAGGACAAGAGGGAATGGCCACAAGTTGCGCCGGGGAAGATTTAGATTAGATTTGAGGAAAATTTTTTTCTCTGAAAGAGTGGTCAGGCACTGGAATGGCCTGCCTAGGGAGGTGGTTGAGGCACCATCCCTAGCGCTGTTCAAGAAGCATTTAGATGAGGTGCTAAGGGATTTGATTTAGTAGCTTGGTGGGTAGGGATGGTGGTGTGAAGATGGTTGGACTAGATGATCTTGTAGGTCCTTTCCAACCTAATGAATCTATGAATCCATTAATCTTTTGAAGATGTTTTCCCTAAAAAAAAAAATAAAAAAAAAATAGCATTTTCTATGCCTCTTCTAATGATTCTGGCGTTTTCCCACATTGCACAATGAAACTCAAATCATCATCCATGCTTTATTGCTTTCAAGAACAGGTGTTACACTCATATATCAAAATTCCTTTCATCTCCTCTTGACCTTTCCTTCTTCTTAGATTTTCAGTATTTCCCTCTCAAATACTTTTGCAGAAGTAATGTTTTCTTTTGTAGCTGTATCCCTAAAGCCTGTATCTGGTGCAAGAATGCAAACAGCCCCTCTGTTCCAGTTCTGCAAGCTGGCACATTTCCCTAGTGCTATAGTAATGTAATTTGAGCAGTCAACAGGATGATACATCTTTTTACCTTTACTTTCTAACCATGCTGCAGAAATCTCTTGGGGAGGTCTGGGAATCTGTGGATACAGCTTCTGTTGCATCTCATTCTGTGTTTTGGTAAGAATATAGATATATATTTTGTTTTGTTTTGTTTAAAACAAAATACCCAACCTATATTTATAATCACATTTTGTGTTATTCTGTCCTTGAGGGGGCACCCTGGGATTTCAATTATTTGGCAGATGAATGACAAATAAGTGGTTTTAATTCAAGTCACATGTTTAATTTAATTTTGCGATCGTATTAGCTCCCATGATTAAAAAATAATGTATTTTTCCCCAAAGCTATTCTAAGCATATATTTGTTATTCTCGCTTCCTCTTTATACCTGTATTCCTTGTTACTTCTCTTTTCTGGTATTGCCTTTGATACATTTGGACTTAGCAAAGAAAATGGCTGATTGGTTTTATATATCTAAGCACCTTTTGTGGTCATTTCTCAGAGGAGTCAGTCTTCTTTACAGGATTTTTGAGCTGAGCCCACAGCTGGTACATGTTTACACCCTCCTGGAAAGCTAATGGTGCTTCATGTTTGGCTGTGTGAAAAAGAAATGCCTGAAAGTTTCCTCTGGCATGGGCAATTGTCATGGGGCATTATCAATTCTGCCTTGCAGGGGAAGCAAGAGGTAGATAGTGCTTGGGAATTTAAAGTAGGGAAAATCTAGTCACAGGAATGAGAATTCACCCAAACTCTGGGAGGAGTTTTAGGAGTAGCAAAGACATTTAGATAAGAATGCAGAATTGATGCGGAGAAAAAAACCCAAACTAAATCGGATGTTTGTTTCTAGTAGGTAAAACCCCTCTAAGCCTTCTCAGGGTCTCTTTGATGCTGACTCATGAGTGAGGACAACAGCTTAATTGGCAGGGAATGTTTGGGCTGTGTGGGGAAAATAGAAGGGATTTCAGAGCAGCCTGCATGCAGCAGCCTGGCTTTGTAGTGGAACAGGAGCAACTCTGCTTTCCCCCCTGTGCTGGATACAGCTCCCTTTTCAAGGCTTTCAAGGGGGAGTAGGAGAGAAAAGCAATCTTATGTACAACTTTCTTTGACTAAAGAAAGGAAACCATCAAGTATTCATGAAAGTGGGCCTGGGGTTAGACATACCCTGCTTTCAAAATATCTGTGCAAGTTTTGTTCTATTATTGCAAATCAATTCATGAGTTGCTGAGATTAATCCCAGGGTTTTTGCTATGCTAAATTCCAGTATAAACATATAAATTAGCTGATTCTCGAAGTGTTCCTTCATTAGCAATGAGTTCAATTAAATAGCAAATATCAAATACGTGTTCAGTGCCCACTCGGGGCTCGTTCTGGGGGGCTGCTGAGCTCCCTGATGTGAGACTGGAATTGCTTTGCATCTGCTGGGATGTGGCCGACACAGGGATCCAGAGCTTGCAGCTTGCAATTGCCTTTCATTTCCTTGTTTGTTGTTTAATTTATTTTCAGTTAATAATCTCCTTGTATTTTTCTAGTGATTTATGTTTGTGCAACGTGGCTGTAAAGTATTGCAGCTGTTTATGGAATGCAGTTGTAAATAATTATGGAGAGTGTAAAGCACTGGAGAGTCAGGACAAAATGTGTGCCATTCCATCCACTGTGCTGCTGCTTCTCATACAGTTATATGATCCTGAGCTAAAATTTGCTCAGGGTGAGTGCAGAAACAATGAGTCCCAACTGTGCAAATATTTTCTGCAATAATTAACAGAGTTTGATGCTTGTGTTCTTCACCTGAATTAAATCTGCATACTTTTATTGTTCTTCACCTGAATTAAATCTGCATACTTTTATTGGTGCTTTGTGGCTTTTTTGTCCTGTTTTGGTCAAGTGCAATGTGTTTAGTGGAACATGAGGGGAAATCAGTGGAGCAGACTCTATTCTAATGGCTACTATTATAAAAAAGGAAATAGTTTGTGGAACTTGTCAGTACTGGAAAGTCTCATTGGGAGAAAATCCAGTGTAACCTGGTCCTATCTAAACTGTATCAAAGAAGTCTCATTCTGTCTCACCATTTCAATGGTGTTTTGAATTATTTTCAGTGGTTTTTTTTTTTTTTTTTTTCAATTTCTGTAAGGCATTTTTCAATACTAGTGAAATGAAGTGCAGTTTGCAGTTCTGGTTTGAATTGGTAGTTCAGGACTTCTGGAAAAAAAAATAATTACTTGCTGTTTTTGTTGTTTCTTTTGGCATGGGGTGAGGCTGCTGTTGGAGACATTTTCGTTGAGAACAAGAAGAGTTTCAGCTGGAGTTTCCCATATGGCAGATGATCTGGTCTTTGACTAACTCAAGTACTTATTTAACTTTTCCATGAAGATTCTTGGATTATTGTAGGTATCAACTACAAATCCTAGCTTTCATGATGGTGTAATTTCTTTAAATGGATAATGGGCATTTTAACCACATTTTGCATGGAATTCGTTTGGAAGTATCTCTACACAGGGAGCTTGGTAATAACCAAACAGGGATTAGCAGGTGCTTTCCAAGTAATGCATGAAACCCGTTGTCAGAGGCACAGTAGCCCTCTCCCTGCAAATGGATGCTGGTGTTCCTCTTGTTCTTCACTTCAGTCGTGTCAATTTTCATCTTTGCTCCAGGTTACAGTCAAAAGAAGACATTTTGCAATCACAGCTGTGCTGTGAAGAGGAGGATTGCATTAACTTAATACATATTTCATAGCATATCTTATAAAATCTTATGCTTACATGGAGTGTACAAGGTCCACTATGTACAGACCTGCCATTCAGAGGGTACGTTTTAATTGCCATTACTGTTTTATTCTAAAATTCTGCAGAACTGGAGCTTGTCAGAAATTCAATTTAAGTTTCTGGTTATTAGTTATTCTATTATCATAGAATCACCAAGGTTGGAAAAGACCTCCAACCTCATCCAGTCCAACTGTCCACCCACCACCTATATTTCCCACTAAACCATGTCCCTCAATACAACATCTAAACAGTTTGTGAACACCTCCAGGGATGAAGATTTGAAGATTATGATATTAAACACGTGGATTTTTCTTGTTCCAGATGCAGAGTGGTTGAGGAAAGTGTTCTTCTAGAGTGATAATGTCTCTCTGTGGTTCAAGACCTCTCTGAATATCTCTAGAATGTAAACAAACAAACAAACAAACAACAACAACAACAACAAAAAAACAAAGAAAAAAAGTAAAAAAACCCAACAACAATAACAAAAAAAAAAAGGACTCTCATCTTTCTCATTCATCACTATAAATACATCCTAGTCACCATTTCTAAGAGACACTCTTTTACTGAGAACAGGGGACCATTCTCCATTCTCATTCGGGAATGCTGAAATGCTGAGTCCTACCGAGTTCATGTCCAAAAATAGAAGAGATCCTGGAGCCAGTGGGAGAACAGAAAAAAACATCTAGTTCCCTCCCTTCCTCTCTCTCTGCCTCATGCTGTCAGCAGGCAGTGCTGGGTGATGGCTTTGAGTCTGGACTCTTCTGGGCTCCCTGTACAAGCTGAGCATGAGTCCACCTGTTAAGTGCTCTGGGCAGAACAATCTGTCCCTGTGGCTGCTGATGGCAGCCCTGATGAAGACAATGACTGCGGATTGCTGGGCCCTACACAGAAGCCTGCAGGGGGCCCAGGTGGAGAGTTAGAAGTTCACCTGACCTTTAATTTTGTTCTCTGTGTGTGGAAGTATTGTTTCTTGCTGTTTTCAATCTTCAACTTTTTTTCTTTTTTTCCATAGAGTTTTTTTGTCTCCCCAGTGTTTTATTCAATGTAGAGTATCTTACTTGGGCAGACTTCCCACACAGAAGAGCTGAAGAGCCCAGTTCTCTCTTATTTTACATCATACAATCATTTCCATTTGCAAAAAGTGTCATTAAGTTGATACCTAATACGTATGTAGTGGGTTGTACAATGTTGGTCTAAGTATAACTATGTAATGTGCAAGGAAAATTGAAGTCCAGCCAATGCCTGCAACCTTAATGCATGCTGTGCTTTCTCTTTATATCAGGTTTAACCTTTGCCTTCAGTTACATGCACATGTACATGTTACAGGCAGAAGTGAATGGTTAACTGCTGAGAGAGTTCTGGAGTGAAATTCTGTTCTAGAATATTGCAGCAGCAGATGAAACTGAATTAGAGCCTTTTGCTGTACTAAATGATGTACTGACTTGTGCGAAGTGTTGGGGTGGTAGATTGAGCTCTCTGTTCGATTGTGGATTGGGACAACTGGTTTGTAGCTTAAAGGTGGTGTATTTAGGGGTCACAAGATTGTGTTTGAGTCAAGTTAGAAGTGGAAGAGGTTGGAAAGCAAGTTTGTTGTTGGATCCTGAAGGGCGAGCAGAAGTAGAATGGGGATTTGGACTTTCCAGTTTATTCTAGCATAGTTGAGGCTGCGTGGTTGTAAAGGTGGGATTAAGTGGGGGTATGGGGTTAGTGTTTTAGGCAGCAGTAGCCAGAGCAAGATTTACTTATGGATTACATACCTTCTATAAAGTTTGGTTAGCCACACTTTGATGGGACACAAAAGGTAGCTCTTCAGGACATCAGGAAAGGTAACTTAAGGAGTTAACGGGAATTAAATTCTTTGGGATTATATTGCTCCTTGTCAAACATGTCTGTTATTTAGGTCACATGGCAATTCATTGCTAGTTTTGTCACAAGAGTTTATGTAAGCTTGATTGAGACCCAAGGCACGAAGAGGAACCAGGCTGACTGCTTTTGACTGTGCTGAATCCAACTGTTCTAATTAGTATTTTTTGCAGGACAGGATCATGATGGTTTTGCTGAGTGTGGGCTGTGTATTAGGAGCTGAAGAGCTATGTTTACTATTTGTCTTCCAAGCCTGCAAGATGAGAATGAGGGTGACCCTGATCAGCCTGCCAGCAAATGATTAAGAGCTGCCAGGTTTGTGTAAGGGTGAGTAGGTGTTAGGATTAGAGTGGGACCTTGAGTGCCTAACACTTGAAAAGCTTGGTTTCTTTTCCTTATTCCCAGCCTGAGAGAGATTGTTATTAGCAGTAAGATGTGGAAGTGTTGACATCCTGTAGGAGATATGCATCCAAGCCTTACCTGTACATGGGTGTAAGATTAAAGCTGGTGTTAAGGATGGGACAAGAGTGACTGAAAAGCTGCATTCACTGTTGAACTCACAGGGCTAGGGTAGTGGCTGAGAAGGCAAACATCATTTATTATTAAAGTTGGATACTTCAGCTCACTGGATTGAACATAAACTGTGGAGTCAGGGCTGGAACTTGAGTAGAGTTCCACCTAGATTTTTGTCACTCTTATAGCTACCAGATGTATTTGAGGATGGGCCAAGCGCCCTTAGAGGCACAGAGCTGAATCCAAAGACTCAAGTTCTGAGACTTGTATACGGTCCAAGTAAGTTCAAAATGCAGATAGATTTAGTTCTAATTGTGCTTTTCTGTAGACAAAACCAGCAATCTGGAAATTCAAGAAATTCTACTTGCTGAAAAAAAAAATGTTTCAGACAAAATATACTGTATTCTAATCCTACATGCTTGTGGGAGGGGAATTCAGTAGAATAAAGATTTATACATGAATACTTTAATTTTAAACTGGCACAAGTTTTTGTTTCATTTCAGATATTTTCTCTGTCTTCCACTTAGAAATGCATTGTGAAATGTCTAGGGAAAGGATCTTGGTAGATAAACAAAACTGGCTTAGAGTGAGGGCTGAACAAATTAGTCTAAATATTATTGCACTGATGAGAGAAAGTAACACCAGTTCTGTGCTTCCCAAGGTTATCTTTTCTATTTTTTGTCTGTTTCCTGGTGGTTTAAATCAAAGTTGTATCTTTCTGAAAGGATCAGTATAAATGAGGTTTACTAGCATGGGCTTTTCTTTCAAGAAGATGGTGTAACAAAAATTTCTCATTGCTCAGTGCAGCAGGAAAACTACTGAATATAACATTCTTAGTTTTGCTGCAAATAGGAGCCGTTAATTATTTTTGTGTTCTTGCCTTCATGGTGCTATGTGTGAGTACAGGAGAGATTTGTACCAGGCTCTCTTGTCTATTCCTGCCTAGTTCAATATAACAACACCATTCTTTGAGGTAGTCCCATTTCAGCCTCATGCAGAACCAAACAGCCAGCTTCATCCTTTGCCAGACAGGCATGGGTTTTTAAGATCTTAGTAACAGCATCAGCAATGTGCATCTGTGTAAGCTGTAGTCTTGTGAGTACTGTAGAAAAGGGAATTGCCTCATCCAGCTCAATCTAGTGCCTTTGGCACTGGTTCATGCAGCCCTTCAGCATGCTGAGTAATGCAGACCTACTACTCCTTCCAAGCTTTGGAATCAAGGGGAAAGAGTACAACAGAAGACAAAGGTGAATTTGTAGGCTGAATCTGTAGGCTTTGGAGAGATTTATATTTTTCAATTGTTCAGGGCTGCCCTGAAATATATTCCTGAGGACTCTGTGAAAAATATATGGCTACTTTATTGAAGCACTTAGTAAGTTAGTGTCAAGCTTCCAGTAGGAAATGTCCCATGTGTGAATTCTGGCAAATTTGAAAATAGCAATCTATAATAATTTCAAGCTTGTACCTTGCTAAGGTAACTCTGTGAGAGTCCCCAGCTACCATTTACTGACAGGCTCATTTTTATTAGCTAATAGCAAACTTGAAAAAAACAGGCTTTTTCATTTCACCTCTGAGATGGAATGGAATAAGATACTCATGACTGAGTGGGAGACATTGAAATATGTTTTCTATATGTGATTTGAACTGATTTCTCAGGGCAAAGCAATGCATTTGTACAGTCAGTTCCAGTCAGATAATTCTTGTTTTCCAGAAATTAATGAGGAATGATGGGAAGCATTATATAAGGAGGGAGTGCAAACAAGGCTTTCAGTATTATGGAACACTAGCATCATTTCTAAAAGAATGAAGTACAAGGTGAAATGATAGCATAAAGATGTACAGGTAGTGGAACTACAAGTTTCTATGGAATCAAATCATATTTTTCTGACACGTTTTAACATTTGCAGGAAGATGCATATTTTGAAATTGAGAATTTGTTTCAAGAAATTCATAAGTAATAATTCAGATGTGTCATGTCTCAATGAATTCGTTTCTAACCAGATTGGCAGCTACCATAAAACATATTCAGTACTTCTTGTTTCCATTTTGTATAGGTGTTGTTTAACACTGACATATTGAACTATTGGTGGTGCTATAAGATTCAAGTATTCTGGTGTGGAGAGGCTGAAGGGGTTGATATCTAGAAATAAGTTCTCAAGAAAAGATCAAAACAAGCCTCTGAATTGCATAACAGTTGCTTGATTTTTTTTTCCCCTGTAGAAAACTTCTTTATTATCCCAAACCATTCAGCACTAAAAAAGGAACAACAGCACTTACCTTTCTTGTCCCATCTGCATATAACTAGTACAGTTTTATTACTTAAACATTCAGAAGGTCAAACTTGGAAGCATGTGAGACACTGCCTATGAGGGAGAGTGATTTCCTGATGTTTGGCACCTGCTTGTAAGTGTTCATCATTTGGGCTGCATGGATCCAGGCTTAAGCAATGTAGAAGCTGGGTGAGTTTGTACTGCCAGAGCATCGTTTGAGTGAGACTGGTATGTCTGATCTGGATTTCCCAAGTATCTATCATCATGCTGTTTGAGCAGATTAGAAACCAGCTAGCCTGTTACATGAAGTAGGATATTATCCACCTGATCAGATAACCTTGCTTGAAGGTAGTTGCCATGGATATCCTGGGTGACAGCTGAAGGAGTGTGGTTCAGTTTAGGGATGGGGAAGAGCTGGAGCCATACAGGGGCAGGCACTCCTTGTAAGGTGCATAAGTACATAAATCACTAGGTTTTTCTTTACATACAAAGAGAATTAAGAACACTTAACAAACCACATGTGTTCTATTACTTAAGTACCTAACTAGAACTTAAAATTTAATTTGTCTGCAGTCAGGGACAATATCTGCTTAGGACTGAAAAAAAGAAAAGAAAATAGTTTGTTGAAGTAATGTATTTCTTGGTTGCTGTTTATATGCCCAAAGTACAATAATCGTGTGTAGGAAAAAGATGCTTCTGACACATCAAAAAAAAGTAACCATGAGATCTTATGAGAAAGTTAAGATGACCACTACCTGTGAATATGTTTAGTTGCTGTTGACAATCCAGTAGGATGCATGAGGATTAACAGGCACTTTACAGATTTATCTCAGCAGGTGCTGAGATTAAGAATTGCAGAGAGCGCAGTTTTTCTCATTGTCTTTATTGAGTGGAACGTTCTCTCCTGTTGATTTTTTTTCATCATGTAAATTTTTATACTGAGTTCTGTAGAAAAGTTGCTCCTTCCTTTTTCAGACCTTGGCAAATCTTTTGTCTTGGCTTTAGAGGAGAGAGGCATTTGCTTCAGACTTGTCCATCAATACTGTGGGGCATCACTTATCAGCTCTTGCAATGTGTCCTTCACTCAGGTTGGACTTTGGATGCCTTTCCCTGAGCTCCTCACCCTGTGCTGCCTTTATACTTCATGGAGGGAAATCCATATGTTTAGGGCATGACTTTTGTGCCTGCTCTAGGTGTGTGCTTCAGGATGAGAGGAGTCTCAGTCTAGAAACTGTACTGAAAATATTCTGAGCTCAATAGAAGCACCTTCAGCCAGCATGAACCACTCCTTTGGGGGCTGGGGCTGCTGTGGATTGCTCTGCTCAAGGTTCTCTTGTTCAAGAGAAACCTTGGAGCCTTTTGGTAGTAAAGGAGGTTGTGGTAAAAGGTGCAGGGAGTTTGAATGCGATCCAGATGGTTTTGCAGGAGGGACTCGCCACATTTGGCAAATTCACTTGTTCTGGAAGTTCAGGTATTTTTGGTTGATGCAGAACTTTGCATCTTGATTTACTTATTTATTTATTAATAATTTTTAAATATGTGAATTGTTTATTATAGGGAAATCAGGAGTACTTAAATATGAATTATTTTTACTTGTTCTGAGGCATTTTTTTAATCTGTTTGAAATATCTAATCTCTGTGATTCACCACAGCCCCCCTAATCACTTGGGAGTGATAATGACTATGTGGAAATAATTACCTTTAATCTTGCAATTGGAAATTTGCTATCCTGCCTTCAGGCTGTGGGAACAGTGAGACTGGCTGCTGTCAGGGCTGATGTCTGCAGTTCCAAACAAAGTGAGTTGAAATTGTCTGTCATAATGATGGGCTGGTTTTGTAATTTCCTGACTGACACTTAAAATGCTGGTTAGTTCTTGAAATAAAATATAGCAGAAGAGGCAGGCAGGCTCATGAAACATGAATTGAGATTATGAGTGTCACACAGGCATTAATAGGAATAGATAGCTTGCTGTTCTGATGCAGCTAATTGGTATTTCTGGAAGGTATTTCTGCACTGATTGAAATGTTTAAGGCGAAACCTTAAATTATGGCTTTTTTTGGTCTTTTTTAAGCAAACTCACGCTGTGGGTTTGCAGTCTTTTTCTGAAAGACAGTTCACCCACACCTGGTTTTCACAATACTGTAGCTATTTGTGTAGGAAACCTTTACTTTGTACCATATCTAAGGAGGAGGGAGAAAAAATTTCTCCTGGTTTTATTTCTATTTGAGAATATGGGATTGGAGAAAAAATCCTCAGTGACTAAGTCCTGTTTCTTCCTGTCACAGACACCGCACCATCCAATTCCTTTTGGAAATGTACTTCACCTTAAAATTAGTTTACTTGTTTCTATAACCCTCTGTCTCATCTTTTCTGTGACATCGCTGCTGTGCTGATGAGGGATTTCCTGATTTTTCAATTCAAAATGAGCGATCGTGTTCCCATTTCTTTGTCCAGCTCTGTGTTTCAGCTTGAGCAGCCCCTTTTCCCCACCATATTTTATTAGTGGGAGGTAGTTGTGCTGTGCCTCCCACTCTCTAATCTACTGGGCTGGTTGTACTAGGGCAATCTCTGAATCTCTGCTAGATGAGATGTTCTGCTTCCCTCTTTGCCATTCCAGACCTGTTCATCATCTTTAGCTTGGGTTTATGTTCTCAGGTAAGGATGACTAGAATTGCACATGAAATGACAGCTTTGAAAGTACTCTGATGAACAAATCGGCTTTTATTTCTACAGTGCCTGATGGTGGTGGTATGTCAGCAGCCACTAGCATATGTGTGCAATCATACTTGAGTAAATTAGACCAGATCACACTCCTGAGTTAATGAGTGAGGGTAGAAGAAGCAAGTAGAAACTCTCACATTGGTTTGGATACTTGTTCTGAGATGCTTGGAAAAGGCATGCTAATAAACTAGGCCTTTTGTGCCAGGGCTTGGTACACGTTGTCTTGACAATGTTTGCCAATGTTGCTGGATTTGAAAAACGGACCTTTCATGAGAAATACTTGCATGGCTTGTTGATTCAGACAGTGTAATTTAATTTGCACAGGTATTTCTCACTGCTGGTTGCTGAGAGAGGGATAGTCTTTCCTCTCCATATTAGAGGTGTCGAGAGCTAGCTGCCAGGCAGAAAAGGCTGCCCTTGCTGAATGGGAGATAGATTTGGACCATCAGTTAGTTTTCCAATGGCAACTGTAGCAATTAAACCAGATAACGTAGATTCTCTTAAAATTAAGTCTAAGCAATGAGCTCTTGGTTTTACCTTCTGGTTACCAGGTTGAGCTTTCCTGCAATTCCTGTTTCCATAAATATTATCTGGGTATTCAGCTGTGCCCTTTAGCGAAGTGCTGATGAAAGGCACAATCTGATCTTCCCATGTCCATGGGTGACGAGCTCACCTGAGGCCCCAGGAAGGAGCAGCTACTGAGTGTTGCTCCCTCCATGCTTGGGTCTGGCTAATGGGGCCTTGTCCCCAGCCACCACCACTCCTCAAGGCAGGGAAGAGCTCAGATAAATGATGAATCCGTATGTTATCAAAGCAGATAAGGGTAGTCATTTTGGAATTAAAGCAGAATTAGTTTCCTAGTGGTAGAACTGGGTGGGATGAACTGTTGCCTAATCCAGATGTAGCTCTAGGCTGCAGGCACACTGCCCGAGGGGCACTGTCATTGCTCACCCTTACTTTCTCTGCAGACCAGCTCAGGTCCTGCAGTTCAGCACTGTCACTAACATGCTGGGGTCACTGCCATCCTACAGCAGATTGTGTGTGTTTGTTTGTCTAAGCCTTCTATTAAGTCAGTGATGGTTAGTTGGAATTGTATTCTTCTGTCCTGTAAGCTGAAACTCAAAAGCTACTCCTGATATATAAAAAAAACAAGACAATATTTTGCATCACTATATGTTAGTTAAATCACGTCAAAGATTTCCTCTTTGCAATTAAAATTCTTCAGCAGAAAGAGTTTTCTTTTACCTTTTCACCTATAAATACGTATATAAAACAAATTGTTGCTCAGTCCTGCTAGGATTAGAACAAGTGGTTTGATTTTTTCAAATAAAAGTGTTCTGAATCTGGCTGTAGATCACTGCATGCTTTGCATACTTTGATCAGTTATATTTCCATTTTGGATTTTGGAATCACTACAGCTCAGAATATATGGCTTTTCTTTAAACTAATGTAAATATTTCCTTCCTGTAGCTATAAAATTTAAATAATAGGTTAAATAGGCTAAACAAAACAGGAAAAGACAAGCAAATGATACAAGGGAGCACAGAATTATATGTAGGGTAGAACCTAGAATACAGACATAGGCAAACAGAATTTTCATGTGGTTTGGACACAGGCCATGTGCACTTGGAGATTGGTAGGAGCATGATGCACATTTCTGTAGCCAGGTTCCCACAGAACCACAAGCTGTGGATCTGTTTCTGCAATGTGATTTTCTTGAAGGTTGTTGTTGGGAAAGGGAGGTTGGAATTGCAGAAACAGATATGAGAGGAAATGGTCACAAACTGAAGCATAGGAAGTTCTGCACAAATGTGTGTAAGAATTTCTTCACAGTGCAGGTGATGGAGCACTGGCACAGGTTGCCCAGAGAGGTGGTGGAGTCTCCTCTGGAGACTGTTCAAGACCCACCTGGACACCTACCTGTGCAACCTGGGCTAGGGAGCTGCTTTTGCAGGGGGGTTGGACTCGATGATCTTTAGAGGTCCCTTCTAGCTCCTACAGTTCTGTGATTCTGTGATTTTTGTCTTGAGCAGCAGGGTCTGGTAGCCTTGCTTCACATTTACATATATATATGATTTAGGGCATGGATTTATTTTTCACTTCTGGTAGAATCTGTAGTATGAATTAGAAAAATTATCCCTCTCAGTAGCAGTCTACAAATAAGCCAAGAGCTAAATGCAGGGACGAGACCTTTTCTGAGATGGAAATCACTGTCAACATAATGGCAGTCACTGAGAGCAGAAGTACTTGCTATTTTCATTACAAACTTATCTGTTCTTTTGACTCATCCTTACGTCAATTTTTCATTAACTTCAGTGAAACTAATTCCAATTCATACAATTCCGTGTAGTATACAATGTGCTTTCCTTAAATCGTGTTGAGAACCATGGAACACCCAAAATCTGAACTGCATCATCTCTGCATTGCAATTGATTTCTTTTTCATGACTTTTGTTACATCAGCCACAAAACATGCATTATGCCATAAACTTTGTTTTAAAGGTTTTCAAGCTTATGCATTAAAGTAATTTAGTTTGGTAGAAGGCATTTATGCATGTTTTCTGGTGCTGTTGGAATTATTTAAAATAAATGCACCATTTCTTGCTCAGCACTTGGAAGCGAGCAGTTTAGAAGCAGTCTGCAGCGGAACTTTCTATTGTATAAAGCTGTATTTTTGGTGAGATTTTGAAATATAGATGAAGATCCATCTTTCAGAAGTTATTTTTAATTTGTATTTTCTTTGTAGAGGCATTTACTTATTTCTGTCAAACTTTGGGTTCTAAGAAATATTTTTTCCCAGAATATTAATAGGATAAATTTCATGAAATCTGAATCAACAGCATTATTTTACAATAATTTTTATTTTCAAATAAAATGGGAGGAATATCTGATTTTCTACATCAAAGTTTATTTGAAGCTCTTGTTTTATATCTCATTTAGAATGGTTAAGTTCACTTCTCTGTGCATTGCAAACAGTTGTAGATAATGCTTTAATATATTTGCTGATGTAATCTTAAACAAACAAACAACACACATACCAAATAATACCACTCCCAAATAACAACATAAAATGTATAGAACTTAATGAACACAACTGGACAGATAATCCACTGTGACATACAAGCCACTGTATCAGGCTGTATTCCTTCATACTGCTTTTAGAAGTGGAAATAAGGCACAATGAACTGAGTGCTGAGACCATGTTTTTATTACACTAATATTGTTGTTAAGCTTATTAGTGACAGTGTTTTATAAAACTCAACAAGTCCTGAGAATGGCTGTGTTTTTAACTCCTGCGTACCTTTCATGACAAGATTGTGTCAACCCACAACAAAGAATTTTGTAACCAACTTGAAAGTAGACCAGCGTTACCTTGAGACTGATATCTTTGCAGAGCATATGTTCTCTATATTGAAGCAGAAAATGATATCTATGTACTAAGCCAGCACTGTGGTCTTTCTAGAGGTTATCTCCTCTTCGGTTTAGAACTAGAGCTACCTTATGTTTTACCACAGGTCCTTTTTTTTTTTTTTTTGATTCCTATGTTGACAACGCTCATGGGACCTTGACCTCCTTATAGTTTTGCTGGCTTTTTTAACAGATGGCAGCAGCAAAAATAGATGTAGTCAAATCTGTTATACCACCTTCAAGTTGTGCTTCTTGTCTCTTGAATCGTCTGAGAGAATCCAGTTGTGGTACAAACTGGTGGTAAGCAGCAAGATGTGGGCATCAACAGGTTATAAAAAGCACTAACTAGCTATCGGAGGAGTTAATATAAAACTGCAACTGCAGTGGTGCAAGTAGGCTCTTCTGCATACATTAATGAAGAGTTTGTAACAGCAGATGTAGAGTATTAACTGACGAAACTGAAGCACCAGTGGATGCATTAATCACTGCTCCATACAAGGTACAATAGGAAAACAAGAGAAAGCAAAATTGAGGTTTTCATGCAAAATAAAGCTCAGGAGCTTTTTATACACATAATGCTCCATTAATGGGGAGACTTCAGGCTTTGCAGTATTAAGTTTGGCATTGTTATTTATGATTAATATTTGACACAACAAAAAGATATCTTCCCTCTTGTAAATGGAGGCTGAAGTATCAGGCATGCATGGGCTCTCAGTAATAACTCAGTGGAATGCGAAGTTAAAGCAGTGAGACTAGACAGCAAGATGAAGTTCTGTGCCACGAAAGAGGAAACCTATCATGTTTTAAACAAGTATTTCACTGAGACAGATGTTGACTTCTGCCCTGACTTTTGTTTAAAATCCTTCATCCATTCTGACTTTGAGTGTTAAAATAAATTTGATTCTGTTCAGCTGAGTGCAAATGCAGGCACGCATGCATGCGCACTTAAGCTTGCAACCAGAAGAGAATATTTGATCCTAATTGTTCAATTCGTTGAAAATAATCCTAAAGCAAGTCAGAGAGATTAGTATTTGCTCTCTGTCAGTCAGATGTCTAAAAGTGCCCTAAAAACAGTATCTGTGCCTGAAATAAATAACTTCAAAAGAAAGACTTGCCAAGTACTTATGGATAAGGGGTAATGTATCAGTAACATTTAAAGGATTTTCCTCCAACATTTTTGACTGCTAAGGCACTTAGTTACTCCACTAAAGCCTTAGTTGCTTTTCTTTTTACTGGAAAATGTAATAAGAATTGCTTTCGGGTGCAAAGGCTTCCAAATGCCTTTCACAAAGATAAAATCCTAACTACCAGCTTCGCTGTTACAGCACCATAAATTTTAATTATCTTGACTTCTAATCTGTTAAATATAGATAAGATTAAAACTGTTCTTTGCCTTTTAGTTCTTTTTTTTTTCCTACATTTTCCTCCTGATTAGCTTCGTTCAGTTATTGGATGGATGGAACAATTCATTATACCCACAAAATTTCAATCCATGTGGCATAACAAGGCCAAATGAAATTCTGCTGTGAACACTCAAACAGGCTCACATGAATACTGGAAAAAATAATACCAAGATATAATTTTTCATTTCATTAGTTCATAAATCCATGGGAATATACTTTAGATCTGCAGGCATTCTGTTCTGCTGTAGAGTTTTCAATTACAAGAACTTGTCATTCCCACCATATTAAAGTTTCATGCAAAATGTATTCTTTTCAGTAAGACTTCCATAACGTCACAAAACAACTTTGCTTGCTTATTGCTTGATCTGTGGACAAAAATATTGCCTAACATTTGCTTTAATGAAGTTGATACAAAGCTGCATGGCACTGCCCCTTGCAAGTTTGCATGCACAGTATCTCAGTGACGTCACTAAGCACCCACTGAAATGTTTACCTTTAATTACTTAACAACATAACGTGCTGAAATTCAGGGCACTGTTGGATGTTAAATACTGCACTTCACTTGCTGAGAGCAAGTATACTGAGCTGATATGGCTCAGGGCAACACTGGATCTTAAAGCTAAAGAATAAATTTTCAACCGTTGTGAAGATATACACAGTTAAGTGTTTCACAGAGGGTGCTGAGACAATAAAGTATGGTGCAATCTGCCATTGAGGTCCACATTCTGCGTCATCAAAAAACTAATTGGGTCCTAATAGATTTTCTCCTTTTTGACTGCAGCTGAGGTAGAATATATTTATAGTTCACCACAGCTACCTACAGCCATAGCAGTTTTGGTAAATGTATGAGATGGGGTAAAGTGGTGTGAGCAGCAGGTGAATGCACAAGGCAAATATGTACTCCTAACTTAGTTTGGAAAGCAAGTTGGTATAAGCTTTTCATAGACAAATTGGACATCAAACAGGACTGTGGATAGGCAAGGTGATTGGAAAAGCAGAATCAAGTGGGAAACAACCCTAAGAATGATGAAAGACTTTCAAAGTGGAAACAGAGAAGACTTTTGTGGTTTGGAGTTATCAAGCAATATGAAATCTAGGTTGGCAGAACAAATGGTTGAAAACTCAGACAGCGTACCGCTGGGGGGAAAATAATATTAACGCACCTCAGAAATATTGAAATTCAACTAGCACTGAGCAAAAAAAAAAAGAGTTTTTAAAGGTTTCAAATATATGTTGTTGCCTGCAAAATCATACTAGAACACTAAGAAAAAGGTTTCCAGAGAAAATTATTTTTTTCCATTTGGAATTCTGCAGTAATCATCTCCTTCAAAACAGTTTTTGCCTATGATAGAAAAAGGAACTACAGAAAAGTAACTTACTGAGTGGAAAAGGAGTGAATCTTTCCTTTATCACTTGGAAGTACTGCATGTAAATCTGACGATAGCAAAGCTTCATGATTACACTGGAGAATGTGATTATCTTGAGTAGGAAAAAAAAGGAAAAGAGAGGGAAAAATAACACAGAATATGATGCTCCATGAGAAACGCTTCAGCTAGTTGATACTCAGGCTATTGTTTTGAAAGCATCAACTGTCTTCTGCCAAATTACAAACAAGTACGATGAGCATTGCTAAAGCTAACCCTTGATACAACATGAAGATTCTCCCTTGAGAAAAGGACAATAGACATGTTTCATATGGGAACCAAACTGATGGTGGTTTCAGATGTGTCAGGTGCTAATGATTTATTTCTTATAAAATGATGGAATTTGAATTCCTTTCAAAGTTTAGGTCTAGGTTAATTTTTCAGTACTAGTTTAATAGTGTTGGATGACCTAACTCAGAACAGATGAAAGCAATCAGTGACTGACTGCACAGATCTGTGCATAGAACATTCAGAGAGCAGCTCTGAAAAACTGCATGTGTTTTAAAGTGTTAGTTAAAATAGTTGGTTGCCTTTTGTTGGTGAGCCAGTTGCAGAGACAAAAACATGGGTAGCTACTGTAGTAGATAAGAGACAGCACCCTTTAAATGAGTAATCAGAATGGCTTTGCTGGCATGGAGTTTAGCACAGGTTAAACTATTTGGCCTCGTCACAGATGCAATCAATCTGCTTTTGGTTTGAAGGCTAGAGTCAGTGTGAAAATCTTCATACACCAGCTCAGACTGCATTGTAGCTCTTGGTTTCCAAGGCCTGTTTATACATCTCTGTCTCTTATAGTCAATGGAGCTGTGTCAGAGGCCTGGTGACTATTTCTTCTTGTCTGACATCAATCAAATTACAGTCTTTGCTGTTTTGTAAGTTTAAGTGAAAGTTCACAAAGATGGAAATCAGCATGGTTTTGTTTTTCAGCTGTTCTTATGCTGTTTCCAGGTGGGGAAAAAAAATCTTTCCTCCTTAACCTTCAGCAGTTAAAATGAAGTTGAGTTTCTTGGATCAAGTTACTTGGGAATCAAGCAAGTTTTAAAATTTGAGATGAAGCATGCAAGTTCAAAAATTGATTCCAAAGGTAAATGTTTTGACTGAGCCAATATCATGGTTTTATGATTTTTGGTATTGGTATTCCACATCACAACGTCATGTAGTACATAAAGATTTAATGCTCCAGCTCCATGGATCATTGATAGTTCTGGGTATACTTGTCTCAGAAGAGAAGAAGAACTACATTCCCCAGAGGACTTTGCGATGTTTTGCATTTTTACGTATTTCTGCTCAAAGGGAAAGATAAAAACTGTCTGCAGTCATGGGATGCTCTCTTTCCTTTGGGATTGACTCAGCAGTGGGTGCTCGCTGCCATCTCACCTTCATACTCATCTTCACCTTAGCATAAGGCCTTCGGTTTATCGGACACTCTCTTGCTCATTTTATTTGATTCATTAGACTCAATTCCAATTATATTGTATTACATTGTGTTATTTTGCTTTCTGATATCTTATTTAGGAGATTGGCTTTCCTCCTCAGATCGTTGTCACTGTTTTGTTTCTAGGCCCATCTCCCTTTTCCCTTTCCCCCTTCCCCTTTCCTGGGGCATGGGTCTGCGGGTCCCCCACACCAATTGTCACGGAACCGGGCTGAATCAGCCCGGTAAACCGTTGACAGCCAATAATGTTATGTGGTGAGCCCAGCTGTGAAGAAAAAAGATTTGGACTGTCTGAGTTATGCTTTAGATCCTTTTAAAATGTTGAAGACTTAGAAAAGTACAAAGGAATACTGGATGTGGGGAAGATGATGAGACAACAGGAAGGATATATTTAATTTAATGATGGCACATAGCTGGGAATGGGATAGGTCTTGCTATTAATTCCAGCTTAATTCCAACTGGCCAACACACCTTTGGATATCATCACCATTTGTTAATTGACACAGCCTTTGGAAAGCACTATGAATTTTGCTGGTGACTTGCCAAACCTGCTGTGCCTCCAGATGGATGAAAATAGAGGCCCGTATTTTATTAGTAATTGCAGGCTATGCAAATAAGAGCCAATTGAATTAAACTGTAAATGATCAGCAGTCTGTGCTCTGTGTGCCCTAAGGAGTAGGAGAAACCCACGAACAGTACAATTTGGAAAATAAAAAAGTGGTTTCTAAGATGAGTTTAGACTTCTGGGATTTTCCTGACTTCTCAGCCATCACGAACTTTGGCTTTCATATTGACTTAAATATTATTTACATTTACTTATCTCAATGTTATACAGTTCTGTTTTTTATGAACAGTGCTTCAGGAGGTATAAATGTGGGGTAGGACCAGTTGGTGGCAGAGAAGTCTAAGGCAGATGTGCTAACAGTTACAGAAAAACATGTACATTGGGTCCTTTTGAGCAATTTTCAGTTATTCTTAGCACTCAGATGGAACAGTTGATGTTCAATGCTTCCCAGTACTGATGCTCAGTAAGGTGGGATTACAGGGCTAGTTTTACAAATAACTTGCTTTAGTTTTTTCACTGGCTTGGAAATATCCCAAGGAAGTTTCACAGTGGCAGTTCCTGTGAAAGCTCATCTGGGGAATTCAGGGAAATAAATGTACTCTGAAGTGTCACCTTGTTAGATGAATGATGTGCAAACAAACAGTGGTTCAGAAAAAATCCGATTTCTGCATTTTAATGGTTAGAGAAACATCCACTTAAAACTATTTCTAAACAGTTAGAAATTGTTGTTTTAATGTAAAAGCAAGATATTTGAGAAAGAATTAGCACTATTTACAAGGCTGTATTTAGCTTGGAATAAGGTGAAAGATGCAAGGTGAGGTCTTAGCAAATGGTTCTTTCTAGCACAAACTGCCTGGGGCTGACTGATCTCTGTGATTCAGCTTTTCCAAGATTGACCTAAACTGACACTGTGTCAATTGTTCAGGCTGGCAGCCAAAGCCTAATTAGAGGAAAAGATATTCAAGGCTAACTGGATAAGTTTAGTTTTTTTCTTCAATACTGTGGTCTTGAAACAGGGGGAAGAAAGAGGCAAAGTATCACTGTGATAGACTGTGTTGAGAAATTTATAGTATATAGCCTATATTAAGCTACAATTCTCAGATCATCTAACATACTAAAAACTCTAAATTTGGAGAATTTTTATTTGGGTTCATAGTTCCTCAGGCATCTTTTAAAAAGCCTGGAACTTTGTCACTCAATTTTCATATGCTTTCTCTCTTTAACCTTACAAGTTGGAATGGTACATGTTTGGCATCCGTGGAAGAAACCTTCATACTGATTTTCCCAACCAAAGTTTTACCCTGTTCTCCACACCCTCCTTTTTTTGCCCCAGTAAAATAGCAGTACCGTACAGTCTTGCTTTGGTTTTCCTCCTCAGAAGCTTGTGAACATGGGCCTATATTTACTTGGTTGTAGGACTGCCTGGGGTGTGTCACCCAAAAGCAGCTTTTGGACCTGAATTATGTTTTTCTCTTTGACCATAAAGTCCTAGCAACAAGTTCCTGTGATGTTGATAATGTTGACTACACCACTTCAGGCTAGTGTAGTCAAATAGTGGTGTTAGACATCTGCTACCCCTCACATCAGAAGCAAATGGCTGATAGATAAAGCTGTGGATATATTTGGCCTGGCTTTACATATTGTGAAGGTCCTTTAATGTTGCCTTGGTGTAGTAAATACTCCAAAATTCTCTTCACCTAGATGGTGAAGGACTGACTGTTCAGCAGTCTTGTTAGCTCTCGTCCCTGCTGCCTGAGGAGTAGGCAGGCTGTGGAACATCTTGTAAATGCATTCTCCTTCTGGGAAGCTACTGAGAGAACCCCACTATTTTTTTCCTGTTTAATGGGTTCCCAACACTTGAGTGCAACCCAGTGTCAGGGTGTACCACAAGTGCGTAGATCATTCTGGGCCTTGCCTGTATCTGTTTCCGTCTGTGCATGAAAGAGATTATGAGATAGATGCAATTTATAAACCACGTTGAGAGTCAAAGTTTTCTCTGTTTTGTCATGGCTGTCTTGCATTAATTTCTAAGCATCTGTAAGATAACACTGAGAGAGGTTTGGATAAATAGAAAGATTCTTGACAAAGTGCTCTTAGGTGAATTAAAAAAGTAAAGTTTCTCTGAGAAGAGAAGAATCTTCAGGAGATGCTTTTCTTAAACAATTGGTGCCATTGTCAGCAAGAAGCTAGCTTCTCCAAACAAATGCATGATTGTTCATTAATAGCTATTATAACTGCAGCGTACCACTGAGGTATTTTTCTAGGTAGGGGGCTATATAATAAGGCAGCAGTTCAATAAGTGGAATGAGAAAGAATAAACATAAAAGTGGAAATGATATAGCATTAAAGAGATAAATTTTTATGATGTAATATTTTTTAGTTTTGAAGGAGCTGTAATTTCACTGCTGCTGAGAATATCTAAACAAAAGCTTTACAAATTTGAATTCAGAATTCTCAGTACAATTACCCATAGAAAAGAGGATCTGAATACATGTTACGTGTTATCAGAAATAATTTTATTTTCCTAGAAATAAATACAGTACTTGATGATAGTTGATACTCATTATTTATGCAAGGGCAAAACCTTCTCATATTTTCTTTTCGATGTCTGCAGACAGCCTCTATCTAAAAGCACATAGCATAGATGGGGAGGCGATGAGGATGAGAGCTAGTCAGCGCTTTTGCTAATGACTTGGCCAAGGAGCAGGAGAATGGCCTTTTTAAATCCTTGGAGAAGATGAAGCAGAGAGGGAGCCAGGAATATGCTGGAGATAAACTTAGGATTAGAAGTTGTCCTGACAGACTGGAGGTTTAGTCTGGAATGAATTAAATTTCATCAGCAGGTGGAAAAATGAAGCCTGGTACTTAGGAATAAAATAGGCGGCATGGGGAGAGCTGACTGGATGGCATCTGTACAGAAAAAGATGACTATTTCAGATGGAAGACTGTAAAAAGCGACTATAAGAAAAAAGAGGACAGATTCTTTAGGAGGGTCTGCTGTGACAGGACAAGGGAAAATGGTTTCAAACTAAAAGATGGGAGATTGGGATTGGATATGAAGAGGTTTTTTACAATAAGAGTGGTGAGGCATTGGAACATGTTCTCCAGATATGTGGTGGATGCCCTGTCCTTAGAAACGCGGAAGGTCAGGCTGGATGGAGCTCTAAGTACCTGATGTAGATGTAGGTGTCCCCATTCATTGCAGGGGAGTTGAACTAGATAGCCTTTAAGTGTCCCTTCTCTCTCAAATAATTCTATGATTCCATGCTTTATTCTGCTTCTTCTAGGGCATGGTACCAAATCCAAGAAATCAGTATATAAAGAAGTAAAGAGAGCTGTTGGAAGTGTGGAAGCACAGCATGTGAGGAAGATGAAGCGAAGGATTTTCTTTAGATTGAAGAAGAGAAGACTTAAAGGATTTGTCCTTTGCACATATTTATCATCTTTTGTCGGGTAGGAGCGAACAGCCTGTTCTGCCTGACTGCAGTTGGTAAACTGAGAATGAACAGGCTTAAACAGAATGGAAAAAGTTCAGAGATATGTACTAGGATTTTTCAACAAAGATACTGAAGTGGTAGTATACAGTAGGAAGACAGAAAAATCTGTCATATGAAGTCTGTAAGACTAGCTTGGAGATACACATCAGGAATGACATATGTATGGCTGGTTTTGCTGTAGGACAAAACTCTACATTTGGTCCTGTAGTGAGGTGATTTTTCTTTCTGTCTGTGCAGCTTTCATGTGTATTCAGCAGCATAATAACTGAAAACAATACCTTTCCACCCCAAATTACATTACAGGAGAGAATAAAATCAGTGGTGTTTGAGAAGCTTACAGAAAAGGCAGAGCAATCCAAGTGGAAGATGAACAGAAGCTTTGTCCCCCCTGTAGGTGTTTTGATCAACGATCTTTCCTGTATACATATTAATCAGCCAGAGTGGTGAAGAGAGGAACAAGGAGGCTGGACATCACTGTGTGCTGGTGGCAGAATTTATGTCTTTTGCCACAGAATAATCTTTCTAGCTCTGCATAAATACATCTTTGGTCCCCTCCTCAAAATCTGCTCTTTTCCATACTTCCTGGCTTTTTGCAGTTCTGTCTACTTACTCATGAAGAAACTGGAAATGCTTGCACTGTCAGCAACCAGACATCCCAAATGGATTTTCTAATTTGTCTCATAAAACCAGGTAAGATGGCGTCTCATAAAAGACAAAGACTGAAATGCAGCATGTGAATGAGAGCTCAGAAAGGGTTAAAAACAGGGCAAACATTATGGTCCTTGTCACCTTTCCTGTTGAAACAAGTTGATTCTTGCATTTGAATTTTAAATTTTAAAGGTACATGATGTTCCCAGGCTGCTTACCTGAAAAAATGTAAAGATTGGAAAGAAAAAGCAGACTCCAGTGGAGTTTGTATATGTTGCCTGCTAGCTGCGGGCAGATGCTTGCCAGTTAGTTGAAAGAACAAAGGCTGTATGTTCCCAAAGATGTGCAGTTTCTTTGAATCAACTAAAATAGTTTCTGCTGTTCTTAAATTCTTATTCCCTGCAAAAATGCCAATTACTTCCTCTACGCCTACCTGCCTATTAGGTGTGGGATTTACTATTTGACTAGTTGAGAACCTTTTGAAAGTTACTTTCTAGTGATACAATGAATTCAATGTGAATATTTGCTGGAATAAACAAATCTGTTGGGTTGTGCTTTCCATTTGATAGATAAAGTGTCTTTCTTCAGGCGTTTGGTATTAGAGATTTCCTTTTGTTGTCTGTTTATGTTAGCTTTACAGTACTTCAAGCTTTTTAGCTTCAAGCACTGTGCAAGAACTGCCAATCAGTTTCTATATTTAGAATTTATTATAAAATAGGTGCATGGCCTTAAAATGCAAAAAAAAAAAAAAAAAAAAAAAAAAAAAAAAAAGGGTGTTGGACAAGCTGTTCATTAGAGTACCAAATTGTTAATATTTTACTATTTGGATGTATTCTGTTCTGTGATTAAAAAAAAAACAACAACACATAAAAACACAGCATAAAAGTACAAGGACTTGATATTTTTAAAACAGAACCATAGCAGCGTGGGCTCCATGGCTCACCAGAAATGATACTAGAAATTGAGGCTGTCTTTTCACTCTGAAGTTGGCCAAAACTCTAAAATTTGTGCCCTGGAAGGTGCAAATTGTGTGTGGAAGTTTGACACCTATTTGGATTCCATCAGGTTGAAGGAATCAAAGAATAAACTGAAAAGCATCCATTCAAAATGCTGCAGAAATACAGGCCTGTGATAAACAAAGCCCAGACTTGGAAGGAGATACAACTGGTCATCTCAAAGCATGTTGCGTCTCAGAATTTTGCCTCTTGTATGAAAACATCTCCTTTGCAAATAAACATTTATGGCCAACCATCTGCTCACTCAGCCATCACATCCTGCAGAGAAATAGTCAAAGAAAAGGATAATGAAGTCAGGTAGGGGTAGCTCTGTAATTACTACTGTGAAGTAGTCTATGTATCAAATTAATTTGTTTCTTGATACTAAATTTGTTCAGACCAGGAGTTCTCTAAATAGAGGAAGAAAATGACCACTTATAAAATCTTCAATTTTGTTGTTTTGGAGCTTGAAAAGACTGCTAAATTCAGCTTGCATTGTGTGAGGATGTTGCCTACCCAGGGGAAAGAATAAACTGAAGTTAAAAGCATCACACTGTGGTAAAATTGCTATGGGTTTTTGAGTTGCCATAACCAGTTCAACTGCCCTGAAGTTAAATCTTCATCTCTGAACACTTTGTGAAATCACACGTCAGAAGGTGAGCAGAATTTTGACACATAAGAACACTTCTTATCTCCATCAGCCTGCTTTCGAGTTAACTTGTCTATCCCTGGTCATTAGACTTGCATAAGGTTCACATACACTTTATTCCAGCAATGCCATTGCTCTAAGCAGTATACAGGACTTCAGAAGGCTTGAACTCTTTTCTTCTCTGGTGGTCAGTGAGATACCTGCGAGTTCTTTTCATGATTTCATAACAGATAATATCTAGCATTCCCTTTTTTATACCCATAGAATCTCATAAGATGCTGGTTCTTCTAAGAAGGTGATGCTTTTACGAAGGAAATAGTTTCAGACTCCTTTGAAAAACTGACTTTCAACATGAGCCTCACGCACCAACCACAACTTCAATTTTGACTCATTTTTAGTATCAAATTTACCTGAAACTTCTGGGGTTCTAAAATGTGCCAAAAATTGCCTACCCTGCCCACTACTCTGCTATCAGTGCTGAACAAAGTAGATGTAGTGCAATATCATGAAGGACTGTTTTTGCAAGGCTCACTTAGATCAGAAGTGAAAGTTTCTGAAAGTGTGAATAGGAAGCTGTCAAGAGCTTTTAGTTGAGTACTGAAAACGGAGGCAGTGGAGTAACTTCAAACAGGTGCTCACGCTTGTCAGCATTTAGTTGGTTTCTAATTTTCTTTAGAAGAGGATCAGAAAAGTTTGATTATAATATTTTTAAAATGTTGGCGTTTTATGCATGGTTAACAACCTGAATTAGCAGGCCTCCTATTGCCTGTCTCCGAATAGTGCCTTACTTCCAGTTCCTTGCACCTTTCTACCTTTGTCAGGGTGAAGCCTTCCACATACCTCTGCGTTTGCAAAAATTACACCCTCCTCCTCCCTGAGGAAGAAGTTATTATTAGCAGAATTCCTTTCTGTGCTGAAATACAGTTTTCTCCCTAACACCTAGTTTCATAGTTTTAACCCAGTCAATGTTTCTCTAGCCACAGTAATGAAATACAAATGCCCATGGTGCAACAACAATACAAATATGAGTGACACCACTGAAAGTATTAGGATAAATACAACTATTTATTACTTGCATTGGAATGAACTATTTGATAACTTCTCAGCAACAGCTAAACTAAGACATCTCTGTAGCTTTTATGGTAAGGGAAGATACCACTAATAAGAAAGCATTCTAATCTGTATTCCTTCGTTCCCCTTGTGTTGTCTTGATGATTCAATAATTAAAATAAAAAAAAGTAAATGAAAATGAAGCACTAAACCAACCATAGCCTGTAACTAGAAAAAAAGGCAGCTTAAGCCCTAGTGGCATTTATAGAGGATGCTCACAGCATCCCATTTACATGTTTTTTAACAGGAAGCTTTTTCTTCACCTTCTGGGGGCTTTGGGCACACAGATAAGCTATGACATAGTTAAAGTAATATTGTTTCCCCCTACTCAGCACTTTGTTGAATTTAAGTATTGTTCTAGGACATTAAATAGCAATAAAACAAGAGGGAGAGGCCTCATGATGCCCTGGGGTGTTCAGGCTGGATATTAAGAAAAACTTCATCTCTGAAAGAGTGGTGATAGATTGGCATGGGCTGCACAGGGAGCTGGTCCCTGGAGTCATCATCCCAGGAGGTATCCAAGAACAGTGAAGATGTATCACTGAGGGACATGATTAAAGGGCAGTATGGGTGGTAGCCTGATAGTTAGACAAGATGATCTTAGAGATCTTTCCAACCTTAATGATTGTGTGATTCTAAAAAATCCGAAGGCTTGCTTTTGGTACTTACTTCAGGAGAATGTTGTAGTTTTAAGGAAGAATAGTTACTTTCTTTTCTTAAATTCATACACAAACTGAGTGTAACGTGTATATCCCTATGCTGCATGATCACTGGTTAAAAAATGAAATTGCTTCTTTGTTAATTATTGCTCAAATTTTGTATTATTTCAACGGAAGATTAAGGAACTGTTTCAGAAAAAGTGAAAGTGAATTAACACCTTAGATTTTGATTAAATGAATGTGGTTAAATATCTCAGAATCCTGTAAGAAGGTTGATGTTCAGTAGCCAAGGATTTTTAAATTTGCATTTTTTCCATGGCAGAGTGAAATGAGCGAAAAAAAACAACGATTGGTTTTTATTTTCAGGGTTGCTGTCTCATGTTGATTGAAAACATTTTTATTCTGGCTAAAAGAGCCTTGGAAAAGCTCTGTAATATATTTTTCAAAAGAGAAATGAAATGGTGGCATTGAAACAACAACTATATAAAATATTTGTCTTCTGTGAAACACAGATGGAAAATATTTCTCCTTGGGTGGCTGAGCTGCATGTGCTGCAGCATTAGTGAGTGACATGATTTTGCCTTTTACTCTTCCTAATATCTGAATTTTCCAAGAGTTTGTGTACTTCACATGTTGCAGTTGGTGTAGCTCCACAAATACACTTTGTTGTCCAAGGTTATCTGTAGTGGTGAATAATGTCTGGAGAATGTATTCCCCAGGTTGGTCTTAAAATTGTACTTTTTTGACAGGGTCAGAAATAAAAATATTACCTGCTGTCCAGAAGGCAGCAGCAAGTGGGGGCAGTTTGGAAAGTTATTTCAGTTCCTCTGAACGGTAGGGGCAGTGCAAGGTTATTAATGATGGAGACTGAGGAGTGGAGTATGGAAGAAGTTAAATGTAAGCAAAAACTACTGAAGTCAAAAAAAAGGAACTGTATATTTTTATTGTAATGCTATCTGCTATGGTCTTTATCTTCCCCAGTGATACAGAAAGCTTGAAGAACTGATTAAATGACTTGGGATAACTTTTTGATCACGTAATATACATTGTCATAAAAGCTGGAGAAGTACAGCTGAAAATAAAGGAGCTAAGATTCCTCCAACCCACACAGTGATTTCAAATCAATCTTGAAGCATGGATAAAGATATATACAGAAGGAATGAAAAACCATGAGTGCTAATGCCTCCTACAAGATTCCCCACATTATTTTTCACTTTGTTGATCACAGCTATGATCTTTTCTTCATAATTTTGAAGTCAAACTCTAAGGAAAACATGACAACTTCAGTTTGTTTTGAGCCCACCAGGCTTTGAAGGTGAAGGTGTTACTCTGGAGTGCTGCGATACACTTACAATGGTAGCTACTCAGTCAGTGTGTACCTTTCTGCATTTACAGAAAAACTTGTGCCTCACAGAGTGGAAAATACATTTTAAATTAATTTTTGATGCATTTTGGCTCGCTTGCAATTCATTCTTGCACTTTTTTGACTGAATTATTTATTAATCTCTGGCAGTTGTGTTGATGGGATTAAACAGGCATCACCAAAGACATTCGATGAAGAAACTGAACGAAGTTGTCCTGGAGAGACAAGGCTCCACAAATCAATTGGTTCTTTGTTGCCAGCAGTGATGGAGAGGAAAAGCCTGTCTTGAGCTTGCATGCTTGTCAGTGGTGCCAGCTGTTGCTTATAAGTGGTGTGATGGTGGTTGCTGGCTGTCTGGTGATGCTGCCTGAGGAATTACATGAGAGTGGCAGGGAGGGAAAAAGATGTGGCTCTTCTCCTTGAGAGGGGTAGCTCATGTTACTGATTGTTATTAACGAGTCCCTGCTGGTATGTTTTTATTTAGATTTAATATTAAGCAGAACACCTGTGCAAAAGCCCAAGATTCGCTTTAGAAGTAATTAGATTTGCAATTGTTGCCCAGCAGCACAAAGATGAACTTGCCAATAAATAAACTCTGCCAGCCTATGCCAGTAAAAACAGCAATTTAGCCCAGCAGATGAAAATAGGTGAATTGTAATGAAGCCTCTCATTTCCAGAACCATCCAGGAAGAGACATTTAGTCTTCTCCAAATGCTTTGGCCAAAGGTTGGTGTTGTTTCTGGCAAGGGACTTGCATTGGATTGTTTCAGGTGAGTGAAGGATACCCCACGTTTCTGGGGCTCTCCCGGAGCGCATCCTGCAGGCCAGCCTTAGTCTTCTTGCTTCAGAGATCACTGCTGAGCACAGTTGTGGCTGAGACAGTAACTGGGAGGGAAATGGCCTGCTGGGTTGTTTGTCTCCTGACAGTGTCAGCTCGTAGAGACAGAAAGGGTTGTGTGCATTGTGTTCTCTCTGCCCACTGAGTTTTCTGCTCTTTGATGTGGTGTAGTTGTCTTTACTAATAAGGCCAAGAAATGGAGAGATCTTTTTTAGATTTCTAGACCAGTTCTACTTCTGACAGACAAAGGACAGAAGGAGTGGAAGACATGCCAAGCTCTACAGCAATTTCTAAGATTTTGGGATTTAACTATGCTAGCTGAAGTTTAGATGTAGCCCCTCATCTGACAAAAATATGTTGGAAGGCTGTCATATGCTTTTATTGATGCTATCTATCTGTCAATAAATGTAAAATGATACTGCTTTCTAAGCCTTGGAATTACTTGCGTTTTATGAGCCACACCTTCACTGAAAAATTGCAGGGGTGATGTATATGTGTGTGTGTGAGCTTTCTGCATAGATTCCAGATACAGGGAAGTATCTGAATTCATACAAGTGTGAATACTTCATGTTTTATAACAGCTATCAGCAGGAAAGAAACAGAAGAAAAAAAACAACAAAACCAAGTCACTGGCATTCTTAAAAATAATAAAGTGAGGAAACTCATTTTGGCAGAAGGAGAAATATGTACCTTCAAGTTAAATAAATGTAAACATAGTTATTTTTCAACCGGTTTTCCTAACAGTTCTCCTGTTTGTATGCAGATGAACTATATAATTTATACATGGATTACATAGACTGGAGCATGGATGAGCAGTTTGCAGGCACGGAATAATGAACTCTGAAAAATATGTGAACAAGCCTTTAAAACATAAGACATCTTGGATTCCTACCTTCCCTTTTCCTACCTTTCTTCCTTTCATCTTGTAGTCTGAAAGTAAACGAGATACAGGAGGTGCGCAGTAGCTGCCTGTGTACTCTCTTAACCCGAGGCAAATATGAGGTAACTGAGTTACCTCAGACCTCAATAAAAGGAAGCCGAGATGATCTGGGTGACCTTGTAGCTGCTGAGGGCTGGGAGTGAGTCTACATGAAGTATGTGCTCATTTAGAAACAGCAGCAAGGAAGCAAGCCTAAGAGCGGATTGACAGGGAGTCGTGTAAGCAGTCAGCTGCATGGGGCACACCTACGCTGGTGGACAGAAACCTAATGGCTTTGAGTGCAGCAAGAGCCAAAGCTTGTAACCTGGAGTACAGAGTTATGGTTTCCCTTAAGCCAGGAAACTGCAGTGTTCAGTTCACTGAATTATGATAGTATGCTGTATTACAGACTGGTTAATAAGGGTGTGAGACACCAGACTAAGGCCATAAACAGAGCATTTCCAACTTAACCTGTGGAAGTAGAAAATGAGCCACCGAGGGATGAGCTGATGTTTGACGTCCATGAGAAGCTATCCCTAAGACAGTCACAAAGCAGTGCTGGCTAAATGTGTAAGTACCAAGCCTTGTGCTGATGTGGCTTCACTAGGACTTGGTACATAACCTGCACTTCTGAAATAAGATATCACCTAATCATGAAGTAAGTATTGAGTTTCATGATTCATTTTGTTATGTATTATATCAAAGCCTGCTCTCCTTTTTGGGGGAGAAATAGCACTGATTTTAATTATTTTAATTTCTTCTTGCAAATCCAAATGGTTTCCATGAAAATTGAAAACAAGAAAAAAATGCTAAACAGCATTAAGTTTGGGATTCATTATTTGAATTAAGCTCTTATGATTGAAAAATATCACTAAATCTGGTAAGTGGAGTTGCTTTCACTGTCTGCCTGCTCTTTGCTTTGGTCACTGTATTAAGTGAAATTATTGTACCAGGTCTCCTGCTATGGGTAGGAAGGATTAATTCCTCAGCCCTCCTTTGTACAAAATCTGTTTTACTGCCTTCCTCTGGCACATCAGGGACTGAGGTGAGGCTGTAAGTGAGGCTCAAGGCGGATAAGGGCCAGTCCTTTGATTTGGCTAAAAAGATTCTTCTTTATGGTCTTGGTCTTTATGGCCTGATGTTTTTGCTTCACGTGTATGCTCATTTTTGGACTGGAAATTTAAATGAGTTTGCCCAGTAGGGACCTTACAGATTTCTGCTTTTCTCTGAAGCCTGGGGAATGTTTTTCCTGCTGGGTCTGTCAAGGCTCATCTCGCTCAATCACTTCCCTGCTACTGCCAACATCTAAGGAATAATTATCTCTCTGGTAAGTCTTGTTCTGTCTGTGCAGCAGATGTCACCTGGTAGCTGCAGCCTGTTAGTCTGACTAAATTCTCTGGACTTTGTAAGGGGGTGCAAATATAAAGGCCATAGGGCATGGTTTTCTTGCTTTTGCAAGAGGACATGCATAGAATAAAAATACTGGAGCAGAAAGGATTAAAGAAACTCCTCTTTTCCAAAGACAACCAGTGTATTGGCACTAAACAAATATCTAATATCTAAAGTGCGAAGGGATGAGGATGGACTCTTCGCACAAATGTATGTAAGAACTTCTTCGCAGTGCAGTGATGGAGCACTGGCACAGGCTGCCCAGAGAGGTGGGGGAGTCTCCTTTGGAGATGTTCAGGACCCGCTTGGATGCCCACCTGTGCAACCTGTGCTAGGGAGCTGCTTTGGCGGGGTGTTGGACTCGATGACCTCTAGAGGTCCTTTCCAACCCCCACAATTCTGTGAACACTTTCTACAGCATCCTCTCTAGGAAGGTTGTCCATAGCCTGGAGTCCACCACCACAGGCTGCTCCTTCTCTGTACTGGCAGTGGCAGCACTGTACCATATAGCAGCCATATCTCTCCCAGTGCAGCAGCTGAGCATGATAAACCAGCAGATTTCATTAAAGTGAAAGCAGCAATCCCTGCTTCACCTCAGACCTGCTGACAGTTTGCTGGAGTTGACATTGTATTACTCTTACAATGTCACCTCATGGTGTAGTAGAAATGTCACTTACTGAAGAATGCAAGTGGTGGTTAGCAGATGAATGCAATCAGAAATTTATGTTCCCATGAGTTTTACTGGAATCACATTTGAGGTTACATCTACTGATTTTGAACAGCTATCAAGTCTTTTCCATACTTTGATAATTCTACGCATCCTCTTTACAGTATGATGAATAACTGTAGTTGAATTTTTGAAAGGGCAAAGAGCTTGGACTGATTTGTGGGCTGTGTTGGACATCTACCAGTAGGATGTATTCTAAACTGTAAAGAAAAATGGCCTTGAAAGCTAACAATAACATTCGCTCTTAATTTTTTTAATGAATTTTTATTCCTAATTAATCTTTCAAATTAAGGAACAAGTGATTTCTTTTTCCTTGATGGAAACATATTTATTCTTTACAACAGAGATAATGACTAAGAGCAAATTTGTTCAATTTTCTTTTCATTTGGTCCTTGGTTGCCTCTTCTCTTTGCTCTTATTATCTATTTTCTCTGCTTCTAACTCTCCATTCTTGGTGTTCACAGCAAATTCCTATTTTATCATACATCTCTCATTTTTTCTGAAGACTTTTAAGAATCAAAATGTAGCTGGATACATATATATGCATTTCTATGGATGTTGAATAGTAATAATAGTGGGAAAATATTTGTTATTATTAAGTCTGTGTCTAAGACTTTTTAAGCACTGCTTAGGAGCTTACAATAACGTTAACAGCAAAGGCCTCTCTTCGTCTTTGTGGCCCTCTGCTGGGCTCTCTCTAGAAGTTCCTTGCCTTGAACTGGAGCCCTGAACTGGTTGCAGTACTCCAGATGTGACCTCCCCAGGATAGAGTAGAGGGAGAAGAACCTCCGTTGATCTGCTGGCCATGCTGTTTATAATGCACCCCAGGATGCCATTAGTGTCCTTAGTAACAAGGGCACACTGCTGGCTCGTGGACAGCCTGTTGTCCACCAGGACACCCAGGTCCTTCTCTGCAAAGCTCCTTTCCAGCAGGTCAGCCCCGAATCTCTTCTGATGTATGCAGTTATCTCTGCATATCCACAAATGTTCTCAGGCTGCCCACCCATTCTCAGCACTGCACAACAGCTTTTTCTCCCCCTCCTGACACAGAAGAGCAGAGATGGGAAGAAGCTGTGGCACCACACATCTGCTGGGCAGCACATGTTTCTCTGCAGGCTTGTCTGTATGCTATGTTGGGATTTTTGGAATTTTCCCTTTTGTGTGACTCAAAGCAGCTTGAAATAGGGAAAGATGTCTGTTGTACTCCCACTCCTTTCATGCTATATATTTGACCTTGAACACAGTTCAAGATAAACATGATTTATTTTTGCAGTTGTGAAAATGTGAGCTGCTTATAAACCTTAATTTTGTATTAAGGTATTTTGTATTAATTCAGGTGATTTTCTGCTATTTGCTCTATATAAGAATACTGCAAGTGCCAACCCTCTGAAAAGATAGGTCTGGTGCTTTTAATATTCTAGTGGGTAGACTAGCATGCTCACATCAATAATGGACATTTCCTGACAGGGATTTAGCTGGGATAGAGATCAAGAGATATTGCAAAGAATATCGTACTTAAATTGTAAATATGAAGTTGTATATGAACAACTTTGTAGAGAGTAAAACTTAGAGAGTATAAGAACTTTTTTTTTTTATATATATATTTTTTTGGCTCACAGATTGAGGCAAGACAGGATATTGAATGCTATGGTTACAGTTTATAATAAATCCTTGCTCCAAAGCTCATCAGAGTCAGTTAACAGTGTCCACACTGACACTGTGACCAAAGAATCCTTGCTATATAATGCCCTTATATTCTTAGTCTATAAGGCTACTTCATGTATTGCTGGACCACTGCTGTTTGGTTCTTCTGGTGATAACTGCTTATCAGGCATTAGTGTAACTCCAGGCAGCTGATGTGTTGCTTTTGTGCATAACAGAAGTGGGACAGTTAGAACCCGTTCTGTATACCACCTCCCAAGTGCTGCACTTAGTCCAAGCCTGACAAGCTAAAACATGTCATGTTCCCTAGTTTTGTTGAGGTGTATGTTCTTAAATACAGATGGAATTTTGATTGCAGCCATCTGAAGGTGAAACATTTTTTTTATTTCTGATGTGTTTATAGTCATACCACATAAACAGAAAATGTTTTCAGGCTTACTGTGATTTTCTGAGTGCTATTGCTTGAGCTGATTGGGATGTTGCCAAAGAGCTATGGCACTTTGCAATAGTCTGATAATATTTGCAAGTGATGATTGTTTCCCATTCAGCTTCTGCTGACTGGAACAAATTTGAAAACACAGAGCTTTCCATAAAATGACACAATGCAGAAAAACTTCATCAGAGTCTACTTTAAGCAGGAGAAAAACATTACTCTCGTACTTTTCCTGAGAAACACCTTATCCCAGTCAGTTGGTATAAAGGTGGAATGGCCTTCATCGCACCATTTCAGTTTGGCTGGAGCATGCACCCACTAGGGTCGTGAGCAAATCGGGAATATGCTAACAAATGAATGTCAAAGAGGAGGTGAGGTCTGGGTATGGTGGCTGTCTGAGCCGGAGGAGGAGTCTTCTCCAGGCAGCACTACTGTCTGGAGCCTGGTACTGCAGAGAAGTGCCCAAGGCAAGAAGTTCTCTACATACAGGGAAGGCTAAGCAAAAGCATTGCTGCAACTTCTGTCTGAGCTGAAGAAGTGAAAGGTTTTCACAGCTCGTTGCAGTTTCATTTTATTCACTTATTCCTAAAGTATAAGCGCCTGCACTTTCAAAGTGAGTAGCTGTTGAATGCCATGATAATCTCCTAGTGCACAGAGAGAGAATTACTTCTTATTCACAGGTGGGTTTGAATTGTTTTAAGGTATAGTGTTGACGTAATGGCCAGTAATTATAAAATTTGTGAACTCTAGGAGAACTAAAGGAATTTAAAATATTTCCTAATGCTCCATTAATAACTTAAAATATGCAGAGGTGGTTATAAATTTAAAGCCGCATAGCCTTGTTAATTTATCCTTTATTTTGGGGAAAAAGGAACACTACACTGACATGGAAGATATTCTTTTAACAGTTCAGAAATTGTTCTGCCTTTCTGTGACTGCGATTTTGAGAAATAGCTGGTAAAGTCTTCCCATTCAGGAGTTTATCAGCACCTAAAAGTTTCAGGCGGATGCAAAAGTGCTGATCTTCGAACTCAGCAAGGAGGATGACATCTAGTACAAAGGGAAAAGAGCTCTGTGTTGAAATGAAAGCCCTTTTTAGAGAAAAAAAGTCTCTCTTGATATAAGTGAGTTCATTGGAATATGAGATCATTGTAGCAGGAGTAACCCGGTCTGTCATTTTCTGTGATGGTGAACTCTATTTATTGTTTTGTACCTTACTCTTCAATACTCTGCCCTCTTCATGTACAGAATCAGAAAGCAGTGTTTTCTAAAGCATGGATGGCCAAAATTCTGTTGTGAAAGATTTCTCAGCAGAGGTGAACCCCTCAGGGCAACCTTTCTGCACTCTCACAGCCACTGGGTGAGTTAGATCACTGTGATCTCATGGCCAGCTTTGTAACCTTTCACTGCAGAGTTAAACAAGGGAATTAATCAGCCAAGGAACTAATTGTAGCTGTGTCAGAGCAACACAGTTCTGAGAAATGAACTTGACTTTACAAAAAGCCCTCTGACATTTCATCTCTAAGAACTATCTCTGCTTGTTGATGCAAATAGGTGATTGTTAGAGAGGGTTGGCGTTTCTCTGAGGTGTAATATGAAACATGAATAACTCAGGCCTTGTGGAGGACAGGTTAGCTCAGTGATGCCTTTTTCTGCTGCGTGCTTCTGCTGAAGCAAAGTAAAGGAACTGCTCTTGAAATGAAATAAATTCAAAGAATAGGAAACTGGAAGCCCTGAGAAACTTCCATGTCACAGTAGAGGAGCTGCTCTTTCACAAGAGGGACTTGACCTGCAACAATGGTGCAGAGTGGTACAGGGCAGCTGTAAGAAGGTTGGCTGTAAAGCCTTGCTCCTTTCTGTCAAATGAACTGTTCTGTGGCCCTTTTCCATTTTAAAGCTTCTCCAGACCTGCCCTTGAGAATCAGTGCTTCTCAGAATACAATTTCCCCACCACGCGCTTCACAGAAGTAGCAGATCCCATTTTAAATATATTCTGGATTTGTTTATTTTTAAATATTTCCATGCATTCACTTGAGACCCGCTTGTAATGATGTTTTTCTTCTGTAGAAGGTGTTTTTGTATTATTTTCTAGCTTTCTTCCTCCTACTGTTTCAGCTGTTAGCGCCATGCAAAAATGCTTGAAAAAAGCCCACCAAACCAACAATGGGGGAGGATGCAGCCTTTCTAAACTTCATTTACTCTCACAGTCAATTTAAATACTTTTGTCTAGGTGTTCAAAACTGATTTATTCAGTAAAGCAGGAAAAAATCAGCTAGCATAATGCAAATACAATGCTCTAAGTGTTGTTTCTGCTCCTGCTGACAAGTGAAAATACAAGGAGTTATAATAATCCATGGTATTTTCTTCTTTTCAGTTCTCCATTTTCATTCCCCTCAGTAGGGAGATCGTTCCCATCTCAAAAGCATTATCTTTATTATCTCCTATGTTCTTTATCTTTGTCTGGATATTTTTCTGCTAATTTTCATCTGTGGGCTTTTGCAACTGAGGCTTACTTTCATAGAACCATACAATCACCAAGGTTGGAAAAGGCCTCCAGGATCATCCAGTCCAACCACCCATCTATCACCTGTATTTCCCCACCAAACCATGTCCCCCAGTACAACATCTAAACGTTCCTTGAACACCTTCAAGGTCAGTAACTCCACCATGTCCTTGGGCAGCTGATTCCAGTGCCTGACCACCCCTTTGGAGAAGATTTTCTGATGACTATCCCGATTTCCTAATGTCCAACCTATATTCTGTTTCAGTATGAAAGGATGTTGCTTCAGGGAGGTGCATACAACAGGATTATTAATCAGCCCAGAAGTGAGGACAGCACCTTGCTGAGCTGTGAGGTCAACAGTGTAGGTGTGGCTGGTTGTTCCCTCTTAAATCCTTTCTGCTACCTAGCCCTGAGTAAGCTCCAATATTGAACTGTCAAGGGAAACATTTCTGAAAAACCAGCATATCAATCTTATGCTATATGAACATTAAAAGCCTATCTGGTGGAGAACGCGTGGCTGCCCCAGCTGGCTGGGAAGATGGAAAATGATCCTGTCACAGGATAAACTAGATTTCAGCTCATGGAAATTGGCACAATTCTGACTGCTTTGGCCATTGGTGTTGTACAGATATCAGCCAATTCTGGCAATGTGTTTTCAAGGTGACCCATTTCTGAGGCACTTTGTGTTGAAATGATTGCTCCATGGAGACAATAAGATGATGTGAAACAAAAACATTTTTAATGAGCTCATAAATCCATATATGTCCATTATTTTTTTTTTTCTGTGAGCTTAGATTCAGAGAAATTTATCTAAGAACCTGAACTGTTTTGGCAGTCTGTAGCCTGCAAGCACATAATGCAAAAAAAAAAAAAAAAACAAAAAAAAAACCCACAAAATTACAGATCAGGAACGTCAGTGAAGAAGTTCACCTTCTTTTCTGTTTTTTCTTTTTTTTTTTCTTTCTTTCTTTCTTTTTTTTTTTTTTTCCAAATTTCCTCTCAAAATTTGTGATGAAGTTACTGAAAATGAAAACGAGCAAAAAAAACCACCCTAACCAACAACACCTAAAAATCCCTCTGGAAATTCCATCTTTTTCTGTCTTAGTAATAAGGAGGAAAATTTCTGGCAGTGAAAACTGTTGTAATATTTAGTTACAAATTTGTTTTTACTAATCTGTGGTTATTTTCTGGGTGTGGAAGACTGTGTGTGTGCTGACATTATGTTAGGGACTTCCCTGGGAGCTGTTCATAACCTGCTCTCCACGCTGACAGAAGTGAAGATATCAGATCTATGGAAATGGAACCTGCGCACTGATCCAATCATTATATTTTTAAGAGTTGTAAATGTCCAGCTGACCTAAATGAGGTACTAACAATACTATTAATTTGATGATTTTTAGCTGTGGGGTTTTTAAATTTCATCTGGAAACTGTGTATTGGTTTTGAAGGAGACTTGTTTTTATGTTGAGAAGTATGTCATTGCTTAAATGTAATTAAAAATGTTGGGCACTTTGCCCAACATAATAGTCCAGTAGCCACAGATCTGCAGAAATGCAATGCTTTGGGCAGTGCACTCTTCTAATTTGCAAAGAGTAAGAATTTATTGTTAATTACTAATTAACAACCTTTTAGCAATAGCAGCATTTAATGTGCTATGATAATACTGAATTATGCCACACAAACCCAAATCATGTTTTCAGGGTTCTTTTATGCAATATTTTGACCATCTGACCCGTTGTAGTTTTAATTTTAGTCAGTGCTTCTTATTTTTATGGTAGTTCTTTTGATCTTGACATGGTTATTTTCTTCTGGATGTTGTCTCTCTCTCTTGAGAGGAAGAGTGTAAATACAAAAGAGGGCATAAAGTTTTCATGGATATTCTTTATATTACTCAGTAAGAAGGAAAAAGAAAAATGTGTAAAAGCAGAGAAGAGCTGAAATTAAAGGCAGTTATCCTCTGTGCCTATAGCCAGACTTATTTGCTTTGAATTCAGTACAAATACAAAGGACAAACAAGTTCTGTTGATTGCCTCTTAAGCAAGTTCAAACACTTACTGAATGCATAAAACTCTTCAGGTTTCTAAGGATGAACATTATTTAGGTACACATAGAATCAATTTTTAGGGGAACAAGCATAGCTAATACACACCTGAAAAATGTGAGTGTAGTGTGAAGAAAATCTTTCAGTGAAGAGCAGAATAACAACTAGTTCTAGAAGCTGCTGTCATTGGTCTCCTACAAGCAAGTGCTACATAATAAGAAGCCTATTTTTTTAAGAAAATAATATCCACTAAAAGCAAATCAAGGAATGCCTCCAAAAATCATTATTACTGGTTTATTTGTTAGCTGTTTTCAGAAGTTTGAAAAGTCACAATTGTTGCCTCAAGGATCGTGCTGCTACTGAGACTGTTGCAGTTGGTGATGTCCCCTTGGTCTATGAGACTCCTGCAAGTCACCACAAACATTTCCAGCTTTCATTAAAAAGTTGCTGCCAAGGGTAAAAGCAGGAATGATTTTCTCATAGGGCACAGATTATCCAAGTCTGCTCTCTGATTTATTCTAAACTTCCTTTTCTTATTAAAAAATAATGATGTGAAGCTTGGAAGTAAAGTTGTTATGGAAATGGAAAGGCTTCATGTTTATAGAACAGCTGTTCCCAGTTTCCAGTCAGAAATGGTATCTGCACATATACAACTCAGAAACTATTTCCCCTTTTTTTTTTTTTTTCCCATCTTCCTGTCCTGACTATAACATTTCTGGATGTAATTGTAACACTCTTTGAATTCCTGTTGAATTCACTGCTAGCTACAGGTTATCAGCTGGCACGGCCCCTTCTTGCCTTCTGCTCTCTATAAATCCTCACCATTTCAACCTGTCAGCCATCATTCAGTTATTTGTCACCTCCAGTTACATTATTGGACCTTAATAGGGAAAATGAAGTCCATTGTCCACTGGAACCAAACAAAACTGTCTGTCTCTTTCATCTGTCTCCCAAGAACCACTGCCATATTCACAGTCCTGGTCAGCTTCCAATGCTGATCTTGCTCCTAACCTTTAACAAAACTGATAGCTTGAGACAAAGATTACACAGATAAAAACAAATTTAAAGCTACGAACCTTTCCCATGGCTATGTGCATTGAAAAGTGCAGACTACAAATTTCAGAAGTCAAGGATGTGAAGGTATAGCTTTGTAAATAATGGCTCCTGCCTGAAGGCAGGCTCCTGTCTGGTTGTTCAAATTTTTGCTCTTTTGCTTGCTCTTTGGCAGGTGATGGGTTATTTCTGAAGTGCATTGTTTCAGTGGTAAGGTTTGTGGTGTGAAATCAGAAGCTACTGTACTGGTACAAATGAGGGGATGGTAAACTCTGAAATCAGGAGGAAGAATCAAGAACATTTATGCTGGGTGTGCCACCAAAGCAATTGGTTTTTGAAAGTGAAAGTGGTCTTGAATTGCCAGTCAACAAATTCTGCCAAATCTTTTTGACATGTAAAACTGAAATGCTGTTGAGGTTTTTGTTGTTATTGTGTTTTTTTGTTGCTTTGTTTGTTTGTTTGTTTTAAACTCTTGAGCACCTTCCAAGTCTTCTCTCCAAGAACACCAATTACCGTATGGTAATTTAGGCAGAGTTTTGAGAAGCCTTAGAATTTGTTACATAAATTTGTTACTATTATTTACTCCTAAAGGTGCCTAAGCATTACTGAGTTGGCTTGAATGATGAGCCAGTATTGCAGTGGTTACATGGCACTTGAATGAATGCATGTTCATGTGAGTTTTATCTTACAGCTTACATGTGAAATCCAAGCAAAATTGGAGATTCTCCCTAAATGCTATCTTTTTTTTCACTTAAATCATGAAAATACTAAGAAATAAATTCAATATAGTTTCCAAGGCTGGCTGGAAAATATTGTTAAAAATGATCAATTCCATTGCTATGTGTAACCTGTAGGAAAAGCCTGAAGTGAGAATGAAATCTGTCTGGCACTGAAAACTAGTAATGAACTGTAAGATTATTATATTTTTTTCTAGATCTTGGGGGAAATATTCACTGTTAGATAGCTAAAGATGCTTATACTCTTTCCTAAGAATACTCTACTAATAAGTACAGATTATGTATTGTGGGCAATTATACAAGATCATAATCATTAGTTCTGGAATTATACACAAGATGACTGAGATAATTTTGATAATTTAGGAAAGGGCTTCTACCACAGCTACTGAAATCAAACCATGTTCTGCAAGCTGCAATTTCTGGCACATAGAATAGTTTGGGTTGCAAGGAACTTCCAAGATTGCCTACTTGCAACTTCCCTGCTATAGGCAGGGACACAGCCAGGGTGCTCAATGCCTGGCTTTGAATGCCTTCAGGGTATGGGCATTCACAACCTGTATGGGAACTGTTGAATCACGGCCTGAACCACTGATTGAGCACCTGAGGCAAGCCCTGAGTCAGCTGCAGGGGCACAACTGAGTGTGATTGGAAGGGGTGGAGTTTGACTTCACCTCTCCCAAGACCCCATTTAAGGGCTGACCACCAGCGGGGAAGGTTCTCTTGTTGGAGATCCCTCCCTGGTGGAGTTATTGGCGAGCCCCAACCATCATCAAGGTGAGCCAATCTCTTTTGCTATTTATTTGTATACCATCTACTTAAAGCCTACCAAAAATATACCATCTTTTCGCACTAACTTCCTTGAAGTGCTTTCCTTGGGGTTATTTGCCCTACACAACCTCTCTGGGCAACTTGTTCCATTGTCTCACCACCTGCACAGTAAACAATTTCTTCCTAATATCTAATTTAAAGCCATTTCCTCTTACTGTTGCGACATGCTCTTATAAGAAGTCCCTCTTTAGTTTCCTTGTAGGACTCATTCAGGTACTGAAAGGCTGCTATAATGTCGTAGAATCATAAGGTTGGAAAGGACCTACAAGATCATCTAGTTCAACCATCCACCCATTACTATTGCTACCACAATCCCCTCCCAGAGCCTTCTCTTCTCCATGCTGAAGAGCCCCAAGTCTCTCCGACTCTTCCCACTCGGGAAGTGCTCCAGCCCTTTGATCATCTTCGTGGCTCCCCTCTGGACCTGGTCCAATGGCTCAATGTCCTTCTTCTTTTGGTGGGCCCTATAACTGGACACTGTACTCCAGGTGGGGTCTCACAAAAACAGTGCAGAGGGGCAGAATCACCTCCCTTTACCTGCTGGTCATGCTTCTCTTGATGCAACCCAGGATCTGAGCTGCAAGCTCACACTGCCAACTCGTGTTGAGTCTTTCATCAACCAAAATCCCCAAGTCACACTTGTTAGAGCTGCTTTCAAGCCATTCTCTGCCCAACGTGTATTTGTGCTTGGGGTTGCCCAGACCCAGCTGCAGGACATTGCCCTCGACCTTTTTGATCTTCATGAGGTTGACGTGGGCCCACCTCTCAAGCCTGTCCAACTCCCTCTGGATCTCTTCCTTTCAGCGTGTCAACTGTACCCACTCAGCTTAGTATCATTAAAGACACAGAAGGACCCAGTGCCTCCTGAAAAGACTTTGCTTTCAAGATCACCCAAATGAAGTGTTTGCTCAAAGTGTTCTAAATGTGAAGCATTGCAAGCTTTTGTGGAAGCTCCTACCCCCTTCAAAACTCCTTCTGCTTGCTGTCATATGGTATGGAATATCCCTTTGGCCAGTTAGCCATCCTTATTCTGTTCTCTCTCAGCTTCTTGAGCCCTTCGTTGTTAATAGCCTTCTCTGTACAGCGCTGCTTAGCAGTCAACCATAAACATTGGTGTGCTATCAACATTGTTTCTCTCCTAGGACCAAAACATATCATCATGCCAGACACTTGGAAGAAAACAATTCTGCCCCAGCTGAAATGAAGACAGTGGTAATTCAAGTTTTAAACTTTTTTTTTCCCTTGTGCCTTTGCCAGTACTGACTGCCCACACCTGATGCCAGCACTCAAGTGGGGAAGCCTGCGCAATAGAAACCAGTTAGGTTGTGGTCTGGGAACTGCCCATTAGATATCTGTGAAAGAACAACAGAACAATAATTGCTCTTCAGCTGTTTATGTATCCCAAAGGGCTGCAGTTCTTCTGGAAAATGTTTAAGGGCTTTCTAATTCCCTGAAGTCTGAAAGCTGCCCTGTGGTCAGAACAAAGTAAGACTTCTGTGATTTAAGTGTCAGGAAGAAAAGGACAATATATGGGATGCCCAGCCAACCTACCACCTGACATGCTGTTTATTTATGTTTTGTGCCTCAGCTGAATGACTCATGACATGAAATAAGAAGAAAAAGAGAACTGACAAATGATAGATGTGACGTTTTTCTAGGAGTTGACGTTCCTACAAATAACCAGCAAAACAATGGCTGAGAAAGCAATTGGTCTTTTCTAACATTTGAAGAATAAAAATTGTGGAGGAAAAAAGTTAATTTAAGGTGGGAAAATAATGTGGTCCATGAGCAGTCTAATCAGATACTGCTTTCTCCTGCAGTGTTTCTAACGTATCTACTTGTCCCCTATATTTACGATTTTCTGCTTATGTGTACAGCAGTGTTTCTAGTGAAACACATTTAAATGCAAAAGAATTATGTGAAAAGACTCTGTGAGATCTTGAAGTATGGCAAGAAAAAGTCATACATGTTTGCTTAAACTTTTCTGCAGTATTCTCTGGCAGTGTGCTTGACAAGGATGGATTATCTCTGAAGTTAGCCGAGTTAGCCAAACTCAGGTATGTTCTTCTCAAATGAAATCTCAAAATCTGACAGTTTGTTCTCTGAGGGTCTCTAAGATTATTATCAAATATTGAATACAGAGTAGTCAATTTTCATGGTACACATTTTTCTTCTGAATTGAAAAAATGAAAATGCCCTAGAAAAAAACCCTTTTTTTATTTTTCAGGGAAATAAAAAAGCCCACTAAAACATTTTGCAAAAGGCAAAATATAAGAGTAAATAATTATGACTGATTTAAACAGTGGGATTTAAAGCAAGAAGCAAGCAATCATATTTTAGTAATTGAATTTACTATGATTTTGCATTCACACTTCATTGTTCTCTAAAGAAAGGCTGACCCACACAAAATGATAACTATTATGGTAAGTTGATTTGCCAAGCTCAGTTGAATGCTATTCATTTTGACAGTTATCAAAAAACTCCATTAACAATTCCTCGGTTAGTAGCTTTCCCCATTCAGTGGGTTTCCTTCTTTACAACTTTGATGCTAAATAAGTGATTCTAAAAAGTCTATTTTTTTTTATGAAATGGAATATACTTTTTCAATTATGTCAAAGGTGTTTTCAGGTAGAAAATATGTTGAAGAAACAACACCTAAGATGCAGATTTTTTTTCAGATGCAGTAACTTGCATTCTTCCAGATAAACAGAAACCAGTGCAGACTAAAAAAATGTTTTCTATTTGAGTTAGGCACTGAAACATCTTGACTGCCACTAACTCAGAAACACTGAAGACAGTAATTGAAAAACTACATGTTCATCTTGGACACAGGCAAAATTTAGCTAGAAATATATGATTTTAGCTGTGTCATATGCAATCAGCAATAACTCAAAATTGTTTTTCCATGCTGGTAACTACTTCCTTCTCTCTTTCTCTTTGCCATTCCAATGTGCCTCTATCCCCTGACCTAGGAATCCAAGATCAGGAAGGCTTCTGCTGTTGTTGCGATAATGCATAAATGATTCTCCAGTCTGCATTAGGCCTTAGATTGTGCACCAGAGAGAAGTTCAGCTGGAACCTTCTTGTGAGAGAAAAAGCTACTGCAGTTGCTAGGCTTTTCCTTCAGTCTTCCTCTCTTTGTCTGGTTAATATACCTTCTTGATCTGTTTTCCAGTAGCTGATCTGCATCCAAATATGTTCTCTAGTGGACAATTCTTTCCCAATTTGGTATGTTAGAATCTCAGAATAAGGTGGATCTGATGTCAGGTTAGATGATGACATGAAAGAGGAAGCAACCATGGAGAATGGCACACTGTGCTCCGCAGGTAGATCTGGCTTTATCCTGAGCAATTGGAGAAGGGTGATGAGTGCAAGTGCATATTCATGACCTGTCACTGCTCTCTCCATCTTCCGGTCACTGAACCTACTTCTGTGCCATGTGCTCCTCTTTAGGTGAAATTGTGCCTCTATTCACTGTCTACTTGCAGGTTGCCCAGTTCACCATTTCTGCCTGGTAACAGAGGCATTCGCAAGTGGTGCAACAGAAGAGTTTGGCAGCTGGGAGACACTACTGCTGCTCTGGACCCTGTCTGAAGGGCACTTTACTCCCAAGCACTCCATGGCACTTGAGGAGTTTGGCTTCTGTTGTGGGGAACTGAGCCATCTCTGAGTTGAACATGGTGGTGTCTTAAGCTTCTATTCTGGATTTAGTGACTGTTGTAGAAAGCAGAAAGCTTTTTACAGTTCCTAGTTTGGGTTAATTTTTACTTTTCTACAAATAAAACTTGTGGGAAAGCAATTTCCAAAGTTTGTCAAGCTTGTCAACCTGAAACCTGGTGTTTGAAATAAGTGAACGCTGGATTGAGCAGAATTCGGCAGCTTTCCAGAAAAATGAATGAGTTTTACAAAAAATAATAATTCTATTTTCTGATGTGTGTCACGTTATTTATGCTTTTGGTTGACACATTTAATGTTTCAATAAAATGGACTTAATGATAACCTAGAAAACTAAGCACTGTCTTCTCAGAATTGTGGTTTTATTTTTTTTATGCCTTTGCCTGCTTGAAAATAGAAAATTTAAGCAAGCAAATTCCTCAGTAAAAAAAAAAAAAAAAAAAAAAATGGTAAGCTTGATGAATAGTGTAATAGCCAGTGGAATGTCATAATACACAAAAATAGCAGTGTACCTGTTGAGTCAATTATAGACTTACTCAGAAGGTAGAGATTTGGAAGGAGATGGGACAATGATCTTTACACTGTAGTGTGTCTGGGATACTTTATCTGCTAGATCTTGCAATCCCTCAAAGAAGCTCCTGTGTATCTCTTTTTGATGGTTCTCATCAGGAAAATTTTGGGAGCAACACAGTGAGAAGTTTTTTTAAGTGGAGGATAGTTATGGTGCATGAAGTTGAAATTCCATTCAGATTATCAGCTCTATCTGAAAGCAGCCTAGGCAAGCATGATGAATTGGAGCAAATATGGCAGTCAGGTAAAGTCTCTGGTGACTGGAAAAAAGGCAATGTCACACCCATTTTTAAGAAGGAAAGAAAAGATGACCCAGAGAGGTACCACCTGTCAGCCTAACCTCTGTTCTGGGGAAGATCCTGTACCAAATTATTCTGGAAGCTATACTAAAGCTCATGGAAGAGAGGGAGATAATATGGGAGAACTAGCATGGCTTCATGAAGGGCAGGTTCTGCCTTACCAACCTTGTCTCTTTTTACAGTGGTGTAACGGTGTCAGTGGACATAGGAAAAGCCGCTGATGTCATCTGTCTGAACATCAGCAAAGCCTTCGACATGGTGCCCCATAACATCCTTCTCTCCAAACTGGAAAGATACGGATTTGATGGGTAGACTATTCAGTGGATGAGGATCTGGTTATGAGATCATATTCAGAGAGTGGTGGTCAAAGGCTCAACATCCAGACTGTAATCAGTGACAAGTGCTTTTCCTCCAGGATTAGTGCTAGAACTGGTGCTCTTTAACATCTTTATCATTGACACTGACAAAAACAAAGAAGTGGACAGACTCTTCAGCAAAATCTGCTGTGATAGGACAAGGGGAGATGTTTTCAAACTAAGAGAGGGGAGATTGAGACTGGATATAAAGAAGTAAGTTTTTTATAATAGGAGTGGTGAGGCACTGGAACAATTTGCCCAGATATGTCATATGCCAGATATGCCCCATCCTTGAAGACGCTGAGGGGCAGGATGGATGGGACTCTGAGCACCTGATGTAGCTGTTGGTGTCCCTGTTCATTGCAGGGGAGTTGGACTAGATGACCTTTATAGGTCCCTTCCAACTCACAAGTTTTTATGGTTCTATGAAAAATAACCTGGTGCTATCTCAACTGAATTTTCTACTCCACCAATAAGCACTTCAAGTAATAACTATAAGCACAGTGAAGCTCTTATTTCTATGGTTGCTCTGATCACCATTGGAACAAATGTAAATATGTTACATGTAGAAATATGCATTTATTTATTTATTTTTAATCCTGCTGGCTGCTAATTTCAGTTAGTCTTCTGTTTTTCTTATTGCTTAGTCTTCACTTTATTTTTTTGTTTCTTTTAGGGAACAAACATGGTCACCTTCTTTTCTCTCACTCAGCATTCCTCTTTTAGACTTCTGTCCTTTCATCATTTATTCATGACATTCTAAGCCAAACAGTTTTGGGCATGAGAGAACTGTTCAGTATTGTCAGTTATCCTTCTCTTTACCTTTTCCATTTTGGCTTGACTTTTTTTTTAACTGAGAGGAAGCAGAACTGTAAGATGTGGTCAAGATACCAGCATAGCGTAGGCTGATGCAGTGGCAAGGTTTTGTAAAGCTGCTAATTACTCTTGATTCTTAAACTAAAGTTGTTCTTGAAATTTGTTTTTGGCCCAGCTGAGTTTTCCAGCATAAATAACTTTTCCTCCACTGTCTTTATCTGGTGGAAAAACAACTGGAGTAATGCTCAAGTCTCATCCCTGCTATCATAAGTGCTTGCACACAGTTACACTAACTGCTGCTATGATTATGTCTTTCTTAACCTACAGAATGTTGCCTTATTAAAAACATTCTGAGCATATATATTTGCAGTCTTGTTCACTGAAGTTATTCTTGCCAATTGCATGTGCTGGATATGGGAGAAATAGGAAATCTCTATCCCTAGGAAAATTTTTCTAGGGATTTAATCAGGAGAGGAAATTACACGGTTCCCTCTCTGTGGCCACAATACCTTCAGAAATGTTGGGGGAAGATTTCAAGGAAGCTCTGTGACATTAATCTCCTGGCATCAGCTAACAAGATCTGCTTGGTCACCTTTGAACAAACTCAGCCTGTGTTTCCAGCTATCTGGCAGTAAAACACCTCTGTCTGGGAATGTGTGGAGCTGTGCTCAAGATAAATAGCAAGAGGTCATCTTAGCTCAGACTTAGTGCTATATTAACACAACCATGTGCTGTTTGAGCATTCACATTTGGTTTGACAAGGCTGGTGCTATTCAGGCTTCTAGCCTTTAAGGTGGATGTGACTTGGGATCTGAACTGGCCATCCCTTAGATGGAGACTTCTGTGAATTGTCCAAATGCTCTGCTACCCCTGACTACTTGTGTTTCTTTCCTCTAGCCTTGCCTGTTGTGCCCAACTGCACCTCCTCTACATGGTGGCATACTTGGCTGCATAACCTGTGGTCCAGTGAATTTATCTTGACTAAAATTGATTGATGAATGGTCAACCAGGCTCTCATTTCTCATAAACACCAATTAGATATTTCATTATCTTGAGTGTGTATGATAATGTAGAAACACTTAGAGAAAAAAACTTAACGTAATGAGTTTTCTGGGGACCAGTGCATGCATGTTTCTGTTTATCTGCCTCCTCCTCTCTATCCTGGGTAATATGCCTTGCTTATGCATTGGAATGGTCAGTCCAGGGAGGTGGGGAAGTCGCCATCCTTGGAAACATTTAAGAGTCATATCAATATGGTGCTTTGGGACTTGGGCTTGATGATCTTAAGGGTCTTTTCCAGCCTAGATGTTTCTACGATTCCAGATGGGATCTAACAGAAAATTGTTGAAGGCTGCTAAACTATTGGTTTTTCCAGAAAACTGCACTGGCAGAGGGAGAAGGATGAGGTATTAAGAATAACTGAGTGATTACCTTTTGAAGATTTGGAAAACCTCTAACTGATGTTCAGCTGTAAGACTTTCTGATTTAGTGGATTTTTTGACAAAATGTCTTTACCTATTTCAGCTAAGTACTTCCTTTACCAAATAAAGAATGGGAACAGTGCATGGAGCCACGTCCAAAACAACATATGAAAAATTGCAGATTTATCTGACGTTTATTCCTTAATAGATTTAATATTATCCTTTTTTCATAGCTAAAATCATCCAAAATAATCTAAATCATATAAAAAGTCATACTGGGCAGCACACAATATAATCACATCTGTGAAATACTGAGAGGTAAAGATTTGATTCATTGCTCTATTTTTCTTGTCTCCATTAATTTAGGAAAAAAGAAACTTCATTTCGTGGTGCTTACTTTATAAACATTGCTCACTCATGGTCCATGGTGAATGCATCTACCTAAGACAGCTTTTTTTGTTTTTCAGCCTTAGGTTGAAATTCTGTAACTTACAGTGAAAATCCTACATCCCTTTTCCTAGTTGATTATGGCATGTAGTTATTGAATCATCTAATATTGTTTTTAATTCTGTTGGAACTAGATCCACTTGTAACATATTATGCACAAACAAACTATAGAAGAGTGCTCAGATGGTGCTTGAACAGGGGAAATATTCTCACTTACCTGGAACTTGAGTTTGAGATTCCATCTCTCCCTGTGCCCATCCTTTCCACACTGTCTCATTTTTAACACTGCTGTTGCGGGCCCAGCAACTTCTCCATTAGTCTGATGTGACTAATTGCTCCTACTCCTCTAGACATCTTTTATTTTTTTTTGCCACTCCATACGTAACCTTTAAAATGTTAACAAAACCTTACTTGAAGAGTAATCCATATTTTACAAATTATTTACAAATTATACACAAATTATTGTGTATGCTTGCAGACGCATTCAGACATGTTGGTTCCTATTTCATTGTCTAACAATGACACGTATGTGTTAACAGTGTTTTGTGACACTCGATTTACGGAGATACATTAACTGAAAAAATACATGTATATCAGACAACCTGTCACAGAAAAGATCGTCATCTTTAAATGAGTCCAAAAATTACCCCAAACCCTTAAGAACACAAAATTCAATTGCTTCTCTATATTGCTGATCCTGGCATTTTCAGTTACATAGCCTAAGACAATTTATTCATACGGATTATATCCTGGATCAGGCTTCTACCTTGAAATTTGTGTTTCTGTAGATATTTATACTTCTAAAATAGGTGGTAGCAGGAATAAAAACAGCAGAAATGTTCAAAAACAGGCCTCTTGCTGCTAAGCACATTGTGCTACTCTGTCTAGCTGAAGTTATGAAAAACATTAAAAAAGAAGAATGATTTAATATACTAATTGAAAGAAAGAAATGACTCATTTAGAGCAAGCTAACCTAATTTACAATAGTATGCTTTAGATTAAATTAATTACACATAAAAATCTAGCGGTGCAGTCATATCTTACTTAGCAGGCTCACCAGTTACTATAGAATACTTCAAAGATACAGAAGCTACAGCCAAGAACACAATTACCATTCACACGTACCCCACATTGCTTATTCTGACTATATTATCGAGGCCTGTGATTTTTCCCTATTTGAATACTGTCTGAACTGTGTAAAATAGTGGTGTACAATGTGTGGTATTTCATAAACTGATTTTTCTTCCTCCTGAAATATTTTTATCATTTTTAAGATACGAAACTGTTGCTAATCAGACCAAACATCTAAGAGAAAAAACAGATTTTGCTGTAATAATGTCTCCTGGAGTTTAGAGGAACTGATCCGGCTGCCACTGAAATCAAGGCAAAGTAACAAACACGCAGGTCAGAAAGAGTAGGATTAGGAATTTCCTGAGATTTTTGAAAGTGGTGGCATACACTGACCTTCACTGAGACTTTTGCTCATCAGATGGCTTTTGACCATCTAGTTCATGGCTTCCATAGAAGTATGATTGTTTTTATTACTTTCTCAAAGAAAAGTGAAGATTAATCACAGCAGGGAGACAAACAGGAAAATAAAGAAGGCCATGAGTGAGTCTAAATCTAAATTTCAAAAAGGGTAAGAAATATCTGTTGGTGAGCAGCCTTCATCTCTGTCTGCAGATTTGCTCCAAAAGCTCTTTTGTGGGAGGGAAATATATAGCCAAGCAATACTACCAACTGCAGTTCATATGCTTATCTTTTTATGCTTATCTTCCATAATTATTTCTGTTGCAGTCTCTCCTTCCAATGTTCTATTCATCAGCTTTTTTACCCAAGTAGTTTCTCAGCAACCATGTCTTGTATTTACAGTGAAGTTATTTTTTCCCTTGTAATTTCTTAGCCATTTATAAAAGGATTTCAGAGAATTGTTACGTGTTAATGCTATATAGAAAAGTTCACCAATAGAAGTACATACAGCATCTTTGGTTTGTTACTGCTTCCATTTGGTGTAACAGGGGCTATGACTTAAAAAAAATCAAGTGAGGTTTAGACTGATGTTTTTCCAAGATGCTAAGGGTAAAAAGGTAGTTGTTCAACTGCTTTGTTCCACAATATCCTTTAAGGCTTGCAAAATGTCAGAATAGACAATATTTTTCAAGCATCTTTTTCAGAGAGCAGAAGCTGTTCTACAAGGTGTATCTCCATAAGTATGAAATGCATGGTCCTAAAGTGAAGTGTGGATCATTGGAATGACCTGTGACATAAACTGTCCTGAACTCCTTCTGGGAGTAAACAAGGCTTTCCTAACTGTGTGTGGGCACGAGTGTCCTATTCTCTATTGTTCACTGTCAGTATGAAATGGCATCAGGTCACTACTCTCAGTATCAGAATACAAAAGCCAAAATAATCTGCCAGTTGTTGAGCCCTGCTGCAGATCTAAAACTTATTGGTGAACTGAGTATATGCTCAGTACTTCCTGGTAGCCAGTCATAAGCTACTGCCTTGAAGTTTTAAGTTAAAAATAATGCTTTTTCAACCACTGGTTCTTTCCATACCCTGAATGGGACAAACTGTCTCCTCTCTAGACATTATTACATGTAAAGTAGAGCCTTGTTTTAGATGTGAAAGTGGAAAAATTTATGTTTGCCATTGGCTGTCATCAAGTGATTCCCCTGGAGAGTACAAACTCTTTGGAGGGGCTACCTCGAGCCAGTGATTTCCAGTGCCCAGTATGAGGTGTATTCCACAGGCTAAATTCTACAAACTATGTTGAGTATTGCTTTCACCAGCTGTGCTGATATGTAATGGGAGCAGAGTGAAGAGCTGAGGGAGAGAAAACACCAGCATTAATATTTTCTTCCTTGTCCACTGCTGGTGGCGGAGTTGGTATAGCAAAGAGAGACTGATGTATTACATGGAAGAGAAAGTTGATTTTGAGTTCTGAGTCAGCACTCTCACCAGAGGTGACAGAGGTCAGAGGCCTTCAGTTTTTACCATCTGCTTCTTCTGAACCGTTCCCTGTGTGCAATTTGTGGTTGCTGCAGTAGCAAGAGAAATAATCAGTATCTAAGACAAGTTACAGGATGAATTTAACCTGCATTTGGATTTTTAAAATTATGTCCCTGAGCAATTCTGATAACCTGAGATGATCAAACCAGGAAAACAGCTGTTCTACATTTTTTGCTTTCAGAGACCAGCCCTTGTGCACATGCAACTAGAGTACAATTTCCTCTCAAGCTGATGTATATGTAATTTTGAGAACTCTGTCCTTCAGAATACTTCTGAGGGACTTTGACTTTCTTGTATATCTCAGACAAGGGAAGAAAGGTTGGTAGGAAAATACAAGTACTCTTATGAACTCAAAATAGGGTATCTGACACTTGTTTTCAGCGCAGTTGAAGTTAATTTGAAATGGCTTGCATCTTCCAAAGCATATCCCTGTGGATTTAACAGTCTTCCATTAGTTGTGAGGTTAATCTTGGTTAGATCACAAGCTGACTTGTTTTCTACTGTGAGGTTAATGAAAGCTTTCACCTGTAGACCATCAGCAATTGAGTAACAACTGAGCTCTTAGAAACTGAATGCTCTTGGATGCCAGAGCTGCTACCAAAACTATAACTGTCTTTGGTAACGATGAGGCCTTTTCAGAGCTCCACTTAGCCAATACTGTTGGCGTGATATTAACACTGAGGTCACCTGCTGTAAGACTGCCACACTAGGGCTGATACTGATGCTTACATTAACATTGATACTGTTCAGCATATCATTTACCTGTGTGATCAGAGGGTCATTAGCACACACTAATTTGACTATCAACAGATATTTTAGAACTTGTTGTTTTGTGACTGTTTCTCAAGCCAGACAGCAGATCATCAGTCACATATATGTCCTGTAATTCCTCTCAAGGAATGTGGGCAACTTGGACATCTTTGTATCATCTTGGTAGCTGTCTGTTAAAGAAAATTCGTGTGACCAGTGATGCACGGTTTTGAGGCTGTGGAGGTTGCTTGACTGCAGGCATGGTTTAGAGTTTGCACAAAATCTTTCTCCTTCATGTTTACTAATGTGTTGTGTTTATTACTTTTTGTCTTATAGCTTTAAGCAATTCTCTAGTCATACGTTATAAAAATGCAAAACATGAGAAAATTGACCTAGTTTCCAGTAAGATTTTCAAAAGACAGCTGCTGGTGAATCAGTAAGTTTTCATTTGGAAAAAAAAAGCGGGATCGTACGATCTTGATTGCAGATGAGAAGTGAAATCATTTCACTTCTGAAAGTACATTTTCTAATAGAAATTTCTCTTTCAGAAAAAAAAAATCAAGGGCAGCTTATGTAACTGAATATGTGAGAAGACATAAAATTGTAGTGTTACATTCTTCAGCAAGGACCTTTTTCTGAGGCACATGTGATACTTGTGACAGTTTTTTCAGTAGTAATTATAAGTCAAACAGTTCAAATTCCTACTTGACAATATCAAATTAATTATGATAAACAAAATTATTTAAAGTGTTTGTGAGTATTACAGTATGATAATCCTCATATCAAAGCTCTTTAACAATATTCAATGTATCAAACCATGAGTATAGCTTAAATTTAAATCCAAAGATTCAATTTGGTTTTGCTTTTGCTAGACGTGTAGTACTGAATCTGTTGTTTTGTGAAAAATGTCACTTTCTTTGAGAAGAAAAAGAGAGAAGGTACTGCAGTACAAACATATAATAAAATGTTCTGCAAATAACAAGTCTGAATATTGGTACTGATAGAATGAAAGAAAGGGATCAAGGAAGAAAGGAAGAAAATGGGAATTGAACTATCAGGAAATGAAACAATTTTGTATTTTTTTCTTGAATAAAAGCATAGAAATTACTCTGACTGCTTCCAGATGGAGAACTCAGTCTAGTGCAAGGTGAATAGAGGGATAACTGCTAAAAATTGTACAAGTTAATAAGCATTTTACACTTAAATAAAGCCTTGTGTGATAGTTAACCAAAGTCCTGAAAATGAATGCAAAGCTGATAATTTAAAATGAAAGAACTGGCAAGAGGCATTTAGGATTTTTGTTGTATTTGCAGCTGACCAGGCAGCTAGCTGAAAAATTTCTGATGAAAGACAATATTTATTATTGAACTCCTTTGGCTTAAATTGTAAACGTGATTTACATGAAGGTTTGAACTGATTTTTGGGTACATGTTTTCTGGGAATCACTGAAAGAAATGCAAAGGGCTGTAAGGAGTGAGGATGTCTGCATCATAGGGCTGTCCCTGTAGCTTTCTGACATTCATTACAACCAATCAAAAGATAACAGAAATAGATTTGTGACTGACCTTGGCAAAAATGGTTAGCTGAGGACTTTGTGGCAGTTTCTAATGAATGGGACATGGTTTAGACTTTATACTGAATTGGAAGATGAGGAAACAATGTCACATTGGAAGGAACTGTGGCAGTTGATAACTACCTGCAAAATGAAGTTCACTCTCCGTGTATGTGAATAAAAGAGAATACTGATTAGAGTTGCCACTGGAAAAAGAAAAGATTCAGAGAAATGAAGATAGGTGAACTGCTTCTCAGCATGAATGGAGAAGGAACTGGGAAAATATATGTGGTAGTGCACAGGAAAGAAAAAAAAAGAAAGAACTATATAAAGGGAAATGGAAAGTGATGCAACTACTTAAAAAGCTAATCAAGGCCCTAGGAATTTTGCATTTATGCTTGTGTATATGTATGTAATGGCTACTTAGTATTTTAGACTAAACCCAACCTTCAAATAAAAATGTAAAAAGAAATCCTAAAAAAAAATAATAATAATAATAAAAAAGCTGTTCATATAGTGTATTTTGTTTTAATCAGTGGAGCTGGTTTTTTTTTTTTTTTCTTTTTTTCTTTTTCCCTTGAGTATTCTGCTTAATGCAGCTTAGTTCTGATTCCTCAAGTTCCTCATTAAACATTTCTGAGTAACAAATGGTAAGACAAATCAAATACTTATGTGAAAGACTGTTGGAAACATCTTCATTTATGGTAGAAAGAAAACCCAAGAAAGCCTTAGGGAAGGCTGTAAGAAAGTGAGGTAAAAAGTAAATCTAAGTATCTTATGCACTGGGGACTGTTAGAAATGTGCAGTTTTGAGGGAGGGGAGATCAACTTCTGAAGAAGATTTTATAAGTTTCTTGCTCAATGAAACAATTTCTGCGCCACCTGCGCAGTTTCAGAGAGTGAGATGCAGTAGAGAGTAGAAGCTATAAAGCAAGTGATGTCAAAACAGCTTTAGTAACAAAGTTTCTGTTTCCTTGAGTAAGAAACTGTACTGGGGATGGCTGTTGCATTTTCTATAATAAATAAACTTTGTCTGTATGTTAAGAGACATTGGTGTTACCTGTTTCCCTTGCCTGTATTAGAGAATGTGAGTAAAAATTTTGGGGAAAAAATAATTTTAAAATTTATACTTAAGAATTACACAATAAATATTTACTTATTCACCTGCTCATTTGCTGATCACAGTTTTTACAAACTTAAAATATGCAAATTCCTTTTTTTTTTTTCTTTCCACAGCAGCTGTGCACTGAGTTTTTTGTTTGTTATTACAAGTAGGAAAGGTACAGCGCAATTATAGCTTCTTCTAAATTCGTAAGAGAAAGGGTTATCACCTGTGCATCAGCTGAGTGACAGTATTTCCCACTCTGCCAAAAAATTACTGTCCTTTTTGAATAAGAAGGAAGTGTCATACTAAGAGATTCTCTGGGGAAAAAACAAAGCATACGGTGGCATGAAGTGAGTGTTTTTGAAAGAGAGAAATCTGGTACGACTTTCATGCTTATGAATCTGTAGGTTTTTGAGAGAAGAATATATAAATTATTATTTATAATTAGTCAATTTATAACTATTGGCAAACTCAAGTCTTGACCTTTGTTCAAGCAGCAAGGTTGTTGCACGAACATGCTAGATACAGAACTAAAATATTTATAGATATTTTTATCAGCAGGAGGATTAATTTTTTCAGTTAAGTGTAATGAAAAATGTGCTGTTTCTGTATAGGCAAATATTTGTTAGAATATTTGTTTTCAATGCCTGACTTATGTTTGTAAACACATCAGTTTCATGAGTGATAATCAGAGGAACAGAAAAGAAGCTTGTAAATTATTATGATCTGTAAAGGTGTGTACATGCTAGTAACGGCCTTTATGCTACGCCATTGTACAGCTTCTCACAGTATGTAGACATGAATGTATTAAATAACAAGAAGATCATGCAGTGACAGCATCTATGTTCCATAGAAGTAAATAGCAGAACTCCACAGGTTTGAATGGATCCAGAAGCAGATTTGAAGGCAAAAGATAAAAGGTACAGAGAAGGATCATTAAAACCTCGGAAAAGTCATGTAGGAGAGTGTAAGATACACACATACTTGTATTTGGCAAGTGAGGCAGCAGTTAAGTTACTTAAAAGTGCGAAAGCCAATTAAGAAAGAAGAAACGTGGTTTCTTGAAAAGGCTGCCTTACTCCTCTTCTGTTAAGAACTGCTGTAGTACTGCCTTCTTACACATGCATACACTCTCTTTTCTGTTCTGGAGAAAAGCCATTTACATGATGGGACGTTTTACTGAGGAGATGAATGTCAAGGGAGAGAGTCAGGGCACCCCACACTGCTTTGCATCGTGATCTGCAGCGACCTATGTCCGAGTGTGCTGAGCTGTGGGGTGCAGGATAAGGCAGGACACTGAGATGCAGTACTTCTCCCGATCTATAAATCATTCATAGCCCAGAGAAGCAGAGAAGTCATTTCAGTAATTTCTGCAGGTTTTAGAGGAGGTCACCTTTTGTAACTCAGCCCTATTTACTCCAAATATAATGTAATTCAGGTCAAGGAGCTTGGTAATACTATTACTAGCGATTTGCCATATCACTTTTTTGATGTCTGCGCTGCTATTGCTTCAGCCAAGAGGATCAATAACGCTCACAGAGAATGAAAATTTATCTAAATCCTACATTTATCTTCTCCTTCTGAATACTCAGCACCGATGTTATCTGAAAAATTACCAGCATAATGATGATTTTGTGATTTTTCTTTTTTTTTTTTTGGGGGGGGGGAGGGTGTGCATTCAGAAAGTAGCTGAATCTACAGCAGTTGTACCACCACACTTCTATGGCCTCCAGCTTCAAGCTTTGTTTATATTGCACAGAATAACCATTCAGATGTTTTTCATCTTTAATGCAACTCTTTTACTACTTGCAATGAGCAACCACAGTAATTAAATTAGGATAGATGGGAAACAAATGTCCAAGTTAACCATAAAAATGGATTGTTTGCACTAGTTAGGTGAGAGTTTATTCTTGTCTGTTTGTAAAGTTTTTGATGCACTCAGATGCTTCTGCAATCAATAATAAAACACTGCAGTCTGCAAACACAAAGACTGCTCCAAGTTTGGTCCTTCTTAATCTGTAATTGAAATGACATCTGCTGAAATGCATCATTTGTTAATAGAAGAGCTTCTAAATGAGGTTTCTAACATGACAGGGGAAATTGGAAAGAGAAAGAAGTGTAGGAAAGGGTTTATGAGTGAAGTAAAGAACAATTTGCTACCTAGCTTAAGGCTGGAACGATTGTATAAGCACCAACAAAAAAAAAAAAGCTGGCTGGAAGAAGCTGGTTTTAGGCTATGCCTGCTAGTGTATAGGCCAGAGGAAAGTGCCGAGAAAATCGAGTTTTGGGAACACAGCCTGTCTAATGAGCATTTGTCCTCCAGAACAAGGCTTAGAAAGACAGAGTTTTGAGTACATTGGTCTGCAGAGGAAAACGCACCAATTAAGGGTGGCAGATCCCTTTCACATTGGGCTAATGAAGAGAATCTTAATTCTTTGCTGTGGAGGTATTATCATAAAAGATCTTTGTAGCAATTTGGAGGATAAAAGTCTGCAATAAAGAATTGGAAATGTCTCTCCATTCATTTACACCTAAATATTTTTTTTCAAATACAGCACAAAATATGTTTGCTATTGCTGAGCACATTCACAATGTTGAGAGCCACTTGATGGTGGTGAACTCTTCCATCTTGATTTTTTCTTAGCAAATCAACAGCCTAATACCTAACATATGGGTTTTGCTAGGCTTCTTTTAGTGCTGTTTTGTATTTCCCTGGCACAGGCACCAAGGGTGAGGAGCACCCCTTTTGCAGCAAAGCTGATTTTGCTCTCCCAGGCAAACCTCTCTCCTTAAGAAATACCTATCACTATGGGGAGAGAGTAACCATTTTCCATAGTTACTGCCCACGCTGTATCCTTTTTGATCATTTATCGTGTGACTGATGAAAAACAAACTCCTGCTATTTAACATATTGTCGTACGGTACTGGGTAAGGTGTACTAGGCAAAATGAAAAAGGCTGGGAGACAAATCAGTGCAGTTTTCAACCTATGCTCTCCACTAGAAACGAACTCTAACTATTCTCTGCATTTGAACAGCAGTGGTGTTTTCTTGAACACTGTTGCAGCCAGTTTGCTGAAGTGCAGTTTTGCAGTTGATGTAGCATTATCTAAGTAAGCTAGAAGCTAGCTGGACTGCATTCTGAGCAGGTAGATGGGATTTTACAAAGACTGAGTGGTTGGAGCTCTGAATCAGCTATCCCTAGGAGTCACTTGGGGTCTTGGTGAGCTCTTTGGCCCAAAGCTTAGAAAATCTTATCACTATGTGAGCTTTAACCCACCGCCACGTAGGGGTCAGGCAGTTGAACGCTGAGGGTGGGCAGAATACCCCCGCGGCCTCATCCAGGCTGGGTTCTAGCCATCACCAACAGGACCCACCGGGCATCAGGGGGGACAGTAAGCTCTTTTATTTCTCAGCCAGGAAATAAAAGGCTGATCGGGCACTTCCAGCCCCCGCCTGGGGCAGCCGGAGCCTTTGGCGCAGAGGCGACCAGCGTCTCCCTCAGGACTCCCCCCCCCCCCCGCCCCCCCCCGCTCAGGGGAGCAGCGCGTGGGGGCGGCCGCGAGCTGCGCGCTGATTGGCTGCCGCGCCTCCCCCCGCCCCGGGGCGCCGGCCGCGGCGGAGCCTGCAGGCGGCGCCTCCGCCTCAAAGTTTGCCCCGTGGGCGGCGCCCGTCTCGGGGCTGTTCTCCCGGCGCCCGGGCAGAGCGGTGGGGGGCGGCAATGGCGGGGCGCGAGCGGGCGCACTGAGGGGTGGGCGGGCGGGCGGCGAGCAGGGGAGAGCAGGGTGCCATGCGGTCCCTGAACATCACCCCGGAGCAGTTCGCGCAGCTCCTGCGGGACAACAACGTGACGCGAGAGCAGTTCATCGCCCTGTACGGGCTGCAGCCGCTGGTGTACGTCCCGGAGCTGCCGAGCCGCACCAAAGTGGCCTTCGTCCTCATCTGCGCGCTCATCTTCGCCCTGGCTCTTTTCGGCAACTGCCTGGTGCTCTACGTGGTGACCCGCAGCAGGGCCATGAGGACCGTCACCAACATCTTCATCTGCTCCCTGGCGCTCAGCGACCTGCTCATCGCCTTCTTCTGCGTCCCGTTCACCATGCTGCAGAACATCTCCTCCGAGTGGCTGGGCGGTGCGTGCCGGGCTGTGCTGCCGGGCTGTGCTGCCGGGCTGTGCTGCCGGGCTGTGCTGCCGGGCTGTGCTGCCGGGCTGTGCTGCCGGGCTGTGCTGCCGGGCTGTGCTGCCGGGCTGTGCTGCCGGGCTGTGCTGCCGGGCTCCGAGCGCGCTCGGGGCGGGGTTGATCTCTTTTTAACAACTTGAGCCGTTCGCGGCTGGGGTTTTATCTCTTGAGTGCTGAATACGGTAACTTCAGCCGAACGCGAGGCGCTCATCTGTGGAGTTAAGTAATGGCTCCGCCGCTCCCTCGGGTTGTGCTGTGAGCGCTGTGCTTTCGTTGCTTGCATTCGTTAAAAGTTGCGGTGCGTTTGTGAGCCCGCTTGGTGCTGGTGGAGGGGTCTTGGTTATTATTCTTTTTTTCTTTCTTCTGAAGTTGAAGTGAGAACTCTCTAACCCTTCACGGGCCAAAGGAGTGTCTCCTCAGGCAGCACGGACAAGCACTTGCCTTAAAAATAACGCATCGAGGTGTGATTTCATCTTGGGAATTCTGTTAGGTTATCCGGAGTACAGGTCTTGTGTGGAGCGACTGAGGGAGCTGGCATTGTTCGGTCTGGAGAACAGGATGCTCAGGGTGGACCTTGTGGCTCTCTGCGATTGCCTGAAGGGAGGCAGTGGTGAGGTGGGGTCAGCCTCTGCCCCCAGGTAGCAGTGATAGGGATGGAGAGGGATTGGCCTCAATTTGCACCGAGAAGGTTCAGGTTGGGTGTTAGGAAACGTTTATTCTCAGTAAGGGTGGTAATGTGCTGGTGCCGGCTCTCAGGGAGGTGGTGGAATCACAGGTGTTCAAGGGCTGTGGAGATGCAGCGTCTGAGGGACGTGTTTATTAGGCAGTGATGAAGATGAGTTGGCAGTTGGACTGGTGATCATATTGGCCTTTTCCAACCTTAATGATTCTGTGTTGTGTTGCCACTAGTATGAAAGACCAGTGGGTAAGGCTTCTCTGGTACCTAGCAAGCACTTTAAAACGCATCCTAGTTCCAAAGAAACAAAGTGACATAAAAATAAAAGTGATAAAGTGTTAGTAAAAGGGCATTTACCTTCCTTTTCTTGGTCCTGGAACACAGTGTTGGATAAATAAAATAACGGGTGATTTTGCAACAAGGAGCAGGTCTTTGTACAAAGGTAGATTGACATGTTTGTAACAAAAAGGGTGTTCATAAAGTGACTCCATTAATTTCAGTTCCCGAGGCTTCCTGTACTGCAGCTAATGGGAGGTACTGAACTAAAGCTACCTTCAGAGCATTAAGATTTAATTCCAGTACATCTGATGAATGAGAATGCAGGATGGGAAATGGCAGGTCAGAGGAGACTTGAAAAGCAGGGGCTTGAAATGTGGATACCTGACACAGTGAGAAGTAGGTTTGAATATATTTTTTTTTTTGTCTCAAAATTAAGAAGTACTTAGGAGAAATGATAAATATGACACTATAGGGGCAACTAATAATAAGTACAATGAAAAAAAAACAAACCTGTTTTTGTAGCGGTTTTATTTTCTTACAAGATGATTTTGGAGGAAGTAATCATTGTTTTTAAGATGCTACAGATACTGAGCCCCCAGATTAATGTGGGTATGTAATAAAAATAATAGGAAAACTGATAACTATGTTACTGTTCCTTCTTTTATACTGTTCTTCTTCTTCTTGCTCAGAGAAGAGTACAGCAGTAAGTTTCTGGAAACATTAAGAGATCCCACGCAAAAGGAAAAGGACGGAACTGCGTACCTTCCCCTAAATGTTAGAGTTGTGACTCTCTTCTCTTGTAGTGGGGATACCAAACTGTCAGTTTGAGGCTGCACATCTGACCAGGCCTATTTGAAAGCTTGGTGGGATGAAGTTTCCACCTGAGGTGGAATTGCAGCAGAAATGGGAAAAGGCATACTTTGTGTGTTTTGTGCCATGTACAGGTCTCCCTTGATGTTACTGAGGATGCTTGGTAAAATCTAGAAGTCAGTAAAAAATAACAGCACAGTTGCAACATGCATCTTCAGTTGTTTAATGTTTGGATGTTGTGATATATACTGTTCTATGGGTTTTACTCTACTTTTTGTCTACTCTGTCTACCCTCTGATGTCTTAGAGCTTCTTTACTACAAGTGGATTTACAGTTCCCATTGGCTTTGATGTCAACATTAATGGTCCTGTTAGGATAACTGGATTTAATGAACATTGTGGCATTGGCAGGGCATAATAGGTGATGTAATTGATGAATGTCTGTCTTGACTGGGAGCGGAAGGAAAGGAAGGGAAACAAATGAAATGTAAAATGATTGTACCCCAGGGGTATCTGATTCCTGAGGCTCACACTGTAAAGAATGAATGGTGATTACATTAATATGTTATCAGAGGCTGCCAGACTGGGAGAACTTTTCCTTGCTACTGTTGTTGATTCTGTTTTCCCTTTGCCTTCTGTTTTCTAGTCTGAGAAAGTTTTATCTCATCCATCTTAATGCATCATGTCTGTTCTGGGTAGTTCAAGCACCCAACTATTAAGGAGAAGGTGAATTGACTATGTAGTATATTCCTGCTGGGAAAAGTATTATGTCCTGAGGTGCTTGATACTAGAAATATCACTGTGCTTCTGGGCATTCAGTATCTTTCCTTCTTGATCTGGCTGCATTTGAATTGCTGAAATGAGCACCTAGGTAACATGTACTGAGATACAAGTGGGTTTTGTACTGACCTTTGAGTTAGAATTATTTATTTCCATTTTTGTATGTGTTTATCTTTTTTCCCTCAGAAATTAACAGGAGATGAGGAGAGATGAGGACAGAACTGTAATTACTCTAGGCTGTACAAACAGAAGTGAAAATGTAATAACAGCCACAGCTTTAAAGTAACCATGAACTTTTTAGTGTTCAGTGTTATCTCTGTGATGAGATGCTATCAGGAAAGAATCATTTCTGTTTTGTTTCTTCTGAAGTACTTTCTCTGAAAAAGCTTCCAGGTGTGCATAGTTTAAAGTAGGACCTCAAGGAAAATGTTCTTAATTGACAGCGTAAAATAATTCAAATTGTGAGTGGTGGAGTCACTCCTTTGTAATAGATAGCATTTGTCCAAACTCTTTAGAAACTGAAATGTATTCCTCTTGTGCTTACCAGGATTTCATTTCATTGTGACGGATCTGAGAGGTACTGACATGACTTCTGCAGTGTGTGTGTGTATATATATATATATATATATATATATATATATATATATATTTAAATTTTAACTTCACCTACAATTCAGCGATTGAAGTCTCAAGGAACTGAATGTGTCTTGTTTTGTCATGTTATTATGTAGTTCTAACACAAAGCTGCTAGCTTAACATACGTGACAACTGGGAGGAGCACGATCTTGACCAGAGATGGGTGAATCTGTCTCACTTTTGATTCTCAGATCTGTTAAGAATATTCAACAGAATGAGACTATTCAAGTGACAGTGTATTATTCCATTTCTTGTTTAGCCTTTGGAACTGAAAAGGCTGCTATTTCTAGAGGAACTTTAAATAGGAAATCTGCAATCTAATTTCTTAGTAGTGTGAAAGAAAATTAAAATTGCAGCTTTGGTGTAAGTGATCACCAATATCGTATTTAGTTGTGAGGGGGGGATGGAACTGGAACTCAACTAAAAGACTAGATGATGCATACAGCAAGGTGTGGTTTTGGCTCAGAGTGGAACAGTTGAGGATTTGCTCTCTACTTACTGATCCTGGGTGGGGGACTGTGGTAGGGGTCTTGTGATCACACTGGTGGAAGCACTGTGAAGGGTGAATCTGTGCTTTTATCTGTAAGGCCCAGTTTTACAAGAATTGCTTTGTTTTCAGAAAATTATTAATTAGCTGTGTAACAGCAACATCTTTGCAGAACTTTCTGGGGCAACTGGAAAACTGTTTTTTTTTTTTTTTGTTTGTTTTGTTTTGTTTTTTCATTTTGTGCAATGTAATACCCCTAGCAAAAGATAAGGGCAAGAAATCAGATTGCTGCATACCTAGTACTGTGGTTCATCTTTCTTGTGGATTTTGTTCTTATCAGTAAGAATGCATATTACCACTGGGGTCAAGAGGCTGTTTTTTCTCATCATCTAGGGAGTACTGAGTCACCTGAAGCACTACTGAACGCACAGCAACATTTGAGGTGGCTGTGCTCAGTCATATCCAAGCTGCCAGCTGTATGCAGCCCAGCCCAGCTCATGGTGGCAGCTCTGCCCCACTGAAGGGCACAGCCCAGCTCCCAGCACCAAACAGACAGCAGTGTGCTGTTAACACCATCTGTGCAGAAACCAGGGCACAGTTAATTGCTAACTCTAAGTTGTGGCATTTAAGTTCATGGAGTTTGATACATTGGCTGAGCACAGTCCTATGAACAGCAAAACATATGCGGCTGTGCTTTCTGTTTTGATAGAGGAATCAGAAAAAGTTTCAAGATGACAAAAAATTGCTTTTTTTTTTTTTTTCATGTATAAGCAACTCTATTTTCAGTTGACATTAATAAATTACCTGGGGATTTTCAAATAGAATGTATGGAGTTGCAAACCAAAATTTGGTTATGTCTCTTTACCGGTCTTTTCTAAGCCCTATTTTACCAGAGAGAAATGCCCCTCAGTACGTAATCACACCTTATTCATGTCACCACCTTTTGGCAGTATGACTGTATGTGAACAGTTGTTTTCAGGGTCGAAGCACAGGAATAGTGAAATTCCGTCAAAAATCTCCACTGAACACGTTGAGAACTTGCTGAGAATTGCAACCGCTCATTGAACCAGTCTGATATAATTGTTTCAGAAAAACAAGGTCATGTATCCCACTAGTTTTATGTTTTAGCTTCTCTCTTTTTAATTTTAAAAAAATACATTAAAAGTTAGCTTTTGTTACTTGTGTAAATAAACTATATAGTATATTTTATGAGGGCTGTTCTGAAAGCAATGCCTGCTATTTTATTATGTTGGCCCATTATATCAGAGGCAGATGGTAGAAGTAGGCAGTAGAGATTGAACCTTTCCACCATTATCACATTAAATTTTGCTGTCGTGCAACAAATGGCAGCAGAGAGGCAGTCTGACAGAATGGTGTCTGATGTGGAAGTGCATATGAAGCAAAAGCATAGAATTGGATTCTGCAATGTGGAAATAATGGCACCCACTGATATTGACTCTTGTTGAACGTTTATGAAGACCAAACAGTGGATGTGAGCACAGTGAGGCAGTGGGTGGTGCGTTTCAGCACTGGCAACAGTGGGTCACCTCTGCTGGAACAGATTGTTACAAACGTGGCACACAGAGTCTTATTCATCACTGAAGAAAATGCATGGCTAATGATGGTGACTGTTAGAAAAAAAGTGCTTTGTAGCTGAGAATCTAACTCAATGAAGTAGTGTTATTGTGCTCTTTTATCTGTTGTATTTTCCATGAAAATAATTAGGAGGCATTACTTTAGGAGCAACCTTGATGCATACAGCCATGGACAATTCCTCTTTACTCCATGTGGCCCAGGCAACAGATTGGACACCCATGCTTTTACTTATCTTGTCTGTCCTAGTGCTACTGTTTGAAAAAGGCATGGGTCTTCTGTACATTGCTGACTACATTTGTCTGTTAGGTATAGCTACCTTGCTAACCAAAGGTAACAAGAAGAACCAAAGAAGTCTTCTTAGAAATTTCATATTTACATTGGTGCAGCAGTTTGCTTGTCTCCAAAAACTTCCCTGAAGTCCAAGTGGTGCGCTGTAGGTAGTTCTGCATTTACAATCTCTTCTATTCTTCACTAGACTTTTTTTTTTTTGTATGAGTATGAATAAATATTCCTTTCTGACAGAATCTTAGTGGGCCTCTTGTGTCTGATATTTGCAGGTATCTCCGTAAGATCTCATTTCTGTTCTCCAGTGTAACTTAAACGTCTTCATTCTGACTCACTTCTAGAATGTCCTTTACTGATGTTTTGCGAATGTTCCCATACTCTGTCCACTGGGATAATACTTGACGGTAAAACTAGGCAGTTACCAGAGATTCCTTATTTAAGCTTTTTTTCAAGTTTCCAAATTAAGTTTTATCTAGACTTACTGTAAAGATGACTTGAGAAGGGCTTATCCAATGCCTCAGTAAAGGAAATAATAGACTCAAGATTTCTTTTTAATATGGAATGTATTGGCAGTATGACATTTGATGAAAGCAGTAAAAGAATGTTGATGCAAGGAAGCTTATAACTACTATAACTACACTTCCAGGGTATTTCTGCAAGCCTTGCTTCACATTAATTTGTATGCGTATTAAACAGAATGACTGATGTGAAATGTTTGTTGTATTGGCTAAGCAAAGCAAGCCAATTGAAGGATATAGTTGGATTGGTTAGGGCAATTTTATATTATTTCTTTACTATTATTATTATTATTTCTTGTGAGGTTGTTATTGTATCCTTGATAGAAGTACTTGGCCATTTCTACTTTATGTTGTGTGAGTGGAGACTCTTTATTACGTCTTGTTTTGCTCCCTGATGGTTTGTCTCTTCAGTAGAGATCTGTATTTTTCACCTCTATCCCTGCCCAAACTCCCCAACATGGATTGCTTTGTACCACAATTGCAAGTGATTACAGTATCCTGTGGTAGTTACATGTACTCATAGCAGTCCTTTGCTCCACAGCTGTAATGCATCCTTGCATGTTTATTTTTGTTTTTATTCATTGATGGTTGCATCTTGAAATAGTCTGCTGTTTTGAGATTGCCTGAAGATTGTGATGCCTGTTCTGGAGGCTTTACCAAACTGGGCAAAGCTGAATATGAGCTCTGGCAGGGAAGGAGAGCAGACAGTGTGAAGACAGAATTTCTTGGTCAGCTAGTCTAGCTTGTGTTTACACTACTAAGTCACAGTGCAGATTTAATTCTGTGGACTCTGACATGCACTGGTGAACCATGTATGTCTATTCAAGGCGTGTGGTCTAAATGAGTGAGCTCACACTGTACAAGTTCTTCTGCAGATGTAGTTAACTGTAAATAATCAGATTTAGTACAGGCCTACTATCATGTGCTAGACTTGCACTTTTTGGTCAGAGGGAATATTTGTTTGTCCTCTCCAGGTAATAGGTGAGACAAATTACCTTTCTCTTAGTAGTTTAACTACTAAGGATATAAAATACCTGTATGCCCAAGAATTGATTTTCATGTCTGCCTTGTCCAGTCTAGTCTGAAGGTATTGTCTGTATAATTGCAGCAGACTTGTTCTCTGCTGTGAAGTTACAAAATAGAAGGAAACAGACTTTGCCTGCATCAAGCAAGCTGGAGAGAGCTATTTTACAAGCTGTGGTAAAGACTTCCAGTGCAAGGGCTTAGTCAATAATGCTTTAACAGAGGAAGGAACAATTTAACTTTTATCAGGAAAGAGAACAGTTTTAGAATTTTGCCTTTCTTTAATAAAATAAAAGAAATATTGATGCTTCTAGCGGGATGGAACAGCAAACTCATCAGTGCAGAAACAATGATAGTGATGATGAAGACGTGAAGAATTGTTTAAGGACATACAGTTTGTGTTTACAGCCTTCTGAATATGTTGTTGTTGGGGAGCACTCTTATAATAGATTGAATAAACCATGCCGTTTTCATTAGTGTGTAAGGGATACTTTAGGGAGTCTCTTAATGCCTTGAAAAGAAGGAGCAATTAGTTATTTTCATTCCCAGTGATGCTCTGGAAATTTTCTTTCACCACTGGAAAATGATTGGTATTAAATGCTTCAGTGCCGTCTTCAGTAACAAGCTATTGGAACAGTTACTGAAAGATTTAGCTTGTAGAAAGTTATGAATTTCAATAATTTAAATATATTATCAATATATCTAATATGTGTATTTTAAAGTATTCAAAACAGTCACATTTCTGTATTGGAGGAGAATTAGTTGGAAAATGAGGAGGCAAGAAGGGAGATATTTTCTGAACAATTTTCTCTTAAACAAACAAACAAAAAAAAAAAACCCAAACAAGCAATGTAAGAGCCTTTAGGTAGTCCTTGAAAATTATTTATCAGATTTTTGCTGCATATCTTGATGATTTGCAAAAGACCTAAAACAAAACTGTTCTGAAAGATTTAGTATAGGCACAGCTAAAACAAAACAAACAAAATCAAGAAACAACCCCCAGAAACCCCTAAGAATCTAATAAATAATAAGGATTTTTGTGCTTCACAGTTGTAGCAGAAGAAAGCTTTAGTGCCTAGAATCATATCATAACATCTAATATATCGGAGCAGTTATACTATCCAATATAGTTTACAAATGTTCTAGGTGCTTTTAAGACCTGAAATCGGTCTGGCTGTGTGCTGAAGGTAGACAATGCCAATTGTTTAGCTGACTACTGACTTTATCAAACCTGAGCTTGGCTTATTTTGTGTTAATAATCTCAGGTACCTGATGTTTGCACATATTTTGGAGTCAAGCTTAAGTGGCTTCTGTTTAAGTGAGAGTCTAGCCAGGCTTCTAATATGGGTCAGGGGGAGAAGTGGAAAATGTCTTCCTCATCCTCTGAAAATAGCTAGAAATCTCTTTAATGCAAGGACAAGATGCACAGAAGCAAACAATGGATGATTTTATCTTTAAACGTTTTTCCTTCTTTGATCTCTTTTCCTGTGTTTACTGGATGGTCTGTCAGTGTAAGACCTGATAGAAGGTCGCCAGTTTTGGTCAGTTATCATAATAAATACACAGGGAAACAGAATAGACTGTGTAGATGGGCTTGTTTTCTGAGAGCAAGGAGCAGGGGCTACGAGTGCAAGGATGTGAGGATGCTATATCAAGTAGGGCTTTATTTGCTGGAACAATAGATTTTGGCCATGTTGTCTGCTTCTTTTGCACTTCATATTTGAAAGGCAAATAATGACTTCTTAGTCTGTTTTGTTTTCAATGACTTAAAGGCTGCAGATAAATATTTAGTAATAACTGTGATGCTTAGCTTGGAAATAAGGTGAATGATGGAGCTTCTTGTAAACATATTAAAGCCACATTTCGTGCCTAGCGAAATTAATGTCAGTCTCAGAGAGAGTCCGCAGAGCTGTTGCCCACGGGATAAGGCTTTCTTCTTGGTGTTGGAAAGCAAGGATTCCAGGCACTCCTCTCTGCATTTCAGTTGTTCAGTGATTCCATCCATTAACTCAGTTAAGGAAGAGAATAAGACGTAACCTGCATTTTGAGGAGACTTAGATGCTGTAAAATCTACCTCACTTGTTAACACATCAAGTCAATATTGTGTTCAGAGTACAGTGTTCAGTTCTGAATACAATGTACCAAGTATCAAACAGATAATGATATTCTGATACAGATTCAGTGGAGGGCCTCTTAAATGTCAGGGTGGGAAGCACCTGTGTGGGTGGAAAAGCTGAGGGAAGAGGGCTTTTTCAGCCTTGAGAAGAGTTTTGGAGTGACCGGCGTGTAGTTCTGTGTATTTGAGAAGATGCATTCAGACTCTTCACAGCATGAAAACAGCCTTTGACTGTAAGAAGGAAGTCAGACTGAAAGAAAGGAAGATTTTTCTGTTAGTACAGTCAAGCAGTGGAAGAGATTGCTCCAGAGAAGGTTGTGCTGTCTTCAGTCTTGGAAGTTTTCAAGATTGAAGTCTTCTGTGTTTTTATCTACTTTTTCGTAATTCTACTGTGAGCCAGGAGGTCAGAGTGGAGATCTGCTGAGTTTGTTTTCAACCAGCCTTACTCAGTGATCCACTAATCCTTTTCTGTGCTTGACAGGGCTGGCTGAGAGACCTGCAGCCTATTTTCATGCTGGCTGTGATAACAGGGTAGGTACAACACTATGGATATTAGGCAGCTAAATCCCCCCTGCAAAAAATGACAGACTTCCATAGCTGTACAAAGTCCTTTCAGTAATTTAGTTCAAAGTTAAAAACAATGAGATTTCTGTTAAGAAAAAAGTAGGTTTAGGGTTTGTGGATTTGGAAACGGTGTTTTGGGAAGATCTACTAAAGAGTTTATTTCTGTGTAAATATTCTATTTCAGAATATTCCTGGAATAACTGGTGTTGTTGCACTGAGGTATTTAGTGTATTGAAATAATGGTTCTGGATTCTTTTTCCTTTTTTCTCTATTCCCACCCACTGCAATCCAACTGCCAGTATTCTGAAATAATTAACTTTATTTAAAGGTAAATAATTGTCATTTTTCTTGTGTATGAAAGCTGTGTCTGTAGCATGAAAACAAACTATGTAATTTGCTGTATTAAAAGACTTGCAGAAAATCTTCATATATCATCAAGTTATTTGGAATGGATGATATCTATGTAAATAATCTAATGGAAGCTTAGAGAAATAAGAACAGACTTAATGTGGAAACATACTGGGGACATTAAATTTGACAGAATAGGTTATCACAAAGGACTGAATCCAATTCAAACGTAATTAAGGACACTGGAGCTGGATCTCAGTTCTGACATCAGATTTCTGATGAAGCTAATGACCTTGATGCTGGCTGTGATGTTCTAAGTGCTTTCTTGTTCCTTTATTTGCTGTTGAACAGTTTCAAGTACTAGAAACTAGAGGGGATTTTTTTTTTTTTTTTTTTTTTTTTTTTTTTTTTTTTTTGCTACTGCTACTTAAATCTGGTGAAGATTTACATGTGAAACACTGGACTATCTAGTAACTAGTTTCAGAAGGTAAGAAGCTTTGTACAGGGAGTGAGTGATAATTCATGGCTTGTGAAAGAGCTCTAAGATGATGTGGTAATGTTAATGTGAGTTGGTAAGTTGGTGTATAAAGGCTTTTGCCTTAGTGGTACAAGCAGCCTTGGAGTTGGAACACTTTTTTTTTACTATTGATATGCAGCGGCTTTTCTAGTAGCTTTTAACTACTGTGCTTTGGAAAAATTCGAGTTTTTTTCTTTTTGTTATGGAAATGCGTGTGGTTGTTATTTTGCTTTAGCGGCTGAGATTCAATCCATCAAAGAATTGTGATGTGTGCTGTGTGACTGAGCAAGTGTTTCTATTTCACTGTTCATATGCCATGAGAAGTATACTTTTACTACTTGTCACGGTTTTATGATTTTTGGCATTGGTATTCCACATCATAACATCATGTAGTGCATTAAGAGTCAAAAAGTTAATACTCCAACCCCATGGATCATTGATAATTCCAGGTATACCTGTCTCAGAAAAGAACAACAACAACATTCCCCAGAGGACTTTGCAATGCTTTGTATTTTTACGTGTTTTCTGCTCAGAAGGAACAGGTAAAAACTCTCTGTGGTCACGGGACACTCTCTTTCCTTTGGGATCGACTCAGCAGTGGGTGCTCGCTGCCGTCCGCCTTCAGTGTTAGCATAAGGCCTTCGGTTTATCGGACGCTCTCTCTTGCTCATTTTGATTTATTAGCTTCAATTCCAATTACATTGTATTATATTGTGTTATTTTGCTTTCTGATATCTTATTTAGTAAATTAGCTTTCCTCCTCAGATCGTTGCCGCTGTTTTGTTTCTAGGCCCATCTCCCTTTTCCCTTTTCCCCTTTCCTGGGGCATGGGTCTGTAGGTCCTCTGCACCAATCGTCATGGAACCGGGCCGATCCAGCCCAGTAAACTGTTGACACTACTTTTTAAAGAATTATTTACATTAGTTTGGCTCATCTGTTCTTGTGAATTTGTCCTCAAAGATGAGAAATAAATTTCTGCACCCTTTTTTCTTGGACAGACAACTGAAGGCATAATGTTGGCCTGTGCTTTTTTCCAGTTAGTTGCTGGGAAGAAAATGAGAACATATTAGTAAAGGCAAGGGAACCATCTGACTTCAGTGGCTTTGTTCGTCTTCTCTCAATTTGGGGATTGCCACCCATTGAACTCAAGTATTGCTTTCTCTTCGAATAGTTAGACACAAGCTGAAAATTCCATCAGACTCATAATTTCAGTCAATTTCCCTTCCTCATTTTGTTAATACATTGAAACCTCTTTGTTTCCTAAGAATATTCTGGAGTTCTGGAACTTCGGTGAAGCAATGGTATATAACAATGAAGCCCCTACAGTGGTGTATAGTTCAAGTGGATTTCGCTATTTGACTTCCCTCGGACTATAAGAGAAAGCGCAGAAGTGTGGTTTGTTTGTTTGTTTTGTTGGCCCATAGTTCTAACATTCAAACCTGGGCTTATCTTGTGGGGAAAAAAAAAAAAGTGAAAACTTCTGAAACCAACAGTGGAAAACTTCATTTTTATTCAAAGATGGTTTTGGATCTTTTAGTTCTGTTTTGCCCATGACAGTAGGCTGAGTTTTAGGAATAATCAGAGACTGTGAGCTGTAACTTCTTATTTGGTTGTATTTAGCATTCAACATGTGTGAAGGTGTGACTTGAGCTTTCTATCATCTCAGTATGGAAATTTCAATGCACTCCAGTTGGAGGGCTCTGAATTTTATGGACTAGGTCTGGTGATGGTATGTATAGTGCATCCTGTATTGTTCTGGGTCTAGTAAGAAATTAATAAGATGTTGAATTTGTAAAATAATGACCTTTATACATGCGGGGTTTACTTTGCTCTTTGCTTTTGCTAGCACCTTGGCAACATACTTACAAAATCAAAAATATTATGAGAAGCAAACAGGCAGCCTAGTACATAGTGAAATTCTTGCTGACCATGTTAAGATTTTTTCCCAAATAACTTGAAACTGGTCTTCATTATATATATTTAAATTTCATTTTAAGCCAGATCTTTGAGCACCACTGACTGTGGTGCTGATAGATAATACATTCTTGAAAGATAATGACATACATCCTTTTCCCTTTGCCCTTCCCTTCACTTTCTTAAATTTGAAGGGAATTAAATTTCTTCACTTCTGACCAGTCAGAACTGATCAAAAACTGAACAGTTACAAGCTACTTTCTTGTAAGCTTCAGTGGCTTTTAGCCTGGACTACTGGATAGGTGTGTACTTGTTTCTTGTTCCCTTTGTGGAGGACAGGATAGTGTATAGGTAGTTGCCGGTTTGTGTTCTTCCAGTTTGTGCTATTTTCTTGCCTAAGGTGCTTGCAACATCATAATTTTAGAACTGGATCAGATAATCATTTGGCTATTTTGAGTGGATAAGGTAGAGTTAATGATCAAGTAAAGGAAATCACTGCAGCTGTTCCTGAAATGAGTAGCTGACACTGAACCATAAGAGTGTTCGTGAACTTTGGGAATGCAGCTAGAGAAAAATCATCTTGGGGTCAGAAAAACAAACAAAATGTGTAAATATGAAGCAGGTTGGGAAAGATATTAACACATTTTTGATGAAGACTAATTTAAGTCACCGTTTTTAAGATGGCTGGGACTTGAGGGTGAGCAATAGAGAATGACTAATAACATATTAAGAAGTAAATATGTAGTTCTTTTGATTTGGCAGCATTGAAATCTGAAGATATGTGCTTAGCTCTGCATAAATACAGCATCTCACAGTGGGTAGCATACACAGTTGTGAAAATACAGCCAGGAAATTACATTTAATTTGGACAGTGCCATTAGCGTTGTTTTAATCAGGAAAAAAGGATGATCTGAAGAATGGGGAAATGATGAAGAGGTTGATTTTTGTCCTCCTAGACAGAGGACTCATAATGTAATGCTTGGCGAAATTATGCTTTACGTGCTGTAGTACTTAGAGTAGTATTTAAACAAACAAAATTTTGGAACAGAAAAGTTAAGTCTAAACAGGCGACCTTCTAAAAACTGTGAAGGTAAAAGATAGTATTCCTGATGCATTTGATAGTAATGGTAGACATTAATATGTCCTTAGAACTGTTTGCACATGTGTAGTACACAATGCCCTGACTATTGAAAACTGCACTTGATGAGTTGTTTTGCTTGATAGTACTTTAGTAACAAGACTACTTTATTTTTCCATGATGTGCAGCAGTTGCATGTTTTACTTTCTGACTATTATAGGTGCCTTCGCTTGCAAGATGGTACCATTTGTTCAATCCACTGCCATTGTAACTGAGATTCTTACAATGACCTGCATTGCTGTGGAAAGGCACCAGGGAATTGTGCATCCACTAAAAATGAAATGGCAGTACACCAATAAGAGGGCTTTCACGATGCTTGGTAAGATCTATGTGTCTCTAGTAACTGTTTGCATAGAGCACAGTAGCAGTTGCATATAGCGTGATGAGCAGAATGCATTGGTAAGACAAATAATTCAGAGGTAGATATAATGCTTATGTTTATAAAATAATTCAAGGAAAGTGTCTGTGCATAGAGTAACTACTTGCCAAAATCCTGACATAAATCTGAAATGTGAAGTCACATATTTATTTAACTGAGACTCTTAAACATCTGACAGCCAATTTTTTTGTGAGAAGAGGTTCAAAATGTGCAAGCACTAAAGGTCTAAATAATCCTTCCATTTTAACATAAAGAGAATACAGATAATGCTGCTTTTGCAAATTAATTTGACTTTGTATGTGGATATTGATAAATGAAGGCAATTTTGAGAAAAATCCAACTTGTAATGGAAGATCATGCTGTTATATGTATGAATATTGACTGTTATATGCCTCGTGTTGAAAACTGCTATTAAATAGTTTACTTTTACTTTTAAAGATGAAGCTGTAAAACTATTAATTCCAGAACTTATGCTTCTTGTTAAAAGATGTATTTGTTTACAGGCATAGTCTGGTTGCTGGCAGTTATTGTTGGGTCACCTATGTGGCATGTGCAACGGCTTGAGGTATGTTAGGTGAAATGGAGATTCATGTTTTCAACTCAGTAATTCCTGAATCTTTTTGCACATTTAACAGTGAGATTGACTAAACTCCCGAGAAATAGAAGAGGGGAATAAAAAACAATTCGAGATTTTTTTCTATGTGGGCCAGCAGGAGAATGAGGAATAATTAGGTCTTGCATGTACTGCAAGGACTGCCAGCAGGGACTAGTTGTGTCTACCCTCCCTAATTTTACTGAAGAGCATTAATTGCATTTGAACTGTAGCTTACTTCTCTTTTCTTAGAGGTACAGATACTCAGATGTTGTAGGGCTTAGGTTTTTATTTCAGCATGGCATAGTCTTTTCCAAGATTTTGAAGAATTGTCTAGTTGAAAGTGTAATTCACTGCCCATCATAGTTTAAGAAGATACTGTACATTTTTTTGGGAAAAAAAAAAAAAAAGGTTTGTCAGAATCTGCTACTTGTGAGTCTGGGTGTTTACCACTTTATTTTGTTATTATTTTTTTAAAGTGGAATAATGCATGAAGTGTCTAGATACTTGTCTCTACTTGCAAAATACATACCAAAGATTTCTTTTGAAAATTTTGATGTAAAAAAGTCTTGAGGAGTGCAACTTAAAGCATCTCCTGACCTCTTCTTTGCCACCTTGGATCAACACAACACTTTGTGAAAAAGTACGTGGAAGAATTTTCTCACTTCAGAAAAATTTTTTGATAAATTCCAGTTGCTGTAATAACAACAAGGAATATTTGAGTGTGCTTTGTTTTTATGTTTGGGATTATTACTGTAGTGACTCATCTTATTTATACTTGTTACAGGTTAAATATGATTTTCTGTATGAAAAAGTGCACATCTGTTGCTTGGAAGAATGGGCCAGTCCAGCTTATCAGAAGATATATACCACTTTTATACTTGTTATACTCTTTCTTCTTCCATTGATGTTGATGCTTTTCTTGTACACTAAAATTTGTTATGAACTTTGGATTAAGAAACGAGTGGGAGATGCTTCAGTTCTTCAAACCATTCACGGGAATGAAATGTCTAAAATATCAAGGTTTGTAAATTAAAGAGCACTTGAAACTTTGACTTTTAGAAAGCTATTTTTTTCCATTGTATTTTGAGACCCAGTGCAAAGAAATATTACTTATTCATGGGAAAGTCTACAGACGTAGCCCGAATTTCTAATGCTAGCTAGTTAAGCAAGATACTGAAAAGGAGGCAACTTAAGCAAACAGTTTTCCTCAAGATGCAGAATTGCCAGACTATGAATGTCAAGTCATCTCAAATCTAATATTACATGTGATAAAGTCCTTGCTTTTGAAAGGAGTAGGCCACAAGTTAGAAAATAACTTTTATATTAATTCCATATGTTCTATGGAGAATTCTTTATATAATTTTAACTGTGAACACTGTTTTATGATCCCTTTGTAAATTAAATTGCTATGTGGGAAATAAAAGAATAACCAGTATTCACCTGAAACTACTTTTATACTGTTCATTTTGTTACAACTTCCAAAGATTTCTGAATGTTCTCAGACTTCTTTTAAGACCGTCTGGGTAGTAACTGTATCTGAAAGTTATAAGCCCACTAATTATCAATTGAACAAAAAGGTATGTTAATTTACATTTATAACTACTTCCATATTTAGTAGTATATATGGGCTACCTTTTATAGTACTTCACATCTTTGCCTTTAATTTTGGAGATCAAGCTGGTGTGTGTGATAGAGACTTCTAACAGGACAGTTCATTGAGGGATTTATCACATTAAGGATAAGCTGAATGGAGAAGACTGGCAAGCAGCTTGGAAGTAAATGATTCTTTAGACGTTTTTCTAACAGTGTACTGAAGGAGGCAAACCAGTATAATTCAAAACTGAAGTGTGGTATATACAAGTATTTCTTGTATGAGCTACACTGAAATTAACTTTGTGCTCTTCCCCAGCCTAGCAAGTGTTTCACCTAGTGGAAAGAAGATCCTGTAACTGCTACCAGTCAAGTGTTAACTTTTCAGTTGAAGTGAGAGATCTATCTTGCTACCTATAAATCTAGTTATATGAATAAAATTTGATTTTAAGAACGTTGATAATTGTCCTTGAGTTTTGAGGAAGTGCATTTCATGCTCTCTTTCCAGCATTTCACCTACCAGTGAAGTCTGAATGTTGCACATGTAGTTCTACCATCTCTGTCAACTCTTTTTTCTCATAATCAGGTGCTAAAACTATGAAATGCCTTACTTTCCTGATAGAGAAATAAAAGGTGTTACTTACTACATTGATGTGCTTTTGTGGTTCCTGTTTCAAAGAGAATTATTTACTTCTCATAATTCTTCCAGGGTTTTATTTGCATCTGCAATCATCAGAACATCTTGGCAAATCTAACTTAATGAGACATATATAAACTACAAATCAATTCATAGTGATTCAGTATGAAATGTCTTGATGCAATTTCAGGAAGAAGAAGCGAGCAATTGTTATGATGGTGACAGTGGTGTTTCTCTTTGCAGTCTGCTGGGCCCCTTTCCACATTATTCACATGATGATGGAATACAGTGAGTATTTGCAATTTGTCATTAAAATAAAGCCTTTCTTAGGGTTTTTTTTTTTTTTTTTTCCCTCCATAATGAAACTAGAGATTATGAGAGGCTAGTGCTGCTCAGCTATAATATACCTCCTGCTGGAAAAGGTTAATGTTATACTTCTAAATCCTGGGTCACTGTCTTGTAATAGAGGTGCATAATCAACAGTAGATGGATTGCTCTGAAATCTGAATTGTAGACAGTTCTGCAGTGCTCACAAAAAAAATTAAATATATAAAATATTATCAGATGTAATGCTGTCTTATATCTTAGATATACTTCTGTGTGTCAGCCACATCTCATCTTTCCTACTGTGTGAATTAAAGAAAAAAATCTTTGTCTTGCTGTATACTGGACTTTGTTGCACAAAGGGAGAAAGGGAACTCGAAATCTCTACAGTTCTTTTAGAATGTAAGTACTTAGAGAGGAGGTTGCTTTTTTTTTATTTTTTATTTTTTATTTTCTGAATAATAGCAGCACATAATCCAGCCTTGAAAAGGAGGTTTAGAAAGTAGAACAAGATTCCAGAAATACCAAGATTTGAATTTTAGGATGGTGAGCATATCTCTGTGGATTATTTTCTTTGTCTGTTGTACTACCCTCATTCACCTCAGGGTGAAAGTTATTTCCAAGTAGAAAAAAAATCTCTTGAACGAGTAACTTTTAAAAATTCAAATTTAATTCTAATGCAATGTATAAAGACTTGCATCTGCATAAGTTCTCATGCTGCTTTGAGTCAAACTGATGTTGAAATATTTATCCTTTCATTTGCACTGTTTATAGTGATGTAGGTAGGTATAAAGAAAATAAAAATACTTGGACAACAGGGATTAATATCCCCATTTTATCTGCTGTTCCACTTGAACTTCTCCAGTGCTCTGGGTTGGACACTATTTTTGAAACACCATCTTGTTATCTTTGATTTTTGCTGTTTGCCAAAATTCATTTGGGTTTTGCACTATTAGTCTCCCATCTTCTACGTGAGTACTGTGACGACACGTGGAGCTATGCAGCTGGCTATTTGTAGGAGCAGTAACTGTTGTACTCTACTTTCCAAATGCAGCAGGCATTTATTTGCCTTCTATTGCAGGTAAGATCATAGCAGATAAGTCATCAGTCTTTAGCCAGTTGGCCAAGCGAATAAATGTTTATATTTGGGTAGAACAAAAGATGCAAAGCTATAACTATTAAATGGTCTGGATTGTCTCATTATAAGGTTGCTTGGTGAAATAAGTTCTCTGCAATTGTCTCATGGATAATTTCAGCTGCTGCAATGCCTTTCCTTGCCTTATAAGCCTTTATATTAGTTATTCCATAGTTTGGTAGCCAAGTATTTGAAATCAAGGAATCCAGACATCTGTATGATCTCAATAATTTAAGATGTGTGAGACGTGTCAAGAAGATGTATTTTTACTCCATGAGATGATCTCCATAAGATAAAGAATCCAGGAAACAGGACTGGGTTTTGTTTTAAGTTATAGTACTTCACATAGTTCTTATTTATGTTGGATATGGATGTGAAAGGCAAAGCCAGCAGAACAATAAACCTGGAAGATATTTAGGAAACTGGAAGCTTTCTGCTTCTTGGCCATGGAGTGAGTTTTTTGGCTAATAGTTTTCTTCTTTTCAACTAGTCTGTCTTTTCTTATATACACTGCATATGCATAGGCTGGGTAAGATAGATAATGATATTGCTTGCTGATTAATTCATATTACTGATATTAGTAGCCTCTAGCAGGGTCTTTTGTTGACAGTAAACAAAAACTTCTAATGCTGAGCTGTATGTATATGGGTTAAGTAGTGGGTGCTGTTCTGTGCTTTTAGCATATATTTTTTTTTTTCCTTTCAGGTAACTTTGAAAAGCAGTATGACGATGTGACAATAAAAATGATCTTCGCAATCGTTCAAATCATAGGATTCTTCAATTCTATTTGCAACCCTATTGTGTATGCTTTCATGAATGAGAACTTCAAGAAAAATTTTATGTCTGCCATCTGCTTCTGCACTGTCAAAGAAAACACATCGCCAACCAGGCAACTTGGGAACTCAGGAATTACTATGAGGCGGCAAAAGACAACTGTTTCTCAGAGAGGTCCCACCGACTCAGATGAAGCCAGAAGAGAGGCATTCAGTGATGGCAACATTGAAGTAAAGTTCTGTGATCAACCATCTTCAAAAAGGAATTTGAAAAGACACCTTACTTTATTCAGCTCTGAGCTTTCTGCACATTCTGTAAGCACACAGTAGCACCACAAAGGTTTCAGTAATGGAGAGAAAAAGGTTCTCTTTATATAACTTTGAACAAGCCATTTAAAATAGTTTTCTAATTTGCGTGTTGAAATGAGAAGGGAGAAAATATTTTGATTATAGTAATGTTGCAGTAGTAGTTCAGAAAAATAATATATTTTATAAAGATGAGGAATAAAACTTTTTGGAGAAATGCTACTGTGTGATTTCAAGGAAAATATTTTTCTTCCTAAGCTAATTTAGGGCTTGCTTGCTCTTTGCTTTAGATAGAACAGAATGCGGTTGTTTACCAGTTTATTCTATCCAGATGCTGGCACAGTGCTGGACTGTATTCAGCTGAATGCCAAAAGATGTGGACTATGAGGAGAGAGCACACTTCCTTTGGACAGTTTGGGAATCTCACATGAGTCTAGCATTGTCTGTATGATCTACTGTCTGTAGCTCTGAGAATGGGGAGACTTCAGATCTGAGTTCATGGAAAATGTAGACTGAGATGAAATTCCGTTTTGCAGAGGGAGAGTCAGCAATAATTTGGTTCTGATGAGATTTAGATGCTTGTGTGTGAATTTTATTAACGAGAAGCATATTAGAAATTACCAGTGCATGCATAAATAATGTGCTGTTCTTACAGGTTACTTCTTGGGTACAAAATTAAATGCCAGTGTACTGCCCTGTAAAATACATTATTTCCACTGAAAAATGTGGAACTTCAAAGCACCATTACAGATCAGGGGTTTACAGAGGTATGGTCTGTAGATAAATGCAGTGTTTACTCTGTCATGCTTTGGTAAATAGGTTAAGGGTTGGAATTGTTGCCAGTTTCTGGAGGTATATAAGGATCAGTCCCAGAACTTGTTGGACTCTGTAAGACTTTTAGTTAAATACTGTTGTCTTCTGACTAGATGCTTGGCTGAAGATTTGCACAAACTCTCTCCTTCATCTTCCAAGTGTGTTAATTGCTGTAAAAGAACAGGGCCAGTATTAAAAAGTTGAAATCCATATAAATTATTAAACAAAAACAAGCAAAGCAAAACCAACAAAACCTGACGCCCCCCCCCCCCCCCCCCCCCCCCCAAAAAAAAAAAAAAAAAAGCTTGCCATCACTGGGTCAGACTGAGAGACTGGCAAATCAAAGGATTCTTATAAATGTGGGACTGGAGAAAAAGTGTGATCTAGTATGGTCTGTGAACTTATCCCACAAATGTTGCTTTGAAATATGTAATTTGCAGCTCCAGATGAGATCAGACTGGATCCTTTAATAACCTGTGAAATGTTGGTGCTTTTTTGTCATCTCTCACTTCCCATAATAGCCTTGGTGCTCCCTTGATGATGACTAAATTTCTTTTATATTGCTGCCTATGCTTCATTGGCAATTAAAATTTTAATTATTCATGTATAAATTGAAACTAATCTGATCCTTATGTCATTACGGATGTTTGGATAATGTGTTCTGATGTTGGTTTGTGATGTACTCTTTATTTAAATTTGTTTATTATTATTTATACTGTATATGGCATACTTTGGTACAATTATAGAGGAGGATTCTCAGCTTGACCTGATAGCCAGGAATTAAGAGTCTAGATTATGTATTAGATAAAATGCCAATTTCAGAGTGCTATGGCTGGGTAAAACAGAATGAGTGAAGACAGTTACTGCTTCAGTCATACAAACGTACCCTTTTGCATTACCTTTGAATAATGCTCGTAAACAGCAGCAGCAATTTTTGCCTGTGACTACAACTGTGATTGCCTTTGCTTTTCTGTCTTAGTTTGTGTTTCTGAAAACCACTTTTTAGTTAAGTTCCCTGCCCTGAAGAGCAGAGTCTCAGAAAGGTCAATTACGACAATTTTCCTCAGTTGACGCAGTTTCTGGCATATGATAACCATATGGTTTGACAGGTCTGTATTTTAAGCTTTTTCTTCATTCTGCTAATTTCAGTAATGTGTGTCAACAGCAAAGGTGATAGCTGTTTTACAAAGCTTCCAAGTACTCTATGTTTGTTTTGTCTTACCTGTTTGTTCTGTTGTTTCATAACTCTTATGTCCACAAGTGACTGTATTAACTTTTCTCATTAAAATCCCTTTTTGGCATTTCTGGGAGCATCTACTATCAACTTTGAGTCTACTTTTGTTTAAAGATCTGTGTAATGTACGTGCATTTCTAGTGATGAATTTTCAGTCATGCTAGAGGTACCTGCTACTGTCATCCTGAGAGATGTAATTTAAAAGTCTTTTTTTTTTTTTTTAACAGGAAAAGGTATGAGGGGATAAATAACCAATATCACAGTAAAAGAGAAGTGATATTTCAACATAAATATGTGCTTACAGTTAAATAGAAATAAAACTGACAGTTTTTGTACATCTTTATAAGATATATTATTAGTGCTTCCTGAAATAGTAGTTTTCTCAATGCTAGATTAAAAGAAATTCCTATCTGTGAGGAATAGAAAATCCTTTATTGAATTGATCAGAAACAAGATTTTATCTATTGTGAGTTTGTTTTGTTTTGTTTTCAGCTGGAGTTTCACCTTTGAGTTAACTAACAAATTGTTCTAGTGAATTGGGTTAATTGTCTATTCTGGCTGGTAGCCTGTCTCTTCTAAGGGCTCACAGCATGTGTTTTGAGTGTTTTTCTGCTACTGAGTACTTCAGCTGAAGGCTAACTCTGTGTAAAGAATGGTCCTGCTCTCCTCCCAGCTTGCCTGCTTATTCCTATTTGTTGTTACTAGAATTGCATGGTGAACCTCATGAGAAAACTTTCTGGATAGATTTACTGGTCAACAGAGAAGATAACCAAGCTGACTTCCCTGAACTGAGAGTATTTATTAATGGTTTTATTCTTTCAGTAAAAAAATACTTCTTCTGAAAAGTTCCTGTCTAATATCTGTTAATTTCAGATCACTTATATTGTGAAACAGCTTGAAGAAACTTAGTTTGCTCAATTTTTTTTTTTGCTTTGTTTTTAATTTCTAGCTATGCCTTTAAAGTTACAATGAGATGATGCCAGAAACTGGCACGTAAGTGAAGCTTATGAATCTGAAAGGACACATTCAATTGAACAAAGTCTGGAAATATGAATGGACCAGAAAAAAGCACATCAGATGTACGATCCTGCTTTAGTTTTCTCAACTGAGTTCAGAGGGTCTAAGCACGAAGAGCAGTGAGTAGGAGGGAATGAAGACTTCCAGTGACTGCATTTGTGCAGCTGCTTGGGAAACATTTTTTTTTTGGGGGGGGAGAGGCCAAATAATTCATGAAGTTGCTTCCTAGGAAAAGTTTCATGTTATTTATGGGGAGTAGTTTCAAAGTAGTTTCATTTGTGGGTATATTTTTTTTAAGCTGTAGCAATATATACTGGGCTGTGTAATACTTTGAGCAGACAGGGAGATATGCTTTTATGCAGACATGGGGTTCTGTTGTGGGTGAGCACAATGCTTTGTAGGCACAAAAAAAATCTGAATATAATGAGCAGCTGAACAGTGAGCACTTACAGCTTCCTGCAACACAAGCAGGTTGTTGTGGGCTACTGGTGGTACTGAACGCAGGGGTCATCTAAGTGCAGACCATGAGATGTCAATTCAAAGCCTTATGGAAGGGGATCTGAGCACGTGGCACTGCTGGCATGGTGCTTGGGTGTATATATGTTTGAGACAATGAACTGATGCAACTTAGCACAACACTTACTGAGGGAGATGTGGGATCTGTTTTATGAGGGGCTGATGTTTAAATGGATACAGGAGAGCATAGCTTGACCTCTTTATTCAGGGTGGCTGGTCTGCACTGCTTGCTGTTCAGTTACTAGTAAACACATGTTTTGGGTTTGTGTCAAGGTGCTGGAGGGGGCTGCAGGGCTCCTTTGAGAGGAGAAGCCATGATTGCCATGCTGAACATAGCTGGTTCCAACAGCACAGCCACCTGTCACATCTGAACCACTCTACAGGACTTGGCACTGCCTCGGGAACATATAAAAAAGGGTGGGAAACATCAGAGGAGAGGGCAGGAGAAAGCGATGAGTAAAGAGCAGAGGAGAGAACACCAGGGTCAGGAGGAGGTGCTCTCTGCATCCCATGGAAAGCCATGGCTGATGATACATTTTCTGAATGACTGCTCTTGTGGAGGAGCCATAGCAGAGCAGGGAGTGTGAGAGAGGGAAGTGAGAGAGGAACTGCTGTGTGCTGACTATATGCCGTAACTCATTTCCTGTATCTATTTTAATTGGCAATAAAGTAATTGACCCACAAAAGATAGGGGTAAGCACTCTTCCTGTTTTTATCTTGACCCACGAGCTGTCTCATTCATGTTTTGTTTGCCTTGTTTTGTATTCTCATCATCTCCTGCTGAGGGTAGAAAGTAAATGAGGTTTGGACTGAAGTTATTTGATGAAGATAAGCAGTCATTTATTAGGTGATCCTGATAAAGGAATCTGAGGATGTATCTAATGTTGAGCTGAGGTTATATGGGCTATGAAGTTTTGGCAGGCAGAAAAAACTGATTTTGAGGTACTTGTCCCTTGTGGGGCAAGCAGCACTGGCTGGAGTGCTTGCTGAGCCAGTGCTTATGGTAGCAGGGCAAGATGCAGAACCTGGAAGAGACAGACAACAGCTGGTATATTAAGAGAATGGGAAGGGGAATTAGGACAATGTTTGTATGTGCATCTGCTCTTAATAGTTTCGTTTTGAAGTGAGTCACCTGTTGCTTTGCAGTCAGATGGAGAGAAATTGTCCTTTTGTGGAAGACCTTGCAATAGAAGTGCCTAATTCTGCGTAGATGTGCATGGAAAGATTTTCTTCATGGAAACAATGCAAATGAGAGAGGCTTAGCTTAGGAGCAGTAGTTCAGGTAAGGGAAGTCATTAAAAAAAAAAAAAAAAAGGCTAACTATATTTTGGGAAGGATGACATAAGTTAAGCCATTGCCTCATTTTCAGAGTGATATCTAGTGTGATTGAGACATCAGCCCAATAAATTCTAACACTGCATTTTTATTATTCCTTCCGAGTTCACTCAGTTTTTTTCTCAGATACTGTTTTAAGAAGTGATTGCTGTTTATTAGTTATTGTATGACACTGGTATTGGAACTACCTTTAAAAATGGTTTAACATTTTGCAGTTTGGTGTTTACCCCATCACAGGTGCTATAGTGTCCTGAGAGTAGGGTTTGCACTTGAAAGTATAGGTTACTTCAATTATGGCTATAGATCAAAACACATACTCTACTAAAGAGAGCAAATACAACAAATGATGTTTTAACTTTAAGCTTCTGTTTGTGCTAAATACCTAAATGGGAAAAATCTGTTCACAGCCACATCTAATTATAGCATTGCTTGTATTTAAAAAAAAGCATCCAAATGTGCTTGCTGGGATTTCCTTGGTCAGGTTGATCTGGAAACATGGGCTAAGAGTAAAATTCCTGTTTCTAAGTTCCAATCTTAATTTAGTGGCCAAACTTTTCATGGTTTGTGTCCAAGTTTCCTGATAACGTTCCAGTCAAATTTGTAACTGTGTAGTAAAAGCTGGAATCAGTTCTTGCTAAATACGAATCTTTCTTTTCTTTTGAGTAGGTTTTGATTGTTCCCAAGCAAGCATAACAAATGGTAACAGGGAAGATGGCATGCCTCAATTTGGCACTGTTTGCTTACAGCATCTCTGGCCAAGTTCCTTGAAAAAAAAAACCCCAAACACACAAAATCCAACCAGCCAGAACACAAATCCACAACCCTAAAAGAAAACCCCCAAAAACACAAAAGCAACCCTCAAAACTCTCAAACCAATGACAACAAAGAAGCAAACTAAAACAGCTCTGACAATGATAATGTAAGCCACTGGGTTATAGAGAGTGTTTTGGGGAGTGCTGCGTGGATATTTATTGATATTTTGCAAAAATGAGTTTGTATAATAAAGTTTGTAGGTAGAATTCAAATCTGTGAGTTGCTTGTCCTCAATCAAAGGCAAAAAAACTTATGTTTAAATTAGGTGGCTAATAATATAACTGCCTGTTGCTGAATCTGTTTTGAAATATGTTTTGAGAAGATAGTAACAGTGATAGGGGTTTTAAAGGGAAACATGCTCTACATGTAAGAGAGCAATTCTGGAAACTAAACAGCATCTAAAGAAACAGGGCAAAAAAGCTAGGAAGAGTGCAAGACTGCCCTTTGATGTTCTTCTGAAAGGAAGTGGTGGAATGTAGCGGGAGCTCTGTTCAGGGTGAGATGAAACATAGCATTTTTAATTTTATTATTTATTCTGTCTATACCAGAGGTCCTGCTTTGGTACTTCAAAACTGGCTTTTGGAGATCTTGCTGGAAGTTCTGGGCATTGTTATTTTACTCTGTTGGTGCTCCAGTGGTGTTAACAGTTTGAAGCTATTTTAGAAGCATCTCTGCTGACTTGAGGTTCAGTTAATAATCTATTAGAAGTGGCTCTAGTTCTTGAAAATGCTAATACATGAAGACTGTTCAAAATTTACGTAGATGTAATGCTGTAATAGATTCTGGTTTCAATGGCTATTTCTAGTCCTGTTGTTAGGAAGCGATAATGTCTTTACCACTTTCTGGTTGCTGCTGCTTGCATGGGATTGTTATCAGATTTCTGGTGTCTTGTTTGCTTGCTCCATTTCACCCACCCCCCCCAAGGAAAAAAAAAAAAAAAAAAAAAAACTTGGTTCCTTTCACTCATAGAAATGAGGATGAACAGCTGATTTGCAGCACAAATGCTATCCTGTAAGCCAGAGTTGTTTTTGAGATGTTCTAAGGATATTTGCAGCTAGCATATGTGTGCACAGTAAGCTTCTAGAAATTTAGTAGGGATGCAAACAAACTTCTAGAATTTGAGTCTTTGCCCTGTGGGTTGCTTGAGGTTCAAATGAAGACTTGAAAAGCATCTGTTGGATGAAAAAGGTTACTTGAATCTTATTGGCACATCATTATCTTCTAAGGCATCCTTGGGCAGATTTTTTTTTTTTACAGGTGTCCTTTTATTGAACATCTGGATAGAAACATGTAATTAAGATCTACTGCTGAATTGAACTGAAGTCTCTCGATTTCAAAAAGCTTCTTCACATTCAGGAAGCCTTAGCCTGTTTCTTACATGCACTGACCACAACTTCTCCCTGTTCATCCAAAGTATATCCCTGCAGTTAAGAATTATACTGGCTTATAACCTCTCTGGTTCCAATCTATCGTATCCTTATTGAGTCTTCATTCTTTTTTTTTTTTTTTTTTAATGTGGTATAATCCAGTTAACCCTAAGCTAGCAAATACCATCATAAGTAGCATTACAAATCTAAAATGTCTTTTTTTAAGTCTGTATCTATTTTTTTTCCTCCATTGAATGGCGCCTTAACATAATAAGTTAAAAACTGAAGGCACAATGTCAACCATTTTGTTATATCATGTCAAAACAAGAAGGCTGTCAGGCTCTTACTCATGAATCACTATAATTTTTCCTCCTGAAATTGGTATCCTGGCTACTTCCATTTATGCTATTTCTATAATTATTTTACTTTTATGTAGATCACCTGCTACAGAATCAGATTGGGATACTACCAAAAAAAATGACCAGTTGTTTTAATTTAACTTTCTGCTTCAAGAGTTCATTAAAGCAAAAATTAGACAAGGTTAAACTGTATTTTCCAGAAATGCATAATGAATTCTTCACTGAATAGATAAAGCAGAAGTGCATTGACTTTTGCATCCATCTCACTTGAGGGGAAAAAAGACTGAGTTGCTTTATTTTAAATGTTGTGCAAGCCAGTTGTTTTGCAGGCAAATACTTGCTGATAAAATTATGTTAGTAAACTTGCCTGCAATTTTAAGAAAAAGAAATTCACCTGTAAAAGAAAAATGTGAAGTAATATTTATTATTATTAAATTGTAAGTGTTATTATATAATAACACTATTATTAACAAATAACAATATTTATTATTTACTCTAACATAACTTTGTTTCTTCATTATCTTTTTGGACTGTATTCTTTTGGGATTCTTCCAGATGAACTCCATGGAGTCCATATGACAAAACTTGTCTTGAAGGTATATTTTACTTGGATTTTACCTCCGTGACTTTACAGATTTAAATATTCTTTTCAGGGGTTATCATAAATAAGATTTTGCTTTTGAGATCACGTTTGGAAAGGTGAGAAAGCAGCCAGAAGTGTTCTTAAAACTTTACGAAAAGACAATTTGTGGACTTGTCTTTCTGCTTACCAAAATCCCTGCTGATTTCAGAGCAAAAAGTAGAGTTTATGATGAACAGAATCGCTACCATAAAGCAGATGTGAATGACTACTGTTTGCTGCACAGTCTGAAGTAAAGCCTTTGATAGAGGTGTGATGAAGGGCTCCCAGTGTGAATGCTGGGAAGGTTATTGGCCAGGCTGCAGCCTATATGCTTTCTGCTGTGGAAGAGATTTGTCCGTGGAATGTGTGGAGAAAGGGATACTGCTGTGTTTAAGGTAAGTGTCTTAAGAAGTATATATTAAGTTTGTATCTAGATGGAAGCAGTTTCTTGGCATAAAAATGTGCAGCCATATTGAAATTCTGAGACAGTCAAATAGAATGAGGTAATAAAACATGTAAAAAACAAAAACAAACAAAACCAACAAACAAACAAAAGAACAACAAGTTGTGTGTATGGGAAATTCTCCACTTTGAAAAATGTATGTAGCAGTCAGGCATGTTTGATATCAGGCTGGATGTGGCTATCATATCATGAATGGCTTAGGTTGGAAGTGACCTCAAAGATCAGCTAGTTCCAACTGCTTGCCATGGGCAGTTTTGCCAGACACTAGATTAGGCTACCCAGGAACCTATCAAGCCTGGCCTTTAATGCCCCCTTGTGATAAGGAAGTAGGTGCAGTGAGACATGGGCTAAGCCAGGCAGCCCTGGTAAAGTTGTAGAGGCCCCTGTGTTAAAATAGATCAGCTGTCTTTGTCATCATTGGGCTAAACAGAAGATATTTCCTCCCTTTCCACCTGGCCTTAAATTAGCTCAAGCTTTCAGGTGCTTATCAATGTTCATAAGGTAGCTGGCCTGTACTATACATTGTTATTTTTGAATCCTACTTTTCATACTTGTAATTCATAGGAATTTAGCTAGAGGCTTCTTAGAAAAATTCCAGTTGCTCTGGAACCAATTTTTCTTGCTTCAAATAATAAGTGTCAATGTTATTTTTACAGTCAAGGAGGACATCTGAACTATGACTTATAAAAAGGTCAGTAATTCTTTTTCTTTCTTTTCTTTTTTTTCTTTTTTTTTTCTTTTTTTTCCCCATGAGTCTTGTATATGTGTGACAATGGAAATCTCATGTGTTTCTTACCTCTTGCCTCAAACAATAGAGGCTTTCAATAGATAAATCTGCTAGGCACTAAAGTCCCCTCCCAAAACATGATTATAATTATTTCGTTCATTACTGTAGTGACCATGGAATCTATAAACGAATAGCAAGGAAACATGAAGAGTCTCCGTGACTAAGGTATTATAAGGTTTTCTACTAAACATCAATAAAGCTGTGTTCTCGTTCAGACTTGATTTGTAGCAGAAACGTTTGAGAAAGTCTCATCCATCTACGTGTGTTGTGGCACAACTCAGGCTGTAGATGGCAGCGTTGCTGCATGCCAAAGGCCGTCCTCTGCTCCCTGCTCTGAAAGGGTTTATTAGGGGCTTTTGAAAACGTGTATTCGATAGGATATTGTGAAGGCTTGATACAGTTCCCTTCTCCACAGGGCTGAATGTTAGGAAGAAACTGCATGAGAAATGTTAAAATGTGTGTGTGATGGTGCTTTGAAATGCATTGGTTACATAGTTTCCTGTCTTGTAGAAGGAATGAAGACTGGGTCTGTTATTTCAGTTCCCTGTGAGAGCAGCTCATGATAAATATTTTCTTAAACAATTTACTTATTTTCATCTTTGGAGTTTTTGAGATTTTCTATGATATTACTAAAAATGCTACTACAGCAATGATATTTGGGAGGGTACTGAAAAAACACAGAAGCTGGTAGAATTAATTCTGGATTTGTAGCCTCCTGGTCTTATCAAAAAAAGAGGATACAGGCCAGCAGTTTGACTTAATTTGTGCAGTGGGTGCGTGTGTTATTATGGTAGTCTTACTGACTGAAAGAGATGAACATAAATAAAAGCTATTTTGTGAGATAGTGTTTTTTCTTTTTTCAATTGTTTGTCTGTTTCTGACATGAACTATACCTTGAATAATTTCAGGAATTAGGGATGAGTTGAAAAGCAATTTCACTGAGCTTGATGTGATAGCTAAGTTGCAGACAGTGATAGAAGCATTGGTACAGGGCAAGGCAGGCTGTGTACAACTTGTTTGGATGTCCTGCCTGTCTTAGCTACCCTCAGGATTTGAAGCCAACTAGAATAAGTTTTAAAAATAATAATTTTTAAAAAAATCCAGGGACTATGCTGGGGCTCCTTAATTACAGATTTACGGGAATTATAGGCCATAGACTATTAGTCTTTTCTTGGTACTGCCAGCTGCATTTGGGCTTCTGATCAGGTCTGCAGTTTGCCAAGAATCATTATTCTGTCCCTTGGCTGCACTTAGGTCTACTAATAGGTTTCCATCTTTTCAGTCAACATAGTTTTTGTATCTTGATCAGGCAATGGTCTAGCTCGGTATGTTTGTCCGAGACTTGAATTAAACCATATTGCTGAAGCACGTCTAAAACGAAATCTTTGGCTTGTACATATGTAGCTCTTGTAGGCAGCTGTTTCTTTGGCACATTGTCCCAGAGTCCTCGTCCCAGGCTGAATGCTTGTTTATGTTCTGTCCCCTACTGTGTAAGGCTGGCCTGTCCCCTGCACATCTAAGTTGCAGGAAAGATGAGGACCATGGTGCCTTCAGGGGCAAATTGTATATGAGATGGTCCCTGAAGAAGTTACTAGAGGTATCTTTGGGCCACTTCAAGAGAGGCACAGTGGAGAAGGAAAAAAAAATAAATAAAAGAGCAGGTTAAAAAGTAAGAAACAGTTTGTCTGTATGAAGCCTTTCAAGCAGAAATAATAGAATAGCCAATTCTCAGTGAGTTTTTGCCCCAGTTTCTGGAAATGGTCCAGAGCAAAATGTTCTGATAATATGATTATACTTACCCGTGCAAAGTATTTTCTTTGATTATTCTGGGAAATATAGGATGGCTACTTCTTATGGATTGTTTGAACCTACTGGAATGCCATAGTTATAATGTACAATTCAAGGAGATAAAACATTTGAACTCCTACTGAGACAAGTTGTATTCTCCTCTAGTGTTAACTGTGTACAAGACAACAGCAACAATATTGATATGTTATACTTGCTGTATTTTTATTAAATATTATGTTATAATGTGTGCATACTCAGTTTTTTGTTCCTTAAAGCCAATAATTGGTCTATAAGAAAGATGTAGATATTTCTTTTATCTAAACTAGTCAGAACTATGTTCCCAATTTTTTATTACTTTTTAAGGCAAAGAAATCCATTTTGTGGTTTCAATTCTAAGAGTCTCTCCATGTTAGCTGATTTCTGTAATGAGGACAGGGTTCATTAGCAACTACACTGCATGCTATTACTCTGAAAAGATTTGGTAGATTTTCTCAGCTTTCCTGGTTCTTGCAGAAAATGAAATAAGGAAGAAGTAATTGTTTAAGAGATTGTCTAAAAGAAATAAGAAACAGTCCTGATAACAAATCAACTTGGAAAAATCCTGAGCACGTACGATTTGACTGCTTGTGTTTCTGGAGCATCCTTTGGAATTTGGCCATTGGCATGGGGGATGTAGTAATTCCTGCAATAATCAACCGAGCATTGGCTGCTAGGCAATAAGCAGTGTAAGTCATTAAACTTGGTGTTTCTGGAGCAGATGAACGATTAGGTCAATGATATAGTATCTCTGCTGTTCAGCTGTAAACATGGCATCTGCTAAGGCTGTAAACTGTTATTTTTCATATAGCACAAAAAAAAAAAAAACAAAAACCAAAAACATTAGGCACTGGAATGTAACTTCTATTTGAGAGCCCTCTGTCTAGCTCCCTGTTAGCACACAGCTCTCACGTGGTATATAATGTTCTAGGCAGAGAAACTGGGGAGTAGGTGGGGAGAGGAAATAAAGCTACTGTGCTTGACAGGAATCATATTCATATTTTGTTCATACAGTATTGAATAGAAGAGCCCTTAAGTAATAGCTGCAGATGAGGATACTACCGTGCCATCGTATTTGATGACAACAGGCACTTGCAAAAGGCCTGTGTAGCTTTCGGGGATAGGCATTTAGTTAAAAATGGGTTTAAAATTGAATGATGAAAATAAAATGAGACAAAACACCTTTACTAGCCCTAATGTAGGACTCTGGCAGATTTGATAGTTAACTGATTTTTTTTCCCACTTTTTCTATATTAAAAGTCTAAAAAGGGTGGCAACACAGCATCTTTTGATTCCTTAGTAAAACATAAAGCCTGTTGCAAACTTTTGAGCCAGATCATTGTAAGTTGTTGCCTAAGTTGAATTACACTCCCTGTTGATCAGTGTTTACTTGGTTCATTCATTGTTCAAATTATTGCTTAATAGGACACATCTTAAATGACAGAGTTGTGCAAATAAGCATATTTCTGTTTAGTTGTCTTTGTATGATTTCCAATCTGTAACATCTTTCAAAGATAGAGGATGTTTGAGGAGGCTTTTTGCTGGTGCATCTCTAGTGACACCTTGTGGGATGTTTTGCAAATTTTTCTATTCCTCTTTAAAGAATAAATAAACTGAAATACTTATCTGCCAAAAGCTTGTCTAGATACTCCATAGGGGATGTGGTTAAGTTTCTGCACCAGTCTGGAGTGTTGCTGTCCCCAGTCTCAGGAGTGGCATTGTAACTAGTAGTTGGTAGGATGAAATGCAAAATCAAGATGCTATTTGGCAACTAAGGACAGCAGAGAACTGGAAGTTGGTACTTGGTGTCAGATTTTGGTGGTGACAGTTGGATTTTCCTTCACGTTGTTTTCTGTAATTGTTATGCTGTAAGCCAGATCTTCACCCAAGTGATCACACCAAGCTGAGTGGTGTGGTTGACATGTTAGAAGGAATAGATGCCATCCAGATGGACCTTGACAAACTTGAAAGGTGGGACCATGTGAATCTCACGAGGTTCCAGATAGCAAAGTGCAAGGTTTTGTACTTGAGTTGAGGTAATCCCAGACATGTATACAGACTGGTAGAATAAATTCTTGAGAGTAGCCGTGCTGAGGAGGACCTGGTGAGGCCTCACCTGAGTATTGTGTCCAGTTCTGGGCTGCCTGTTACAAAACAGACAGGGATCTCCTCAAAAGAGTCCAGTGGAGGGCTACAAAGATGGTAAAGGACCTGGAACTCCTTTCTTATGAGGAAAGGTTGAGAGACCTGGGTCTGTTCAGCCTTGAAGAAAGAAGACTCAGAGGGGATCTGATCCACATCTATAGACATCTAAGGTGAGGGAGGCAAAGGGACGAGGCCAGACTGTTTTCAGGAGTGTGTGGTGATAGGGTGAGGGGAAATAGTCACAAACTGAAGCATAGGAAGTTCCACATGTGTGGGAACTGCTTCACAGTAAGAATGATGGAGTACTGGAACAGGTTGTCCAGAGAGGTTGTGGAGTCTTTAAGACCCGCCTGAATGCCTACCTGTGTAACCTGGTCTAGGGAGCCTGCTTTGGCAGGGAGATTGAAATAGATGATTTCTAGAGGTCCCTTCCAACCCCTACAATTCTGTGATTCTGTGATGAGCCCCAGTGTGCTCTTGCAGCTTGGAAGGACAGTGGTACCTTAGGCTCCATCAGAAGAGAGGTGTGGCCAGCAGTGGCAGGAAGGTGATTGTTTCTCTCTACTCTGTCCTCGTAAAGCCCCATCTCGAGTACTGTGTTCAGGTCTGGGGCCCCCAGTACAGGAAAGATGAGGAGCTGTTAGAGAGGGTCCAGAAGAGAGCCATGAAGATGATCAGAGGGCTGGAGCACCTCCCCTATGGGGACAGACTGAGGGAGATGGGCTTATTTAGTCTGGAGAAGAGAAGGCTGTGAGGTAGACTTCATTGCAGCCTTCCAGTACTTAAAAGGGGGTTATAAACAGGAGGGAAATCAACTTTTTACAAGGGTAGGCAGTGATAGCAGAAGCGGGGGGATGGTTTTAAGCTCAAGGAGGGAAGGCTTAGATTAGATGTTGGGGAAGTTCTTTACAGAGTGGTGAGGTGCTGGAGCAGGCTGCCCAGAGGGGCTGTGGATGCTCTGTCCCTGGAGGTGTTCAAGACCAGGTTGGGTGGGGCCCTGAGTAACCTGGTCTTGTACCAGATCTGGAGGTTGGTGGCCCTGATTCAGATTTAGAGCTGAGGTTTGAGAGCTGATATAACAAACTAACTGAGGTCTCTTTTCTCAGAATACTGTGTGAGTTTCTCTGTGACCAAACAACAACAACAAAAAATAAAAACAACCCTGGTGTTATTTAAAGTGAATTTTAGTTGAAAATAATAGGTATTCTTATGGAATTATTTGGCAATATAGTCAGACTTTTAGTCCTGCTCCTGGAACAACAACAACAAAAAAAACCAACACAATACTCTAGCTGATCTCTTGCGAACAGCAGCTGACATGGAATCTCTGTTAACAGTCTCCTGGTTTTTGTTACATGCCATTTTTTCTCCCAGTGTGAAAAGATGAGGTCTATTGAAGCAACCTCACCTTAGTCATCAGTGCAATAGAAGATTGTTCCCCTGAGGTACTCTAGGCAAAAAGAGATGGAGCTGATAAACTTGAAATAAGCAGATCCTTTGAGCTATAGCTCAAATATATAGCTAAATAACCTCAGCTTATTTTTTGCCTTGAGGACTTACAGTGATATGTAATCTATACGAAGGTTAAAGGGTGAAAGTTGTCATTTTACTCAGTGAGATATGCGAATGTCATGAAAAAGTGTTGGATGCTTTTTTCTTCTGTTAAATCAAGGGCAACAGTGAACTTGACATTTCAGTTCAGTGGGTTCAGGACCATGCTGTAGATGCAGGATGGGTGTAAGGTGGAAGGGGAGAGATGGAGGAGACCATTCCCAAAGGTGCTCGAAACACAAGTGTTTGTAGGGTTTAGGTGAGATGAGGCAGTCAAGAGAACTAAAGTGGTTTTTTTTATTTTTTTTATTTTTTGTCTTCAGATCTATGACTTGTTAGTTTCAACTGAATTTTGAAACCAGTAGCAATGGTTTTCCAGAAGTGGAAAGGCTGGAGAAGAATGACCAAGCTGGGGCTGTGCTACATCAGCACTCTGAAGCAGATAGACTACTGGGAACTGAAGGTGAGATGCTGCCTGAAGGACAGGCTCACAAACATTCACACCATATATCTGATCTGTGTCCAACATAAAGTCCAGGGTACTGCTCTCTAGTGGTTCAGCAACTGGTTGTGATACCAATGCAGCACGGGTACCAATGATGCAGAGTAGGGCTGAGACATTTGTCTTTCCTTGTGCTTGTGGGTGAGGAGGCCAGGGTGCCCAGCTGTACAGGGGGAGGAGTGGAGAGCAAATGGGAAGCAGATATCAGTGCTCCCCTGCGCCTCACCTTGCATAGAAGCAGAGGCCCCATTTTTAACAGAGAACTCCTCTGCAAATGGGGCTAAAGTATTTGTTCAGTGAACATTGGCAAAGGAAAGGTTAGCTGTTGCTTAAGTTGGATATGGATTGATTGAAGGCCAGTAACTACACGTCCTTCTCCTTTCCTTTGGTGCACAGTATTTATTGTCTTCTCATTTTAATCAGAAACTTCCTTCTGCAATTAATATGACTGTTGTATCTAATGGCTTTAATTACTGTTTTCAAATGGATCGCTTATTAGAAAATTTCTAACCAGGTTCATTGCTTTGCTTATAAGGGAGGAGACTGTAATGTGAGAAATGTAGATAAATCTCTTGAAAAGTGCTTGGAAAACAATACTTACATTAAAAAATATATATATATTGTTCCTGTCTTGCTTAGCAGAATGTTTTGTTTTGTTTTTTAATTGCATGGTCCTTTGCTGACTGCAAAGGAGGAATCAGAGACTTGTCTTCAAGAAAATGTTACGAATTCTCTTCCAGTAAGGCAGAGCTGATTTTTTTTTTTTTTTTTTTTTTTTGTCTAAACACTTAGCTTCTCCTTCCCTTGCCTGCCATTTTTCATCCTCCTTGTCTACCCTGAGGTATCCTGCTTTTGTGGGGCTGCGTGATTAGGCCTTCAACTTATGTGCTTGATTTTATCACTAGTGTTCTTGTTTCCTCTATATGTAGTCACTGAGCCGTGAGAGCATGAGAAAAGTAAAAAGGGTCTCTAACACCTGGATCTAGAAGAAAATCCAGTCAGGCTTATTCTAATAAAAAGCCATTCTCAAAGTTGAGTTATGAGTTAAAAACAGTTTTTCAAAGAGGGATGTTTAACCTTTACTAATTTAATAGTCAAATGTTACACAAGCAAGTCTGTGGAAGTGCTGGCCCAGTTTCCCTACAGCAACTGCTCTGGAGAAAGGAAGCTGTTTATGTGCTCCATGTTGCTTTCACCTTAATTGCCATACTCTATAGCAATAACCTCTGTTGTCAGAGGACTGAACACAGTATGAGCAGCAAGCTGTACAAATTTCTTATGCTTCTTGTGCGGAAATAGACAGCATGACTTGGTGAGGAAGCAGTGTGATTCAGTGGCAGAACAACCCCCAGTTTTATCCTCTACATGCTGGAGATCTGCCTCCCAGCATTCTGACACTGGTGCAGACATACCAGTGTGCCAGTGCTAGTGTTCTGTGGGGAATCTTGCTTGTTTGGCAGTCAATTACTAAAAACCCTATCTCCTGGTGTTTCAAGGCAGGTGTCCCATGTTCTCACAGCCTACATATGAAACGTCCCACGTAGTTCGTAACCACCCTCCTACTTTCACTGTGCGGGGGAGTTTGTCTTTACTAGAAACAGTAATCGCAAATGTGAACTTCATATTTACTGAAAGCGGTAGACCACTTCACCCTGACTCATGGAAAGGAGCCCAGATATTGGGTAATGGCTTGCTTCTTGATAATCCATTTCTCTGTGATCTTGCACAATCTTTGAAATGAAGGCTAGAATTCTGTGCCAGATTCGATGGTATAGGTGATGCATAGGGCTGCTCTGTCTTTGTCAGAATATGGAATGAAGTGATGAACTGCAGAAAAGGTGCTGACTGGTGAAGGCAGCCTGTTGTTGGCTCAGCTGGGTTTCAGAGTGAAGGCTCAAATTTCGGCATGTCTTCTAGTTTCAGTTTAAGAATAACAAATCTAGTTTGGTTCTTGTGCCTCCAGCTGAAATAAAAACATCTAATTTTGTGCCTTACTTGTTTCACCTTCCTAATGGATCTTTGGGCTCCCTTTTTCTTCCTTTCTTAGCTTGTTTTTTCTTTTTTTTTTTTTTTTTTGTAATGTACATTGGTCTTTTACTTCAGCAGGAAATCCCCTTTTTTAATGCAATGTAATGAGTCACTACTGCTGTTTGCTTCAAGCTGTTTGCTTCAAGCTGAAGGGGATTCCAACTATGTAGTTGTATAACTGCTATATATAATCCTGTTCCACTGTGTAGGTTGTAGCTTTGAAAGAGAAAAAGGTTTGAGAGAGCAGTAGATTAAACATTATTGCCACTTATTTTGTTAAATAAATTGGAGATTAATAGTAATTCCAGTGAGAAGTATGCAGCTTAGAAGGTCTGTAGGGCTCTGGGGGAGAACAATGCATGATAGCTTGTGAGTGTAGTAACAAATATTAGAATTTCTTCAGCAAGAAGCACAGTCTGGTTTGAGTTTGTGTATGCTTTGATTCAAAACTGAATTGCTAAATTTTGTTTCTAGTACACCAGGATGCTTTGAATTTCTTTCACTATAAATCTGTTGATCTTTGTGTCTGCATTACTGTTGTTTTGGCACATTACCTTAAGCCATTGTCTTCTGAAACCCTCCTCTAACACATTCTGTTACCTGGAGTGACTGCTCTAGTGCTGTGTCAGAGTATTAATCAACTTTCAAAACTGTGTGCATACAGAAGATGGAAATTTCAATTTGCGATAGCCTTTGGTCCTTTGCTTTTATCTGTCATTTAACACTAGTTTCTAAGCTATCTAGGAACAAAATGAAATACAACCTGAAGTCACCATTTAAAAGCAAGTTGTGGTGATATCTTCAGTATTAAGATGTGGAAGGGAGTGGTTATATGTTGAGATATGGTGGTTATTAAGCATTGAGAAGGACCACGAGATAGCTGAAGGCACCACAGTAACACGCTCGAGTTTAGATAGTCATGTTACTGGTTTTACAGCATATTGCTGTAAATGAAATATGTTAATAAAAGCCACAAAGATGTACAATTTCCCATTGCCTTTGACTAATGCTTTTAGAGAAAGAACATTCAAAAATGATCTTAGTTGAAGATGAGGGGATTTCCTTAGGAAGAATACTTTAAAATGCATTCAAGGAGGTCTTGCTTCAAACCTCAAGTGATCTCAAGTTGTTTCCTAACACAGTGAGAAATGTCAGGCCAGGTGAATGGAAACCAGAGAGCTCAATGCCCAAGCTACTCCTTGGTTTTAATGGTTTCAGGCTTTTTTTTTTTTTTTTGTCTGTATGCTGGTGGGGTTTTTTTTTGTTTGTTTGTTTTGTTTTGTTTTTGGAAGCGGTTTAATTCCTAAAGAAAAACTCAAACTATATAACTGTCACTGGGGTGATGTGGTACAGAGGCCCTTGAGTGGGTCTGTCTGAAGTCACTCTGTGTCTGGGATCTGAACAGCATGGTTGATGCAGGTCAAGCTGCACTGGTGAATGCTGTGCTTCCTTTTTAGCCAGTGCAGGTGAGGCTGCCGCAACCACATGATATGCAACATAAAATGCTAAGCCCACCCAGCATAACACCGGCATGGATCTGGGGCACAAACTTTGAAAATAACACATTATAACTCCATTTGTCTTGTCTGGATAATCCTCTCTTATAGGTTACATTTTTCTTTGCTGTCTATCTCTAATTTGCAAAAGCTGGATTCACCTTTCCATGAAAATAAGGTGAGCTGAACTTGACTGTTAGCATTTGAAAAACTGATCAATAGTAATGGGACTTCTAATAGACTAATTGTCTGCTGTGATTTAAGGCAGCTTTAAAAGTAAGATGAGCAGAAAGGTATTGCACAGATTTAGAGTATGTTTATAATTAATAGGTAGATGTATATACCTAGGGTTATAAACTAATCTTCAGTACTTAATCTTTTTGTTTGTTGGTTTTCTTTTTCAGGATGTAATTGCAGGGGAGGCACATAAGGGAAGTAAAACTATTTGCTACAGCCTCTTACTACTCCAAGCACTTGTATCTTCTTTTCCCCTTAAGAAAAAAATAAAAAGAACATCTTTATCTCCACCACAGCAAATGGCTTTTCCCTGCATCATTTAAAACATTTAACAACCTTTTTCTTAACCAGTCAATGATTATTTTTTTTTATTGTTCCCCAATGCTTGCATATTGCCTCTGTCTGTATTTTATGAGTAAAATCTGAATAACACGAAGGTGCTGTTTCCGTAAAATTAAGCTCATATGAGGTAGAAATAGCAGCCTAAGATCAGGAGTTCCTTTGTTTTTATTGTTCTTTCTTTTGGTAACAGGAAACAGTTCTAAGTTGGTTTTCTTGTAGGGTGTTATATGGGACTTCTTGCCTTTATAGATGTCTGTTGATGTTGTCTGATTGCTTCTGTAATAGGGGACTGTATTGGAAATGATTGGATCTAACTTCTAATGGTGAACTTCTCTAATGTGGTTATTAGCTTTTCCACACTCACTCGCATGTCTTGCACAATCATATAGTGAAGCTGTAAGTAGATATTATTCTTGATTTTACAAAGAGGGAAAATTAGATTTGTAATGTTTTATAGTAGGAAGCAGGAAATTCTTCTGACATTCTGATACTATATTATATACTGAGAGAATAACTCCATGAAGAGTAGCCCTGCTGAGGAGGACCTGGGGGGTCCTTGTGGGTGGGAAAATTGAACATAAGCCAGCAGTATACCCTTGCAGCCTGGAAGGTTGGAATGGTGTCCTGAGTTCCATCAGAAGAGGGGAGGCCAGCAGGGCAAAGGAGATGATTTTTCCCTCTCTGATCTGCCCTCATGTGGCCCCAATTGTATTAATGCATCCATGTCTTGGTACCCAACACAAGAAAGATGAGAAACTTTCAGAGAGGGTCCAGAGAAGAGCCACAAAGATGATCAGAGGGCTGGAGCACCTCTCCTAAGAAGACAGGCTGAAGGAACTGGGCTGTTTCAGCCTGAAAAAGAAGGCTGTAGGGAGACCTCGCAGTGGCCTTCCAATATTTAAAGGGAGTTTATTTGATCTACTGACTGGCAACCTTGCTTGTGGTTGGGGGGGTTGGGACTTGATGGTCCTTGGGGTCAGTTCCAACCCAAGCCATTCTGTGGTTTCTGTGCTTTATATTATATAATTCTTTGAATGTTAGTGGTAGTGAAAAGAAGGTCATCAGATCTCCAGAGAGCCTAGAAAGAGTACATATCTCTTCTGAAATGCAGTGGAAGTGTCACCATTTCTCTGCTACTGAGTATTTTTTTTTTTCCTGTCCACTGACAATCAGGATAGCTTCTACAAAATACCTGCATTTTCACTGTTCTCCCTTGGTTGGCTGCAGGCATGGCCCAGGAGAAGGCATCTGTCTCCATTCAATTCTATGCTGATAGCAAATCAGTTAGTTCTTACTGGATACATTATGCCTTATTTTCTGTTTGTTTTTTTTTTTTTCTTTTCATTTTTAAAATCTAGCATCTATTGTTGTGTGCTTAGTTGGCAATTTACAATCTGTAATTGTGGTATTAGTTGCTAATGACAGGCTAAGCTTACTGTTCAATGGAGGGAGGGGCATTTGCTTGCATGATGCTGTTTGATATTACTTGGTATTACTCTATTCAGTATAATTTGTTATCATGATCATCAGATTCCAATAATGCTTTAGTTTACGTGGCCAAAGCCTTTGCTGTACTTGAATTCTCTGATATTCCCTCTACACAGAGGTACAAGCAACTGTAGTGAAGAGTGGTTACTTTCTGTAGATTTTTCTTTATGCTTTAAAACATTTTTGCATGATTTATTTTAAAACAATAGGGAAATGTCTTGTATTTTCCCTAAGGGCAACAACCACAGTTTTTGTGATGATCCTTTGCTTTTTTTCCGCAATCTTCAACTCAGCCTTGATTCTTGAAGTTTATCCTCGGCCTTTACTATAGGAGTGTTCAATGTTTGAGGTGAACTTGCAGTTTTTGGCAGTCCTTGAATCTGGAAGAAAAATGCTTTGTCTCATCCAAAAAAACTCTGTCTATGGTGTAAAGGTCATATTTCCAACAAATTGGTAGAAATTTCTTTAAGACTTCATTGACATATACTGTGGGAAAGATATTATGACTTCAGGGTTTACTTTTTCCTCTTGTTAAATGTCAAACAGGTTAAACGCAGTATGGACAGGAAAGAGTTCTTCCTGAAGTTAAAGTCAAAAGAGAGATTCCTTTCATGGACAATTCAGACATTGCCTAAAATTTGGTTTAATTCCAGTTTAGGACACAATTCAAAATTTAAATCCTGAAATATTTCAGTAAGAATAATTGTAATGGCAGAAACCAATGGGTGGGGGACAGAGTAGACTTTTTGGACAGAAAAAAAGGCTTTCATACAGACCTCACTGACACCTAAACTGTGTGTTCATGGAATTGACAAATATCAAGGAAGCAATGTTGTGTTGTAACTTGGTCCTAAACTGCTTTAAAACCCATTTTCAAATTCTGGATTCTGTTCTCTGTGCTGTAGAGGTAGTAGTGAAAGGCCGGGTCCATTGAAATATGTAACTGCATACAAAGTGATTTCAAAAGGGCCGGGCTGCAGTGGAACTTGATAGGAAGGTTGTTGGGCAAGGATAGTGGGTTGGTGAGGAGGACCACTAACAATTCCCCTTGATCAGAATCTGAGGTGGTAACTGGGAGTGGTGGAAGTCAATATATTTGTGGTTGGATGGAGGTGAGATGGTTGCCTTTGTCTTTCCTTACTTCGATATCATATAGACTTCATAAACATCTTGGTGAAAATCTGGTGAAATTGCATAAAAATGTATCTGAGTTATAATAAAGAATTAATTGAATTGCTGTCCAAGTCCTCATTAAGTTGTTGTGGCATTTCCAGATTTTATGTGAGGAAGGGAAAATTTGTTGTGGGTGGTCTTTCATCTGTGTCTAAGCAGTAAGTCACACAGTGAGGAACAGAATGGGTGGGAAGTGCCTTGACTTCTCATACATCTCAGGTCCAGCTGAGTCCAAACTACAAAGTTTGCTAAAATTGAGAGCAGAACTAAGTAGCAGTATCTTCTTCCCTGATAAAACCACTTCTGTGAGCGTGAAAATGTATTTCAAGTCTGCATCAAGCATGGTCAAGATATTCCTGCACCATAACTATTTAGTTATGGTAGTTACGTTGCAGTTGGAACTGACTGCCTTATATAATTGCTTCTTGATCTGGACCATTTGAGTCTTTAAAAAATACAACAATGAAAAAAGACAATAGTGGCTGTTCTGTTTCTGGGAGTGAAGCAGAGGAGTATTTCAGCTTGGTGAAGATGTAAGTGCATAGGTGAGGTTCTCACTCATGCTCCAAAAAGATGAGGACAGCTGTAGGTAGCCAGCGACTAACTTTTGTGTTGACAGTGCTTTTTTTTTTTCTTTCCAGCAGAATGAAATCATTCATAATGCCCTAAGTGTGGTATCAAAGTATAACATTAAAAACTAAGTCTCAGGAACTTCCTGAACAGCAAATCTATCTTCAGCTTCCTCTCCAGAATACCAGAGTCCAAAAATGTTTTGAGCACTTTCAGAATTGCCTTTTATTTCCCTGTTTCCTTTCTTCCTTGTAGTGGTCTTTTCTCTCCTTAATAATACTTACATGGCAATTAAGCCCTTCACAAGTCACCAAGGATCCGGTACTTTAAGCTGCTGACTTTACTTTATATTAAATTTTCTCTAACTCATTTCCTTATTTTTCCCTTGTGGAAAAACCCTATGCAAACAATTCTTCAGTGAACAATAAAACGATTTGAATGGCAGCCATCCAATCTAGATGATTGGATAAGTGCCCTGGATATGCATGAGAAGCAATGAAATTTTTATTATTCAGACATGTTATGGTTTAGCCAAAGGGGCTTTCCTCTTCTGAATGGGGGGAGCGGGGTGGTCAGGTGAAAAGATGCATGTGTGACTTTTGCTGTACCCCTACAAATTTCCACTGGAGGCTAAGAAAAAGGATTCCTCCCTTCAGTTTTTCCATTGACTACTTCTATCTACCTGCACAGCACTTATTGTTGGGCATGCCTTTCTGTGATGAAAATGGCATTACTTGAATGTCGCTAACATTTACAAGGGTTCAAAATGAAACAGTACGATTGTTTGGGTCAAGTTGGCTAGCAAACTGGAAGAGCATGGATAGTCTGATCTAAAAATTGGCAACCCTGACATGCCAGAGGGGTTAGAACTGGATGATCATTGAGGTCCCTTCCAACCCAAGCCATTCTATGTTTTCACCATCGATTCTTATGAAGCATCAATGATCCTGTTCCCTATTAGTGTTTTTGAGCAAGTAGCTGGTCCTGCAGTGAGCAATGTACCCCTACCTGTGCCTGCTTTATGCTTAATTGTTAAGAGGCTCTATAAACAGCCCAGCACTACAGTAAATATGTGTGATTCAGAATGACTTAGAGGTGTTTGTAAATATTTTAGCTTTTCTTTGGGGGAATGCTTCACAGAATGTATATACATTATATATATTTTTTGCTACTCGTGGGATGTCATGAAGCCTTTCAGATAAGAAGACACCTGATCTTTAAAGGCTTAGCAGTGCTGGCTTTGCTTGGTTCTGGATTAGGAGAAATCTTATTATTCCTGGTCTCTTTGGCAGAAATCACAATGGTGTTGAACAAGTGAGGGATATTACACTCAGGAACAGCACACATGGAAATATTTAATTTAGCTCTCTCATTGTTGCTGAGCTAACAGATGACAACAACAGAACAACAGGCTGCTGAACTGTTTCCAGTCCCAAAGAAATTAAGCTTGTTTGTGAGTCCAAATTCAAAAGCTGTGTTTTAGTGCAATGAAAGCCAAAAATATAGGAAGCAGTATTCACTTCACTTCTTGTGAATGCAAGAAGTGATGTTACTCCCTTGTTACTAGTCTGTTCAATAGAAAAAGTATTTCTCCTCATATGCACATCTCTTGGCTTCAGTTTCTTTTGCTGCTTGAAAGGATTTGAATGTGTGGCATTTGCCTCCCAAGATGGTGCTTTAACAGGTAGCTACTGAGCTGGTAGATTACTATCAACTTCTCCTGTCAAGGCTGTTCTGCTTTTTACAAACATTTAGGACTGAACTAGAGATCCTAAGTGGTCTGATGTAGAGCTAAGCGTACTGAAAAGGAGAAAATGTTTGTGCCTTTAACTTATTTTAATCAGTCAGACAGTAATTCTGAACTCCATAGGTAATGGTTTGAACCATCAAGCTGAAGTCATTTATATTTTCTTTACAAGCAGGTAGTAAATACTCAATATGCAGTGGAAGACTATTATTGCAAAAGACTGGAGAAATCACCATGCGAATCCAGCAGTTGAAATGCTTACCCTGGAGATACAAACGCAGTTAAAATCCCTTCAGGCAGGAGAAAGATCTGAGCCTTGGTCTCCCACATCCTGACCCTGGCCTTCTGTGCTATTACTGCAAGTGTTTCCAGAACAGTTTTTTTTCTTGTTGTTGTTTGTTTGTTTGTTTTTTTAGGAACACAACCACAGTGAATTAGAAGTGAACTGGATGATTACTGTGTATGCACATGTGAGAGGCAGAGGCTAAATGGTGTGACAAAAAAGATCTACCCTGCTCTACTAAGCAGCTGTGATATTTCTGCTAGGAGCATGAAAATGTTTCCAGGATACCTGAATCACTGATATTTCTAGTATGGAAGACAACAGGAGCTTCATAAACTTGTTTTAACTGCTTCTCCTCCTTGGTGTAAAGCTGCACAGGTTTTGTTGTTATCAAAACTGAAACCAATACAAGAGTGGGACTTAAAGATCTCAGTGTACCTAGAAATGAAAGATACGTAGTAAGTAACAGAATGACAGTGTTAACTTTTATCAACTGTGAAACTTGATTAATGAGTTATTATGTTCAGTGGACTATAGCCCGAAATGAACAGCATATCCTGAAACTGCTGCATCACTTCTGATCTGGGTGGAGGGAAAGATGTTTCTGCAGTCTCCTCCTCTATACGCCCTCTTCCTCGAAGAGAAAATCTGAAATGATGATATTTGTTGCCTCAGTAGAGCTCTGAAAGTCACTTCTGGTGAGGGGACTTTGGCTGGCTGAACTCAGTGCTATTTCTGTAGGGAAACTTTTAGAATAAATTCTAATTAAAATGTATTCCTAGAAATGGTTCCCTGACCTATCTACTCCTTACAGTAAATTATTCTACTTCTAGATTAAAACTTGTGTTTTGTACCCTTTGAGTTGATACAACTTTTCCACCATGTTAGACCACCACTTTTCCCACCACGCACCTCTTGCTGGTGAGTGGGTGTGCCATTGTGTCACTGTTCCATGGTCATCAGGAGAGTGAGAGGGAATCCTCTGTGTTCTCTGATAAGCAGCGCTTTCAAGTGGATCTGTGTGGGCTGTGTTTATTTGCGAGAGATGAGTGTGTCCTCAGCGTTAGAGTGACTTTAAGAAAGGGGTTTCCCTGAGTCTGGTGTGTAGGTTAAACCTTGAGATAGGTATATATTTGCCTCCAAACCACTAAGTTGTTATTTGATTCAGAGAGCCTTTATTAAGAGAAGTGCATTCCAGCCCAGCAGCACGGAGATGAGCACCTTGCCTAAAAATGGTGAGTAACTGCTGCATTTGAAGCTGGCATTGCTAGATCTCTGCCTCACCTTGGAGTGAAGTAATGTGCCTTTTTGCACTTTTCATTTGCCAAAAATCAAATCCCAAATCTGATGTTTTAATAGTTTTTTTAAATTACTTCTTAATTTCTTCATAATTGTTGTTTAAATCATATAATTTATGCACTTTTATGCTCTGTTATAACAGAGCTTTTACTCTTTTCCTGTGCAAAGATGGACACTGACAGGTAAAGGATTATTGCTGGGTAGAGGGTTAGTGCTGTGTCTAACATTTATTTTTGGTAACTCTAATGATACAAAGACTCAGTATGTTTTATTGGGTTGCACCTGTACTTCTTCCTTTTGTAGCATTTCTGCTGAAGTCTTCGCAGGATTTACAAGATCTGTAGAGCATGACATGTTCCCTGCAGTTCTGAGCTGGCAGAAGCATTCCCGTGGCTGGATTTGTGGTTAAGATACAAGAGAGTCTTTATCCATATTTGCTATGAATTGCTTTCTGTAGCCCCTGTGGCCTTTGAGAGTGGTGCAGAGCTCTGGCTTTGAAGCATTTCAACCCTGAAAAGGAATGCTTGTATCCAGATAGCTAGAAATTTTAAGTGGTAAATTTTGGGTTAATAAGCATAAGCAGAATGAACTATGAGATGAGGTTTGTACAGAGGGAAAAGAAAGCCAACATTTTTTTAACTTGCCTGACAAAACATAAAGCTGCAGTACTTCTACCTGCAGTAGTGAGAATTAACCCTTCTGTTTTCAGAGCTGGTAGTGTTCACTGCCTGCAGACTCCTTGTAGTGGGGCAGCTGTACGAAACTCCCCTCCCCACTCCTGTTCCCCCTTTGCAAAATAAAGTAGAAGTTGTTGCTACACCTATGATAACCAGCAAATACTCCTAGTACCCCCCTCAGAAGCCTGGGGAAAGAGAATTTTTTAATTTCTTCCCTAGGCTTGATGTTGGATCCGCAATATGCCAAGATGTACTATCAGTACTATGAGCAGAGTCCTAACTCCTATCAGTGATACTATAAAGTTCTCAGAAGGGTGGATGTACTAGAGTGTATGCAAAGCAACATGCATTTCATGGGTCTCTCAGAGTTGCTCAGCACTGGTGCTCCTGCCAGCTAAAAAACACCAAGCTTTTTTTGGCAACTGTACTTCCAGATTGTACCTACCTTTCTATGTACTCCTCTCTCATTAGTTTGTCCTGCTGCTTTGAAGCCTACTTAGAAAATATAAAATTCAAATATAGTGGAGCTGAACTCCTAATCTAAATCAGATCCTTCTTACCTTCTCAACGTTAAACTGCTGCTCCCACAGCTGCGCAGCTTGCTGTGGGTAGGTCTGCCTCTATCTCGAGTACTTTTCTCATAAACTCCTTCCCAGCTACGCAGGCCCTGCTTTTGGAGTGATCTCCTTTCAGTTAATACGGCAAGTTATCTATCTGTACTCCAGAGTACAAATTCCAAAGTCATAGGGCTTCATGGATTTTAAATATTTTTATTCTTGGAACTGCTCAGGAAAGTTCCATTATTTCTTTCTCCTTTCTTAATGTTAGTTGTACTGTAGTGAGATCTCTATTGGAAATTCTTTAGGAAATAAACAAAACATTTATATAAAATATGTATTTAATTTTGCTTTTATATTTCAATGTTTCTTTCTACTTCTGTATGTTTTGTAATGACTGCTGTTTCTACTTTGGTGATTAATATTCCCAAAAATCATTTTTTTTCTCTGCATTGTTTAAAGCTGACATTTAACAAACAGTAGTTCTGTCCCATCCTACCCACTGCAAGTAATTTGTCATGCTAATTGAATTTAGATAGAGATACTGAGAACAATTGGAAGGGCTTTACAAAGTGATCTTGCACAAAGGATGCCTAGATAATAATTGTTCTTCCAAAGAACTGTCTGTTTGGCAGATTTGTTTGACTTATCTATGATTTCTTGATAAACAACTTTTAAACAAATAAAAGATATTTATTGAAGACTTTATTTTATTTCAACAAGGTATTATTTTCTCTTTGGAGCTAAATCATATTCTTGTAGCAGCAGTTTTCTTTCACAGACTTTGCCTGCAGTAAGCATCTTCAAAGTATTGTTTTAGCCACCAACTCTGTTGGGCAATTATGGGCTTCAGTCAAACTTACCATTTTCCAGAATTGATCTCTTCTAACAATACTAAAAATGAGGAGTGGTGTCTGAAAATCAGTGACAGGTTGCATATAAATATCAGACAGTCTTAAATAAATGAAAATTACATTTTGTTTTGAAACTCAGAAAAATGTTGGAATTTTCTTTGTGACGTTTTGAGTAGTACTTATCATTCATCTTCCAGCACTTTCTAAGTGTGTTGTAAAGCTCTCCAAATTAAAAAATCTCAGCCCCTCCACCAATCCCGCAACTTTATAACAATAACAAGTTAGTCTGATAGTAGTTTTCTTTTCTTTTTCTTTTATGGCTTCCAATGAAGGAAAAGAAACAGTGGATGACTTTGCAGAAATTCAGGAAACTACTGAGGTCATTTTGAGACATACTGTGTATGGCTGTGGCAGCTTGATGATATTTGACTTCCATTGGTCACTTCTTAGGTGTCTCTTGCCCGTTAGAAGTGCAGTCATAATATTTTTGGCGTGAAATGTGTCTTCTGAAGTCTTTCAAATTATATTCTATGCTTTAGATTCACACACAGATGCACACACTCTGGGCATGACACTATCTGTTTTTTTGGTTGTGTTTCTGCCATTGATTTTTGCTTAGTGTGGTTAATGTTCACCTGGGAATCTTTTTCTCACACTGAAGACCTTGAGAAATTACATCTAAATCTAAATTTGTTTAGGAATTGTAAAATGGACCAGATTTCAAACAAATAAGCATGTTTAATTGTTTTTCTTTTAATGTAATAGAAAAATGATACTTTTTTTTTTAATGTTTTATTTTTAGCCAGGTTGCATACTTAAAAACAGTAATCAATACTCACCACTTCAACTCCTTCATGTGTATTTTAGTGGAAACATTTTTAGGTCTCCTGTTTGGAAAGACAGCACTTGTAAGACCAAAGAACTAAACAGCAGATACTGCCTGTCAGTGCAAAGTCATCCTCCAATATCATGAACAAGAAAGCAAATGCAGAGATTACGCTGTGCATTTTATTTCCTGGACAAGTGCCAAACATCTTACAGTGCAGAGCTTTTCCAGAATCACATCTACTTGATGCTGAATTCCAAGTGTATAGTTCTGGGTAGCAGTAACTTAGTCAGCCATTAATTGCATCATTCTTCAGCCAGGTCTACTGTGATGGCTTTTTGCTGTTTGGGATTTTACTTTATTTTGCTTATTGAATCATTAGTGTTTATTTCAGAAAAGGTAAATAGACTACTTACTAAGTTCTGGCTGTCATGAATTTGTGGGATGGCATCGACAAATTAGGGTCTTTTGGATGTTTTCCATTCTTGCGCTGTGCTTTCCTAACCAAGGATAACAGCATTTAATGGTGAGATCACATTTAACTGTTTAGTATTAAATTTTCTTGCATCACACAATGAAGGTACCAGTAATCAAGCTGGGCAAGACAGAGCTGAGGAACCTAACAACTTGTTATTTTTGACACAAATAAAGCATTAGGTTTGAAGTTTTTAGTTAGAAACTGCCTGATGTTTTCAGTACTTCACAAGGGAATGACTGGGGAAGGAGAAAATAGGACTGGGATATATGTTTGGTTTTTTTTGTGCTGTAGTTTTGTGACTGAAGCTGCATTTCCAGCAAGGAGCAGTGGATGCAGAAGCAAAAAGATATGTAGTGGCTGGCTTAAGGGCTGACTGCACTAAACATTAGTGCCATTTACAAGTATTAAGTCTGGGGCAACACAGAGAGGAAGATGTCACAAAATATTATTTTGTTTGACTTCTTCAGAGCTACAGAGCAAAAAAAAACCAAAAAAACAATCTAACCAAATAAAAAAAACAACCAACCAGACTTGAAGGCTTTATTCCTGGTTAAGATTAGTTTCCATTTGGATCTCTTTTGTGAAATGTTGGACTTTGACTTTTTTCCTTTGGTTGCTCTACCATTTTGTTCATGTTTACAGTAATAATCCATTTCTTCCTCCTACACAGCAGCCTCACATAGATAATGTGTAACCTGTGGGCTTGTTTATCAGCAGGCTTGTTTATGATTACATATGTTCCATTTTGTTTTGGAGCTATTTTGCAATCTGGGTATTACTTGAAGGAGGTGATTTTGTTTGGTCTGTCTGAGACAGCTAGCCCTAGGTCTTCTGCAGTACAAAATGTACAAATCAGTGAGAAGGTAACATATCCATGGGTTTGTTCCTGATGTGTAATTTGTTAGCTTCTGTTACTTCTTTTTCTGTTTTCTGTTTCCTGCGTTGTGACAGTGCCAGTTTATGGTGGTATTTTGTATAAATGAATCAATGAGCACATCTAGACAAGGCATGCAGGGGGATCACAAAATCCCTTTCCCATCTCTGTCTGTGTTAGGCCAGCTGATTTCTGGGAGCCACCTTGCATTATGTCTCTACAAAATACTGCTTTGACATAATAGAAGAACAAGTGGATTACAGCATGTTTTGGGGAATGATGAGGAAAGGTTCAGGAGAAATAGGATGCTCTTAAGAGAGTGGTAGGCTTGGAGAGTGAAAAAGAATGTGGCAGGAAGAAAAGAAAGAGAAGTGCAGAAGTGACAGCTACAATGCAGATATTTGTGAAATGCATTTTAATTAATGTTTTGATACTCTAACTTGATAAGTGCCTGGGTGGCTGTTACTATTTTTATAATTAATATTTTATAAGAGTTAGTGAGTCTTGTAGCTCTTTGGGGAGTTTTTTCTTTCCAAGTGTGTTTTACACATGGAAAGCTTCTTTGTTAATGCACTTCAGTGCTTCAACCAAAAAAGTCACTTATGTGTTCAGGCATATTTAGGAAGTATTTAGGGCTTGAATTATTATCGTAGGACTGATAAACTTTTGTGTGCTTTTTACTAAAAATTGTCAATTACTGCTAGTACACAAATGTGTGAGAAAAATTGATCCTCTTTTGCTTTGAGGTGTTCCTGTTCTTTTAAAGCCCTGATAGAAAGCAGAAAATTTACATAATTCTGAGCAATCCTTTCCGTGACAATTATAACCCCCTATTTTCTACAGAGACTTAATTCTTTGAAGCAGCTGAATTTTTATCCGAATTAGCTTCAATTTATCTGACCTAATAAAAACCTTATAGCATTGAATTTCATGGTATTGTTGTAAAAGCTTCTAGTTCCTTTTACAACAAAAGTTTGCATGTTTTGTACAATTGTCCAGATGTCTCTTGCTCAGATATGTAACTGTAGATTTGGATGTAGGACAATTAGTGCTGCCAACACAGGTTGTACTCATTTTGTCATGAAGAATCAAAAATTATTTAAAAAAAAAATTAAAAGCTGTTCAGAACTGATATGCTTTCCCAAAAAGCCATGGAAAATGAAAGGCAAAGACATTACCCTGCATCAACACAGTTACCCGCTTATTTGGAGATCAAGGGAAACAAATCAAAACAGGTGGTCATACTGCAATGTTGTTTGGTTGGCAGCAGCCCAGCCATGCTCTGCCATGTGGACCATGCTGCTCTTAAAAGCACTGGACTTAGGGATCTGATTTAGTAGCTTGGTGGGTAGGGATGGTGGTGTGAGGATGGTTGGACTAGATGATCTTGTAGGTCCTTTCCAACCTAATGTATCTATGAATCTATGACTGCCTAATGCTTTTTCACCAAAGCCTGGCTGCTTAGACGAACAGGTCTGTTACTGTAAAAAGTCATGCAACCAATTTTTCTGTATTCTTCATTTCCCCTTGCCCACATTCCCAAACTATCTTTACTTCTTACTGTATAACTTTTATCAGTATTGGTCAGTAACTTCTACAGCCATTCTGGGTGGCCTGTTCCAGTGCCCTGTTGCTCCCACAGTAACAAAGTTCCTCCTTGTGTTAGTGTGGAGCTTCCTGTGCTCCAGTTTGTGTCTGTTGCCTTTTGTCTGTTGTTATTCACCACCAAGAAGGGTCTGCTCTTGTCCACATGACTCACAAATTTTAGATATTTATAAACAGTTATGAGATCCCCCTCAGCCTTCTCTTCTCTGGGCTAAATAGTACCAGGTCTCTCAGCCTTTCCTCATACAGGATATGCTCCAGGCCCCTCAATGTCTCTGGTCCACCACTAAACTCTTTCTAGGAGAGCCCCATCTTTCTTGAGCTGGTGAGCCCAGAACAGAGCACAGTACTCTAGATGTGGCCTTACTAGGGCAGACTAAAGGGGGAGAACCTCTCTGTCTGCTGGCAATGTTCTTTGTAATGCACCCCAGGTTGCCATTGGCCTTCTTGACCATAAGGACACACTCCTGCCTAATGGTCAACTTGCTGTCCATATCCTAAAATAAGGCTTTCTTTCTTATTAGTACCAAGTGTCTGCAGCTCCCACTAAAATCAAGCAAATGCAGCTTTCTATACATCAACGTGTTTTTGTTATGATTAAGCAGACACTCAAAAAAACTTAGACGAGCTGGAATTAAGTTTTAAATGAAAATGAGTTGACTTTTTTTTCTTAATAGGATCCGTGTAATTAGTGATTATAATATGCATTTAAAATGCGTGAAATGCCTGATGGAACGGGAACCGGGATAGGGGAGGGTTACCAAACGTCCTGGATCCTCACTGTACTCACTGCACTGCACATAGGTGAAGTACTGTGGCTTCTATGAAAATGTTCAGCTGTTCTTCCACGTTAAGCTGAAGTTGCCAGTAAAATAAGTGACTTGTAATTGGTAATAAGTATTGGGTTTCACTCTTGTTGACTCTGTTTATTCCATTGCTATTCTTACAGTAGGTGTTAAGAAATCTCTTAGGTCAAGATAAAATCTGATCTCCCAGTTTTCCAGTTACAACAACTACAATAATCTTATTCTTCTGTCACTTTCTCCTAAATAAAAGAATAAGACTCACAGGCTCCTTTGCTGGTGAGATAGAGGTGTCCTGTATATCATGAAAAAATGTACCCTGCGCTGCTAGCAGCACAGGGAGCAGAATGACTTCTAGGGATGAGGTGGCATTACTTGATCTCTGAACTATCTGTTCTTTCATTTGTGATGCAGAGGTGATTGTACTTCAGGGCACACAGAGATCATTTTTTTTCATTTCAGAGTTAGTTTGGCGTTCTTATCTGAAAGAATAATTTGTATGTGGACTACTTACTGTTACTCCAACTAATGTCATTTTCTCTGGGAAGCGTTTTTAATTCTCATTGGAAATGCAGTGCTAGACAGTAGCTAGCCCTGACCAGAGGAAAGCTTATGTACTCGTGCAACCCAACTTAAGCAATGCTCCTTCTCTTTTCTCTCCAAGACATTTATATCAGGATCCTACTCATCCTCTTCAGCTTGAGAGTAGTAGTTCTACTTTATACTTCCATGAAGTATGTTAATTTTCTGGTCAATCTGAGGATATAAGTGAACTCCAAGTATTTAAAACAATTTACTCTTTTGGGATGAACAATAATAGTGGTAAAAAAACCTTTCACAACGTTTCCAGTATTTGCATGATTACTGGCAGCTTTGCTTCTTGGGAAGATGTCTGCTACCACAGCTGGGTAGCAGTGTTGCTTCTGCCCTTGCAAAACTTCAGCTGTCAGAGAGGTGGATTTAAGAGAGTATGGTGGTGAAAAAGGAGAAAATGTATTCCTGGCCTACATGTCAGCCACTTATGGAATGGGAAGAGAAAACAGGAATGCAGATGATGCATGATTATCTTTCCTTGTGATTGTGCAATTACATTTCTTCTGAGACTATGAACCTATTTATTTTTGCTCTGAATGTACTTCTTTTTTTTCTTTCCCTATTTCTAATAGTTTCCCTGTGAAAAGTTCAAAAGGAAGAATAAAGAGGCAGAGGATCTTCTAGAATTGTGTCTCCATCAGCATGTTGAGATGGAAAGGTATGACCAGTCTCATATCTTTATATTTTTTGTGCAGGATCTTCTCCTTTTATTTTATTTTTACTTTTATTTTTAATTTTTGTAATTTGTATTATGCTACTGGAACTGTATAATCAAACTTCTCCTGCACTTGTCAGTCAATTTTTCTTTTAGAGACCCAGCCTAATATAATTATTTGTTCCCCACTTTAATCTGTCCAGTGGAGGTCTGTATCATTTCTGGTTAAACAAATAAAACATGGGCATATTATGTACTGAGAGGAGCAGAATCATAAAATAGTGTAGGTTGGAAAGGACTTGGAGGTTGTCTGGACAAGTGCAGTTATTCAGGTCAGACAGCTTGGAGCCTATCTAGGCAAGTTTTTAATACTTCTGACTACAGAGATTTTGTAGCTTCTTGAGTCTGCTTGCTTCTTGGTGAAGTAAAACTAGTTCTACTGATAATGGCAGGAAAAGAGATTGTATGGTAGGATGGAGAGATACTTCATACAGATAAAGAGGTCACAGTATAGTTAAGAGTCTTTAGTGAGGCCGTGATGATGGCAACCCATTTCTAAGATTCAACGAGTCATGAGGAGATTAAAGAAAATTAACAGTGCTGAGAATTTAAATAAATAGTATCCTGTAAGGTAAGCTCTGACAATAATAATAATAATAAATATTCCAGATAGTTGAGGATGGTTAATACCTTTTAAAGCTACCTTTTAGTTGTAATGTGCAGGTGTGAGGGGGAGAAAAAAAAAAAAAGTAGATGTTTTTGTAAAGTTTAGGAAATACCTAGTACTGTATCCATACTTTTTTTCTGGAAATAAACATATATTTTTTTTTAAGTTAGTTTGTGAAATAAGTGATTTTAGAAATCGCTTGGGATTTCCCATTTGCTGAAGATACTGTGTGCTGCTACTAATGTAGTTTGACTCTAACTGTCTTAGACAGCAGGGAGGCGTCAGATTCCTTTCAGACAATGGCATCCCTGGTGAAAGCAGATGCCAGGTGCTGGCAGTTCAAGGACTGGATCTGTGACACAGACAGCTGTGCATTGAGTGTCCTCTGTGTTTCATTTGGCTGCCTAACAGCTACCGTAGGCAAGAAGTTGACTTGACTCAACAGCTGATTATCCTCTTCAGCTACTGTAAGTAAAATTTCCTGGCTGAATTTCCAAGTGGTGTTCTGTTTATTCTGCTTGCATTGTCAGTAGACAGTAGAAAATATGTAGGGTCCACAGGAGAGAAACTGACCCAAATGAATCTTGGGCTTGTTTTGCTCCAGGGTTGCCCTGATCAGTGAGGTTTTGGTGACACATCTACATCCTGCCCAAGTGTGAGCTAGGAGGCAGAACAGGCAGTGCGTAGTTCTTGTTTGGTTTGCAATGACTCCTGACTGAGGAAGAGAGAGAGCAGTGGTGTAAAGCATCAGCCATAGAAGTGCACCAGTATGACAGCTTTTCAGGGAAATGAGTGCCTGTAAGGCCTGAATGGACACCTGGCACTTATGGTGTGGCTGCGAAGTGAGCAGGCAGTACAGAAAGAGCTGCTGGAGGGTGACTTACAAAAAGGTGCCTGCTAAGGCCAGGGGTATGCCCTAACAGGCCTTCCAGCTTTTCTGGCTATTGGTCTTCATAGGAAGAGAGCACTGGAAAAATTAATTCTTGCTCTGCTGTAGATCTGTCTCCCTTTTTGTTGTTGACTCTTAGTTTTCAGCTCTTTCAACACTTTCCTGCTGTCTCCCACAAGCTTTCTGCAGGTGTGCGTTTCAGTGGAGTAAGGAGTTGATCTGCTCAGAAAATACATACTTGGCTGAGCTTTCTGCTTTGGGTGATTTTCAGGGAAAAACTTAAATCCCCTTTCAGTTCTCCTCCCCTCCTGCTGTGGTCCACACACAGCTGCATAAGCCCTGTGTGGGGAGCATGGATGACAATGTTCCATGCGCTGCTTCTCCTGGGAGACAGTCCTCTGTCACTCACTCAAGGCTTGTGTAAAGCCTGACAAAGTTTGAAACTCATTTTGTGACTTTCCAGGGGTTTGAATTTCTCCCAGATTCTGCCTATCCTGAAGATATTGAATCGTGGTTTTGGTAGTACAGCTAAACAGAAGATCTGAGTGAAAGGGCATAGTGTAACCAGTTAGTTGTCTTCTCACACGTCCCGTATTTGTTGAAGGCAGTAGCCAAACACCGAGTGCCTTCATATCAGTAGCTTTACTTCTATCTCCAGTGAAGCAGGACAGATTACGTGAGCAGCTTCAGTTAATCACCAGGCCCATTTTTTGGCTTCTTTTCAGAGAAACCAGATGTGTTTCCATTAAGAACATGCATCAGTTTTGTTGTGATTTGTGTAATTCTTAAAATTAAGCGAAACTATTAAAGAATAATTATTTCTGTTCACATTTACAGCACAGCTTCTCCAGATGTGGCATTTGACAGCCAAACAGCTGCTGGCTATTAAACATTCCTTAAAAGCTCCATTCCTTTGTCGTAAAGGGAACAGAAGTGTAGGGACGTTTATGGGGTGACATGCAGATGTTTTGGCTGAAACACATTTGAGCTGTTTCTCTGCTGTAGCCTCGGTACACACTTGTTGTAATCCATATCATACACCTTGCCTTGTGGAGCGCTCTTCTCGGGTGCGGAACAAGATTAGGCATAATCTCATACTTAGCTCCCAAGTACCAGTGCCAGCCCTTATTCTCAGCATCTGGGACCTCTCACTCTAAAGTCATGGTAGTTCTGTGAGGTGGAGCTCAGCTGCTGCCGGTGCCTGGCTTTCCAGATATGTTTTTGAAATAGCAGATGAATTTGTTTGTTCCTTTTCTTTCCCTTTCTTGTTTATTTATGTCTTCACAGTCAACAAAGACAGGTGTTCTTTTTGTGCATTTGCACTGGTGCAGTGTGCTTTATGTCTAATAAATGGTCTCTTACGGCAATGTGTGAGAGGAGAAAAGTAGAATGAGTGCAGCTCAATTTCAAGAGATGGGGCTCAGATTCCCAGCCCAAAGCTCCGAGGGGAGATCTGCTTGTTGTATGTTGAGTATTGGAATAGCTCTGCTGATTCTTAGGGAGCTGTACTACATTGTAATTATTGTTCATCAGCTCAGGGACTCATGGTTTGCTACTGGCTTGCTAAAGCTCTAAGAGTTAGCGGGGCTATGAAAACAACAATAATGAAAAACCCATCCAATTCTTTAACAAAAGTCGTCTTGTTTTACTTGGCAAAATATTTTTCTTCCCATCAATTATTAGACTGGCGATTCTTTGTCATTTAGTCTTAGGTGGGTAAGATTTTAATATAAAAATTCTAAGATATGTACGTGGAAAGAAACCTAGGAATTATATGAGAATGAATTAAGAGAGCAAAAAACTTCAGAATCGTGGAACATAAGATAATGGCATAGTTCTATGAATAAACTGTCATTGTAAAGAAGTATATGCCTGATTTTATCCTTGTTTCAAATATTTCTAGCCCATGCTAAATTAGAAATTCTGTAGACAGGTCTTTTCTTGCACAAATTCTAAGAAGCTTCTTCTGAATGGAATTAAGTGCTATACTATAAATAGGGGAAATATTAGCTGAAATGGTTGGCCTTGAAATTTGCTGCAAATTTTAACTTATCTGAACCAGTTCATCCTTTGTAATTCAAATTCAGATGTTTACTTCTTTCTGAGGATCTGCTCTCTAGGCTTGGTTGCAATAATGGGATATCTGAAATGCCCACCCAAGGGGATGTAGCATGTGTTTAACCCCTAGACTCTGGATTTCATTTCCCGTTAAAATATGGTTCTGTGCTGTTGGCGTCTGGCCGTAAATCCTGGATTAAGACCTTTTCTCACAATTCTTATGGTGTTTATTTTTGCTTTTGCCAATCACAGGAGAATGACTCCAGCACACTAGCCAAGAGATTGTTATTACAAATCATTATTCATTCTTTCTTTAAATTAGCTATATAATTTTGGTCAAATATTCAGAGGGTCAATTCAGAATTTTGCAATATATTCCTTGAGACTCACTGTATTTACGTCCACTGTTTCCACATACCCATTAGCAACTCATAACGCTGGAAAAGGCAATAATGACACCTGGTCTTTCTCAGTCAAAACTGGGGAGAGACAAGAGCTCACAAGAGATATCGGCAGCAAAACTGAGACTCTTCCTGGGACTCATGCCTAACTGAATACAAGTATGTATTTCTTAGCCATGAATCTATGTTACTGCAAGACCAAAGTGTGCGACTCATCAAATGGCAATAGAGCAGGCCATGAGGAGCTGGCCATGGCTGCTGCTCCATGAGAGAAGTGTGAACTAATGGAAATTTGTTCTGTTTTCTGCTGCTTCTCTTGACCAGCAGAAACTTGACTGAAAAGAAGTGCAGTTAACTCTACTAGAGGCTGTTGATTTCGCACCTAGTGCATCTTTTCTGGTGCCACAATATTCTACATTTAGTGGTAGTTTTGAGCCAAAACTTGGCTCTGGCTCTGTTACACTCATATTTAATAAAACTCACTGTGCATGCATAATCAGCACGTCATGGCATAACTCTCTGAGGGCAGAATTGAATAGTTTATTTGATTGTATGGCATTGCCTTAGGTAGGAATTTTAGTTCCAGTCACAGACAAAGCATGTGCTGGTCACATTTTTATTCTGACTCTCAGCTGAGAAACTGAGTGGCTATAGAAGGTACGCAACAATTTATAAATAATTAACCACAAAAAGACGTTTAAGTCCAGGAGTTAAAATAGCACAAAGATACATCATGGAGCAAAAAAATAAAAACATTTTAAGGCAGCAAGGTAAATACAAAGGGAAAATGAAAACATCTTTGTTACACAGCTCTAGCAGTGAAATTCTGCATGGAGATGGAAACTTTCAGAAGGAAGAGAGCAGACCTGAGGAATTTCTTGTTTTTGGAGGGCATGGCTGGAAGGATATTGACTACGACTTCACGTGTTAATGACATGGAAATTATGAGTAAGGTGGTGCTCTCTCCTTTTCCTGTAAGCTGCTAAAATGTACAGCGAGCCACCACCTGCCTTTGTTACATCTGTCAGTGCTGCTTCCTTCTCAGATGTTTTAATTTTCCCAGCAAAAGAAATTGAGCACATAACTCACATTTTACAAAGAGGAGCTACCATACTACCTTATTATTGTCTTCTTTAACTATAACATTCCATGTAAATAGGGTGGGTTGCGTATTTTCTATCTTCCTATTTTTACTCTTCTGAAAGCTTTTATACCCAGAAGAGATACTTTGCCCTCTATTACTACACTAAAATATTTTTAACATTCTCTGATGGGCTGCCCAGGGTGATTGAATCTCCCTGGAGGTGTTCAAGGAATGTTTAGTTGTGGTACTAAGGGATGTGGTTTAGTGGGGAAGTATTGATTATGGGTAGACAGTTGGAGTGAATGATATCGGAGGTCTTTCCCAGCCCTCACGAATCTATGATGGCTGATTTTACAAAACACGCATCTCTAAAATTTTGAATGGGTTTCATTCTTCTGTTTTGTTGGTTTGTTCTTGTAGGGGATTGTCTGATTTCTCTCCTTACAAAAAAACAAACAATCAAAAGCATAATTAATGAAAATTAATTAATTAAGAGGCTAATGTTCTTTTGAGATAAACAGAGGGATACTTTCTGGTCAGAACACCCTACTTTAAAAGCTGAGAGGAGAAACGAGTGCACTGAGAAATCCAGCCAAAGTAGTAGTTTTTTAACTTTTGTGGTGATGTTGAAACACATGGGTACTCCAGAGCAGCAGCCATTTTGCATGGATTTGAGTCTTTTCTGCTTCCCAGTCTTTTTCACTGGCATTGAGGGATCTTGATCCCTCTCTTGCCTGGACTTCACTAAGGCCAGGAAGGAGAATGTAGAGCAAGAAAGGGAATTGCAGGAGGTACCAAGAACAACCCAAGCAAGCTGCAGGAAACAGAGCAGAGCAATGAGCTCTTCCTGTCTGAGAAGTACTTAAAGCCAACCCCCATCTCTGCAGGGGATTTCCCAGCTTTATTCATGCTCTGATCTCAGGAGGCTGTGGTTAGACATCTCCCCTCATTGTAGCTGAGAAGTGGAGATGCATGCAGCCTACCTCCCTGTGCACTTCTGCCAGGAGACTGCTGCTCATCTTTTGTTTTCTTCAGAGATGTCCCTAGAAACTGCCCTTTTCCTTTGAGCAGTTGTTTTATTCTAAGCTGTTTTTCACTTGAAGGAAAACTTGACTGCGCAGACCCAGCCAGATGGGTGGGTTGTGCCAGCAGTGAAGGATGGCCACGTGCAGCAGAGCGGTTGTGAGAGGTGAAAAGTGATGTGTGATGTGACTGCAACTCTGGGCAATGAGCAGAACAGTCTTTGTGAAAAGCTTCATGGAGGCAGGAGGTTTTTTTTTTCTCTCAGCTCAGTGAGCTAAGTGGTGCAAGGAAGAGAAGAACAGCTCTCACCTTTATTTGATTGTCCAAGCAGAGAATAAAAACTGAAGTTCTGAAAGCTCAGCCCTTCAGGTGTTGGTCAGTGGTTTTAACAGCTGTCTTAAATCCCTCAGTGCTGCTCAGTAACATTTCACTTTGCTGTTACTTAACCTCTCCTCAACTCTTCCCGTGTTTTTAGTGCTTCTGAGGGGGCTGTAACAGCAATTTCTCCTTTATTATGTAAATATCATTTAGTGCATTTTTCCCAAAACTGCGCCACAAGTGTTTGTTTCTGTGCCATAACTTCTCAGTTCTCTCAAGCACCCTCAAGTGCATCCAGTCCTCTACATGGCGTATATCCAACCTGTTAGACAAAGCTAGCCTCGCACTAGGCCAGGCATGGGAATCCAAATGAGCTGAAGCTGCTGTTTTCCAGGGAGATGCACTTAGAGGAAAGGGGTGTACTGATGGGGGAGAGCTGGCATTGTGTAGCTGCTTGGAAACAAAGCCACCAGAAAGAACTGTTAGTTGTGCCACTACCCCGGAACTCATTGTCTAAGAAGCTTAGCAAGCAGTTGCTTAAAAAGGAAAAATTGCCACTTGCACTGCTATCTGGGATTTTGCAACTTTTCAGCAGTACAGAAAAGGGCTGGTTTTCTTTCTCTAGGTTCCTTGTTTTCCTCCTGTAGTTTTCTTCTTGCTTCACAGGCATTTGTGCTGACATGACTTTGTGACTCCTCCCTGATACTGTGAGCACCCAAACCCCTGCTCATCTTCTCAGACCAGAAGTGGAAGGGAAGCTAAGGAGCACCTTAGCCAACCTTAACTCACAAAACCAGCCCATGAGCCCATGTCACCAGGGCTGGCTCTGCCACCCACACAGCAGGGAGCCTTTGAAAACTGCTGCAAGCATTTGGAGCAGTTCATGAAAATGTGTGCCAAGAAAGCCTTTATTTTGCTCATCGTGACTTTAGCTGGCTGTACTTCCCTTTCCAAGTGGTCTGACAAAATGCATGACTCTTTTCTGTTGCACACTCTCATCTTTTGAACTTGCTCTGGCTACTTTATTGTTTTAATACAAACAACAGAAAAGTCAGTACGAGGAAATATATTTCTGTATGAGAGAAAATTTGTGATGTGTTCCAGTGAATGAGAACCTTCCATGTTTGAAATGAAATACTGCGTTTTTTTTTTTTTTCCCTGCGCAAAAGTCTAATTGCCTATGCTCTAAGTCTAGCCCTGAAATCAGACCTGAATATCCTGACATTACACTTATTTATTTTCTTCCTTCATGCTGTGGCTCTGCAAAAGTAAGATGGTTTGAAGAGGCAGGATTATAAAGAAAAGGGAAAAGAACTTTATACGTGGGGAGATAGTGTTAGGACAAGGGGGAATGGTTTTAAAATAAAGGGGGAGAAGTAACGGGGGGAAGTTTTTCACAGAGAAGGTGGTGAGGCCCTGACACAGATTGCCCAGAGAAGCTGTGGATGCCCCATCCCTGGATATGCTCAAGGATCGGCTGGACGGGGCCCTGTGCAGTCTGAACTGGTGGGAGGTAACCAGCACATGATAGGCGGTTGAAACTAGATGATTTTTGAGGTCCCTTTAACCTAAGCCATTCTGTTATTGCATACATTTAGAGCTGGTTTAAGCTGTTCAGGAAATGAAGACAAATATTTCCTGAAAGCTTGGGTTGGGTGTATGCTTTTGGGAGTTTGTTTTTGATCATGGCCTGGTCTGTTCTCTGAAAGTCATGTTCAAACACTGCAGTGTATGAATTTGCTAGCTAGTTCTGCACATTTTGAGCACGCCCCTAAGCAGACTTAAGCCCTGAGTGTCTTTAGCAGAGACTGAAAGAGAAGAATGGTTCTCCCACAGAACAAATATTTTAGTGCCCAGAACAGATGATGTTTTTTGAATTTTTTTTTTTTTGCAAGATATGTTTTTAAAAGGAATTTATTTTATTTTATTTTTTTTTTGCAGGAGGGAGGAGGGAATGAAAGTGCCTGGTGGGTGTTTATTATGAAATACTACAGAAAACAAAATGGGCAAAGAAAAAAAAAAAATCAACTGAACACTCAGTTTGGGAATTCAAAACCAATTTTAACTATTTTAACACTTATGCTATATTTTAACATTCTTGCAGCTGAAGGTGGGGGTGAGTGTGCATGGCAGCATTCAGACAAGTCCCCAGGAGGGCTTACTTGGTTTTTCTATACACAAGGTAATACAATTGCCAAGAGTGCTGTCTTAACTATTTCACATGAATTTCTGTCACAAAGCACAGCATGCATGAGGCTGCCCAAGTGCTCTGTGACTGTGTTCCTGGAAGGAAGGTAGCAGAAGCTCCGTGCTCTGCTCTGTCTGCTGACATGTTTAGAAGGCAGCAGACAGATCTTTCTTTTTCATGCTGTAAGTCTTTCTGCAATTTCTTTTTAAGCAGGTGTGAAAGTAAAGAGCTTGATGTTGAGATAAGGAACCTAATAGAGAGGAGTGGCACTTCCAAGATGCATGAGGACCCTGAACCTATTGCCCAAGGGAGTCTGAACCACCAGAGGACTTTGTGTTCCCTTAAGGTAAACACCATCCACTTTCACAATTGTTATCTGTGAGAGCAGAACATTCAGGACACGTTATGCAGGAAACTGCTTGATTTCTGAGATGATGCACTGAACTCGCAATGTACTTCTTTCTAATACTGCTACTTTGCACAATGAAGTGGTTAAAATGAAAAGATGCTTTTCAAAGTGTTTGAAAAGGTAAGCTGATGGTTCTGTGAAGTGCCGCCCTGTGCAGCCAGCTGTGCCTCTTTGGTGTCATGGACCCATGAGACAGTGCACACCCAGAGCACTGACATCCCTTTTGGTTGTGACTGGTAGCCCTGATTTTAATTGAAGACACAAAGAGATGCGAGGAAGAGAGAGCTCGGGGGGAATAAAGGCATTTAGATAAACAGGAAGAAAGTGCTGAAGAGGAAAAATGATGATTTAAACTTGCGTCTCTGTGATATTATGAACAGAAACATAAAGCTACCTGCCAAGACAACCTTTTCTGCCTGTGGTGGAAGCAGCAGTTAACAAGCATGAAAAACACGTCCTAGGTTTCCTTCCCCTCCCCATGGTAAAAGCAAGCAGCTTGCTTTTTACCATGCAGGAGGAGAAGAAAAGGAAATTCCTGCTTTCTGCTGGCTGGGAAAGGAAGGAGGGGAAGGGGTGGAGGAGAGCAGTGCTGAAGATGTGAATGCCAGTACTCTTCTGGGAGGGATGGCACACTTACCCACTGGTGTGGCTGCACCAGGAGGAAAAAGATCTCTGAAGGCAGTGCCCCTCAGCGTGATACAGGAAATTCATGAGGAGGTGAAGGAGAGATGACTCTTCTATGAAATACAAAATTACACACAGCTCTTTTCACGTGTGAACCGCCATTTCCGAAATGAATCACAACCTCGGAGCATGTACCGGGGCTAAGCCTAAGGAGGTGCCACAGGGTCGGGCCTGTGGGATTAGAAACAGAGAGAGAAAGTACATGGAGAAATGGGGATTCCCAGCCCTAGGGCTGGAACAGTAAGGTAAAACGGAAGTCAGTACTGAGCTGACTAGCATCAGGCTATGGAACTGCTGGGCAGAACAGCAAGCACAAGTGGTCTGTGGAAATACACGGCTCCCACCTTGTCCTCTGCAACTGACAGAGATGCAGGAAAGGATTTATGGGGTGCAAGAGAGAAAAAGAACATCTTCACTCACTTCAGTCACTTCTATGGGTGCTTCAGTGCTTCACTAAATATACTATGGCAGTATTTCATCTATAGTATTTTTATACTTCTGAATTTATAGGACCTTTTTCCCCTTGGAAGGTGTGCTTGTGTTGCTTACGTAGCTTAAATAACAAAGGTTTATGACACTTCCATGGTAGAAACACACTGTCTGTTTATTCTTAGTATTTTTAAGTCAAAGAGATTTTCACTAGGTTGGTTACTGACTTCAAGGGAGTGAGGCTCCAGCAACCTCAGTGTTGGAAACTAGGAGTATACCTCCTGGATTTGATTTTGGAAAAAGAGAGAAGTTATTCTAACGAACTTATTGTACTGTTAGTTACGAAGATTACAAAATAGTATTTAAAAACAAGCAGAAAATGTCAGTTTGTGAATAGAAATGCTGATGTAGACTTAAAATGAGGTAGAATGAGGGGAAGCCCTCAAACATATGCACCGATCAAAACAACAGACGAGTTTTAATTCACATCTACTTTTCAATTCCGTATTTTTTTCTGCAACATTGTGTTGCAGAATGATGTGTAGCAAGAGCCTATACAAACAAGAAGCCCTGCATGATATATGTGAGGAATGTTTACCGAGAGCAGTGAGGGCATACAAAAGTATTCAATAGGAAAGGAAGAATGATACTGATTCTATTAAGAGATGTGTCAATGTAAAGATTATTGGCAAAGATAAACTGATTCAGTGAAATACAATGTAACACATTAAAACCAAACTGCTAAAGCATCTGAACTCTTGGGTGTCAAGTGAGAAAAAATCTAATGTAACAACTCTCCATACTTGCAGCAATTGTGTTTTGAAACTCAAAATAGCCCGTTTGCTACAGGTATAAATTATTTACCAATTATTGTATCATGAAATTTACATTTTCGTCTTCAGAACTGAGTTTGCAAATGCTTAGGTGCTTGAGTAGCAGTGCCTGTGTGGTTAGCCTCGCTGGCCGTGATAGAAAACAGAGGATAAAAGGTGATCCTTTTATTCTATTCTAGAACAGAAGCCTGTGCATGTTTCACTTGTGCTGAAGACATATCTCGCTCTGATTTTGTTTCCTGTGTATTAGGGAACTCGTGTGAATCTGCACGTGTTACTCTGTTAGAGGGAGTACCTATCTGAACAATGCAAAATGTTGAGGCTGATGTGCTTATTTAAGGGAAAATCCCTTTCTAGTGCTTTTATCCTGGTGAAGCACGTGGACCAGCATGAGGCAGAAAGAGATTCTTCTGGTTTAAGAGACTATTTTATTCTTCAACTAAAATTCCTCAGTTTTTACCCTTTCACTTTGTGCACCAGAATGTGGAAAAAGGGGTTGCAGTGGATAACGTGCCAAGCACTGCTGGCTGAGTAACAGCTTCCAGAATAAAGCATTTATTTTAGACATTTTTGCTCAAAGTAGAGTGGAAGATGTCAGAGCACTTTTAGAAGTGATTCAAATACAAAAGAAAAGCTTGACCCAAATGTAAGCAAAGAGAAGATTTCCCAGAAACCATGAAATTTTAGCTGAGTTTCATCTCAAAATAAATGTCACTTCTGCCATTCTGAAACTGTACAACTAAAAAAATCTCAGCTCATATCCAATTGATAGAGTAGAAAGGAGGAAAAATAAGAGAGATAATTTTACTGTTTTCTTATAGTCAAGGAAAGACTTGCTTTTACTTGACTGGAGCAATTTAATGGTTCTTGGTTTTACTGCAGTGACTGAACAGTTTTCAGGAGTGACAAGAGACTTTCATTACCTTAGTCTGTGCACCTATTTTGTTAATACTGTAACAGAAGACTTTCCCAGAATGAAGATCCAGCACCCTCCAAAAATGAGAACTTGTAACTTCTTGTGGTGCTGATGCTTTCAAGAGAACTCAGCGCTGGCAAAATAGCTCCAGGGTTCCTATTTGAATATTGGTGCAATGTTCCCAGTGATGACTAAAAGGATTTTACAATCAGAAACGTTGTATCTTTTTAGAATAAACACTACTAATAATCCTTGTTTTAAAATGGGGATGAGGAAGACTCATGGTGTTAATTACAGAAAGTACACAATTTCTTCCAAATAGAATAGCAATTAGTAAAGGTCTCCTGAGCGATTCAGTCCTTTTGGTGACTCTGGGGTCAGCAGATCCTGCCCACCCCCTTTGATCACTGAGAAGCTTTTTCCACACCTGGTAGCTGGCAGGGTCATTTCTGATCCTTGCAGTTGTCAGTCTGCAGAAGCTCCTGACTTCCATCTCACTGCCAGCCATTCCTGGCCTCTGAAACTTTCTTCCCTGAATGTGCTCCAGTAGGTTGCCATTAAAGAGCATCTCCCCATCCACCTTAGCCCTTAAAATAGGACAGTTGTGAGCAAACATGGGAGATGAGAGAACCACTGGCTGTCACATCAGAGCTGCTGAGTGATTTTTGAGCAATAGGGGGCCATTTCTGATCTGTTGCCATTGCCTGTAGCATGGACAAAATTCATAAGTGCCAAGGATAAGCACATGGGTGTGTATGGGGAGAAGAAAAGTATGAAGGGAGGGAGAAAGAAGGGTAAAGGTCTTACTAAGAATTCATACTGATTTGGAGAAGATAAACATTTTAAATTATGATTCACTGACCTTAGAGAAGGTTTCAGGCTTACTCAAGCTCCATGTAGGGGGAGGTTCACTCACTGCAGTGTTTTCTTAGTGTTCATTGTGTTCTGGTCTGTCTTTGTAAAGGAGTTATAGCAGAGGGAGTTAAGGAACAGAATGGCACATGGGTGCATGAAGAAAGCATTCCTACCATACACATAGGCAGAGGGGAAGCTACCAGCTCTCCACAGAAGGAAAATTACCATTCTTCTATCAATTCATAAGCCACATCACTTCACTGACTCTTCTGGAGAGCAAAATCTGCACTGATTCTAATTTTGTTCTCCACATTTTATTGAACTATGTTTAAATGTAAGGAAAAGATTTGTGTTCAGTCTCAGCCCAGCAGCAGGAGTAATGACATTTTGTTTTCTTATGTGGGACAGGTATAAGAAACATGCAAATGGAGTGACCTCCAGGAAAGAGTGGGAACAGAAGGAAAGCATGATAAATAGATGAAAAAACATGAAAGCTACTTGTGCTCTTGCTCTAGGATGTGTGAATCAGCCTGGATAGATGAAGGTCTGTGTGGTGTACCACAGGGAGGTTGTAAGAAGTACCATGATGCTGACCTCTGTGCATGAGAATACAGATTTGCACATGTTTGTGGAGAAGTTGGAAGTAGTAATACTGTAAGAGGTTACTAAATTTGGACTTCTCCACTCGCAGACTATTCCCTGCAGCCAGCTTACTGGAGGATTTTAAGCGTAGCCAGTAAGAGGCATGACAAAGATTTCAGAGGAAGAGAAGAAATAGGGAAATTAAGGTTTGTGTAAGCATTAGATAGGGATTTATAACACTTGCTGACCAGTTTGTCACTGCTATTATGTCACATTTAGTGAACTGAGTTTTTGCATGTCAGTGGCTGAAGTATGAATTATTTCACCACAGTAAAACCTGTTTTTTGTTAGTCTCTATTCAGAGAGACTAGATTTCTCTGCAAGCCCTTTACTGCAATGCTACACAGAGTGCTGATTTGCATGCAAATACCCATGTGTACGTGCCCTGGTGTCACTGCATGTTTCAAGTCTTGTTCCAGTCCATACTGTGTTGCTCTGGCAGCCTCAGGGGAGCACGCTTCTTGGTCAGTACCAATGGATGTTGTTCCTCCTGAATTTACTTTCATGGTGTTTTGTGCAGATCTGCTTACACTTTGCAGACCCCCTCTTCTGCTGTCATTTTCTGCCATCTCTGAGCTTCTAGTGGCAGTGTAGCATGAGGTCAGCTTTTAACCCCAACTGTTTAACTTCTCTGGGTGTATGGTTCAGGCTGGCAAATTTGAACAGCTTATTTAAGACATTGCTTGAATCTTGAAACAGTCTGCTTTTGTTTTAGCTTTGTGACTGCATTTACTGTCTGGTATTGAACTAGAATTTTCCAGGCAATTGACAATGGCTTATTTGATTCAACAGTTTCAAGCTGCTTATAAATATGTTAAAATTGTGTTGTTGTTGTTTTTTTTTTTGTTGTTGTTGTTGTTGCTTTTGTTTTGGTTTTTTTACTCCTAAAGTCCCATAGCTATCAAGAGTCTTTCTTTCAAGGAGTTTCACAAATATATCTCCAATTTCTGCAGTGCTATCATGTAATTAAGTTGTTTTACACTGTGTAGCAGTAGACTGATAAACAAATTTAGTAGCTTTATCTCAGCAAAAGAAAATCAATGTCATCCCCTCATCTTTTTTTCTAGTGCCGTTAAATGTTTTCAAGGAGAGAAAACAAATTTGCTTCAACCTCTCCCGAGTTTTGCTGGAAGAAGACCAGTACCTCTGAAGAGCTGAACTTCTGTTCCCTACTCACTGTCTTTTCTTCTTTTCTTACAGATTTCAGACATGCTTCTCTTTCCAGTGCCCGCTATTGTTCTTATGCGGTAATGAAAGAAAAGCATTTGTGAGGGAGGAGCCAAGGGACCTATCTACCATCAAGCAGCTTGCACCACTGAGCAGAACCATTGCCCTTTAACAGCATGCTAGGCTGGTTTGGGCCCCTGACTTGGATTTACTATCATCAAGTCTTTTTAAAAGGCAGCAGATGACTTAAAGCACTGTCTGAAGGAGCACTGGTGTTATCCCTATGAATGCTGAGCTTGCCTAGCTACATACTGAACAGAACTTAATGCCATTTCTATTCTGTTGTATATTGAATAAAATTCCTGCAGCTGAAAGCTATAGTTAAGAGTCAGATGCTACAAGAACAATTAGAATCACTTTTAATTATATACGTACAGGCTGCATCTTTCAAGTGGTATCCGTGATTCACAAGCAGGGCTGTGCCCTCTATTTGCTCTTCTGTTCCCACTGTAGGAACCATTCAGCATCTTGCTTAGCACTTTGCAGGTTCTGTTTCCATGAGTTAATAGTGTATATGGCTGTGGCAGGCACAGCAGAAGGTGGTAGGACATGGCAAGAAGATGAGAGGTACCAGCAGTTCATGTCATTTGTGTCTACTGACATTACTCAATCAGCAGCTAACTTTTCACTATTCATGTGTAGGAATTTCATTTGAGAATATAGTTTTCCTGTCTTGAGTGTGAGAACAGAATTATACAGACATGCAATTAATGGATGCTGCAGAAGTGGCTATGACAGCCACAGACTGTGGGTGAAATGGAGATATTATTAATTCACCAGTCTAACATCACCATCTGGCTGATCTTTAGGGCTCAGTTGGTCTGTTTTCCCACATGCATGATAAGGCTGTTACCTTGGCTTTTGCCTAGGGCTTTTAAATCCTAAGCTTTGATAGGACATAGATGTCTGACAATGCTATTTCAGTACTGGGTCTTGTTCTAAAAATGCGATGATTCCTTCCTACCTCACTGTGGGGATTTCACAGTTTTACTATTACTACTTTCCCTCATGAAGCGTAATATATTTATTCATTTTAGAAGTTGGTCTTATCACAAACCTGATTCCAGAGGATACATTTCTTGTTTCACTTCATTTGGCTTTGGACTTAACTTACTTAGGAGATGAAGAGATTTGTTTTGTTTCATAGCCTGACAGTTTCTGGCATATATCTATTACAATTGTAAGAGAAATTTCAAGAGCCACAATTGTGGAAATTGCTGCTGTGTCATTTGTCATACCTACTTTTAATTTTTCTTTTTTTTTTTTTTTTAAACCAGTGCTGTATGTGGAAGGGGTACATACTCAAAGGCTGTTTTTTGGCATATTTACAGATGAAATGCTTTTGTTTATTCGTTTTGTAGAGTGGCTTCCATGTAGAATCTAAAATATTTTTACTAGAATAAAATGTCTCTTTTAACTTCTTTCTTTTATAACCCACAAGTTTTGCATCTGCTCCACAAAAGAGAAGACTTAAGAATAACTTTGAGGTTGGGATGATATATTTCATGTGCAAATATTTTCAAACAGTAGCTTTCTCCCAGATTGTTTTTTTTTATTTTGGAAAACAGAATTTGCCTACTCACACGTTATGAACCAGAAATCTGGAATGTGGCTGCTTAATCCCACCATTTCACAGGTTTAGTTGAGTTTGATTAATGCTGTTTTCCAAACTGAAAGATCTCCTGAAGATTTATATTATTTCGTGTCGCATTTCACAGACCAGTTTTTGTTTACTTGCTTTTCAAGCAATGGAATAACTTCTGTCCTCACTGAAAAAAGACCTCAGACCCAGGGATCTGTCCACAATAAGGAAAATTATTTTCTTTCATCTTTCCTTCTTGAATTCATAACCAGTCAGAATTCCAGGACTGAAGACAGCAATGCTTTGTGCTTTTATATTTTCTCTTTGCTTTGCGTGTGAAATCTGTGGAAACCTTTTCCTTGTTGATCTTTCCTGTGAGTTTAACTTGGTAATGTCAGTCTCTTTGTCCAAATGGGAAACTAAGACATAAGTTCAAAGTATTAAAACTTGAGTACCTTGAAGCTAGAACCATGCTTAGAGTTACTGACAAAAGCTGCAAGTCCCTGTGATAAGAACAAAATCTGACAATCTGCGTCTTTATGCCACCCTTCTTCAAGGAAAGTAAATCAGTTTTCCAGTTAGGGTCCTCCCCCTGACATCCTGGTTTTTGTAGGGGTGCCCTCTTCCTCATGGCCATTAACATCACAGACTTTCTAAGCATTATTCACTAATTTTAGCTATTGTGGTGGTTCACACTGTCTTATTGACACTTAATATTTACTCTACTTACGTAAGTGCTTTGTTACAAGTGGAAGCGGGGATAGAAAACCCTGCTGTCCTACTTGCTGAGAAAAATGTACCCTGCTTTCCCTTACACAAGTAACTTCCTTTCAGGGGCAGGCTGTCCAGTCAATTGCAATTTACATACTGAGTACTCAGTGCTGCCTTGCCTGGTGCATTAGTCATAGGCAGTGTGCTTGAAACATTCTGGGAAGTCCCAGATAGGAAGGAGGAAAAGGCTAAAATCAAAATTCCACCACCTAGTCCTCAGTCTGCACTGCTTCCACAGACAGCACTCGTTTTTCTCCTGCAGTTCTGTGTGTTTTCCATTGTCTTTCATTGTTCTTCTTTCAAAGACCTGCAGCGAGACAAATGCACAAGGCCATCTTGGAAGCGTGTGGGCAGACATGAGTGAGATGGAAGCTCCAGCAGACCCACTAGAAGTAAGTGAACGTTTCAGCTCCCTCTGAAGTGCTATTTGACTTGAAAAACAATAAAAAACAATTCAACGCATGAGTAACTCAATTTATGGTCATGTAGTTATTTCAGATGCTTTAATTTAAACATGTTGGTGAGCTTCTACAGGAAGAGAGATTAATCATTTTCTTGAAGTCGAGTGCTCCATCATTAAGAACATGACAGGACTGGCCATGGGGTAAATACATCATCAATATTTGTACCTATGAAAAAAACACAACAAAGACATTATGCAATTTTCTTTATTGGTGTTGGTATTAAATTTCCTCATTGAAAATAAATTTACTTCAGGAGTAATAAGACCACTGAGGTGCTTATACTTTTATTTTACCTTTTCTCATTTATTGATTAGAATTCAGACCAGGGAGAAGAAAATGTCCCTGATCTGATGTAGTGTGTTTATATGAACATGAACTTTTTTTCCAGGGCTATTATCTTCTATATATATACATACGCACATATATATAGCAGCAGATATGTCCTGATTTCTCTAATGGCAGTATCATATATTTAATCTTCAAGAAACTTCTTGAAACTATATATATATAAGATTATATATATATCACGTTTGCCTCCCTAACAACCTGTAGAAGTTTCTTGAAGATTAAATATATGATACTGCCATTAGAGAAATCAGGACATATCTGCTGTTGTCCTGCAGGGGCACAAGTTTTATGAAAGAACTGCAGATTGGACTGGTTTTCCTAATTTCTTCACATAGCCAATTCATTTTCTGTGTTGCTTGTTTTGAACCCATTGTTTTAAAGATTATTGCTCCGGGTCTGCAAACACTTACCCCATGTAACACTAATAATTATTCTAGTTTGTATAAATGAAGGGGCACTCACTTTTAATTTGTGCTCCACTTCTGTGAATGATAGTATTTGTTTGTAGTACAATATGTAAAACGATTAAAAGCGTATTTTGTGTTCTGCATCTGAGATGGTACAAATAGCCATGATTCTGTTTATTCTGGGATCCATTTGCAAAATGGCTCTAAAACAGAGGCCAAACAAGGTTAGTGCAGATGTATGCTTCAGAATCCATTTCCACAGAGTGCTGAGGTACTGAAATAAAATACAGCATAAGAAAATGTTGCATTCTTTTACATGCACATAGCAGAAAGAATGAGACTTTTGTTTGATAATCTTGACTTGAAGAGAGGATGCTGAAAACATTCATTTTAAGCACTTCTTTTCTCCAGTCAAAGCATGTATTATCAAACAAAGAGAAGACTGCATTAGCCAAGTCTCAGGAACGACATATCCTCTCACTGGAAAGACAGAGGCAAGAGGTAATCTTGAATTTTCAGACTCTTAACCTTTACAGTTATAATTGTTAATATAATGTTTTGAGAAACACCTCCAAAATCAAATTATCACCTATTATAACTTAGATATGAATCCAGAAAAGCAGAGATTTTTATGTCAAAAAGGGCAAATTTTCTTAGTAATCCCTGCGATAAAGGCCAAAGAACCACTATTAAGTAGTAGTATATGGACTCTTATTCACAGGTAGCAGCAAGTTGGGAGCTGATTTCCTGCTGAGCATCCCAGAGTGTGATCCTGTTTCCTAAAGATCAAAATACTTCTGAGACCTATTTGGCTTTCTTCAATAAAAATGCACACACACTGATTTAAGTCATAATACTTGAATGAAAGTTGTTCACAAGTCTTCCCTGTCTTGCCTGCCTATTATTTTTCAGTTTAGTGGTACTGAGAAAGGCGAAAAAGCTTCACATTCAGTAGTAATTGCAATTAATAGACATGTTATATTCACTATTTGAAGCTAGGGACCATCTAGTTGCAAATGCCTTTATGTAACTTAAAGCAGACTAACAAAAAGTCCTTGGCCATGTATGAACTGCAGCTTGGGGTTTGTTCATTCTTGCTAATGATTCAGCCATAATTTCTTGTATGTTTTCTGAGTGTTACTTCCTGAACATTCATGTACCATAACTGAAGTAGCAAATAACTGGCAGATGGGCCATAAAACTTACCAAACTTTCCATTTGCTTTCTCTGATACGAAATGACCAGATACCAAAGAGATTGTGAATGCTCATGACCAGAATGCCAGCCACTTTTTTTTATTGATAGTGTTGAAATAAAGGTTATTTAATGTGACTTCCTGATAATTACAGCTTCTGGATGTGAACAAACAATGGGATCGTCAATTTAGGATCATGAAACAGCTTTATGAAAAACAGGTAACAGTCTTGATTATTTCTGTTGGAATATGAATACCGCCTGCTGCTAGTTAGTTAGGCCATTTCTCTGAGTAGGGAAGTAGGCTGGAAATGATAGCAGAGATCTTTGTGCCTTCCAAAAGGGCACACTTCAGAGCACAATTAACTGAAAATTAGCTTCTGGTATCTGATGTGTCCAGCCATGTATTTGTTTGTTCTTGTCCCACCTCTTTGAGGTACTTACCTCTCTGGTTTGTTAATGGGGTGCTTGCAATTTTTTTTATTTTTTTTTTTTTTATATTCCAAAGACCAAGTTGGCTCATAAACTGACACTTCTCATCTCTTATTTCCTTCTATGTAAAGGAAGTCAGCTGAGTGACCTCAGGAAAATTTTCCCTCTAACATGCTCCAGTAAGCTTTACTGAGGTCTGGATAATTTCTTCCTTGATTTTTTTTTTTTTTTTTTTTTTTCTCCAAAGAGAAGAAGAATTCAAATGACTCTTCCTCATTTAATATGACACAGTTTTGTTCCTCTGGTCAGATTGCTTTGGATGTGCACTAGTGCAGAGGTGGCTCATGTTGCAAAGAGTAAGGAGAAAAGGACATTAAAACAAAAAATTCACAGATAGGAACAACCTCTTTGTAACGGTGCTTTGGTATCAAAATCAGTTCTAGAGTCAACTTGATAGAGCATCATGAAAACAATTGCCCAGAGTCATTAAAATTCTTCAAACAGAGCAATAGAGCTTGGAGTAAGAGAGGTGGGGGGAGAAATAAGTGACTGGGAACTTTTCAGCCAAACAGATGCACTCCTTTACACCAGTCTACTGAGAGCTGAAAGGGTGTTGAGGCACCTTTGCTGTGCTGAGCCTTTCAGGATACACAGTCTGCCCACCATGGTGTGTTATTTGCCTTTCAGCTGGCAGAAGTGAAAGCAAAACTGCACGTATCAGAGAGGAGAGTCAGTGAGCTGGAGGAAGAAAGACATCAATGTGTTCCAGAGGAGAGGTTGCAGGTCCTGGACAGAGACAGACCATCGCAGGAAACGGTAGGAGGGTGCACTCTGTTACCCAGTGCTGAATGCTGTCCTGCCTTTTCTCTCTTCTAGCAAGTGGCATGGTGTGGGTTATTGTACGATCAGTAGATGGAGTTGTGGTGTTGGGTGCTCTTCTGTCCTGGACTTGAGGCAGTGTCTAATCAGAGAACTAAATGTGACGAGACAGTCATTTGCCCAGAAATTGTCAGACCGCACAACAGTAGTCTGTGTATGGGAATAAAGGGCAGATTGACGTGCATGGTGCAGATATGTACTACCTAATTGTTAATTTCAGGGTAAATTTCTTTGAGTGCTCAGTGAAAGAAAGTACTACAGTGATTTTAAGTGGAAAAGCTGCGGATTTGTATAAAATGCTTGTCAATAAATACTAAGGGAATGAATTGAACTCCATACCCTCACTTTTTGGTACACATTTTTACATGTGGGCTAGTGTTAACTGTTTACAACTGTCTTAGATCCCCTTAAAGACTACAGGCATTAAGTGTTGAAAGCAATGGAGCTAATCAGTTGTTGCTCTCTGTTCTAGAGAAGCATTCACCTCACCCTGAGAATAGTCAGGCACCTCTCTCAGGAGTCTTTGGGCAGTGGCTCTTGAATAGACATGCATATTGGAAGTCAGATCCATGAAAAATTCCCACTAAAGTAAACCCACAAACCATTTTCATGCTTTAAAGCAAACCGTGTCATTATGAACATGTTGAATCGCTGCCCGTGTTTACCCTCAGTGTGCGGAGAACGTGAGACAATCCATCTTCCTGTTCATATTACCGAAGTTTTTATTGCCTACTGTTTACTGTGATAGCTGTGAAAAATACTCTTTTTGAGAGGGTGTGCTCTCCATTTATATTTTTATTTTTCTAACTACATACACAGATAATGAACAAAATAACTCAGTACTCCAGAAGCCGCTCACATGTTCAAGCTTCAGATCACCAGCTTCTTTACAAATTACATAGACAGCCAGAAAGTGCTTCTATTCCCTTTGAATTTCTTTACCTGCTGGATGCCCTGCAGGGATGCAGAAGATCTATACCCTTGCAGATGTAGCTGCTAAAAGCAGAGAATTTTGAGTGAGCAACATGGTTTTTAATACCCACATCAATACCTGGGTTGCCCATGGGGCTAGATAAAGAAAAAGCAATTCCAGGGGGTGATCCAGAGAAATGCTTAGTTATTCAGCTTGAAAACACATGAACAAGATTTATTATTTTATTATTAAAATTATAAGATTATTATTTTGTCTTTATTGTTCAGCGTACTGAAGGGACCCAGGCTGATGAATCCACCAAGGTTAGATTTGTAGGGCTATGTATTTTTTTCTAAAGCAACTAACATTCTTCATAGCAGCATTTATTTTTTGTTAAATATATATATATATAGTATATAATTTTCTTAGAAGATAGCAATTTTCTTTTTCAAATGTTCTGCATCCCACATCCCATCCCATAGCCACATTGTTGAGAGTGGCTGCAGAAGGATATTGGCAGAGCAGAGTGTTTTTTGGTCTCTAATTGCTTATCTAATATCACAGCCTGACCAAATCTCTGTTTTCTTTCTTTCTTTATTTAAATTCTGAGTAGCCATTCTCTGTATGCTTTCCTGAGCCATTTGGGAAAGCCAGCAGCAGCAAGTAGTCCTGGGGTAGATTATTATGCTGTCATATGAGGCCATCTCCTTTTTTGATGCATCTGACAGTATGTCTCAGAAAGATAATGTTGTGAACTTAGTTCTCTGCCCTATGATTTCTGTGGCCCACAGAGGAAAACCTATTCTTCTGGAAATGCAAAATTTTTTATTCCTTTTGGGTTTGTCTAGATGCCCATAGGCAGTGATCAAAGACGCATGGTAAAGTCTAGGTGCCAAGTTCTTATACTGATATTCCAAGTAGCCTAGAACAAAGGAAAATAATGCTACCTCCTCTGTAAGAGGCAGTTTCTCAAGGGTGTTTTTTAATGACTTGATATGTACGCTGTAATTCATATCTCATGAGCTCAAACATGAATGCCTCATAGCTGACTGCACAGAGGTGTGCCTGTTGGACAGAAAGAGCATTTGTATGGTATTGTATGCATGCTATTGTTGGATTTCATTTCTTTATCACATAAGGCAGCTGCAGAAGTGTGTTTGAAATACTTGCTTTTTAGTAGAAAAGGCCTTTCTGTTCAATACATGTAAACGACAGACAACATGACAAAAGCAGTCTAGCAAAGAATGCTTTTTCCTGGGAGAGAAAGGAGGGAAGCTTATGCATCGCTAGCTACTTCAGGCTTTGGTCTGAATCTTAGCGTCTTTCATTGTAAATTGAAAATTGCTGAAAGCAACAGGAAAAGAGAATCAAACTCAATTTGGCAAATCTGTCCTACTAATTCCTACAGTACTATCTTGAGAGACTCTTGTAAGCCTTGTTGCAAATAGGAAAATCTTTGTGGTAACTTGGTTGGAGGAAACAGTGTGGACAGGCACACCAGGAAGTTGACCCTTCCTCAAGGCACCAACAATTGTGATGGGGTCCAAAAAGTGGGTTTTTATAAGCCTTGATTGGTAGCATGGTAATTCTTGAGCAGGCTAAGGCTTGCCTTAGTTTTTCAAGTAGTGGAAAGAGTCCTCAGACTGTGTAATACTGAGAAGTGGTTTTATCTTCAGTGTTACATGACATTGGGAATGGCTGGGACTCTATCCCTGGTCTTATGGTACGAGTAGATGAGCCCGAAGGGAGGCTAGGATGGTCATTTGTGTGCTGCTGTTTGCCTTGGCCTGCTAGCTTTTTCATGCCTTTGTGCAACTGCAGATTGTAGAGAGAAAAAATTAAGTCTGCTTTGTGTCCTCTGTCTCATCGTATGGTGAGTGGTCAAAATGTATTCAGCAGACTTTATCATATCTGGGCTTTACTAACCACCTGCCTTCCTGTTGCTTTCCTTCACAGCTATGTTTGGGACACCAGAAATTCAGCACATCTGCCAGACAGCAGATACTCTGAAAACTACTCTCAAAAAATGGTTCCATCTGCATTTCAACAACGTTTCTCTGTGTTTTTGCATCCCAGAAAGAATCGAAGGTTCTCAGTGAAACGCTGCATGAAATGAAGGAAGAAAACAAGCTCCTGAAGCAGAAGAATGCATCAATGATAAGAAAACAAGAGCACTATGAGTGTGAAATCAGTCGTCTGAATAAGGTAGGAGTAAGAATGAGGCACCAGCCAGAAAATTACTTCTCCCTTTAATTCTAGGGCCTCTGCTATCAAGCACTGACACCACCTAATGACCTTCATTCCAGTCCTGGATGGACAGTCTGTTCCTGGCAGCAAACTAATCATTGTTAATCTGTAGATGACAGGTTCAGGGAGATGGGGCAACAGGTTCAGGGAGATTCAAGCAAGAACTGAATTTTGCAAATACCTGGGCTTGTTGCTTTGGCAGGCAGCAGAGCTTGCTCTGTAAAGGTTAAAATAAGAAAATCTCTGTCTGCTTCTGTGACACTTCTCTGTGTCATATTTATGCTCTTTCTAGGTTTTTCCTTGTTAAAACAGAAGGGAAATAGGAAATGGCACAGAGATACACTGCTTTAAAAAAATTAGTTTAAAAACTTGCTTTACATATGTTTTGTTTGAGAATGGCTTCTCTTCACAAGACAGATGCTGCTGTTCTAGTATGCATACATACTTGTGTGTAAATGTATTCTCATGTATGTTGTATATATTATTCAGGAAATTGCCATAAAGTTGCTCAATGTTTGTTTTTCCTTTGTGGTTTTTTTTTTTTTTTATTATTATTATTTTTTATTTTTTATTTTCCATTGGAAGGAAAGTAATAAATGTAATTTAGTTTGATCAGAAGATCACATGAAACAGTGGGTGTTTATTAACAATTCTATATTTCATGGTGAACCACAAATGCTTCCTGAGGAAATACACTGCAGTAACCATTGCTGTGTGTCTTTAAAAGCAACATAAGCTGGAGGACCTGCAAAAGTCCGGGTAAAAAAAAGTAACATTGCCATATTAAAATGACAGAATTTATGAAATGCATTGGCAAGACTTGCTCAAAACCTTACTGGACCTTCATTTTTTGTAGAAACAGCTTACTTCAATGTTCTATTTTGCTTTCTTGTCTTGTGATGTTATTGGAACTAAGATGTAGGTGAATAAGGCATACTTTTAAACAAAACATCAATCTCATGCAATGTGCTTTCTAACATGAGTGATGTTGATTTCCTGTGTAACTGCATCCTTCACATCTCATGTCATGAATGCATAGAAAACTGTGCTATTGCAATTTCAGTGACATGAAGTTCTTACAGATTCTCCTAAATCAAACTTCTATCTTGAAAATACTTGAAGCTCCTTGAACACTGCATCTTTTGGAAGGCTGTTCTGGAACTGTTCTGTATCTCTTCTTTCATGAGGCACTTCATCTCTTTCAAATGGGATGCATTTGTTCTGGCCAGCTGATATTTGTTCTTATGATAGCAGTGTCAAACAGATCTGCCTCACTCTTGCCATTACCCATGCTTCTTACCTTTAGCTACACAAGGCAGTCATATTTTCACTAGAGGACAGTTTAATTAAGCTGACCCAGTTATTTTGTTCTTTTAATATAGAACTGTGCTTGCTCATGTGTATGATTTTGCATCTCAGTCATTTTAACTGCTTAGGTTCCTTTTTATGGAAGACATTACTACTTTTCTGTAAGTACATTTACTTCGAGCTTCATTCAGTGTTGATCCAGTCATCTTGAGAGCCCAAAATGAAGAGTATGATCTGATCCTGCTTTGATGTTTGCAGAATGAAACTGATGCTTTAATGCCAGAATAGTTTGTAATGCCACATCCCAATATTGTTGGCTTTCCTGTTTCTCTTCACTATACAGCCCAAGAATTAGACAAATTTCTCTGTGACTTAATGGATAATTTTGCTGCATTACCGTCTCAATTATGTTATTCAACCTTAGACTGGAATATATTTTCCCATTAAGAAACTCTGTGAGTTTTTGGTACTAATTAATTTATTTCTTTTAATGAAAGATGTCAGGTTAAACTGTGCTTTACTTCATCCCTATTCATTTCTCATCCCTATGGCTATTCTCTTCAAAATTTATTCCCGGGCCTAAAAAAGTATTGTGGTTAGATTAATGTGTTTCCAGATGCACGGACTATATTTATCCATATTTATCCTTCTCATAACTTTGAGAATAAATATAGACAATTTTTGGTCACACATTTCCCTTTTTGATGTAGAAAAATTCAGAAAATCTCTGGGTGGGTTATCTTGCAATTTCACATTGTGGTTTTCAGTATTTCTGAATAACCAGTATTTTACACTGCATGAAGTTAAGTTGAATATAACTCAGTGAGCTGTGAGATCTTCCTCATTTTTACATATTCCTTTCTTGAAGCTGTGCTCTGTTATCATTCTTCTTGGGTAATATGATCTTTAGTCTTGCTCAGAGCATGCACAATGCTTTTCTGTTTGTCCTTATTTTTATAATGAAAGAAGATTTTATGATTTAATTTATTGTGCAGCATACAGTTCACAATACCTTCCATCTTATTACCTAGAATCATGATACAAATGCTTCACTGGCTATTGTAGCTGCTTGCGAACAACTTCCTGAAAGTCTAAGTGCCACTGTGACATTTGTTTTCATTGTCTGTTTTGCTGTTTGTGGAGAACTCTCAAGTGTCATATCCGCAAAATGATCAGCAGAGGCTGGAAGGGACAAAAGAAAAATGAATCAGTGAGCTATTCATATTTTTATCCTCCCATATCTACTTTCAAGCTCACCTGTATATGACAAACTTTGCCACTACTATATACCTATTTTACTTCTACACTGACCTTAGAACAGTAACTCCTCAGATAAAAGGCCTCTCTTTTCTCATCTGCATTCTTTGTAGGAGGTGCTTTTTTGTTCTTTTGGTACTTAATGGAAGATAAAGCCTGTAATACTACTAATCTTTGTGTTACATTACATTAGATGTGGGATTTGAGGGTTTTTTTTTGTTGTTTACTCCTTCCTTTTCTTCCAAGGGATCTTCCCCCTTATCTTCAGACATGAATAGTATGTGGCCAGCCATGAGGAGCTGAGGGCCATTAGCAAGAATGGAGCCTTCTGAAATGAATGAAGTTAGCTGAGTCTGTATGTCCCGAGAGTGACATAGGAAAGTACTGAAACAGTAGTATTTGTGATAAACAAATATATAAGTATAGTGTGTGGTTATAGACAGAAAGTGGTAGGAGTAGTTTAAAAATCATTCCAGTCCAAGGAGCTGCTGTACTAAATAAATAAATAAATAAAAAATACTGCTAAATAAAATCCTCTAGGTAAGGTAGCAGAATTTGACTGAAAAATAGCTGAGCATTCTGTTGCAGTGTGCGTATACAGAACTCCCTCTAGTGACAAATTGTGGAGACTACATAACTCCCTTTCAAAGGGAGTTTTCCTTTTGGTTCCGGTTGAAGAAGTCTGTGCTCCTTTTGCAGAGAGTGATTTGTTTAGACTTTACTGTAGTTACATGTATAAGATATGGCAAAATGTTCCTTTAAGCAGTCTTGGGTTTTTTTTTTGGACCAGGTGAATTTAGATGCCTACCTTGGTTTTCCCAAATTCTGATTTACACAGGTAATTGACATTTCTGGATGACAGTTGCAGCTGTGATTTCCACAGTAATTTGTTGGTTGTAGTTTTAAATACAAATAGTCTCCTAAACTATGCTGTCTTAAATTCATGGATGCAGTGTGGGCACTCAGAATGTCTGGACTTAGGCGTGTTATTATTCATGAGGTTAACATTGTATGTATAATTGAAGCAATTTTAAGCGAAGGGAAAGTCTGTGACTCACTCTAATCTGCTTATTTTAAAAGAAAACATTATAATGGATTTTTTCTGATGTGATGATTCTCAGTACTAAGTGTCATATTTTGTTTGCAGGCCCTTCTGGATGTGTTGAAAAAGAAGAACTTGTCTGTTCTCGGGACTCCTTCAGAGACTGGTGACAAGAGCAGCCTTGACGACATGAGAACCCAGCTTGAAGTTCTCAAACAACAGGTAAGAATGGCTAGAAGAAAGCCTGGCTGAATTTCATACTACGTGGTTTTGTCATCACTCCCAAGAACAGTGTCTGGTTGAGTCACTATATAATACTTTTGAAAGGAAGCTGTGGAGCTGTAAGACATTCAAATTGATGTTTTAGGAAACACATCATCACAGAAAGTTCATAAAGTGAAACTGAGTCCTTGCAAAGGTCTAGAGCAAGGCCTCGTACAGGACCTCAATCAGCAAAATGACTTTTGTGGTTCTTAGAGTTGTCTTGACAACCTCTTGGTACAGGCTGAATTCACCCGCGAGACTGCTGAACTTCATCAGTTACTGACGAATTGGTTGCTTGTGTCTTCTGTTTCTTATTTTGTTGAATTTGAATGCTCAATTTACCAAGACCAGTATTCTCAAAACAATTCATTAGCATTGGTCTTGCAGTGGTTCAAAGTATGAGGCAAAACGTTTGCATCCATAACCTGTATGCCTGTCACTATAGGGAAGTATATTTATTTTTTTTAATCTTCATTTCAAGCAATTCAAGTGCTTTGTGCACTCTGTCTACATATTAAAGAATCTGGTCAAAGCATGATACTTTACAGATAGTTCTACATTTTAGGTCTGTCATCCTGGGCAGTGTTAAGGTTAACATTATTGACACACAAATGGATGTGATCAGAATGGAAGTTTTATTCAATAGGAATAAAATACTTGTTTCTGTCACGTTTGACAGCAGAGCCAAAGTTTGCTCTCTAATGTAATGCTTGCCACATGCTGGAAAATAAAATCCTGCACTTGATTGTGCAGTAATGAGTTATTTCATTCTGCACAATAAAATAGAGTAAACCAATTTTTTTTTTTCAGAGTTCTCATGGGGTAACCATTTTATGAATGTGTTTTTCTGGTTGTATAAATCAGTACAGTGAGTCCAAACTTCATTCTGCACAAAGTGGAGCAGGAGGCCATAGCTTCATGGAGAAAGGGATCCTCAAGACAAGTAGTGATGTGACAGAGTCTCACCAGATCTCAGCTGGTCATCAGCCAGCCTCTGGCCACTACGGATGAGTTGAAGGCATTCATTCTTTGGGAGGTGTCCCTCCCTTTCTCAGGGCAAGAGAATATCTGACAAAATCATGCTAAAATTTGCTCCCTTGCATCTTCAACAAATCCTACAGCTGGGGATTGAGAGGGAGGTGAGACAGTAGAGACTGAAGCGGGAGAGAAGAAATGAGGAAACTCTTGAGATGTACGTAGATGGACAGGGATACAAGAAACCTACCTCTCAGTAGGTGAAAGCTTTGCATCTGTTTCAGGGGATCACAGCACTTATGCCTCCTTCAGCTGCAGGCTGGGGAGCTGAGACTCCACGTGGCCACACAGAAAGCCTTTGTTCATTTTTACACCATGTTATTCAGGAAAGGGATTATATCTAGTGGGGGACCTCTGGGCCCCAAAAAACCTTGCAAAAATTAGCTGCAACAGGCAAGTCATGAAAATAATTTATGGAGCCCTGCTTTGACTTTTTTCATTCCCTGAGGCATTAACATTTCTTTAGTCTTCCTGTGAAGTCATAATACTGCTGCTAGCAAAAAGCAAACTAGTTCTGTGCTATGGGCAGAGCCGGAGCTGCAACAAAGAAACTCTGCAAGGAGACTGTCAGCAGGCTTTAGTGACCAACTGGAAGGACACAAAAGAACTCCTGGAAGCTCTGATGGTCATTCCCACTCCAATGTACTTCTGCTTTTATATTTCTGTGGAAGTGCCATGAACCTCCAGGTTCACACAAGGTGGATGCCTGTCCATTAGTAAAAGAACAAAACCAGCCAGCTTAATGTCAGTTAACTTATGGACTTATATTTTGCTTCTTGAATACGTTTGTTATCTGTGCCCTGGGTGGTCAGATGTTCTTTAAATAGGATGCAGCACTATGACCCCTGGCAACATAAGAAAAGATATTGTATTCCTGAGTATCAAAAGGCAGCTTGTCTTCTATGAACTAGGTCAAAACCCCCATGTTTGCACTGTGAATTGTGCATGCAGTGTTCCCCTCTGCCTCTTTGCTGAGATGGGTGGGTGGCAGTTTGAGATGGGGAATTAGAGGTCCCATATCACAGACAAAAAGCACGTTGGACAATTCTTTTTTCACATCCTTTTTCCAGCTTCCAGAGCAAGACATCCTCCTACAAATTTCTTCCCACAGTGTTTCAGCCAATGTCTAAACTTCTTGACAGTCCTGATTAGTCCAAGTCTTCTGATTGTTAATACACAGCTCTAAATAGCACCAATATTTTCGTACAGCTTAATCCTTTGGTCTGCACTGATGTTAGTTAAAGCAACATATAAAGTAAAGCTGTATGCAACTTGCAAAGATGTAAAACGAGGCGGGCTAAAGGCTGAGATTGTCATTTGGTGTTCAGTGTTGTTCAGATGTGGAAAAGGCAGGACATTATTTAATCATAGCTTTCATAGCAGGAGGTACAGGAGGTAGTTACAGTGGTTTGTAATTGAAAAGAAGATAGGACAAAAAGAAGGTAATGTTTTCTTTACTACTGTTTATCCCTTAAAAATGTCCATGTCTTTAATCTTCGCAATCTGATTTGTAGACGTAAGAATGGATGTTCCCCAGTAATTACATGTGTCTATGAGCACTGAAGCTGTGGCCTGTTTCAGTTGATATGTGCCACTATTAAAAAATAAATTAAAAATAGATGGGGTGAAACCTTTTGGTTGCAGGATTGTAAAGAAGGATCCTTTTAGGATGCAACCCTCTGGTTGGCCAATGTTTAAAAAGTAACCACTCACATATAAAGGTGGATTAAAATTTCTTTTGTGGCCCTGCTGAAATTCACTGACTCGGTCATAATGATTGCAGGTACAGATATATGAAGAAGACTTCAGAAAGGAGAGATCTGACAGAGAAAGACTTAACGAGGAGAAAGAAGCATTGCAGAAAGCCAATGAGAGATTACAGACTCAACTGAATAAACTCAACATTCAGGTATGATTCAAAAGAAAGATGCTCTTGCCAACATACGTGTATATTATTTTTATTTTCTCACCCTCCACACAACCCAAGGCTTTCTGGCTCCTATTAATTGTCATTGAATTTTATGTGAGGTCACCACCTGGGATGAAATCATTCTGAAGTAATGTGTTAAGAAGATGAGAAACGATTAGAGACAGTTTCCAAATTAAGCAGATGAGGGGAGTGTTTTTTGCAAAAATTCCTCAAACATATCTTAAAAAAGAAGGGGAATTGAAAACAAATCCAGAGGGCTCCTGATTGTTTTGCTGGCACTTGATATTAGAGCTGTGACATTGAAATGGCTTTTGAAATGAGAAATGTCTGTAATGAGTCCTGACCTCTGTCATGGAATTACAGAGTGATATTAATATCACTGAGGAAAAAAAAAAAAAGTTTCCATGCAAATTAGCTGAGCAGCCTCTAGAATAATTTGTTATTGCAACATCCTATTTATCTCTTTGGAGTAGTGTCGGTGTTCTGTTCACAGACATTCAGGAAGCCAAGGCGAAGTCACGGCATGTAAAACTTTGAGCTTTCTCAACCTCATTTAAAAATGATGAAATACTGAGGTTTCCTTTCTTGACAAAATTGTGCAATGGCTTAAAAGAATGGCTGATTACCAAAATGCTCTGTGATGATTTTTTGTCTGCCCCGACTTTGTTGTGAAACAGAAACTGCAATGCTGCCTTGTTCTCAGCCCAGCCATGTGCCAGAATTAGTATTAGGGCCTCTGGCTAGTGAGTGCTTTTATAGGTGCTTCAAAGCACTTCATGCAAGTGTGGAAAAAAAAAGAAAATAGAAATCCTCCTAGGCATACAGAAATACCTAGGACAAATCTGTTAGTATTGCATGCAAAAACTTTTTAATTACGTTTCTCCCACTTCAGCCTACTCCTAGGTGGTTAATAAATTATTTTATTATTATTATTATTATTTTTGTAAGGAGAATGCATTCAGATACCTTTATGCTATGAATTTGTGTTGTCTAGAGACCATAAAAAATTTAACTTGCATAGGCCCGGCTGGTCAGTGGATGCTGTAAGAATGGAGGGGGACTACAAACTATATTGCATGGCCTCTTCTACCTTCCCCAGCTCTCTGAGCAAGGAGAATTTTTACCACTGTGCACATGTGCAACTTATTCTATGGGTGCTGCATGGGGTGTATGCAAAACTTGGCTGTTCTTGCATTGCAATAACAGGAACAACTTTGGATGTGGCTTTCAGAGAATTGGTTTGTCAAGGTGAATATTTCATTTTTTCACAGATGAAGACCTGTCTGAAAGGAAAGGAACAGAAAGAAAGGCAGTTACAGCAGCAGGTATGCTCTCTTTTTCTGTTCCATGTTGCTGGATGTAACTGAAATGCTGGCCCTCAGGCTCAGTGAAGAGCTATCTCCTTTTCTTACACCCCCAGCCTGTCCCTCTGCTTGCCAGCCACAACAGCTAGTGGCACTGCACATGGTAGAACAGCCTGAAGGGTTCAGGTTCTTTACACTGGGAGATTGTATTTATGCCTTCCTTCCTTCTTCCTCTCTCCCTCTGCCAGAAGGTCAGATCTGCTGTAACTGGGGATTAGCTGGGGCTCACTGGTGTGTTCTAGAGGAAACGGAGGATTGTGAAGGTGCCCTTGAGGCTCACCCACATATAGAGGCTCAGTACCAGGCTTTAAACTGTCCCACATGTGTAATCAGCTGCAGTTGCTGACCCAAATCCATTCCACAAGTTACCTGTGGTTGTGGGCAGATGAGAGAGACCAGGAAGGGTGTGAATCTCCAGTGCACCAGCTCCTCCATGATATTTGCTCCTGCACAGTTCTTCCTTTTTCACTTGGCTGAGCCTTGCTTCTTTCACAGGAAATTTTTGAGGCACAGATGGGTGGTGGGAGCTTGCACTTGGGCTCATCTTGTTTGTCTCTTCCTGCTTTGGGATGCGATTAAACAGAGCTTGTGAGGGACTTTAAATATAGGAGCAGTCATACAGTATATTTATTAGTTTATTTTTTGACATCAAAATATTTAGTTCTGACTCATCTGTCATTCCTTCTTGTTCTGTCCCTTGTAAAATTCCCACTGATTTTACTGGAACACAGCCTAAGATAAGGATCAACCAGTCTTGAAACCATAGACATCAGTTTGTTATCAAAGGACCAAAAATTGATTTTTCTCGTTACACACGTACCTGTCTGTGTAGGTTTGCTTCAAGCTATTGAAAACTATGGCATGAGATGAAAATCTCTTGAAGGCTGAAAACACTCAGAAATGTGCTTGCCATATATAGTGGAAAAATTCCAATGTAAAAAGTGTTAAAAAGTGTCATGGCAAAAATACATTTTTTTAATTTTTTTTTTAATCACTAACAGTCTGGAGAGAATAAACTTGAAAGCATTGTGACACACACTGAGAGACATTTTTTTTTCTTCCCTCTTGCTTTTCACCAAGGAATTTGTATGTGGATATTCTGCTGTTTGTTGTACCCTGTTAGTAATGAGTTTCTTCTTGCTTTGTTTGTTTTTTTGTCAGACAAAGGACATTCCGGTACAGTCTGAGAGGCTCAGCTACCCTCCTCCACTCTTTCTCTCCCCATGTGTTAATTATGGGAGTTGTGGGTTGGTTCTTCACTATCAAGATCCTCGAGTCCACCCAGTATCTCGCAGAGCACAAGAACAGCAGCAGCACTCAGTAAGGTTCCCACCTTTTCTAGTTTCACAAGGGCACTGATTTTCATAGCTCAGTGACCACAGAAAAATTAACACAGTGCTGCCGTACTGCTATCCTCTCCACTATCCAAATTTGTTGGTTTTCCATTAGTTCTTGGCACCAGATCAAGATTTTATACAGGTTTTAGAATTACCTCAAGATTCAGAAGAGCCTTTCTGAGCTCTGCAGACTCTCTCTTCCATAATTGTCTTTCTCAACATGCTGGTTTCCTTTTATGAACATGTTCTGTTCTTTCTTGCTGTTGTAGTGTCTTTGGTACTGAATTGCACAGATTGCTGCCATGCCTCAGCTGGAGCATAGCCAATTGAAATCAGTACGTAGAGGAAAAAAATTACAGCAATTAAAGCCTGTAAATAATTATACACCTTAAGTATACATCCGTGTATATTTTAAAATAATTTTGGCAAATACTGATTATTTTAAACTACTGAGAAGAAAAAGGGGACTGTTATGCATTTGATTTCAGTGATAACAATGGTCATCTTATAATTTAAAAAAATGGAGAGTGATTGAAGTCTTGTTGGTTTCTCAGATGAATTTACATGCATGTAAATTCAGAGCCTTTTCTAGCTGGAGCCCAGTCCTGGGCATTCAGTATAAATGATAGTGACAAAAACGAGTATTTAGATGCAGACAGCATTATTTTGTTCTCTCTGTTCTGCCTAAAAAATCTTGTTGACTAATGGCTTATTTCCATGTCTTACCCTGAGTATTTCTTTCTTTGGCCTTGTCACTGAAAAATAACCTCTGTGCTTCACTTACAGTTTCTGCCCTCTCAGATAATGCAGCTTCCTACCTTCAGGCAATACTCCTATAGACAGATGCACAGTCACACATACCCTGTCCCCATTCCCACACTCTGACAAGGCAACAGTAGGATGCAGAGAATTGCTGTTAAACTATGGGTGAAATCTCAGATGCTGTGTCTTGTACTAAGTAGTATCTTCCTTCTGGTCCTCTGATGTAAAAGAGGATCCTATGAGAAATTAGGTTCTACTGGGGTTGTGCCACTCTGACTGTGAATGCTTTAGGAATGCCATTTTCCCAAGTAAGCCTGTTTATTGGAAGAACAGGGGAAAAAAGTCAATAAATAAGTGGTAGTTACGTTTGTATGTAGTTAACATGGTGGGAAATTGGCCTTTTTTTCCTGTTTTCCTCAGCATGAAGGGGAATTCTTTTCTTTAGGCCATGTTATATCAGGATGAGTTCTCTATTTCAAGGAAAATACTGCTTCGAAGACTGATATTTTTTGAGTGCTTTGGGTTATCTAAGAGGTAGGCTGTATTCCTTCAAAACTAGTGAGGATCCATTTAAACATGGTGAATGTTATTTTAAGTATACAGTATCTGTTTCTGCCTACAAAGCTATCACTTATTAAAGACATTCATTTATTTGAGAAATTCAAGCTTGGTTCATGCAAAATACGTAGAAGGCTGTAGAGAGCAGGAGAAAGCTGTGGTCAAACCTCATTTCCGTACTTCAGGAGTGTGCTTATCTGCCTGTTTATCGGAATTTGAAGCGTTGTGGAATGTTTTTCACTGCAATTTGGGCACTGTCCCAGATTATTTTGGCTCTTCTCCCTGAACTTTCATCAGCTGGGTTTCTAATTCTTTAAAGGATCTCAAGGTTTACAACTTTGCCATTCCTGCTGGAGCACTGGGGTCACTTTGACTGGTCGCTTTGTAACTCTGAGTTTCATTCTGAGCTTTCTTTGAAATTCTTTGCCTGTGTGAGTGCAGTGCTGCTGCTCTGAGCTTTTGATAGCTCCCTGAGCAATTTGTTAGCAATGAAGGAAGGTGTTAGAATTTAATGGGTGTCCTGAGTTAACGTACGTAATCCTGTGTGTTTAGTCTGTGCTTTTGCTTTTTCAGTCTTTTTATATCCTGAGCCTTTTGTTCATTTTACATTGTCAATAGAAAAAATCTGTTTAGTCTAACATGATATACATCTATTTTCTCTGAAATTCATTCCACTCTGCACTGAGTATGCATGAAAGAAAACAGTAAATCAGAGAACAACAAAGTCGATAGAAATTCAGAAGAGCAATGCAGATAAATACATTTTGAGCCATTAGAGGGGAAAACCCCGCATAAAGTAAAGCACAGTCTTGCAATGTATCAAAGTCTATTTGTTTGTCCTCAAGCCCAGAACTAGTTAATTCCAGTGGGCAGTGTTCTTCAAGTGAAAATAGGATACTTCCTTTTCCCTGACAACGCATGATAGTGATCACTGCTCTGTAACTGTGAGTGAAAGCACACATAAAAGTTAAATCTCTTTTTTGTATCTACAGCTTCATTTTGCCTTCTTAATTGAGGCAAAACTTTTTGAGATATCAGTGGCAATTCTCCCCTACAAGTTGAAGTCTCTAAGAGTCTCCTTGGGACTACTTGGGGTATTGTTAGAGTAATTTCTGCAAAACAGCAATTATTTTCTCAGTTTAACTAATTTGAAGCAGTAATTACCTGGAATTTGATGAGCTTGAATGCAGTGCTCAAACCACACTGATGGTTAAATAGAGCTTCAGCTGAACAGCCTGGTCCCTGAATTGTTTTCTCTACCAGAGGCACTCATTTACCACAATGCACAGTATAAACTAAGGCACAGTTTTCCTTTCTTACTTGCTGTTCCTTACCATGAAGAATTTCCATGGACTATTATTTGTAGGTACACAACCTTCCTTCTTATAAGAAAGATAGGGAATCTTCTCATCCCACAGTATTTTCAATAGATTGTCAAAGAACACCTAATGTGATTGCAACATAAATGTTCATCTGTGGGAAAGGGAAAAGTGGGATAACTTTATTCAGAGGGATTTTCCTATTGTGCAAAGCAATATGTTACCTGTACTGGAAGTAGAACAGGTTCACCCACCAGGTCAGTGCATACCACGCTTCTCTGGGCCTGCTAAGTATCAAGGACGGAGCCAGTTTAAAGTGTGATGCCTGCTCATATCTTCTGGTATGTTTTAGTCCTTAGCTGTAGTGTACTATAAAGGCCTTTTAAAATCGGATTTGGTTCTGTTAATGTTTTTTGATTTGAGGGATCTAGAAATGTTCACAACAATATTTCTAACTGGTGCAGCAATGAAACCATGCATCACAAAGTAGGAAGCAAGCAGAAAGACTCAATTGGTAGAAATATCAAGCTAGATAGAAGATATTTGTAAGCTACTTTTCTATGACTAATAAAAGCTTCACAGCACGATTATGTTCTAACATGCTGGCCACTATTCTCTTGTTTGAAGTGTCTATGAAGTCCATATTGCTATAATAATGTTTTATTGTTCTTTGCAGCCAGACTATCAGTGGTATGCTCCTGACCAGTTTCCGCCAGATGTTCAGCACAAGGCAAATGGTAAGACAACAGCTGTACTATTTTTTAAAATGTGGGCCTTTAAGGGATTTATTGCAAACTTTTCTGTTTATCTGTTGAGTGCTTACATGACCGATTTGCCTCAGTAAGGTGAGGTTGGTGTATGTGCAACACAAGTGAAGTTTCTAACATGATACCATCTACATTACAACTTCCAGCTTCTTTGTAATTTGTAAAATGTCTCTGTTACACATCATGATTTTGCCTCACTAAATGACTACTAAGAGTCCTAAAGAAAAGATATCCTCAGAATTGTCTGTAGAGGTTCTGCTGCTTCAGCTAAAGCTAAACTAAATGATGAGCCAAGCTTGGGAGCCAGGATGGAGTAGGTTTTATAAGTCCTTAATAACAAAGTGAAGGATTTAGGACATTGTTTCACTTAAAAGGGAAAATGTCTGTTCTTGATCAGTTCTGGTAGTTCAGTGTGCTGGTTCTGAAAATAAAACCATTTGAACAGACCGAATTAATTGTTTGCTGAAGTGTTGGTCTAAGCTATCCGCTGTAAACCAGGAGGAGCATTTAATATTTGTAGCTGGATTTGAAATCATGCAAAGTTCCTTGGCATTTTAAAGTACTTGGTTCAGGCCCCTCAAAAGACAGGTGCCAGGGAGCGCAGAGAAAGGACTTTGTTCTGGGCGCATTCTACTGCTTTTCTCTTGGAAGTAGTTGGGAAGAATGACACCTTACGTTTTGTGTTTTGCTTTGTTTTTATGTCTAAAATGTCCCTTTGTGTCGATACTGTCTCAAACAAATGGTGTATCGTCCAGTGCAACACTAGGGGACTGACCAGATTAGCTGGTGCACGCTGCAGGAGCACGTACGTTCCATCTGAGCACCATTTCCTGGGGTGTGTGGGTTCCATATGGAGTGGGAGGGAGTCACCACCAAAAACTGTTTAGTAACATCTGGAAGAAGATGGCTGCAGAGGAACTCTTCTGTTGTTTATAGCCCCCCACATTTGTACAGAAGAGAGGGTGCGGTGGGAACATAGCTTGCCAAAACAGAGGACGAGCTTCCCATAATTACATGGCAACTGCTTGGAGGGTTCTGATGTGGTTGCAGGGAAAGTAGTGCTGTGACTGCAAGAGAGGACAGGAGATTAATTTTGTAGTTCCTCCCACTTAAACTCAGAGTGATTTATTGCACCAGAGAATACTGAGAGGATGTTTATACCAGTGTATGAAACATGTCCGGCCACCAACTGCAGCTGTGGTCCTGGGCAGTACACTTAGGGGATCTGAAGAAAAGCAAATTATTTTACACTGTTTGATTATAATGACTTCTGTCTCCTTGAAAATCTTTTTAAAACACCACATTCTGTCTTTCTTTAACTGTTTCTTGTCCAGAACATGCAAATACCTCCTCCTCAGTGAAACAGTGAGTAGGAAACTCAGACTTTTCCCTTTCTTTTTTGGTGCCCATAAAGAGGAATTCTCAACTAGTACCATCATGGTGCTATGTAGGGTATGTTTGTAGTGTGTCTTCAGGGCTCTTTTTATCTTTGCAAAACAGTATTTTATTAGCCATTGGTAACAGAGAAGTCCAGTGACTACTATCAGTTAAAATGCGCTAGCCTGGGTTTAAGTATTTTATATAGTCACTTAAATTACATCCGGATTTAAGCCTTTTTTTTTTTTTTCTTAAGAAATGTTTTGAATATAGAATCTCCAAGAATATATAACTAAAGCATTCCCAATGTTTTCCAATTTCTTTGTTCTCTTTTTGACTACTTCTAATTGCAATTCTGAGTTTAAATGAGTTAGTATGTGTGGCAGCATTCCTGAGTCTCATTTCTCAGCTTTCATTTCCTCATTAGGTGATAAACTGACCAATAAATCTCATCTCTCCTGAGCTAGTGCTTCATTATAGAAAAATCAAACACCAGTGCAGCAACTTTGGGCATGAGGCAGTTGTCTTTAGAAATGCTTTTTTGGTAGATTGATGTTTCTAGGGCAAATGCTTAAGTTTTCCCTATCTGAAGGAAGTTTCCTTTGATACTGGGTATTTTTAATTTGAGAAATAATTACTAAGTATGGGTCACAGATTGTAGCATTAGAACCAAACATAAATGAGGTGAATCAGAAGACAGATATTTTCTATGACATGCTGCCAAATAAAAAAAAACCAACAACCCAGTTTTAAACACCTCTCAAATGTGAGAGTCTCTACATTGGTGGTAACTAGCTCTGTGACAGAGAATAATACCTAGTTTGCTATAATGTCACTGGTACTGCAAAGACATATGTCACCAAAGAGGAATTCATAGTTTTATGTGCAGCTTTGTATAGCTGAACCTACACTGTTTTCCACTCTCCCTTGTAAGGGGGAATGTGTTTGTTTTAGGCATGTGAGAGGGTCTCCAGGTTCTTCTGTAACCAATGAAGGAAGGAAGAAGCTGTAATTTCACATCTTCTGTTCTTATATAGACGTTTCTGTATTTCTTTTCTGGCTGTCTCCACTTTTCTTAGCTACTACATAGTTTGGAGAAGGCTTTCTTGTAGGATTGCTATGATCAGTGAAGCCTGGTTTGCCTTTATACTTTTTGTAATCTTTCCCTGTATCTATGGAAATCGATACTTCTGAAATGGAACTACTAGAATATTTTCAAAATTAAAGTGCCTGCCACAGGAATTTCCTTCTATTTCTTCACTTATCCCATCATGCTGAGCTATGAAATATGTCTTTATGTGTCTGTTCAGTGTTTGGAGCATCTTTTGTTACCCAAGTAGTGCTCTGTCAGCTCCCTCTTTCAGAACTGTGTCAGCTAAGTGAGGTTCAGTGACGTGCCTTCCCTCTTCGGCTAAAGCACCTTGGAGCTACTCTACTCTTCTTGTTGTGAAGTAATCTTTCTCTCTATATTTTGCAGCTGAGTATCTATGGTCCATTTAAAGATTTAGTCTGGGTGAAAAGAGGGGTCCATAGCCTTTGCACTAAGATGAAGTTACTGTATAGAGAGATCTAGTTATTCCTAGAAGTGGGTGCTGTGGCTTGGGAGACCAGTACTCAGCCTTGAAATGACATCAGCATTAACTTGAACACAAAGTTCTAAGCCTGATGTAACAGTGTGCTCAAGTGTCTTGTTCCTGCCTTTGCTCATGTGTAAAGCATGGAAATTTGAAGGCTGGTGTGTGTGCAAGCAGGTATGAATATCTGGATGTGACCAAGCACAACTAGTAATCTTGGTATGCCTTTACGATTAATTAAAATTTTGATCTCCCTATATGCCTAAATGGGTAAAACAAAAGCTATTGACTGTTGTAGACATTATGCTGTCCATGACTAGCTACTCAGGCTAATATGTGGCCTTTCTTTGTATTTTTGATCCAGTAATCAGGATTTAAATTACTTAATCCATTTTTATTCACAGATGCCCACAGCTATTTTTGAAATGCTTTCTTTTATTAAAGTTAATGCTTCTCCAAAGAAAATTACAGTCAATCTCAAAGGACAAAGCAATGAATGTTTCAAACTATAGTGAATGTAGCCATAAAGAGCTCTTAAAGTAGCAAGAGACAAAATATGTGCATTTCCTGGTTGAAGAAATGAATCAGGAAAAATGGAAGACTTTAAAGAAAAACAACTAAAATCTAGAACTCCCAGATAAGCGAGAGGGTAGAAGAACCTCAAGAATTTAAGGGGAGAAATTGATATGGGGTTAGGAAGAGGAAGCCCAAGTGAGGTAAACTGCGATTGAACTGCATTTGGTTTGTTAAAATGAGATTTTTCATAGTCAAGTCAGAAAGAAGAGGAAGAACTTCTTGGGAAAAATTGTCCTGCAGAAGATGAAAAAGGAATTCCAAAAAAGGAAACATTTCTGAGTGTCAGTGAATAGTATGAGCTACTTTTTAAGGTCAAAACAAAGAGATCCTGTCTTGTAAGGCTAATCAAATAGCTAGCCTGGCTAGTAATACTTGCAGTTGTCTACAAAAAAAGACAAAGAAAAAAAAAAAGACAAAAAAGAAAAAAAAAGAACAAAGGTAGAGTAAAAGGTGGTTTATTTTAGCTTTGGTGTCTCTAAAAAGTGCCTGCTTAGCAGATCAGAAATAGTTGTATTAGAGTGCAGATCTGTCCCAAAATGATTTTACCTTTCCTGCAAGTATCTGTGAAAGAGATATCTTTGCTGTTGTAAGCTGACTTTTTTTTTCTTCAGACTAAATTGCGCTGACTACTAAAGTTGCTTCATGAAAACAAATTTCTGTCACTAGGGAGTTTATTAAATATTAACAAAGTACTACTCGGGCCTTTGGGACCTTAAAAACAATCTAGATGTGCCTCATATGTTAAAAAACATGGTATTACTACCATTGGTAATCTTGGGAGCTTGGAGGCACTTTGAGCTGTCAGGGGCTGCATGGGAGAGTGAAGATTTACTTACTGCATAATATATAACTTCCAAAAAGGTTGGGATCCAGGCTGAATACAGAAATACTCAACAGACACTTGCAAAAAGGAGCATGTGAATTGTATCTGATCATGGACCTGATTTTCTTGCTTTTTCTTCCTATTAGTATCCCAGAAGTTTCACGTTGCACGTCTTGTTAAACAGCTCAGAAATGTCGGATGACTCATATCAGAGCACAGCTTGTCTGTGAGAATAAAGATGTCTTCTCCCTGTCTTCCCAAACATGGAACGTTCCAGCTGAAGGCAGGCAGAATCAGAGATAGGTAGGAGCACTGTGCTCTGCCATGCCCTGTATATGGGTGGTGGAGATCCAGCCACCGGGGAATGGGCATCCATGGTTTGCGAGACAAGGTTAGGACAAATCACCTGGCTTCCAAAAATGGGAGGCTGTTTCCTTGAGGGTCATGATAAAGAGAGAAGGGCAGTGTGTAATGATAAATGGTAGGAGGTGGGTAGAGGCTAAGGAAGAAGAGAGATGACTCACTGCATGTGCAATGCATTTCTGAGAAGTTGACTTCTATCTGCCTCTGGGATGATCCCTTCCCCAGTTCTTCATTCTCTGGAAATCCTGATCCTACAACATGCTTAAATCCTTCCAGCTCAGCCTTGTGCTGCCAGCTGTGCTGCCTTCTGAGGGACATTAGCTCCTAAATATCTGTGCTTTGTCACTCAGAATTGCTGGAACAAGTTTCCTCTTTTTTTTTTCTTCCTTTCTAAGGAGCAAGGCAGAAAGAATTACAGCAAGTTAATGTTACTTTTTTTTTTCCTTTGGCAAATATTGTTGACTTCCTTCCTTATCCAACTGCGTAAAATTGAAAAGGCAATTGGAAAAAAAAAAAGACTGATATTTGGAGATTTTCCCTGAACTCAGTTTTTAATGGAAAATTGTCTGGAAAGGAGGTTTATAGCACAAAGCCTACTCAGAGCAAGATCCCTTTTGCATGCCACATCTGCTGGCACATATTGCCTTCTTCACTTCCAAAATTAATCTCACTGTATTTGTTTTCTTGGCAGAAAGAGTCTCAATGCACATGTTTAAGAACCCCATTTGCCCCCCATTTGATATAACTACAGGATTTCTTTCACCTAAACTGTTTTAGTTTTGGATCCAGTTATGCTGGGCACGGGCAGCTCTTTGTGCAGCAGCTGGCATGCCTTGGAAAAGCAGAAAGCAACCTGTGAAGCCCTAGGGATGCCGAAATGAGCACATGCTGCAGCTTGATGTGTCCACTTACTTTCATTATAATATCATTTCTTGCTCCCTTCCACACTGTGCTGCTTTCCAGATTTTTGCCCTCAAGGGTACCTACTTTGCAGCTAATGTTGTTATAATTACAGCTAATTGGAAGAAGCGGGGGGAAGTGTGGGGTTTTCCACTGAAAATAATGGAATTGGCTGGGAGGGGAAAAATGGAAAATGGAAAAATAGATTTATGGAGATCTTCAATGAAAAACAGACAGAAAAAAGAAGTCAATTAACTGACAGCTTAATTTTCCTGGTGAGGGAAAAAAAAGAAAAAAAGAAACATTGTTAGTATTTAGCCTGTCTGCAGTGTATACATTTCATTAGAAAAGTCAAGACCTCTATTTAATTAGCAGCTTGCCATCCCCCTGGGAGTGTATATGCGATTATTTCCAGGATTTTCACTGATACAACTTGAGTTTTGCTACCGCAATTGAAAGAGAAGGCCACTCTGTGCCCCTCTAAGATTTAACTTGGGAAACATGAGAAGCTTTTTGAAGTTGATTTGAGGTAGAAATCACAGAAAATTTTTAATTTTCTACAGTGCCATCCAAAAGTATCTAATGTGAATAGAAACAGGATATATATATATATATATATATATATATATGATACTAAACAACATATTGATATTTATCTAGATCTTGTTTTGCTTTCAGTGGACACTGGATTTTAACTTTTGTGTGAAGTTTGCTGAAATGTAGAATCATAGAATCACCAAGGTTGGAAAAGACCTACATGATCATCCAGTCCAATCATGCACCTACCACCAATAGTTCTCACTAAACCATGTCCCTCAACACAGTGTCTAAATGTTCCTTTGTATGGTGCTTGGTAGAAAAAGTTGTGTTTCATCCTCCTTGCTACTACAGGGGACTACATGCACAAAATTACTCTGCTGCATGTTTGTAATGTTTATTTGCATCTCTGCCCTGGCATGTTACCTGACCCTGTTCTGACTGGAGAGGGGTTTGTATTCTTCATGGAGTCAGGTGAGCAGAAGAGAGGATGCTGGAAAAGTAGGACCAGAGTGGACACATGCTCTTGCTACCTCATCGTGGAAGCTTTTTGTCTTCTTCCACACTCATTTCTGTGGCAGACTGTTGGTGCCATGCTGCTGTATGATCCTGGGGCTGAGAGCAGAAGAGGCTTTTGTACACTGATGGATCAGAGCTGCCTAGAACTCTCAGAATGCAAGTCAGGATCTCAAGGCCAGAGAGTCAATGTTTTACATTTTTATCAAATTGTTTTCTTTGGGAAAAGTTTTGCTTCAAAAGCATTGTGTGGGAATACAATTTGAAGTGTCCCCTATGGCATAATAGTACAATATTACACTGGATAGGTGAACTGTAAACGATTTAATTTATATGTACATATACTCAAATGTCTATATTTATATTTCTCTCTGTCTACCTTAATGATGTACAAAGAACCAGCCTGCTAATGGTTGCTCTTCCTAGCTTTTCTGAACAAATAAGATGCATTTTAGCTCTGATACTACCTGCAAGGAAAAAATTAGCCAAAATCAGTGATTTGTGTGGTACTGCATCTTGTCACAGATGTGGACATTTTGGTTCACTTTTTTTCATCTGCATTTGGGTATCATCAATCCCATGTGTTCAGACTTGAAGGGATGGAGTTACTGTGTAGTAGCTGCAGAACAATTCTCCAAGGCAAATTCAGATCCCTGACGGAGTTATTTCACTCCTAATATTTCTCTTGTAAGCAGAGTGGTGTGAGCACTGGTGTGCGCTACTAGCAACAAGTTACAACATTTCAAGAATCTTTTGGAACTTCAGGAAGGAAGGACGTGTTATATTGGCCAGAGTACATTTCCTTTCTCTGATCATATTTTGTTTTCCTAGCCTGAATGTGTTACTGACAAACACATCTGAACCACAGACACCTACTTAACAGTTGCATTATTGCTATTTTTTTCCCTCTGTCATACTTACATACTTTCTCAGGTGCACCTACTGTGAATGTATACCTAATGAACACTGCTGAGTGCCAGCTGCTCTTTTTAGAGGTTTAGAAGGGTTTTATGTGGGGAATGGAGGTTAACAGAACCTCCAGTTTGCTCTGGTCCAAGATTATTCAGGACTAGATAGTGACTGCTGGTGCACTGCAGGATGTCCCCGCATTCCTTTGCTTCTTCATGCTCACTGTTATTTGTGTCAGGCTGATAACTGGCTTGTAAGGATGTACAATCTTGGCTACAAGGGAAGGGAAGGAGAGAGAAAACTGAGGGAAATGAATCATGAGCAGGTTGGATTTCTCAATGCCAAAATCATGCTATTGGTTTACTTTTGCAGGTTCGTCCTCACAGAGAGGAGCCCATCGCTGACAACTTCTGATCTGGAGAAGCATAGACCCAAGTCTACAAGCTAGTCTTGCAATTTTGTCATTTTGTTTTGATCTGAGCTTTTTTTTTTTTTTTTTTTTTTTTTTTTGTCCCTAGCTCCTTATCTCTTCTGTGCACATTATTTATGCCTTGTGAAATCCCTCTGAGGACAATAGAAAAGCAGATAATTCAGGCTAGAGATCCTCACGATCCAGTTAAACTCTGCTGGGAAGCGTTAATGCCCTTTGTTCTGAAGATGCTGTTTGTGCTGGCTGTTTGTTAAGAAGCCTTGTGATAAAAGATGCAGCTATTGCTGAGGCTTTGGAAGACAGTTGCATCTGGTTTGAATTCAAGAGCTTTCAGCTCTATAGTGTTGTGATTCTTTCTGTTTAAGGATGACAGTTGACTTTATTTGATTCCTGGGAATGATTTGTTGATACACCATCTTGAATTCTGTAGGTTTTCTTGGTTGTGTGTTAAAAACGAAATGCACTTCACTGTTTTAGCATATTTGTGCAATTGGGTTCAGGTACCGCTGATGCTAGGCCAGACATAAGGTGCCTATTCCCATTCTGTGTCCAGACCAGCCCACCTTTCAATTTGATTCTAAAAATGTATATAAAAACAATAATTTTATTTGTGTCCGTATAATTTTTGTGTAAGTATTTCATGGGTTTAACTTCACAGTGAAAATGAATTTATATTTCCAAACAATTCTTGCTAATAATCCCACTGTAATGAATCTGAACATTGTCTTGTTACCTCCAATCAGAGAATAAAACCTGGGTTTCTAAACAAAATTGTATTATGACTATGAGACTTTTCTAAAACTCTGGTGAATGGCTGTTCATCAAGTGCTGCCCAGTACCCTGCTTGCCAGACTGCCTCTTCCCTTCAGGCTGTTGGTGTGGGAGGTACCCCAACCTGCTGGGACCCACCTGAAGGAAAGACTAGGGATTTAGTGCCAGGAGCCATATGAGATGCCCTGTGCTCTTTCCTGATAAGACGAAGTAGTTAATTTAAGTTGAAGTTCGTCCTCAAGCAGATTTTTGATCTATATGAAAACAGAGAGAGATCAGCTAGAGATGGTTTGTGCATCATTTCTGCATTTAGAACATATATTTCCATTCACATCAATGTACAAAGACATTAAAATAATAACCATACAGGATGAAACGTGTTGGGAGTTTGATTTTGGACGCAGTGGGGAAGAGTCCATGGGAAAGGATTTTTCTATTGTTAAATTTTACTGCAGTGCTGCTTTTGCCTATGCTGATTAAAGAAAAGTTTTCCTAACTTACAATAAAGAACTGGGAAGCGCCTGAGCAAAGCACTGAGTGAACTGAGCTCTGGAGAGAAATTGCTTTTTCATGATCTATTGAAAATTAGAGTTTTAATTGCAAGATTAGCCCCAGAACAAACTCCCTGCCTGTTAGATAGAGAGGAGTTTTTATCACTATGTGAATTTGCAGTTGGCTCGCAGACACCATAGCAGCAGATCACTTAACCAGCAAACAGCGTAAGAGCACAACTCCCGATTAGCTATTTGGCTAATAAGGGTGAGATCATGGAAAATGCTAATGCAGTGCCTTCGGAAAATCCAATTATAATGTAGCCTGGCTCAATGCAGGCTCCCAGCAGGTGACCAGTGTTGTGGGTAGGGCACCCTGCACTCAAAGGCGCCGTGCCTTCCCCAAACAGACCAGCTTCTGTGTGGCTGCTGTGGGAGGCAACAAACCCCGCTTCATTCATTTCAGTGTTTTCCCCAACGCCTTGCGTAGGTTTGTGCCTTCCATTGGTGGAGCTTAACTCATTATCTTGCAACTTGTGCAAGCATTATCTGGCCCAAGCAGATGATTCAACGCAAGCCATTCACCATAAGAAAATAGAGCTTGCAGGGCTACCTTTTTCTCAGTTTAGTCACAGGCTTTTAGTGTCTGGCTGGCTTGGGCACAGGGTGATAAACCTTGACTCATGCAGATCCTAATCATGCTAAGTGTGAGGTATTCTTTGTGTTTATATGATAGAAAATCCACAAATTTTTGGATATTCTTAAAATGCCAGTAGAGTTCTTTCCTATTTTCTGGTACAGATGCATGTTTCCCAAATGCAGGCCCTGTTCTCTATTTGAATTAGCATTGTCAGGCTCAGGTACTGCCAAGGGATATGCTTTCTTCAGCAGCCTGGACAAATTTGAGGAGGTGAGTTATTCTAGTTGAAGATCAACCAAAACTGGTCATAGCAAGCATTGTTTGTTCCTCTAGTTTTGCCAAAATTGGGCATCAGCACCTTTTTTAAAAAATTCTGGCATTTCCTAATCTTTCTTTCATGTTTTATTTTTCAGACACCTGCCAGATTTTCCATCTGAGCCTTTTAATTGAGCTTTCTCCAATATTTTTGTGTACTGCTGGTGAGTGGATTTTGCAGTTAAGAGTGCACGTCTTGTATTTGTGAAAGGCCTTTTCTTTTTACCTCCCTTTTTCTGTAGGAACTGCTGAGGGTTTGGGAATGCTGGAATTACTATGCAAATTGCCAAAGGAGCAATTCGCACAGACAGAGTAACTCTATTTAATAATGGACCAGAAACTTATTTGAATACCTGAATCCGTAATGAGCTCTGCCAAGGTTTGTAGGCCCTGCTTTCCTCTCTTTCATGCTGGCTCAGGGAAACAAGGCAAGCACAGAGTGAGCTCCTGTCAAAACCCTTCAGCCATTTAAAGGGATGTTTACTAGCCCTTGCACTTCCTCTTTTACTGCAGGTCTCTGACTTGCAGCCTGCACGCTTCTTGTTTGTCCAGCAGTGCTACTGCCTTGCCTTGTTCAGTCGCCATCCATGCTGCCCAACTCTCAGCTGTACTGTTAAAAGTGGTAAACTTTGATGGGTATGATGGGGAACTGACCCATGGTGAAGCTGATTACTCAGTCAGTTAAAGCAATGGGGGATCCCAGATTGCTGGGAGTGTCCAGCTCACCAGGTTCCTTCTGGTGGGAGTGTGATGGCTGACACAAAGTTGTGCAGATTCTGAGCAGCAAGCTGTGGAATCTAATGGATGTACAGTTTTACTAAATAACAGATCTGAGAGTACAATGCATGTGTTTTTTGGCATAGATTTTTCTTCAAAACTGAACCTTTTCCATAGTTACAGTGTTCCATACTCGACATACTGTGAAGAAATTTTCATTTCTATGAGTGAGAGCAAGTATTCATAAGTCAGGTTAAATTATCTGCTTCTAATATTGTCTTTACATTATTTCCACGATATGCTGGGTTCACTAAATGATGTTTTAATTATTATAACAGTAATTATCCAACATTAAAATAGGAGCACATGTTTGAACGCATGGAGTGATTAATGTAAATGAGGCACTTGAAAGCTTGGGGTCTTTGGGGAATGTTTGTCCTTTTTTTTTTTTTTTTTTTGTGCATGTGTATGCATGTGTGTATGCAGCCAGCAGATGTGACACCAGCATTTTGCTGACACGAAACTTCTGATTTGGATTTATGTCCCAGGTCTTTTAAATGCCATGCTTGTCAAAAAATATGTAGTTCTGAAAGTGCCTTTAACTTCTGGAAGAGTGAGGTGCTATTGGCGACAGTCTTGCTAATGCTTACTCCATTCTGTTTCTGTAGATATTTCATGCTACTTTCATACATAGGTACTCTGTGATACATTATGAGGATTTAATTGGTTGCAAGTAAGTTGTCGGTGTTTATAAACCACAAAATTGCATCTGTTTTTAGTCTCTCAGTCTTAAGTTTCATCTATTTTAGGAACAAAAAATTGCCAGTGGAAGGGTGGATTCCAGGCACCGGAATGGTCTGCCCAGGGAGGTGGTGGAGTCGCCGTTCCTGGCAGTGTTCAGGAGGCATCTGGATGAGAAGCTACAAGATATGGTTTAATAGCTTATGGTAGCAGTGGTAATGGGTGGACAGTTAGACTAGATGATCTTGTAGGTCCTTTCTAACCTTATAATTCTATGATTCTAAGGTGGGTGCAGTTCTAATTGCCTCAGAAGCCTTGAATACAAGAGAAAGTGGGTTCAGGATTGTGGTGTGGGCAAAGCACACAGGGTTCCCTGGGTAAACATGTATCCTATCCTATAAAGGAAAGACTAGATATCTCAACTCAGGATGATCTGAAAAAATGAACAAGCAAATTTTGAATCACCTTACCTTCCTCGAATCCATAGTTTTTGATCTTTTGCTGCATCAATATTTAATTTCATGTCCAAACAAGAAATCTTCATTTCATCTCCCATATGATGTTTCACTCTCTCTTGTAGCTTCTTACCTTACCTTTTGCTTTACAGAGCATGGCTTTTGCATCCAATGTGATAAGATGTTCTTTCTAGTGTAGCCTTCGTCTTTTACCTGTCAGAAACATTTCTGTTATTCTTCAAGTAACTCCCTAACCTCATTTCCCATCTTCTCTGTGTGACTGATTTCAAATCCTTCTTTATATGCTATGGTCTTTCAAATTCCGACATACCATCCTTGTTTGTTTTTAATAATTGCTTGAAGTTCAGTGCTTTGTTTTCTAGATCTCTTGGCAAGGAATGTCATCCCTGTAGGAGAGATTAGTCTGTTATCCTCTGCAATGTGAAGTGTTACATTACTATACATAGACCTATGAATTATAGTAAGAACATTTCAAAAGAAAATATTTTATTCTGAGATCAATTGAATATAAACAGTAAAATTAGAGATGCACTGTTAATGCTAGAGGTAGCAGAACACAGTACCCTTTGGCTCTGGTTCCCCACACCCAGACTTGCACTGCAGTAGCTCCATCCCATACTTCCATTCTCTTTCCCTGTGTTGTTGCTCTGTCCGCTTTCATTTCTGTGCATTTTGGGGGAACTAGGTTTATGAGATCCCCAAAAGTCCTTGTCATTGTCTTCCTCTCTTTCTCTGTAGTCTGGAATAGAATTAGAAGCTATTGTATGAAAATAACATTTAATCAAACTCATCTCAGCTCTCCAGCTGCCCTAGAACACCTTGGGATATGCAGCTTTACCCTAATGAGCTGAAATTTTGCTATGGCCACTCTGTGCTGAACTGAGGGAGCATTTCTACTTACACGGAAGTTCTCTCCTTTGCTTTTAAAAAAAATAATAGTAATAATCCTCAAGATTTAAAAACAATTTCTGTGTTTTGACTTTGTTATGAGAGTGACAGGAGAGTTTCCCCATTTTTTTTTGCAGATGCAAGTGTAAAGGTCTGAGACACTGTGGGGTGGAAAGTATTTTTCTGATTAGTGAAACATTTTCCCACCAGGAGCCAGGATATGGGCTAATTCTGCGTTTCCACTTAGGGCAGCAGCAACCCCTCTCCACCATCCCTGTAAGCGGGGAACCCCCAGGTGCTTCCTGCCTCAGGGCTGCTTGTGCAAAGAGCCCACACCAGCTGCAGGGTGTGCAACAGGGCTGAGGGCAGCAAGGGCAGGCAGATAGGGTGTGTGACAAAGCATGTTCACTGATGCAGTCTGTCAATTGCTGTGACAGCTGAGATCTTGTGAGGCTGAGCCTGTAGGTTATAGCACTGTTGGTCTAATGGGAGGCAACAGACCAGGGTGCTGAGGCTTACCCAACAGCTGAAGGAGGATTTGAAGAAGTGTTGTGGACTGAAAAAATGAATGTATGCTTTTGGTATTTATATGTCATAACCTGATTGAGAGATTACTTACAGCTCTGATGAAAACTAAAGCATCTTGATTGGCATTTTCATCACTAGTTTGCTTTATTACATTTAGTCACTTGGTTTAGTTGAGGAGACAGAGGGAAACGCTTTAATTTTCTTGGAAGAAGTTTTCATTTTGTGCCTACCTGTGTTCTGGCATTCTGAATCTCAATTCTTAGTAGCATAAGTACCAAATTAATCCATTTAATGGGACAATAGTATTACTCCACAGAACTGGCACATACTTAGGTCTGCTGCAAGTTTTTCATAAAACCACCTCCCTCTTTGATTAAGTATGCCACTCACCAACATTACTGAAGGAAAGGTGTAAAGTATCAGCCAGATTCTTTCACTATGGTTAAAACTGATAAAGAGCTTGAAATATGTTCTTTTTGCATCTCCTATTCTTTTTTCCCTTTTTTGCACAGTGCCACATTTGCAACCTATCCCTTTTAGCTGTGATCAGAAGAAACTCTCTTGGTTGTGCTGAAGGACTGACAATGAGAGCAGAAAACATGGTCAACAACCAAAGAGCAGAATATTTTAATGAAATTATTTTTGCATAAATGACCTGGAAAAAACACCAAAACAACTTTGTTAGAGCAATTTCCCCATATTGGCAGACTTTGTGGACAACTCAGCTCTTCGCTACACTCAAAGAGCAAGCTCCACAAGCAGAACACCTCGCCATAAAGGCAAGCCTGCTGTTATCGGGTGACCCCTGTGAGCTGCAGCTCTGCATTAGGAGATACCTGTTGGGTGGCTGAGAGGAAAATTTCCAGAATAAAACAGTGATTAATCGGAATGTGCTGTTAATTTAATCGCATTCCCACGGGGAGCCTCAGACAGTGCTACCATTCACAGGCTTGCCATAACTTCCTACTGTTCCACAGATGCCTGTGGCAGGCTCCACTTTTCATGCTCATTGCTCTCAAGTCCCTGTGCCTGAGTTGCACAAACCATCCATTTGTGTTTTATGACCCAAATGAGGTATATGGACATAAAATTCCTGCTGGATGAGAACTGGGGAAGTTAATGCTCAACAGGCAGGAAGCATTTCCAAATAATTGAATTCTTATTAATGAAAGTCTGATGAATGCAAATATTCAAGCTATAGCATGTTGTGAGGCACTTCGTATCTGGATGCACAGATAAGAGACGTGGGAAAGGCAAACAAAAACCTTTGAGCAGCACCGGGGAGGGGGAGGATGCTGAAGAAGTAAGCAACATCCCCTACAGCTTCCACTTTGGCTCTGATTCATTCCGCTTACTCAGTTTTGTTTGATTTCTATATGTAAACGCTGCTACTGCTGATGAGGATAATTTAATTTTAAAACAGTTTAATTTTATGAAGACCATAAGCCTTTCTTCATCTGAAAAGAAACTGATGCAAACATTGCAACTTGATTTATGTATCCTAGATAGTGTTCAGGCTCAGATATTTTAGGACTGCTCAGCAGCTGTCCTTCATCCTCTTTCTCAAGAAGGAGTGCAGTCGTACTCATATTGCAGTTGCAGTCATATAAATCTCCATTAACTTCTTTGGGCTGCTTTGAATTGTTACAGATCATTCCTTGAAACTCTGCAGACATTCTGCCTCTGAAGCCCACGGACACCTGGTGGGGATGTGCAGAGCCACACTGGTTCTGGCCCCATTAAACTGCACGGGTGTTCCATGATCTACAGGAAAAATGCGTGCAGCCAACCCAGGTGCTTCCAGGTGGCCCAGGGATGGAGTGTGTGAGCTGTGAAGCTCCTGCATGTGTGAACACATCCCACTTTGTGCTCTAAAAGCTTGGTCCCAGCTTGAGAGCAGAGACTCACTGCTGTAACTTTCAGCCAGGTTACACAGAAAGGGTCAGGGTGCCATGTCCCCAGGGCAGAGCGTTAAAGTAACTGAAAATGAAGGCTTCTTTTTAACCTGGAGTTCAGCTGTCATCAGCTCCAGGTCTGTCCAGACTGGGAAACTTTACCTGTGCTGAGACGGCTTTATCCAAATCTGTGTGGCCGAAGACTGCTCCCTGCCACCAGCTTTTTGAAAATCTGCCACCACGCTGGCTTTCTTAGTGCTTGCTTTCATTTTATACACTGATGAGGGGAAAGTGCATTTCCATTTATTTTATTTACTCTTTTATAAGGGCACTTTGAGTTTACTAGGACAGTTTAATTGGGCTCCAAAGTAGCCTGTCCTGCTTACACAAGTGTGCTCTTGTTCCATTGCAGTTTTTCCTGTTGGGACGAGGGGCCTCCAAAGCTAAACATTGTCTCTTCCTTGCCTGCAGGCTGCAGAAAGGCTCATTGTACACTTTGGCATTGCTCATATGGTGCTAGGTGATAACCGCTGGACGTCTTTTGCTTCCTTAGAATCCTTTACTAAGCCAGAGTGATGTGCTTCAGCAGGATGGAGAAGGTCAGTAGATTCTCCTCTTCAGCAGAATCAGCTCAAAGAAATCCTTTATGCAAATCAGAGAATTGACACGAGCCCTCATAAAGGTGAGATCTGTCCCCATAAACCTGATTTTAAAGACTCAAGTCTGCTGCTCAGTCAGAGTCTCTTAGATCTCCACCCTGACCCCTCAGCTCACAGAACTACTGGGACTTTCTTAGGGATGGTGGCAAGCCATAAGGAATAAAAGTAGGGCGTCTGAATAGTCAAATGTTGTCAGCAACTTACAGTGTTGGCATTTAGATAATGTTTTTTCTTGATATTACAGTCTGCATGATCTGAACTATGGGATGTTAGGCATGTGATCAACTTCTGTCTGAGTGGTTATACTGCAGACTATGAGGATACTTTTCTGATGTACAGACTGTTACTGTAAGTGTGCTGTTTCATACTTCTCATTTTGTGTAGGAACAGTTGTCTTTCAGAGGTTGTTTGATAAAGCCATAACAGGTAGAAATGTGGTTGAGAGTGACCAGCTTGGATTTTCCTTATGATCATACTCACATTTCACTGAAAGAATGCTCTGTCTTTATTCAGTATTGTGAATATCATAGAACCATTAATGTTGGAAAATACCTCTAAGATCATCCAGTCTAGCCATCCACCCAACCTCACCATGCCCTCTAATCACATCTATCAGTGCCACAAGTCCACACTGCTTGAACATCTCCATGGAGAGTAGCTCTACCACCTTCCTGGGCAGCCTATTCCAGTGCATTAACACTTTTTTGGAGAATAATTTTTTTCCCAATATCCAACCTGAATATCCCCTAGCACAACATAAGGTCATTACTTTTTGTTCTACTTTGTCTTATTAAGGATATCAAAATATGGTCAATGGTGTACAGTCATCTAACTTGGTGCTGCGGCAGGGCCAGCTATGACTCTGTCCTCTCTGCCTGTATGCTCTGTCTAATACATTACATAACATTTGTTGTAATAGTTTCTTCTTCAAGGAGATGCATTTGCCATGGGGATCACTGTTCTCAGGTTTGGATTCTGATCATCCCCAGAAAGCTGAGAAAAGGTGACAAAACGTACCTTTGGAACCTAGAGGAACATCTATTTCAGTGAGAAACTGGGGGCTTGTGAAATCTTTGCCTGCATGTTTCTTGTATTCTTGTAATCTTAGTAACATTCCTCAGAGTCCTTTGGCATGGTGGGTAGTGGTGTTTACAGACAATAAATGTTGGTTCTGTAAGGAGGGATGGGAAAAGAAACCACGGTTGAAGAATGTTTGTTGGCTTGTACGATACCCTTAAAGCTGGTGCTAAGAGAAAATGATTAAGCAAACAACTCAATTTGGAACAGTAATACCCTAAATGTATTTCTAGCCACATAGCCCAGAGATGCTCTTTCCACTCTGAATCTCTGACTTAGCTGGCTCCCTGTGCTCCTCCAGCTGGTGTTGTAAAAAGGAGAGGCAAGATTAAATAAATGTATCCAGTCAATTCCTCCTTGGCTCTGATGGCTTTGGGTAGTAAGCTCATCTGCATAGATTTCTTAATGTCTTGAGGCAAACTCTCCCATGGACTTTCATTAGGACCACACACAAACATTCAGTTCCCTTCTCTCATTTTTCTTTTAATTGCCCATCTTATAATGAGCAGTCCTTGCTCTTATCAAGAGTTGCAAACAACTTCTTTTGAATAGCTCCGATGTGCATAGCTGCAAGGAAATTGTAAACAGTGAGCATCTCCGTTGTGCCTTTTACTCTTCACAACATGTGAATAGCACAAAAAAAAACCACAACCAGACCAGCTAGCTGGGCTTGTTGGGCATCTGCAGAGTTGTGCAAGTCATTCACAGAACTGTGTGAGTCCTGCTACCTCCTGAGTTGAGGAGGCTCCTCTTTGTGACAGAGGGAGCACACAGAGTGCATTGGAAGGCAGACAAGTTAGTTAAATGTGTTCCCACATGCGGTATTCCTTAATCACAGACAAATTTCTGCTGTTATAGAAGACGTTGGTTTTTAAGCTTTGCATAATTGTATTTAATATCATTTCAATCTTGAATGTTTTTAAATTTTGCTTTCCTGGCCAATGCAATTTATTACAATGAGCTTTTGATCTTCTGCATGGGTCTTTGTCATCAGTTCGCTTGAGGTGGGAAGAAATTAAATGATCTTTGGAACAGATGTCATACTTAGTGAAATATCTTTACATAATCCAGTATTTAATAACGACAGATTCAAAATGATGATAACACCCTTAGAACAGGGAACCGTGTAGCTCCGGAGCTGTGCTGTCTCCCATTGACGCACCCATAAATCCATTCTGACTTCCATTCAGGTGTCTCCAGCATGCGTGCACGAGGAGAACCACAGAAAGCCCAGACCCAGAGGCCAGCCCTGACAGCCCTCGCCCTTTTAACCTGAGGGTCCCAGTCTGTCCCTGGGACTCAGAAATGGCCATTTGCCCTCGGACTCCCGGGTTGTGCGCGGAAGGCCGCGACTGTCCTGGCGTTCCGGGCAGGACCACGAGATGGAGCTCGTGTGTGAGGGATGGGCCGCGGCCAGGGCCGGGTGGGGGGGACGTCGGCCTGGCTTTTAGTGGATTTTTTGCTCGTATTGAGCAAGTCTGGCTTCCCGAGCGCTTGCTGCTAACTGGAAACGCTCGGCACGAAAGATGGGGGAACTGGGAATGTGTTCTTGCTACTTGAAGCTTCCCATGGTGTGCACGTTGTCCTGTCGCTGACTTGTCTGGCAGAGCTGTTCCAGCTCTCGCTCGCTCTGATCTTTCTATCCCTTTAGCATGCTTCCCATGTGTAATTATAATTCTTCCACCCATTAGCTATTAAACTCATATATAATCACGGCACTGGAAAACTTGCTTAATGGTTTAGAGGAAAATATGTGCAACGGGGGTGTGAGGAGGAAAAGCATTCAACCTGACATGTAGTTACCCAGTGGAAAACTGATCGAACTTCCCAGTGTGGCGAAGAAAGCAGCATTAACTGTGTCTTACATTCTCTGTACCTCGCCTCACAGATTACGTGTCTCAAAAACTTTTAAAAACTCACTTATAGAAACCCATTAGTTACTTGTGTAACCAAACAACTGCTCTAATTCATCACAGGGCAGCGTAAACACTCCACCCTGCAAGATGTTGTGCTTTGCTTCAACATGGGTGGTACAAGCAGCAAGGAAGTTTGTGCCCTGCTTCTAGTGTAATGCAGCAACGTGCCGCCTTCTTTGGGGAAGGCAGAATGAATGGACATCACTAATTCTACTTTCTAATGAGTTACGTTATCATGGCCCATCTCTGTAAAGCAACGTGGCCATCCTTGCTGTGCTTAGAATCTTACTAGGCAATGTAAAGCTGAGTTTAGTTTGCTATCAGATTCATTTTAATCTTCATCAACCGACCAAAAAATGCAGTCGCACTGAATGGCCACTGGCTTCAGGCAGTGCAAAGGTGGCCCCGCAGTGCATGCTTGTGAGAAGGGAGAAAACCTACAATCAGACAGGCTTTTATTCTAGGCCACATAGGATGAGATTCTCTTCCATCATGCCTTTAGGAGAAGCATTTTGTAGTTTACTATCCTACTTCACCATTACCTGGATCTCCTCTTTGTAGAAGTGAATGTCAGATCGCAAAGTGCTGGTGTCAGCTGCAGGGTTTTACTGGGTACGCTTAGATAAGAGCTCACGTAGCTGGATGTATTCTTCTAGCACTGTATGTCTGCTAGTTGTGTTTTTATAGTAGCCAGATGTTCTACTGTGCTTAATATAATCTCTTTCTGCATTGTTAAGACCTATAGTGCAGGTTTTGAAAATGGATCAGGTTAGATCCTGTGCCTCCCCTGTTCGTTTCCTCATTGGTCTGTATCAGTAATTATGGAGAATCAAACCTTAGCTCAGACGTGTTTCCGTTTCTCCCAGCAATGGTGTATTTCTGCTTCCCATGATGTGGCTTACGACTGACAGTTCCCTTTTTTATCTCCTCCTTTTCCTTGATGTTTTCTGTCTATCAAATAAATTACATGTTCAGATTTCCTAGGAATCACAAGTGTTTGCTGATTATATACACAGAGCGAGATGGGTCAATGCGTAGCCATGCCTAACATGCACAGCAATATTATATGCCACAGGTGTGCAAAGATACTAAGAATTCTGAACATCTTCATATTAAATTGTCAGCTGGTGATTCTGGATCTTTTGGGAAAGGGTGAAGGGAGAAATGTCATAATCACAAGTACAGTTGGGGTGTTTCTGTGGAATAGAGTTTGCAGTTTTATTTTCTTCTTGACACTGGTTAGCCAGCAGGGAAATCTCAAGTCCTGAAATGGGAGTGGAGGATATCAGAGACTGCTCTTCACCTTGAGGTGGGAAGGAGAGGAAGAGGAGGTGGAGGTTGATATAATGGACTTTTCAGTGGTCTGAAAGGAATTGCGTAGGGCGGCCCCAAGCTGTCCTGTGTGTGAGAGTCCTTCTCAGTGAGGCGTCACAGTTAAACCCAAATCAGTTTGTCAAATCTGCTCTGATTTTCTGCCAAACAAATAGAAGTCCTCTGCATTTTACAGATGAACACTTTAGGAGTCATCAAATCGGCCCTCAGAATCACGATTACTGGTTTTGCCCTGTTTTACAGTGAGCAGAATGTCCTATTTGTTGATAAGAGCTGCTTGCAAAGGCTATGTGTACAGCTGAATCTTGCTGCTCAGAGAAGAATTTGTGGCTCTGTGGTATGAGTGTGGAATACTGCGATTGAAAACAGCGACTCAAACAAACACTTTGCAGTGACATGTCGAAAACAATTATTTTTTTGAAGATGGGAATATAACAAAAATTGAGATCTGGGATGTGTCTGTGGGAACACCTAGCCACCTAAGAATTAAAGAGAGCGTGTTCTAGATCAAAGCAGCCTGTAGTTCGTATTGCTTCTAATTATCGTACCGTTCTCTTTTATTAAATTCATTTGTTTTAATTAGCAGAATAGATCGTTTGCATCTGAGTTTAAGAGGTCTATTGGACACTTGAGATTAAATCAATGGTTTGTTAACAATTTTATCTGGGAAGTAGGTTAGATTATTTAAATTGTGTGAAATAGCACCAATTTTCTTTTCTCAGTGGAATAAAATTATGATTAAGAAATAATGCTTGGAGCATGAGAGCTCTGCTCGCCATTGTTTTGCACATGCAGATGTGGGATTTTACAGTAAAATTATACATCTTTAATTTGTTTTTCTAATATTATATAGAATTTGACAAAATCAAGCAATCGCTGCAGCGGCGTTTAACAGCAGATGATTTCCAGCAACAGTATGGGAAAGTCTGGTGTTCGCCGCTTGACTCCATAGCATCGTATTTTAGATTTTTTGCATTGGATTGGTGGTCTCGGAGCAAAAAGTCTTATTAATCGGTTCATAAAATGGTAGGATTAAAAAGAATGCAGTGGGGGTGTAAAACAGTCAACGCCAAGAGATTTTAAAATTAGCTTAATAAATAAACCATAATTGGATAAAATAGGTGAGTAATGAGTTCAGAGCGGCCCAAATGTGCACTTTCTCGAGGTCAGTGGCAGCATGGCACCACAGCTGGGTGAAGCCTGGAGGGCGCGTGGTGGGGGGCTGCAACATTGCATTAACTGCACTTTGCCATCGAGGTGTCTCAGTTGGTCCCTCTCACACCAGTGCTTTTAAGCGATGCGGAAGAAGCACTGAGCTAACTCGCAAGATGCACACCAACTGCTGTGTTTGCTTTTGATTTTTCTTCCTCTTGAGATAGGGTAAAGGAAATGTTCCGCATTACTGCGAGAAGCAAGGAAGGGAGGCAAATCCCGGTGTCTCTGTCTCTGTGTGGATGCATGTGTGGCACCCACTAGCAAGTGCTGTCCCATGGAGCCCTGCTGCCCTGCTCATCCCCAACCCTGCAGGGCTGGGAGCTGAAGCCATTGCAGCCTTATCACTGATCAATACGTCCAGCATAACGTCACGCTTTCTGAGGTTAATAGATAACAATACCCTTTCCCTACCAGCAAACGTTAATCGATGTATTACTGAGGGCGGATCTTCAGATCTGCACCACAACTAGAGTCACATAATGGGATGAAAAAAAAAGAGATAGATACACACAATTAAACACGCACACGCAGGCACACACAGTGTCATCTGTCCTCCATTCTGAGCGTGCAGCAGTGCCGGGCGCTAAAATTTGCAATGAATTATTTATACAATGAATTAGCCTTCTTCTCTGCTTCTAGAATATCCAATTGCAGGTTTCCATTTTGGTTCCAGAAAGATTTATTATTCAGATTTATTCGCGGGAAGGATTATTAAACATTTCCTCCCCTTTTCCCTTCATAATGCGTAACATACATCTTGCTTCTGGTAGCACCTCTCTGCTCATGCAGGGGCTCCCAGCATGGAGAAATGGCACACAACACAGAGAATTTGCTGCCTTCTTTGAGAACCAATTACAGATGTTCCAAATTTTGGATATTGGTTTGCTCACTTAAGTCAAAACAGTTTCAGTCCCCAAGTAAATGAACCATGACTGCATGAAAGATCACAACTACATGTGAGTGAGCGATTTGGCTCTCATCGTTATTTTGACATTCGGTTTGGTCTCTCTTTTTTTTTTTTTTTTAATTGACTGGTAAAACTCCATTCTTCACCATTCTTTGAGAGATGGTGAAGAGAAGCTGATGGCCAAAGTCAAGCTGCTCAGAAGTTTCCTGATCTCCTTCCCCTGAAGTGTCTCAGTTTTGCTGCCCTGGCACAAGAAGCTGCCCTTTAACGCCTTCCCTTTTGCCATGGGTGCTGTGAGCTGCTTAACCTGCTGGCTGTGCACACAGAGGCTGTCCCTGAGCTCTGGGCTCTGCACTAAGTGTAGGGTCTCTCTCGTGCTTTGACAATGTCCGTGACAGCCAAATGAATTCAAGTGGAAATCAGCATCATCCTTTAAAATACACCTGCCTGCCTCAGTACCTGCCAGACTGCTCCCCTGGCTGAGCATGGTTCTGGGCTATGCTCCGAATCCCAGCAGGGATCTACACTTCAGATAGAGATGAATCTGTAGCATCCGAGCACCAGTGATCCACACGCAGAAGTGTTGGTGCTTGCACGGCTCAGTAAATAAGATTCAGGGGACGTGGTCCTGCTTGCACTGAAATCACACACAGCAGTACCCTGTAAGAACAATAGCACTAAAGCTGTCCTCAGGTTAGAAATAATCTGTGTGCCTGTGTGCAAAGCGCACGCTCTCACAAGCTCTTGGCCGGGCAGCAATATTTTACCTCTAATGACCTCACACTGGAGCCAGCCATTTTTGCCGGCTTTCCAGAGCAATATTTTGCCACGAGGAGACCCTAATGTAAATGCATCCCCTAAGCCAAGCACTGAGCTCCCCACTGGCTCCTGCGTGTTACAAAGGCTTGGGGAAAAGCTATTTTCCCTTGTTTTTCTTCACTAATTTGGACTTGTTTCGTTAGTTTCTCGCATTTAGTATTACTGAGTGCCTGTGTCTTCTGCAGGAGAGGAGAAACACGTGCCGAGAGCTGAGCTTTTGTTTGTATTTCTTCCTGAGGTGTTGCAGTTGGAGGCGAACATTCCTCTTGGAAGGAAGAAGCGGGGATGCTGCATGCGAGTGCCAGCTATTTGTAAGTTCTCCTATGATATGCATATATTAATTCTAAACTTCCACGTCTTTCCTCTCTTCCCCACGCTCCTACCCTCGAACCTATTTGAAAATGAGGAATAGTGTAGCAAAATGTGTAAAAATAGGGACGTGAGAACAGGACGATGACTGAACTCGGGCTGCCGCGGGGTTCTTTCTCTTGATTCTGGGCTCCTTTGGGTAAACTTACGTTTCCGAGCAGTCTGTCGGGCAGTGTTTGCCGTGCTGTGAAGGGGAACGGAGCAGCGCCGATGGCCATCGGCAGCTCAGGGCAGCTGCGTGTGTCCGCAGACGGGACCTCTTCTGGGCTCCGTGCTTTCGCAGCGCGAAGCTGATTGCTGCCTACAGCCGAGGGCAATTTGTGTCCCTTCCCCAGGGCATTGCTGTCAGATTTGCTCAGCGGTTTTGCTGAGGAAAAGGAGGTTTTATTTTATTTTTGCCCCCGAGGTCTGCGGAAGGTAGGATGTGGCGTGCAGGGAGGGAACGGGTACCTTCAGGGGAATTGCCGAGCGGCTGCTGTCGGTGATCACTTGTTTAATGCTTGCGGAGCGCTTGACATCTTTATGAGCGATGTGCCAAAAACAGAAATAAAAAGAGGTTGGCTCCCCGATGACAAATGATACTTTCTACCTTTTCCTCGCAGGTAAGGGTAGAACCATCCGTCACTGCCCAAACCCGAGAGCCGCTTCCGAGCGAAACGTGGCGAGGGAGAAGGTGAGGGACCGCGTCCGCGACGCGGGGCCGTTCGCGGGGCTGCAGGAGCCGCGGTGAGCGCCGTCCATCGCCCTCTCCCCGCCGGGCCGCCGCAGCCCCCGTTGCCGCCGGGGAGCAGCCCGGACCCGTCCCGCGGCGCACAGCCACCCCCGCGCCCCCCTCTCCCCCGGGGGCCGGGGCTCCCGGTACCGCCCCTCGGCCCGGAGCGGCGCGGTGGGGCGGGGCGGCCGCGGGGCTCCCCCGCCGCCCGCCCCGGCGGCAGCAGCGAGACGCGCCGGGTGCCGCCGCTTCGTGCCCTCCGCGCCCCAAACTTTGCCCTTCGCTCCCCCCCCCCCCCCCCCAACCCCCGGCTCCGGCACCCCCTTTTAAGTGCTTTAATTTTTTTTTTCCTCTTTTTTTTTTTTCCCCCTCGCGGGAGGAGTGGGAGGGGAAGGGGCTATAAAGCGCCGAGGGACGGGCGGGACGCAGTCCCCGCTGCAGCCCGTCCCCGTCGGAGCGGGGGTACACCAAACACTTCTCCCTCCCCCCCCCCCCCCGCCTCCCGAAAAAGCCTAAGCCCCGAGGGAGCTCCGTGACGGGACGCTGCAAGGTAAGGCACCGGCACCGGGCAGCGGGAGGGAGCATCGAGCACCGAGCCCCGGCCTCGGCGTCCCCGGCTCCTCCGGGCTCCGCTGCCAGCCCGGTGCTGCCGCTGTAGCCCCGCCGGGCGGAGCGCATCGGGAGCGCCGCGTTGGAGCGAAAAAGGGAGTTGGGGGGGAACAAAAAAAAAAAAAAAAGTGGCGACCGAAAAAAGTGATCGGCGGGATGTTAGCCCGAGGATTTGCGCGGATTGTGTTTTTATTTCGGCAGCGCCCAGACAATGGCTACAAGGCGTCGTTTAATCACTCGCAGATACCATTTTGATGCTTTAAACCCCTGAAGCCCGGCGCGGCTCTGCGCTCGCTCCGCGTCCCGCTGCCGCCGAGGCGCTCCCGAGCGCCCGCTGCCTCCCCGAGAGGGCTTCGTTGTAACACCGCAGGGTATCGCTGCTGCGCCGCGGGCGGGGGACGGGGCAGTCCCGAGGCGCGTCCCGCTGGCGGGCAGAGCGGGTGGCAGCGGGCGAGCAGTGCGGCAGCGCGCTGCCATCGTGCAGCTGGGCTGCACTGTGGCACCGCTCGGGGCTTCGTGCCTCGGTTTGCGTTAGGCAGAGGCGGTGCGGTCGCGCGCGTGTAAAAGGAGAGTGAGGTGTGGGGATGAAGTCCGGTTCGCCTGCTGGGAACCCGCTGCTCCCCAGCTCTCTGAAAAATAGCATTTTGCGGCGCTCCGCATCAGGGCTGCCTTGTCCTCACGGAGCTCCCACGGAGCTGCGGGAGAGGGTTTCACTGCTGGCTCCTGGCACCACCGAACGCTCTGAGCGCATGGAGGTATGGTCAGGATTCAAAACTTGTTTCTACTGAAGGACAGAGCTTTTAAAAGAAGATTTTATGTTCTGTTTTCAGCATCACCAATGAGAAGTGCTGTTTTGCATGTCCCACGCGTACTGTGTATTTGGGATCCCACCGTTGCAATTCCTCCCATTATCAGCTCCTCACAGGCTGGATCTCACCACCCTGAGATCAGAAGCCCCGCTTAATTTAAGAGAGCTTTGTAATGCTGCCGATAAAACCCTTCCCACCACAGCCCAGCTCCCAGCATCCCGGTGGCACCTGGCAGTAAGCAGCGTGTGACAAGCACCGGGTCCCATTGGCCCCTGTCACCCTACACTGCCACCCCCGGGGAGGTACCATGGGTCCCTGTCACTCCAGGAATGTGGGTCTGGGTGGTGGCAGACGTGATGTGCCGGGCAGTCCTGTGCCACGTGGAATCCCAAGCAATTACTTGCCTGAGCGAGCCCGCTGAAATTAATAGGGCCTCTTTTTTTAATTGGAGCCGGCTTTGCGCTGGGATCACCCTGCAGGACTGTTGTGTTGCGGACTGCTCCTTTGGAAGCACGGAGGAGAAGCATTTTGCGTTCTGCAGTGTTTATAAATACAATATGGTGCGAGCTGTCAGGCAAGCTGCTCCGAATCACGCAACGCCTGCGCCCTGCCGGGCTGCACAGCCCGCGCAAGGCCTCGCTCTGTGCCTGACAATCAGTGCTGCCCCGCAGCCCAGCTGGGTTCAGCCCGGCCCAGCCTGGCCTGTTGGCTACAGTTTGTGGGACCGGTGCCCAGAGCGTGAAGTTGGCTCCGGTCTCGGGGAGCCCTGGAATCGGGATCAGAGCCTCTGTAGTGCGGAGGCTCTGTGGGACACGGGTGCTGCCTAGCTCCATGGTGTGCCAGGGTCACCCGTATGGCAGGATGAGATGTTTATTAAACTCAGCCTCTGCTTCGTCTTCTGCGATTTATGTTCCGAAGGGCTCGTAATAAACAGTTTATTAAAGAGAAATCCTGATTTATTTCTGCAAGTGGTTACACCTCGAGGTGGTATCAAACGGTTTTGCAGGAGACCGGCTTTTATGCTTCCTCTGGCAGTTTCAAAGATTGTTAGGAAATTAATGCAGAGCCGACGTGGTTTGGATGAAGCCAGGCAGAAGCACGTGTTGGGGTGCGTGGGGCTCTCCTGTGGTGGGTTCTGCTGCAGAACACCTGGGTGAGGGCTTGGGTTACGGTGAGGTTTTCGGGGATAGCGCGTTGCGTTTGGCCTTGCCTCTGTCTTGAAGTCACTAAACTTTATGTGAATAATAAAACCGTAAGCCCATTACTTCACTATTTTCAAGGGGCTGTTTTATGGCCTCCTTTGGTACCTTGCCTCTTTCTGGGGCTGGCTTTATTTTGTTTGCTGGGTCTTTTCACTCCCCAACTTTTTTTATTTTTGTTTCTGCAGGAGGCAGTTTGCTCATTCATGCTGACAGACACCCTCTGGGTGACGGCTCTCTGTGCAACCCCGCTGCATATTTTCTGCATTGAGGGTCTAATGAGGGCTGCACACCTCTCATTCAGCTCACTCAGAGTAGCTCTTGTTGTTAATGTGGGGCACGATGGAGCTGCTGCCATTCGGCTGCTAGTAAAGAGTTAACGTGACAGTGGGGCTTGGCTCCCATTTTTCTGCTTGCTTACCAACCATGAAAAAGTAGGGGATGGGGTTCGACAGGAGCACACACTGAGCCCTAAGTGTGATGTTTCTAGCCAGGACAGTGCTGTGGTGCACTGCACTTTGCTGTTCATGGGGGCATGGCCCTTCAGGATAGAGGGGAAGGAGAAAACTAAATTATGTGTGAGGAATGGGAATTTCTTGGGTATGTAGAAGTGAGCATCCTCTTGAAGAAGAAGCAAAAATCCCACAGAAACGCTTTCCCAAACTTTGTTTTGCATTGTGACTGAGAATGCATTGCTTCCACGGCAAAAATCCTTGATAGGTCCAGGTTTGATTGTGTCTGCCCAAGAAAGCTACTCCACAGAGTTAACACTCCTGGGAGGAGCTGGAGGGTGAGGAGTGGTTGTGCCTGAACACTTCAGTGAGATGTCATGAGGAGAGGAAGCATTTGCCCGTCGACTGAGAAATGGGTCAGGGCAATAAATCCAGACTTTGGGAGCGCGTATCTGAAGGCAGAAATAAAGTAAGAAGAATGGGGATGGTAAATATTAAAAACTAGTTTGCTCTTTCAGAATCGATTTTCTGATTTGCAACATACAGAGACGGCTGCTATGCTGATGAGAGATGAATGCTGAGCTGTGACGGGGGCTGCCTGAAATCTGCATGGATGGCTTTGGGCAGGACACGGCAGTCTGTGCGCAAGATGGCTGATGTTCTGTCTGCAGCCTGAAATGTGTTGGTTTTACAGGACAGGTCTGGGGGTTGTGCTTATCCTGTAAGTGCTGTGCAAGCAGGCAGCAGGCCATGCTCTCTGAGTGCCCAGGTCTGCCAGACCAGAAGGTGTGTATGCTGCTAGAGGCATGCACTCATGGAATGCTCAAGGGTGTGTGAGGCTGGTTTTTTTTTTTGATGTGGAGCTGCGTGGCTGCTCTGCCTGTGGCCTAATTAAATGGAGTCGTGGGACAGACGTTTGCTGATTATGTGACAGCTGAGATAAGGAGCCATGGTCCTTGCTGAGAGCACCTGGAAGGCGAGAGGCAATAATTTCTTCTTCCCGCATCATTCCCTACTCTGTGGGTCCGGATATGAGTGCCCCTCAATGTGACCCCGCACGCCCACGAGGTGATACATCGCGAGAGCTGCGCTTCCGCTGCAACTTGCAGGGGAAGAGCACTGTGTGCCTAATTAAGTGCATTGGTACATGATTTGTTTTTTGGAAGGAAAAGTAGCGCTAGAGGGGCTGTAATTTTATTAGGGTGAGAAGAATGGTGCTTTGCATCTTCCTCACTTCTGACGTTGTCAGTGCCAAAGCACTTCTCCTGCCACGGAGCCTGGAAACAGAGATTGAGCAGAGTGACGTCCTGGCTGCTGGCTGCTGTTAGGATGCGCGGGGAAGCAGCGTTCCTGCTGCTGCTTGGGCTGCTATAGCTGCTGTCAGTTCTCTGTAGACTTTGCCTCCTGAGTAGTACTTAAACTTGAGTATGATTTGTAGGGCTAATAGGATCTCCTTCTTTGAGGAGGACCCCAGGGGCTCTCTCAGGCTGATTTTTCAGTAATGAAGAATAATCATTTAAAACCTAACAGTCCTAGGTTGTAGCAGAGTTAACATTTTTGCAGGGAAGATTTAATGTCAGTCCAAGGCAAACTTGGATTTTTAAGAGCATTAGAGCACAACTGTTGAAATAATACATCCTGAGAAAAATAAGCAGTTTCTAAGACCCTTTCACACCGTGTGAACAAAGCAGAGCTTGAGTTTGAAGTCTTCTAACTTAAAGGTCGAACAAGCAGGGTGCAGACACCCCTTGCAGGCACGTGGAGCAGGGCTGCAGGCACAAGGTGGGAGCTGTGCTGCCTTAATTCATGGCACACACTCCTATCTCCACTCACTTAAGGAAAAGAATTTGCAGGGCTATAAGAAAGTGTCAACAATTAGTGCCTTAATTCCAGATGCATTCTGCTCCTTCTTTCTCCTGTTCTTTCCCACCAGGAGAGGAGGGACACTGACCCCAGGAGGGTCTGAGGGCTGGGGACTGTTTGGATGGTTGCTCACCCGTGGCAGCCTGGCCTGCCATGTGCTGTCTGTGTGGCGGTGGGATGAAGGGCCGGCCTTTGGCCTGCCGGCTGCACAAACAGCCTCTGCTGAGCTGGGGTGTGGGGCTGAGGCCTGCCCATCAGTAAGCTGTTCCCAAAACCCTGCATCACAGCTCTGCTGCTGAGCCTGGTGGGGACATGGTGGTAATGGAGCAGGGTGCAATGATCTCTGGGAGCCAGAGTCCATGGTGATGGAGAATCAGTTCTGTCCCGTGGGTTCTTAGCCCTTGCAGGTCCTAAATGTTGCTGGCAGAGCCACGCTGTGGTGTATGGCTGCTCTTCTTCCCAAGGGTCCCTGCTTCCTCCTGAACATCAGGTGCCTTTGCTGTTTGTGCTTGTCCCAGTAACTGATGAGAGGATGGGGAAATCAGGGCTGGTGTCTTCCTGCTTGTCTCTGGGCAGAATTAACCTCACTGATGAACGCCGTTGGACATATAAGAGAAGCAAAGTTCAGGTTTTCTCTGGCATTCTTCACTCTGGCAGAGTGACTGCAAGTAGTTGAGTTGGGTGACTCAGAGCTGTTGGCTTCCTGGGCCAGCAACTTTCATGAATTCATGGAGCTGCCTTCTATAGAAACCTGCCTTTTCTTTCTTTTTTTGTTTTGTTTTGTTTAAAGCCAAACCCCGAGGAAGCAGAGCTGATGAAGTCATGCCCATGTAGCTGTGGGTGAGGTCTGCCAGCTCCCATGCTGCATCGTTGTGGAAATACGTCAGTATCCATCCCCTGAGCACCACATTTCATACTTTCCATTTTCAAATGTTGTACAAATGTTTACACATTTGCAGCAAGCTTTCTCCAGCTTGGGAAAATTGAGCACAGGATGTGAGTGTTGCTGTGGTATGTAACAAGCTCTCGTGAGAGCACCTGCGTGGTGTGGTACTGAGGGTTTGTGGAGTTCCCCTTGCTTGCCTTTAAAGCAGATTATATTAAAAAGAAACCCAATTTTGGCTAATAAGTTCAACTGGAAAATTTGGATTCTGATGTTAGTTAAGGAGATGGAAATTCTGGGGGGGGCAGCATAATCTTTATTACCCTCAGCAATAGTATGGGGCTAGACTCTCAATCCAGTAAAAAAATTGCTTCAAAATCTGCTGAAGGTCTGGTTTATGAGGTAACTGCAAGGTTACCTCAGGGTAAAACAAACAAACCTGTTCACCTTTTTGTTCACCTGCAGGGTGAAACAAACAAACAAACAAAACCAGAACAACAACAACAACAACAAAAAAACAACAAAAAAAAAACCATAGGAAAAAACAGAACACACCAGAAATACTATTTTTCCTCTTTCAAATAAATGGTCCCGTCACTGTCTCCTCTCAATTTAGCTATTGCTCCCGGACTATAAGAATGCAAACGTGTTTGGGGCCAGGTGCCCACTGAAATCTCTGTGGAGTTGCTATTGCCGTGCCATCACTTTGAGGCATCTTCCAGCATCGCAGATGATCATGGTTGCCTGCTGGGCTCGAGCACCACAGCGTCTGTCCAGCTGTGCACTCACAGCTGCACTGGGTGTTTGGGAAGCTGCTGCAGCCTTTTGTACCACCTCAGGTATTCGTAGAGCTGGTTGTTAGCTGGGAACCCCAGTTAATAAGTAGTATATGGTTACCTGAAAATGAGGGTTTCTGAGGAGATCTCCCAGGAAAGCTGTAAATTTGGAGGTCAGAAAGGTGGCAGGAAAGCTCATGGGTTTGTGCTGGCTGTGGCACGTAACCGTGTATGTGTGTGCTGTTCTTCTGGATGCTGAAGAATCTATGTTTCTAGTGAAAGGAACTGCAAAGCAGTGAGAGATTATCCCTTTTTTTAATAATCTACCAAAAAGCAGAAGGAAAACAGTACACAAACAATTCCAGCGTCCTCCCCTGATGCTCCAGCCATCCTTATCCCATGTGGATTTTGGCAGGAGCTGCAGCTTGTAATGTCATTTGGGGCTATTATAGGGAAGCAGTGGGAAACTTGGTACCAAACGGCAATGTGCTGGCGTTGGTTGTCATCTGTAATTGTGCGAGTGCGCTCCTCCCCACTAATCCTCTTGCTGAAATCCATTACGGGGCGGCAGCAGCACCCACGCACAGAGCCCTGCTGCAGGCAGAGGGACTTGGCCTCGGGAAGTGGCTATTGTGTTGTGATTAAAGGGAAGGATTAGATTGGGATTTCCTCGAACAAGGAATTCAGTGCCCCACTTTTATTGCTTGTAACAAGGGGACAGTAATTGCTCTCCATTACAAAACACCTCAGGATCTTGTGATGAAAGATTTGTTGCAGAGCTACGTGGCGTCCAGAGTCAGCTATCTTCAATGGGCTAGAGTCATACAAACTCAAATTTCTCAGCCCCATCTGATTCCTCCTACGAGGGTTCAAACCCTGCTGAGATGATGGGCTCTTTCACTTGAGTTTAGCTTTGAGTCCGGGGCCTAAAATTGGTGTTTCCTGTGGAAGACACTAGCTGTAGCGATGTTGTCCTATGGGAGAGATACTTGTGGTCTCAGTGGAAGACACTCAGCTACATGGGCACATTGGGAGGGCTGGGGAGGTAGAGCAGGAATGGTGCCAGCCATGAGGCCTGCTGGTGCCCGACGTATGAGTGGAACCAAGCGCTGTGTGGGAGCAGGCACCCAGCAGGCCTCAGCTGCTAGAGAACAACTGGACATTGTGCCAGAGGTCTCTGGGACTTGTATTTTTTCTTGACACTTACCTGTAGGTTGCATGAATGGAAGTGACTGTGAAAAAGAGAAGAGCTGTTTAGTGGGTAGTGGCTGGCAGGAGGAGGGGAGCTGCCAGGCTTCTCCCCTGGTTGGGATCTCCTTGCTCTGCTGGGTTTTTGAAGCATCCTGCTTCCATGTGCTGCAGGACAGAGGTCTCAAGCTTGAATCTGTTTCCACTAAAAGTGGAAAAATAAATACGGCTCAGTTTGGAAACAGAATATTCCATGTAAAATTTGATTTTTGATACCATATCTCCCTGAGTATGTTTGCTTTTCAACATGTCTAATTTGAGACAGCTCCACGTTTCACAGTAATCCCCCTTCGGAGTTAACCTCTCCCACAAGTTGCGGTTCATCACCACTGTTGTTCATTAAGAGTTGGTGAAAACGTATCCTTAACTTCTTGAAACAGCCCTATTTCTGTGGAGCTGGACAGTTTCCCATGCTACTGCCATTTGCTTTACTGTCACAATACTTTTAGCAAAGGGGAACTGTGGATTGAATTGGGATTGCAAAGACTGGGCAGTGACCCCCCAGGTTATCATCAAGCTGGGCCCTAACAGCTTCATAGGCACCATCACACCGTGTCCCTGCGTGCTGAGGGATAAGGGCACAATGGGGCATGGATATTTCATCCCAGGACAGGCAATGGGCCCAGTCCCCTAGGTGAGGACTGCAGGCACAAGGCCTCAGCCAGCATTGTGCCCACCAGAGCGCAGCTCGTTCTTTCTGAAGAAAAACAAACAGACAAAAACAAAACAACAAAAAAAAATAATCCAACAAATGAAAGGCATACCAAACGTTTTCCAGATCCTTTAGGGAATCATAAGTATTAAATGCAATGCCTTCACTGCTCCCTCTAAGAAAACAAACTGACCCACTTCCAGTAAATACTTAGAATTTCAAAGGCGTTTTTTTATCCTTTGCACATTAAAACTGATTAATTGTATTACAATTGAAATTGGTAGGTACTTTTAAATTGCTATTGTCTGTGGTGATAACTCTGCATGCCAAGGCACATACGTTTGTGTTGTTTATCTGTGGAAATGAAGGCTATAACAGCAAAGCTCGCAAACTTGCTGTGTTCCTATAATAAGTCAGAGAAGTCTGGCAGTGCATTTTCATTTTCAAAGCTAGACTTGAATCAAATTAATAAATCTGCAGACTTATTATGAGATAAAGTGTGAGCAATGCAAACAACCAAAAAAAACCCCAGAGTTTAAAAATAGGGCTTAAGGAGGAAAAAATGTTAACCAAGTATGTAAGAAAAAGAAATGCAACACAAAGGTACTGTCACAGGCAGTGCCTTGAAATGATCCTCACTAAATTACAGTCGTGCATTTTCCACTCTCTCTAATTAGGTTTCATTTATTCCAGATGCCTTTGGTTCGAATAAATCCAGACCTTGTTTTGTTTTGTTATTGCAAATCCTTCACAGGTCCCTGTGATCTGCTGACAGTGGTGAAGGATGAGTAGCACGAGCCATGAGGATCTCTCCATTCTGGTTTATGGTTGCATTCTCCCTAGATATTTGCAGTTCTTCATGTAAATGGAGTTAGGTTTGCAGATGTCTTAGGGACCGTGGAGAGAGTGTGAGAGGGACATGTGAAGGGCTGGGAAGCCTCACTGCTTAAATGCAATGTGTTCAAAGGGAAGGAGGGAATTGGAATTGCTGTGAGATCTCTGATCCAGTGTAATGATTTTCATCTATGGGCTTGCAGCTCAAGTTTATAAAGTGGCCAGACTGCTGCCTTGATTTATTTATCCTTTCAGAAGGAAAGGGCTCACCTCGGGTAAGGCTGAAGCACTTGAGGCCATTGCATCCCACTTGGAGCTCACAGCCTGTGCTTCTGCTCTTCTAATGCTTCTGGGTGACTACACGTGCCTGTGCCTGTCACCTTGGGCTGGTGGCTGGGGCTGGGGAGGGGGCCAGCGGGAAGGACGGGCCCATCAGAAGGCACTTGTGCACTCTGGAGAAGGCAAGCAGCTCTTATTATTACACTTAGGACTGTTTGCTTTGGCTCACTCTTAAATTCGGTGATAAACAGCAGGCAAATCCCTCCAGTCAGCAGGAATATATCAATAAAATATTGACTCTGAGTTGAAAAGAAAAGAAGGTGAACTTGTGGAAAAGGGAACAAAAGGCATTTGGGAAGTGGCACAGTCTGGAGAACAAAAAAGACGGAGTGTACTTCACATCATTCATGTAGGAGGGGTGGTGTAGGAGGGCAGGGTTCTGGCCTCATCCCGTGCATGCAGTCAGAAAATAAAACAGGCTTGAACTGCAAGGCACTGAGAAAGCAGAAACATTTGTGGGAGGGGGACAGCAGAGCGCTTGTATGTGTGCCCACAGGCACAGTGTACAAATCTGGGGGGACGATGTGAGAGTGAGCTCAGGGAGGAGCTTGTCCAGGAGGAAACATGGAATGACAAATTCTTTTTGCTTTTCTCCCAGCGTTTGGTGTGAGTGAACTGTCGTGATTTTACTTTAAAATTGTGCCAAACTAACCAATGCACTGCAAAAGAAAAAAAAAAAAAAAAGAGAAAATCTGCTTATTAACTCGTGAAGGAGTGGTCTGATGCTGACAAAAGGTTTTTCCAAAACTACGGGTGAATTTTGAGCGCCTCTTCACTGTTTAGATGTTCCACTTTCACATGAAAATTTTCGTGTCACACATGAAAACTGAGGCCGTTTTAGGCCTGTGAAGTTGGATATGTAAACTTGAAGACACTCAAAACCCTATTTGCTTGTACAGTAATAAAGCTTATACAACGTTTGTCTTTCATTAACAGTTAACAGCTTTGCAAGCTATTTCACATATAAAATGGACTGATGCTGGCCTATGTAGGGAGTATGGGACCAACCTTAATGTCTCTTGTTATTTTTAAGCTGAAATGATTTTCCAATTAGATACAGAAATCACAGACAAATCCCTACCTTTCTACTGCACCACAGTAGTTCATGGGGACAGAAATGCTGTCTACCAAAGTTTTTAAAGTGGATTAGCTAGTGAAATTATTTAAGAACTGAAGCTTAGCCTGGGTAGTCCTATAATCAAAAGTAGTTTATTTTGGTAACGGCTACACTGCAGTGGAGCAGGCTATGAGAATATATGTTACTGCAGTTTCAGGGGGTTCACGCAGAGGACGCTGTTTGTAGAAAGTGTCTGTGTTTCTTACCTAACCAAATAATCTGCTGTAGCTGTATGATTAAGTTAGAAAGAATTTCTTCCCTGTTGGCCAATGATAATATGTGAAAAGTCAATAAACAGCACGGCATAGCACACGGAGCTCATCCTGCGCCCTGAGAGAAGGGGTTTCTGCTGACTTGGGTGGCTCGAGTCAGCCAGCATTTTAAGTCAGGATCTTTGCTCCCAAAGGCCAGATGTCATTAGCTGTGATGATAAGCATCAACACTTCGGTCTCAATTCAAGAAAATCTGTCTGCTGTTGTCAAAACCTAGGTGAGGATCTGGTTGGGATAAACTTTGACAGACCCTGGGAGAGCCAGGTCATGACTGGACTACAAATAGCAGCTCCCTGTCCTGGGTAAAGCCAGGTACACTGAAGTAAGCTCTCAAATAATAACAAAATAGCGATTTAAAACCTGTGAGTGATGGAGATGAAGCATTACACGCCCTGCAAATGGGGAATTACTGACACCGAGCCTCCCTGCCCTGGGGCCCTGCGTTGCTGTTGTGAGGTTATCACTGAATAAATAACGGGGCTGGCAGCTCTTTTTGGGTTTTCAGAAGGTAACCGCGGGAGGGGGAAGGAGGCGGACACTGACGCTTCCCTTGGGGGCATGTGCTTGTATTTATGTTAAGGGCTTGAAAGGGAAGAGTGATTTTATTATGGTTTGAACTACATCATGCCACTTCTCAACGAGCCCAGTATTTACTGTTTTTACGTAAAAGCCTGGAGGAAGGTCATGGTGAGGGAAAGAAAAATCAACAGCCTTACGGATTTAATATTAAATATAAAAAGAAAGAGTTTGTTATGAAGCAGTAATCAGCTTATCCTACAGTGTAAGGACGAGGGCATACCCACACATTCAGACAAGTAACAAGAAAAAAAGTGCAATAAAGCTGTTCCCTCCAGCTTAGTGTTTTTATTGTGCTTTTCCCCAAAGCTGGTGGCTAACACAGCTTAGGTAATGGCCTAACACTCTTTTTCCTAATTTTAGGAATGTAATCATCTAGTGGTTTAAACTCACTGTACTCGTACCAGAAACAGGCTGCATTTCCCCCCATCCCATACCAGAGCCATTATATGTGAGATCATCTGCTGTACTGAGGAGATTTGCAGTCCATCCTGCTGTATATGTTAGCGTAGTCATTACTGACCTAGTTGTAGACATAATAATGAAAGGCTGAGATTATGAATTATTATGCCTAATTTGTAAGGGATTCACTGCTTTTGTGTTCTGCAATTCCCATCAGGCTTGAGGATTAAGCCGTGCTGAATTGCATGTTAATACCAATGTGCTTCAAATATATGTGGTCTTATATCACATATTTTCCTAATTCGCTATTTTTATAAACAGCAATTTCACTGGAAATATTTACTTTTTAAAGACTTGCTGGAAGCCCAACCAAACTCTGCTGAGCAAAGTGAGCTTGCTGTACCCTCCATCTGCTCTAATCCCACATCCAGCAAACTCTCCTACGGCAAAACACCAAATTGTATCTCAACCAAAGGATGTGTAAGGCTTTTGCTCTTTGTTAAAGGGAGGGAGAGATACCAATTTCAAACCACTGTTTGGGCTTGCTTTCAATTATAGCTCAAGATGAAAAAGTCTTATTTACATACTTCATCCAAATGCTCTAACAGTGCAAGTTTGGTCCTAACAACACATATTCCCAGTGCTCACATGGTGTCACTACGAAGGTTCCTATAAAATATAAAGGGCATGCAACATCATGGTGTGTACGTGTGAGTTTCAGTGGCAGAATAAGCCTTTCAAATTCATTTCTGTTTTCTAAACTGTCCTGTGCTCCTTGAAATGCATCTTTGTCTAAGGGTTTGCAGAAGGCTGTACTAAGCTTCTTGCCAGCCCTAAATCAGTATATAGGATTCACATGGGTTGGCAGCTAGCTGAGTTTGTGAACAAATAGGTCACCACCAGACCCTGTCTGTGCCTCGCTGCAGTCTCTTGAGCAGTTCCTGTTGTGTGCATGGCTCACCCCTTGCCAATCTGGAATCCCTCTCGTTGCTGCAGGATGCTCCTGCTCCACTGCCCACTGCTCTTACTGCTGCTGCCACTCAGCTCCAGGATGCAGAAGCTGCCTACCAGAGATGAAGAGCTCTTCCAGATGCAGATCCGGGACAAGGCGTTTTTTCATGATTCGTCAGTCATCCCAGATGGAGCTGAAATTAGTAGCTACCTCTTCCGAGACACACCTAAAAGGTATTTCTGCCCAGATTAAGTGAGGACATTGGTCTTGGAAAACTAGCAGCTTTATTTGTTGTGTATTTTGAATCAAAGCTGGATCTGAGTAAGAGAAATGCAAATGCCAGCACTCTGTCTGGTGAAGTAACTATGTGAGCTCCATCCCAGTCTGGCCTTCCAGCTGACAGTCCGTGCAGTTTGTGTGATTTCTGCTACAGTCCCTCGCAGACCACAGAAGTTCCCAAAGCAGGGCCACTAACCATGTCTGCAGGAAAAGGGAGGGGAAGGAAAAACTACAGGCAAACACCACCATACTTGTTGCTCTTTTCTGTTTCATAATGTGCTTTAAAGAAGCAGCTCAAGCTGATTGTCCACTTCCCAGCCTCAATCCTCGGGTCAGAAAATACTGAGGTTAGGCAGGAACTGAGTCAAAAATTTAGGGAGGAGCAGAATTGCAACCATTCTCCATGAGTATGTGTATGTATGTGCTTCTAGGGCCTTCACCTGGACACATGTTGGAAAGCATGTCCTGCTTTCAAGAGCATAACCTCAAATTCCAGGAAAGGCCCTGTTTCTCTCATTTGTGCCTTTGTGACCATTTTGTGACCATTTATACTGTCTGTGGTTAGCGTAAGGGCAAAGGGTGAAGCTGGTGGAGGGGAGGGCAGAAGGCCAAAAGCTCCTGTGCCATGATGTCTTGGCAGCACTGTGCAGCTGAGGACCTTAGGCCTTCACCTCCTTAGCTCATGCCAACTATCCTTTTGGCATTCCCTCTTACTGCATGTAAGTTACATTTTTGTCTCTGTTGCCCCAACATTGTCAACCTTAATTATGTAAATAATGTAAAGTTGGTCTCCAGTGGTTGGTGCTAATAGAATTTATTGATGCTAAGGATCTGTTAACCTTCTCCTAGGTACTTTTTTGTGGTGGAAGAGGACAACACACCCCTAGCAGTAACAGTGACACCGTGTGATGCTCCTCTGGAGTGGAAACTGAGTGTCCAAGAGCTCCCAGAGGAAGCCAGTGGAGAAGGTTCAGGTAACAACCCATCCAAATCTTTCTTTACCCCTCTAGCTCCTGCTTTTCTCCTGGATTCAAAGCTTCTCAAGCCAAACTCAGCATAGTGCTGAGTCTCACAGCAGGCTCATTGCTATGACCTTTGGATCTTCAGCCCTAGTCCTGTCTTTGTGCACAAAAGCAGCAGTAGTTAGCAACATGAGGATGAAAAGAGTTGTAAAAAGTGAGTACAAAACCTGAAGTGAATAGGAGAGGCAAGATTGGTCTTCCTGTGGGGCTCAGCTGGCCCCACCTTTGAGAGCCCATATATTGACAAGGAGCTTATTTGGAGACAGCAATATAATTCCTACTCAGGAAATGAACAGACTCTGACTTTCAGAGACTTTCACACAAGTGCCAAATGTCACCTATGCTGGATCACATAGTCACCTTTGGCCCTCATTGTATTTAGGCAGGCAGCTTTACAGTAACTCATAGGGCCAAAGGTGAGGACCCAACCTCAAAAACAGGGAGCAGAGTCAGTCTCTCTGGGGCACACCCAAGGTAGGTGTTTGGCATAGTCTGGTAGAGAGTATAGCTGCCATCTGCAAGACCACACCAGTCAGGTGTGGTTCCTAATGCCTTTGTTATCCTGAGTGCCAAACCCTGCTTTATTTGAAAAAAGCTATTGGTAATACCTTCCTCAGAAGGTAAAACCTTTCTTTTTTTCATCTCACATTTGCATTTTATGTAGAAGTGTCTCTTGTAGTTTTATTTTCTTATATTCTTGGATCATGTATATACACACGTATTTCTTTGTTTATAATTTAGGTGAACCAGAACCTCTTGAACAACAGAAACAGCAGATTACTAATGAAGAAGGCACAGAGCTGTTCTCTTACAAAGGAAACGATGTTGAGTATTTTGTGTCCTCTAGTTCCCCTTCTGGTTTATACCAACTAGATTTGCTGTCGACAGAGAAGGATACACATTTTAAAGTGTATGCAACTACTACTCCAGAATCTGACCAACCTTACCCTGAATTACCTTATGATCCAAGAATTGATGTTACTTCTCTGGGACGTACAACAGTAACGCTGGCATGGAAACCGAGTCCCACGGCCTCATTGCTGAAACAGCCAATTCAGTACTGCATAGTCATCAATAAAGAACACAATTTCAAAAGCCTCTGTGCTGTTGAAGCCAAGCTTAGTTCTGATGATGCCTTCATGATGGCTCCAAAACCAGGCCTGGATTTCAGTCCATTTGACTTTGCCCATTTTGGCTTCCCCGCAGACAACAGTGCTGGCAAAGAACGTGGTTTTCTAAAATCATCATCAAAATTTGGGCGCCAAACATCCTCAAAGCCAAGAGTTGACCTGCATAAAGTTTGTATTGGGAACAAGAACATCTTCACGGTGTCTGACCTGAAGCCTGACACGCAGTACTACTTTGACATGTTTGCAGTAAACACTGACACGAACCTGAGCACCGCATATGTTGGCACCTTTGCCAGAACAAAGGAGGAGGCCAAGCAGAAAACAGTTGAGCTGAAAGACGGTAAAGTTACAGATGTGTTCATCAAGAGGAAGGGAGCCAAATTTCTACGGTTTGCTCCTGTTTCATCTCACCAGAAGGTCACCTTTTCTGTTCATTCGTGCCTTGATGCTGTTCAGATCCAAGTTAGAAGAGATGGCAAACTACTCTTGTCTCAAAACGTGGAAGGAGTACGGCAGTTTCAGCTGCGAGGGAAAGCAAAAGCTAAATATCTAATTAGGCTGAAAGGGAGCAAAAAAGGTGCTTCTATGCTGAAGATTCTGGCAACGACAAGGCCTAACAAGCAGTTATTTCCTTCTCTTCCTGAAGATACAAGGATCAAAGCTTTTGACAAACTCCGCACATGTTCTTCAGTCACAGTGGCATGGCTCGGCACGCAGGAGAGAAACAAATTCTGCATCTACAAAAAGGAGGTGGATGACAACTACAGCGAGGAGCAGAAGAAAAGAGAACAGAACCAGTGCTTGGGTCCAGATACAAGGAAGAAATCGGAAAAAGTTCTCTGTAAATATTTTCACAGCCAGAATATACAGAAAGCAGTTACCACAGAGACAATTAGGGGCCTGCAGTCTGGCAAGTCCTACCTGCTGGACGTGTATGTCATTGGGCATGGAGGTCACTCTGTCAAATACCAGAGCAAACTGGTGAAAACAAGGAAGTTCTGTTAGTGCACCTGTAAATAGAGATATATGGAACTCCACTCTGAACATAATCCTACTTCCCAGTATACAGATTGACTACTTGCACAGCTGAGAAGTTGTGGCCTGTATTTGTACTGTGTAGAAAAGATATCAACTTGTATATTTATGTTTACATAAGTAATTGTTTGGAGGAACTGAGGCCGGTGGTCTCTGGCAGCATCTGACAGCTGTACTATCATGTGTCTGGTGACCCACATGCGATGCTCAGTAGATGTCTGAGGTAGCATGAAACCTTGCAGGAACTGACACTCCTTCGCTTCCACATTGCATGAACTGCTTCTAAATTATTTTATACTCTGAAGGCTGAGATAAATCATTCATCCACCTTGTTACACACAGAACACACAGGAATACACCCTTTCTCTCAGTGTAGATGGTAGAGTTTCTGTAAATTATTTTATAGAGTCTTGTTTTAAATGTTTATGTTTCTATGATTGTAAACTATTAAAATCTTTCCCCATTAAAATACAGATCTAAACTAAATATTAACTGAACTGCACATGAATGAGTTTCATTGCTAATGTAAATTCCTACCTAGCTGATTTTCACATTTAAATACTGTATGTATTTCATGTACAAAGTTGCCATAATGTTATATTCCTGTACAGAAAATTAAAAAAAAAAGATTAGATTATATAGTGTTTCTTTTTTCTTGACATTTTAGGGGAGAAAACGGAGCTAGAGAGAGAAGAGGCATGCTGCAACTTGAACTGAATTCAGTTAGTACATCCTTATTTCTTGTTTTCTTCATCTTTTGGAGCAAGGTGACTAAAGTCCTTGAGAAAGAATTACTGATGTTATAGAGAGAAAGGTTAAAATCTGCAAGAGAGCCATTGGAAGAGGGGCATTTGTGACATGCTCTATGTCTGCTCTGATAGGAGCACTAGAGGAACAGGACAGCATGGAAGAACTTTGTCCCAGATAAAAAAAAAGCCCCGCCTTGTCATGGTTGCAAGTACTTCTGATGTCTAGTGTTCCTTAGAAGTTCACAGGCTGAGTTAGAGCAAGCATACAGTTCAAACAAATAACACATCAGGGAGCCAGACGTTATTTTTGTTAGATTATCACTGAAAATATTTGCTTTCTGAATGCTGCTGATTTTGACCACAGCAATAATAAATGGAAAGGATTTTTTTCCACTGACAAGAATAGTATTGCCAAGAAAAAAAAAAAAAAAGAAAAAAGAGTCATTTAAAATGCAGTTATTTTCATTGTGTAGATTTCTTTAAAATATTAACTGTCTGGATCTCATCTTTTCTAGATTTTCTTATTTCTTTGTTTTTCCATGTGTCACCTTCACTGACTCAGAAACTTGTATAAAGCTGCTTAATGGGAAACACACTTCTCAGAAGCAACTAGAGCAACCCTGTTTCAAGTGGCTAAGAGCAGGATACACACTGCATTGCTCCTCATACTATAATGTGGTTTAGGGCCTCAGGACAGGTAACTGAGACTTTTTCTTGGTCTCATGTTATGTATGCATTAGTGCAAACTGCAGGGTGCAGTAAGGCAGTGGATATCGGGTCTCTTCCTTAGGAATCTGTCAGACTTTTTTGGTGTTTGTAGTCCCCTTCAGAGTTTGATAATACACTTGAAGAAACTGGGGAATGGGGGGGAAAATCAAAGAGAAAGAAACCCAAACCTGCAGAAAGCAGATTTCTCTTAGGCTTCTCACAGGGGAGAATGAAACTTGATCCCTGTGGAGATGTTCTCCCATTTCCCTCTTGGTGCTGAGCTCATCAAGGCTTCCTTCTGCTGCCCCTAGTGATTTCAGTCTGAAGACTAAGAGGCAGCAGCAGGGTTTCATGGCTGCACAAGCTCCTGCTTCATTCCATACACAGTGTTTGTTGTGATTCTTGAAGATGCAAATGCTCTATTACAAAGTCTGACAAGAAAAAAACTGCTGTGTTTGATTATATAATATGCCTAATAATTGAAATTTAGATTTCCCTGGAGACAATCCCTGCACCTCGTTCAGAAACATCTGTGACCTCTTAAGCTCGATGACTTCAGTAACACAGGGTAAACCTGCTGGATTATGTTAACAGGGCACAGGTGAGCAGTCATTACATGTAGGAATCCCTCAGGGACCAGTCTGATTGACTCAGTGGTTACAAAGGATATTCTTTCCCCACCTTTCACAATCCAAAAAGCTACTGAGTCCTTCAGGTAAAGGCAATGCTTGCACTTCCGTAAGCATTACAGTAGTGCTATTATTTATTTGTTTGTTTATTTATGTATGTATGTCAGAGAATGGTAGTCCTCTTGTTGATAAATTGCAGTATTCACTTGAAAACGTGTGTTTTGCAGCCATTCTAGCTCCATGTATTTCATTTTTCCAGATTTCTCTGTTGGCTATTCATCCAGTTCACTTGGCTTTTGCTGCCTTTCTAGTAACTTCTGTTCAACTTAGGTAACAAAATGAAAACTTTTTACAAAATGTATTCATCTTCTAAACCTGAATGCTACATTTACAAAGAAATATGTCTTTTCTCCTACTGGAATTTTTCTTTTCCCAAACTAGCTTTTTCTAGATGAAAGTGAGATCATACTGGTATCACATTTACTGATCATCCCATTATCGTTCAGGTCCTAATGAAGTCAATCAGATCTGAGAGAGACCTGAGGGATGCAGTCCTTTTAAGGATGGAACAGAAGGGCACCAGAATGTGTATGGAAAACACAAACTAACTTTAAGTGGGAGGTGACTGAGGTGGATTTTGAAGTTACAGGTATCTAATGGGTAACTTTTAGGCTGAGGATTTGTGGATTTTTAAGTACTGGGTTTGAGAAGTGGTAAAATTGACACATGAGCTTGGAAACAAAGGGATAAGTGGAGTTTGGTGTGTATGTCTCACTGAGAACAAATGCTGCACTGGGGTCTGCAGCTGAGGAAGACGCAGGACTATGGGGAAGCAGTGCATGGTGGCCCGCACTGATGGCAGCTCCTCATAAAGGCATATTGGATTGCTGTGGCTTCAAAGTTATTTGAGAACTGAAGATGCATTTCAATAAAGCAAATTGCTTACACTTGCTTGTGCTGAGTAGCAAACTTGAGGCTGAAAGCTGGTCAATGCTATAAAAGGCTCTTACTGTAGGTTAAAGGACTGGCACTGTCAAATATTGTGTTTATTAGCACAGTATTGGTCTTTGGCAGATCCTTAGGCACAGTCGCTTCCCACCTGCCATTGCATCCTGCATGTGGCAGTGTTAGAGATACCAGCTTCTCTGTTTTCCACAAATGGTACTCATTTTTATCTTGTTAATAAATAAATAAAATGCTGCTACTAATAAAATAAGCAACAGACCTTGTACTTGTGAGTGCAGCATTTAGTTCCAAATCCAGACTGTCTCACAGTGGTGCTAATCTGGCCAACAGTCCAGCTCAGGTTTTAAAGCTGCTTTCAACAAGCACTTGAGGTTACAGAGTTACTACAGGCGGAGCTTCCTTTTACCTCTCAAATAACAGAATTCAAACCCCAGTTTAGACACAGGTGCGTTTCATCATTCTGTTCGTCCAGCACCAGTAATGTAATGGTTGGATAGTGTGATGTCTACTTGCTGTGTTTTTGTCTGCTTTAGAAGTGCAAGCCCATTTCCCAGAGAAATAAACAAACTCACTCTTGGCACAGTTAATGAAATTAGTAAACAAAGAAATAACGCTGAACTGCTGGGTTTTGGTCCAGAGGTCTACTCTCAAAGCAGTTTGTCTGATAGTTTCTCCTGGTGCTTGCATTGACTTTATTAGTAGCTACCTGGTGCAATTTACATCAGCTGGGTCCCTGTCTATAACAGTATGCTCTATGTCTGCACAGGGACCTGCTGTGGCTGGAAGTTAGCAGAGGATCCTTCTAAGCAGATCCCATTCAGGACTTAGGCTTTAAAACATGAGGCTCTCTGGAGAGTACAAGGACAATGTGGATTGACAGCATTTGATGAATAACGTGTATCATAAATTGCAGTTGTTTCTTTGGCCAAGAATTCATTTTAATATTTGGGAAAGGGAGACTATTTGGCTTCTTTTTTTCCTCCCAGTTGTATTCTGTGTTCTTCTTAACCACAAATGAATTGCTTACAATGGACTAAAGCAAACCGTTTAACTCTATTTCTACTCATTTCCCTTTCCAATTTCACTGCAGAAGCATTCTTGCAGGTCCAAGCCAAAACGTACAGATAAAGTCTCAGCGTACACAAAGAAAATATTTGGTAAGATTCTGGATGCTGAAGTATGCATAAAGTTCTTGCCCTGGTGCAGAAAGTTAGGAAAAATAGGAGTACTTCAGAGATATTAACGTTTTCTTTTATGTCCTCTTCCATTTCATGTTTGCTATTAATACAAAGGCCTCCTGGCATTCCAGCGATTACAAGAGTTTAGAAGAACGTGAAAATTTTTTCTTGCCTATTATATGCATTTTTTATTTTTTTATCCATAACTTCTTGCCTCCTGTTTTCAGTCAAACACTCCTGCTTAGAAAGTACAACAGAATAGGATGTACAGTTTTGGCCAATGAACCAACTCAGCAATTTAACTCCCTCTTCTGGGAAGCAAGTCATGATATTGCTAAAATACACAAGGCTATAGTACATCAGCACAGTCCCTGATTGAGGCCATGGAAACCTAAGAACACCCTGTAAGAATTCCTTTCTTTGCCAACCTTCCTTCTTTCATAGACATTCTGTAACAGTGTGGGTACAAAATAAAACTACATTGAAGAAGGTGGCTGTTTTCTCCATCTGCTTCTACCTCCCTTCCACTGATTGGAGCATCTGCACCAAGTGTAAGCCCACAGGGAAAAGTCAGCCACTTCCTCAGGGTGTGGGGCTCCACCTCAGCTCCAGGAGGCTCCAGCTGGGCTCCATTACCAGCCCACTGCTGCAGACAATTGACTTCTGCTTCCTGTAACAAGCCTTTTAACAGGAGCTGTAAAGGATACCTCTCCTGCCTTGGAGGTAAGATAAAAGTGAGTTTGTAGAGGTGCTTTTCCTTACTTGTGTTTGATATGAAAGTTTCTTCAGGTTATGAAGGTTAAACTATGATATCTGCTTAATACTTGTCAGAGGGAGAGGTCTTTTTCTGCTCTCTGAGGTAGCAGCAAGTAGTGGCTGAGCTGTTTAATAAAAATACAGCTAATTATCTTCTTTTGGGGGTACTAATGCAGCGTTGATACATATGTTGATCTCATTACCTGTTTTGTCTATTTCTGCCATGCCTGTATTTTAAGACTGGTTTCACATGGCAGTTCATTCTATGGTAGTAAGGATCAACCATAGGCTGCTTCAAGCTACTGGTATTCAGAGGCTTGAATGTTCTGATCTTAATAGATACTGTACAATCAGTTTGCTAGTATTCATGTTACTTGCTTAATTACAACACTAGCTACGTACTTAGTGCTTGAAATACGTTAGAAAAATCTGAAGGAATTTTTTCTTAAATGTGAAATTTGTCTTAGCTTTTGTTGTGTCATCAGAGAAAATGTTCACACCTGGATGTGTAAGAGCCTGTAAGCGTCACTGGGAAACAATCTCAAAAGGCTGAAGTAAAATCTTCCTCCTCTTGAAATTGACAGGTTTCTGTTTTGACTCTGTCAGTACTTGTATAAATGGGTTAAATACAGAAAATTTATGAAAAGGCCACACAGGTGCTAGTTCATCTTTCAACTATAATGAATGAAGCTAGGTATATGTAGAGTAGCTTCAGGTGGTGATTTTCCAGAAGGCACTAGTTCTCATCAAACTTATTCCTACTCATTTAAGGGACAGGAGGATCTAGCCATCCCTGAACACTCTTGGAAAACCTGCCCTAGGTACTCTAGTTGTCAGGCAAGCAATGCAGGTACAGAATTTGATGGAGTGATTCTCATGTTACATGGGAAGCTCTCTGTTTTTATTAATAACCAGGAAAACACCTACTAGAAATAACTAGGCCTGTGCTTAGTTATCTTACTTTATTAAGAGAACTGTATGTAGCAACAGGCAGCTGAAGTAATTGTACCTTTCTGCTTCAAGGGCTTAGTTTTAATAAACTATTATTATCTATTAATCTTACAATGCGTACCTTTCTACCAGATCTGAATTCTCATTTTAATTGTCAAAACTTCTCAGTCTTGTAAGTCTGTCAGTGAAGAGTATGAATGACCATAAGGTAAGAGTAGGACTGCCTGATGTTAAATCACAAATCAGAAATACTGTCTTTCTTTGCTTTGCACCAGATTGAGAGAAAAGGCATTTTTCCTACTTAACCTCTGAGAAAAATTATGGGCATTTTGGATGTGGGGTGAGGGAGGGCAGAGTACAGATTAGAAAGCGATCAGATGTTTAGTTATCACTGGTTTAACTTTGTTCCTGACCTCTTCATGCCTATTTGATACCTGTGCTGTTCTAAACCTGGGATTACTCAGTACTTCAGGTGAAACAGGGTGTTACAGAATAAAAACTAAGATTAAGAAGTTTTTGCAGAGTATAATATTTTAGTTTTTTCTTTTTTTTTTTTTTCCCGTGTAATTTTCTGTTGACGCTTACAGCGCTCTAATCTCTGCTTGATTTCCCCATCCCTGCCTCTTTCAAGATGCCCTCTGGCAAAAGTTGCATTCTCTTGCTGAGCTGCTGCAGCTGTTTCTGACCATGTAGGTTCTACCTGTATATCTGTACATATAGAGGAGGAGCCAGGCTTTTCATTCACTTCCATACTAAACTTTTTCCCCAGTAGTGTTTTTGAGGAGAGCCTTTAATTTGTTGCCTTTGAGTATGGTATGGGTTTTGGAGCCTTTTTAGAGTTTCAGTGAAGCTGTGAAAAGTTAAGATAGCAATCGTTACAGTTTGGAGATGGTTTAGTCTTCTAAACAAGTATCTAGACTGGTTTATAAGCTTGTGTTGTTAATTATGTTGGAGACGCAGATTCTCCATTTCAGCTGTTCAATGGTTCCAAATTATTTTATTATTTTATTTTTTTTACAAGAATGCTTTTAAAGGCTTCTCTAAGGTCTGCATAATTGGTTAGCTTGCATGAGCAACTAATGCTGACATCAGTATATGCAGGATGTATTCCCTCCCCTATCACACTACTTCTTAAAACCATCTATTTTAGTGGAAAAATGGTTTTTAAATGCAAGTTCAAGTGAACAGATAAATAACATGAATAGGTTTTTGAATGCAGCCAGTTATTTCTTTCCAGTAAAACTTGCTCTTCAGTGATAAATCTCTGTCCATTTAACAGAATTATTTATCTCACTGTAATCATAATTGAATAATGAATGTATAATCACCATTCTGATCTTGCAATCAATGCATATCTTGAAAGTCTACTGTTTTATGGTATATTTCTGCCTGCTGAAAAGTGTAGTTAAGTTACCTTTTGAGGTAGATAAATGTTTATCATGCACTTCAAAAAGATACCCTCTCCTCCTCTGAAAACTTCTGTTACTGAGCACATCTACTATGAAAAACTGAAAAAGAACAGGTGTGAATCTTGAGTAAATAGTCACTTTTTATAGACAAACAGGATGGCTATTAAAAAGGGAGATTTTATCTCAATGCCAAGTAACTTAGTCAGGCCAAGGTGATGTCTGTGGGTGTTTTGAGTAGTTAAGTGTGGACCTTGCTTTTGTTCTGTCCTGTAATTAGGTCTTATTCTCCAGCACAAAGATGATGAGTTAGTTTATGTTTTGAGGACACAAGGAAGAAAACTTGGCTGAGTGTAGGCAGGACTTGCACATAGGCCGTGGACACTCTTGCGACTTTTTCCTCTCACACACCCACGCGTATGCCAGCTGCAGTCTGTCCCTATTATTATTACTGTGTTCATTCTCCTCAATTGCCTATCACACATCTGGGAAGCTGAATGGGAAATAAATACAAATACATTACTTCAAGGTCTTTTTTTTGCCACATAGCATTATAATTAGAAGCTGGAGGCATACGTATCTCTCCATAGTTTAACAGTGAGGCATTGTTCCTCCTGTTTTCTCTTTTCGTGAGTACTGTATCTTTGTAGCCATTCTTTCACTGAACAAAAGATTGTTTTAATGGGTGACATATTTAAAACTAATGGGTAGGTACACTGAGCTAGCTCATATATTGTGCTGTTCTAAAGAGCTGGTATGGGCCGCCTCGAGAGCAGGAGAGGCTGCAGGCTGCTTGCAGATGTTGACCCGACAGACAAGTTGCTCATGAGTGATTCCATTATGTTTCTTCAGATCCCTTTCTGAGTAATGTTGGGCAACTGCTCCTAACCTCTAATGGCTTCCTTATGTTCTTTCACCCTCTTTTGTTCAAATGGTGTAGCTGGCTGCTGAGGAGGACAACACATGACAATGGCCAGTGCAATACAATTAGCAGGCAGATGACGCGTGACAGTGTATAGACAATGCACTGGTTCTGTTTCCTCTGTAATTGGTGACTGAGTGCTGGGTAATTTGTCTCATGCCCTCATCAGGGAGGGTGGAACTGGCCCAAATGACATGAAGAAAATACAATGCCTTTTACTTTGGTTTGAGCATTAGGTTGAAGCGAGTTACAGCTCTCATTCAGTTGCAGGTTACCTGTTTGATATTGACTGTCAAACCCCCTTCTTTCATTGTGTTTGGGGTGTTTGATCATTTTCCTTCAGCCTTGTGCACTCAGCATTACAGCTGATTGTATAATTACTCAGTCTAGCATTCACAGCGTGCTTTGCAGGGCACTGTGTCTGGAGGTTTTGGTCAGCAGCTCCTACTTTGGGTGAAGGGTGAGAGAAGTGGAAAAGACTGGAAAGTTATGGCATACTTTTTACCAGATCCTCATGTTGATTTTATATCCAAGTGTGAGGGAAGTGCTTCTGAGACCATTGCTGTTTCTGGTATAAGTACGTGCACACAGCACGTGAAAGTGTCACTCACTCTCCCTTCTCTGAGAAGTACAGCTTGATAAATGCACTACTAATATGCTGCATGTAGTAGATGAGTATTGTCGTGATTATGTGAAATACTAAAATACCTTCATTAGAGTGAAAAAGTAATAAGCCCTGAGCAGGGCTCTTAGGTAAGTCTATCAAGACTTCTTCCCTCAGCTGGTGTGCCGTGGCAGCTAAAATGGCCATCCTCTGGGATGCATCAGGCAAATGTGAGTGCCACAGTAAAAGAAGGACCTAGTAGAGAGCAAAGGAAGGCTGTGAAGATGGGGAAGGGTCTGGAGGGCAAGTGGTTGAAGTCCCTTGGTTTGTTCAGCCCAGAGCACAGGAAGCTGAGAGGAAGCCTCATGGCAGCCTACAGCTCCTCACAGGGAGCGGAGGGGCAGTGCTGAGCTCTGCTCAGGACCCGAGGGAACAGCATGGAGCTGAGTAAGGGAAAAGACAGGTTGAGTGTTAGGTTATTCACCAGAGGGCAGTGGGCACAGCCCTGAGCTGCCAGAGTTCAAACAGCACTCTCAAACATAGGATTGGAATTTTGGGTGGTCCTGTGTGAAGGCAGGGTTTGAATTTTGATGATCCTTGCGGACCATATCCACTTGGGATATTCTGTGATCCTGTGAAACCTCAGGTTTTTGTTGAACAAAGCCTACACCAGACAAACTCTTATAGCAGAGACAAGAAAGAAAAGGCAGACTAGACATGGGGAAGAGCTTATAAACCAATCTCCTGCTGCTCCCTTTGTCTTTGCTTCCAGCTTTGGTTTCAGTCAGCTCTGTGGCTTTTGCAATTGAAGTAGATTTAGTCCACTTCGGCCCCTATCAGTTTTTTTTTTTTTTTCTTTGCTACTGGGGTTTGTTTCTATATTCTCCCACAGCTCTCAGCCATCTCAAGAGCCTGCACTGCAACCTGCTGTCTTGTTGCTGTTTGCTTCTGAAGCATACCCAGTAGCTTTCAAATGTAGATGCCGTGCACTTTCTTCTGCAGAGAGGCCTACTTGTCTCAGCTGACTTCTTTAAAGGAAAATAATGCATATTAAAAAAATAAGTTGGATGCCATCTGTCTCAGCCCCTAACAGAGATATTTTGTTTTTCTGGAAAAACAAAAAAGTTGTGACAAATGTGAAACATGCAATATGAATATTTAGGTACTGTTATTTTTTGAGGTAGAAAAGGGCATTAGAATATAATGAGGGGAAGACAACATCCTTCCATCTGTATCCTCTGAAAGCTATCCACATCTCCAGTCCCTTTGACGCCTGCCTTGTACCTCAATTGGAATTAGGGCTTTTTCCTGTAGGGGCCTTAGTTTTTGTTGTTTTTGTCCAAGCTGCAGATCTTTCCTAATTAGGAGGCACGTACATGATGAAGAGGGAAAGTTCAATATGTTCTGCATGGGGTGCTTAATTCTGTTCAAATGTGGTGCTGCTGTAGTAGACCTCCTATACAAATACAGCTCTGCCTCATGTTGATGCTTAGATCAAATTTAAAAGAAAAGCCTAATGACTAGCAATTTTAGGGGAGACTGCTAAGAAGTATAACACATCTTTCTCTGCTGAACTAGTATTTCCTACAACACTGAATATAGTTTTCATCTGATTTCTCTCCAAATCTTCCTAATAATATCAGAGAAGTTATGGTGAAATGTATGCATCTGTAAAGTAACCACTAGTGTAACAAGAAGTTGTAAAATCTATACAATCTAGCTACTTCCATGACTGTGAGATAAATGAGTTACTTCACAACATGATGACAATTAATGGCGTGGAGGAGAAGGAATATATGTGAAAGAAACAACCAAACAACAATAAAAAGAATAGAGACATATTTCCTTTTAATGAAAACATCTCAAGCAATGACCTGTCTGACAAAACACAAAAGTATCAAACATGCAGCCTTTTTAATAATTCCATGCTGTATTTTTGCACGTGTACTCCCTGGAAGATTAATACAGTTCAAATATCTGTTCCTTGGACGAGGCCAGTGGGTGTAAGCTGAGTGAGCAGGTACACATTTGAAGGTTACTCAGCCTAGTCACAACAACTGGAGATGACTTACGTTCCTTCTCTCTGTTTGAATGTGAATTTTGCTCACTTGATATTTTCTATATCCTTGTCTTCACTTTTGTGGGAAGAAAATGTTGGGGAGAGAGGGGAAAGAAAATCATTAGTATGTGATCTATGTCATAAAAGGTATACTTAGAGTCAGCTAAGAATGAGTTGCCTTTGACTTTAGTTCAAGCTACCTCTAGTCCTGTTGACTCTGGGCTGCTGTAGTACTCAATATCATACTGTGTTTGAAAACCAGAAATGTCTTGATTTATGATACTTAGTATTGTGTTTGTTTTGTTCCATTATGCAGTTACCAGTGACCTGGAAATGGTGGGGGGAATACTGTGAGATGATACCACGAATGCCATAATCAGTAGCAACTGGTTCTTAGATTTCTCAAAGTAGTACATTTCTTAGGCAGAAAGTACTTCAGGTTTACTTCTGTTGGTTTATTGAAACCTTTTTAATTATCTCTTCTTGCTAATAGCTTTCATCACAGGAATATATTAGATCAAATAGCCATCTGGTTATTGCATGAGGGAGTTGTTATGTGACTTTAATCTGATATAACAATAACTATTAATAACAAATTTTCAAAAGCCAACCCAGGAGTATTAGTTAGATTAATTGCATTCAACCAAGCGTGGGCTATTAAGAGTTGAAATCCTTGCAATGAACAAATGTGTCATCTATGTCTGCTTAATGTTTTGCTTCCAATCTTTTAGAATTTTCTTTTTTTTTTTCTTATAGCTTTTGTCATTGTTCAAGGTTAGTTATCATACACGTCTACCCAGTAACTTTTACTTCAGTTTGCAAAATAAATAGAAGCAAATCGATGTCAAAAGACTATTGCACAAATGTCAACATAGGATGACTCCATATTGAGAAATGATGGTCTCTTTCTAAGAAATCATGAGAAGGGAAATGGAGACTGTGCTTCTGCTGTTATCTGCTGAGAGCTCAGTGAACAAACGTGTGCCTGTGGCTATGTGAGGAGTGGGATGAGTAGGTTCCAAAAGCCACTGGATAGACAAGCAGGACTTCAGGGGCTGCGTATTGAGTACTATGCATAGAGTGTCTCCTCTCTCTTACTCCTTGTTTAGAGTATCCTCATGCTGCAAGAATAATCTTACTTAAACACAGGTTGGGTAAAACCACGTTAGTCACTCTGTTGCCTGTGACCGTGCAGGCTGTTTTGTCCTAATGAAGCATGTTTAGCATGCAGGTTGGCCACAGCCAAGTTGTACAAAAATGACTAACTATGGTGGCAGTATTTCATTCAGCTTTTCTGTGATTAATTATTATAGCTTGGACAGACTTCAGTATAATATTGGAAAGGGCATGTTAATGTCTTGTACCTCTTGAAAGACACGCTTTTTAAATAAGATACAGCCGCATTGTATTTTCAGTCCATTCTCTTGCTGGTTTATGACAAAAGATGACTAACTCATTTACGGCAATACTGAACAGTAATAACCTTGAATTTATAGAGCATTCAATGTCTAGATGCCTTAGGGTGCCTGACAGGCTGTAACTTAAAACATAGCTTCTAAAAAAGCGGTGTGATTTAACACAATAGAACTGATGGAGAAACAGAAACCCTATTGTGTGATAAACAGAATGGTGTCCCACAAACAATATCAAATCCAAACTCTCTGCAGCCTGACCCAGGGGGGTGCCATTGTTTCCTCTGAAATGTCAGAGGAGTGCACACTTGAGCAAAGAGAAAGCATTTACATAGCTTCACACATGGTAAAATAGAACCAGCTACAGCTTTAGCCTGAGTTGTAGGATTTGTTGGTCTTGTTAACTCGGGATGAATACTTACTTTAGTAAGGAAGTAACACAGCGGCTGACATACTTTCAAAGAACGCTTGTCCTATACATGTACAAATTAGCCTAACAACTTTTCAATATGTTTCTCTTTGCCAACTTTATGTAGTTATAACACTTCTTTAAGTCATTGAGCAGTCCCCTAATCTGCTCTTGAAATTGATTTCTGTCCCAGCGTGTGGGTTTACAGGGCTGTATCAAGCTTTGTCAGGTTCTTGGTGAAAACCAGGAGTAGTTCCTGTAAGTGTGTCATGTGAAATTCTTTTCCCCAGTTATTCCAGGCGTCTCTGCTTTGTGAAGCCAAGTAGGCTCACAAAGTTTAGACAGAAGGCTTTGTTTAAGAGTTCTTTGGCTCATTATATCATTGCTTGTAGGGAACACAGAAGTATTTACTTCTGTCTCAGTTTTGAGAGTAAAAAAGAAAAATGATATTATTATCTTAAATCTTTCTAGTCCTTTCAAGATTGTGTAACTTCAATAAGCAACACTGAGCCACACAAAATATTTGTAATCATATAACTTAATCTTTCAGATAACTATTGGTTTCTTCATTTTTCTTATTTGCACATTTTCTATTGTTCATTAGTCATTCTACAGTTGATCCTTATAGACCTTGGCAACAATATCTGAACGCTGTTTGAGCCAGCGTTGTATACTTGATTATTAAAGCTTGTTACATCCTTTATAGTTGGAAAGAATTGTACTGACAGTCAAGCCTTCCATCTTGTATAATAAAAACTTGGAAATGTCTCCTGATGTTAAACAAATTATCGTATTAATTATAGTGAAGATCATTTTGTGTACATTTTCTTTCTGATAACGGTAGGATAGTGTGTTCATGTTTCTGTTTTTTGATATTGTGACTGTATCAAAATGAGGAAGAAATGGACAATTAGATAGTCTTTTGAGATGGGCATACAGTTTCCAAAACAGCACATTTCAGTCTTGTTTCTGTCATATCATCCTTGTTAAATAACACAAGAATACAGTGCCCCCGGAAGAAAGATAGCCAGGAATTTATACATTAGAGCATCAAAAAATTGGTTTGTCTGAAGGACTGTGGTTTTTTTTAGATTGTGGCTATTTATAAACAAGCATTTCTTACACAGATTTGTAGAGGATATGAGAAAGAACAACTTAGTTTTATGGAAATTGATGCTATTAAGTAGGTGTTCATAAATCAGAATAATAGTTATTGAAATGCAGTGCTCAGAATGTTATTGCTGACACAGTCTAGTTTTTAGGATGCAGAAAGGGAAATGGAAACATTGTTAATTCCATTGAGCACTGAGCTGATGTAAAGCCTCTAGATTGTTTTTTTTTTTTTTTTTAAGTTGATATAAATATCAACATATCTTGCAGCTCTTTTCATCTCTGTACACTTTCAGCAGTCCTGACTTTGAATTCTGAACCTTTGAGAGAGAACTGCTAAGTACCTATGGTGTCAGATGGAAAATAATGGAGGATTACAGTTTTCAAATGAAAGCACTCAAATGAAAAGCTATTTACAAACATAAGGCGGGCATGGAAAGGGAACCAAACTTTTGATGGGTTTGTTTGTTTTGTTTTTTTTTGTCTAAAAATAAAAATAATTGCACAGAGTAGGAATTGGCTCGGTGACATAATTTGTGTTACATGGAGATCCCTCAGTATTAGTTTTCAAGTAGGAGAGGAAGTACGTAAACCTAAGACTTAATGCTTCCAGAAAGAGCGTATGATCAGATCATTCCTAATGGGAAACAGAGTCGAAGAAAGTCTGGAAGTCAGTAGGGAGTGTATGTGAATGGTTAACATTGAAAGAAATAGCTTACTAGAGATCAGCTGAATTTGGAATGTCACTTGCTGTTAACGAAGAGAGAAAAGTGGTTCAGATCCTGAAGCTGAATAGGAAAAGTCAGGGTGGGTAAGATCAGTTTAGGAAGTCACACTTAAACTGAAATAGTTGCTTATTAGCTGAGGAAGACGCTTCTAGGATGCTTAAGGATGTGGCCCTGAAGTTAATTTACTAGTGGAAAAAGTGGTACTGCCAGTTCTTATTACTAAAGAAAATAGAGGCTTACACTAAATGTTTTTGTTGTTGTTTTCTTGATTGGAAGCAAGATCTGATGGGGAAATAATTTCTAGATTGAAATGTATACTGAGTAAAAAAAATACTGACTCCAAAAAGCCCCAAAAGAATTTGTGTAGAAAAAGTAAGTCAGAAAAGGAAGGAGTCCTTAAAAATGGCCTTGAAAAGGAATCTTCCTCAGCAAGTCAAAATACATTAGGGAAAGAATATCTTTTTTCAGAGTAAAGCAAACAGACAAAACACTGTCAGAACTGGGGAGAAAAAACTGAGTCACTGAGTAGATGGGGCTTGTTGTCGCACTCTCAATAACCAAGTTTAATTGCTTAGGAAAGTAGATTCTTCCATCTAAGAGACTGAGTTTTTAAGTGGTAGTATAATATATGGCTTACACTGATTCTGTGTCAACACAATTTGTTCTAGGTACTTTCAGTAGCTGTAACTGGTGATTACTTGTAGCGAGGGTGCCATTGTCCCCAAAGAAGGGGGAGCTGTAAAGGCATACACAGCTTTTGCTAAGCTCTGCTGTTTGATTCTAAAGATTTATTTTGAGAGTATTACACTTCTCATGCATCATGTACTGGTATGTTGTATAGACTAAAGCAATATGGTTTCATATTCAACTTTGTAATATTGCATACCAAAATCACTGTTATTGGTTTTAAATAGCCATATGTATTTTCGTTTCTTTGGGAAACAGAGTAGTGGAGGAAAAACATGGTAAAGTTTTTTTAGCTTGAACTCTGTAGGACTCAGAAAAAGAACAAGAAACCTGAGCAGTCTGTATGCTATTCCTCTTGCCATTTTCTCCTCAAGTAATGTGGTTACACAAGCTGAAAGCTTCCTGAGACCTCCAATGCAAAATATGAGTGGGAAAAGGTCTTTTTTACCTGATTCGGATGCTGCAGTGTAGAAAGGTGGGGAAGTCATTTGCAATGAAGAATTTACAAATATAATGATGTTGTACCCAGTCAGGGAAACTGACTTGGGAAATTCTAGGAATATCTGACTAAAATTCATGCTCTCTAGTCAAAGCTAAGCACTACTTGCATGCTGGAAAAGTGCAGACATACATGAACAAAGAAGAGGGAGAAGGACAATGTTGCAAGCATCCTGTAGATGGACTACTACTTACACTAGTTAAAGACTGCTCTTAAAATGCTCGTCCTGTTCTAACCACGTTGGAGGGACGTGGATAAGTTTGGAAAAGAGATTTACAGATCTAGGAGGCAAGTTTTCAAAACAATTGCTGCAAACTTGATTAAATTTCAGCGAAGAAAACTTTTGTGGAATAGCGAGCATACAAACTGGGAATGAAGAATCATCAGCTTGAGCAGCAACACTTCTAAGATCTCTGTCAGCTACCAGAACCAAATTCTGATACTGCTACGGGTGCTGCAACAAGTCAATGTTTCTTGCATCCCAAGTATTAGAATTACCGAAAGGAGAAAATAGAATTTGCCTTTCTGATTTCAGTCAGAAAGTGTGAAGGGGCAGGAGAAGGAGGAAGGGAAAGAAACATAAAGTAAACTTTTAAGGATAATGGCATACCATCTAAACCATATGTGTCCAAGCTGCTAGTTTTATGATTTTATTGCCCTCATTTTTATGTTTTAATAACAAGTATTTATAAAAAGAAATTTTGTTACTTATAGGCATTAGCTATAATATATGTTTTATATGCAACCCAAGACAATACCTCTTCACGCAATGTGGCTCAGCCTTGCAAAATGTTGGACACTTTATAATTATAAACAAAGGATTACCAATTAAAAACCATTCTTTCTTCTGGAGAACAGATTTTCTTTTTTTTTCCCTCTAAGCTGTGGCGTGCTTCAGGGGCTGGCATGCATGCATGCTTCAGGAATCTTGAAGATCATTTTGTCCTTAAATCTTTCTATTTCTTCTTAGAATATGACATGTTAACTTATTAGGTCTGACTCTTAATTAACTGTTCCTTGGGTGGAGAGACCATCTTAACATGCTTCTGGTGTGATGTTGCAACAAGTATTAGAACTCCAGACAAGTAACTTATAATTGCTTTGTTTGTCACGACACGTGGATTTCTTCCATGGGATTCCATTTGGGACACACCAGCTTCCATGACTGTGTTAAAGCTTTCTCCTGAAAGTTCCTCATGCACTTTACAAGGAAGTTATGTAAACAGTTCCTGACACTATCAGACTTCAAACCTGAAGGTTGTTGGATACCCCAGTGTTTTTTCTTAATACTTTATATAGTTCTAAGCAAGGAGCTACAGACTAACAAAGAAACATATTTACATTCTCTCTGTGCTAGACTGCTGATGAGTTATCAGCCATAATTTGCAATATTGGGCTGGGGTAGAAGGTGAATTTTTTGTTTTTGTCTTCTTTTTTTAATTGCTCAGCACTGCATAGGCGATGGGTATGCCCCAGGATAGGCCATAGAAAGCACATCAGAAAGAAAACACCTGATTGTATCTACCTTGATATATGCACAGGCAATTCAGAAAGGAAAAATCAGAGCAACAGGAATGCAGAACGTATGAAAGGCATCCCCTGTTCAGTCAATTTGAAGTAATTTGACAATGAGTTGACAATGAGAGAACATCTATTTAGCTACTCTATAATCAGTATAGTTACTTTTATGTAAATGAAAAATAAAACTGATTTATAACACAAATGCTAATTCTTGTAAGTTTTCTACAGTCTGAATTTGAACATTATGTAACTTTTTATGTAGCTTTATTAACAGACTACTTGTCCTTCATTATTCACTCTGTTATGTGGTACAGGTTAAAACTAAAAATGTGGTTTTTATTTGTTTCATTTTATTTTTAATGTATTACTTCAGACTGAATTACTCTTTGAGATGTACTCCTCAGACATTTTTGGTCCCCAACAATTCATTTGATTTACTTGGTCGAAACTAACATTAAAACTTTCAAAGCATTCTTCTGAAAAAAGTGTTAGGCCAATAAGAATGGAACACAGCTGTCCCTTTGTATTTCTTCTCATACATTTTTGCAAGTACATTTTGTAAACAGCAACTGAAGTATTCATAGCTGGTTAAAAATGTAAAACAAAAATGAAGCTATAATACTACGAAACAAAACAAAGTAACTATACATGTGTTAATTAAAACTGTAATAATCCAGATAAAGGGGAAACACTGCAAATTATAATAGCAACTGGGAAAGAATAATGGAACTTATCTCTAAGTCTTTTCTACAGATCCTATCCTTGTTTGATATACGTGTGTGTGCTGGGGGGAGGGAACAAACCCTAAACCCTCAATGCTTGTTTAGTGGGTGGTGCGAAGTTTGATAAGTCCCTTTTTTTTTTGTTTTGTTTTTAAATCTTTTCCCTGTCTTTAAACTTCCTAGTTGGATTAATTTAAATGTAGTTTGTGTCTAAAATAATAAACATTATTCTCATGTACATGCTAGTGTACTCTTACGGCTGCAATCAAGTTTGTTCCTTGCGGTGGAACAGAAAACATTAAACTCATTTATGCTTCCTTATAAACTCAGTGCTCCCTCAGGAAAAGGAAGGGACTGACTGAGTTTTCCTACACCTGGGTGGTTGTAGGATTTCACATTGCAAGAAAGCAGCATTTTTAACTACTTCTATATAGTTTTGTACTGCCATTTAAGCAGCAATTTTTTTTTTCAATACTCTGTACCAATTCCAGTTCTCAACTTCAGGTTAAACCAGCATGTCTCGTATTCAGACTCTGCTCTACTCTTTAACCTCTCTATAGTCCTTTTTCTAGGACTGGCTGAAGAGGACTGTTACTTGAAATCTCATGGGATCCTATTGATACACCTATTATTAATTATATAAGCAAATAATTTTTTCTTGTGCACTTAGCACAACTGCTTTCTTCCTATTCTTGGAACATCACCTACTGTTGTTTAGCCCAGCTGTGGCAGATCAACTTTCTTGAGTAATAATAGTATTGTCATTAATCTGGGCTAAGGACTTTTTGTACAAGTCACTTATGTTTTCTCTGGGTGACGTGATCTTTGTCCGAGTTGTGCACACAAACCAGGTTCTCAGGCATTGTTTTAGAACGCGAGTGCCACTCATCAGTGCAGTTAAGCCACCTAGACAACACTGAATAGTTCTTGGCAATGCAGTTAGTTGTTTCAGGGAATGCAAACATTCCTGGATTGATTGTCACCCTCCCGTCCATTGCACCTGACTTAGTGCTAGAAAGTTTTCTTAGCCAAGAAAAACTATGTGAATACCAAAGCAAAGAGAATTGCCTTGGCAGGTGTTTCTGAGGGAGTGGAAAACTTGAAGATAGCAAGTCATTATGTGTGATAATTTAACTGTAAAGAACAGATAATAGTTTCTGAAATATCAAATGCAGAGAATATTTGGCAGCGACTCTCTGAGAAGAAATCAATAGATCAATGTAGATCACAGTACGTAGACTGTTAGTAAGAGGCTTTGGGAAATGGACACAAAGGCATATTTTTCATTCTCAGAAAATGTCCTCTACAGTGGGCTAACACAGATGTTTACCATGCTTTGTTTGTCAGAGCCTTTACTGAGAAAGCTATCAGTTTGTTCCACATTTCCTCTTATTTTGCAGTTGCTTATATGTGTGAAGGGGACCTTGGAGGCATCCCTGCCTGGCTGTTTCAGATTGATGGTTCATGAGAATGAGACAGTGTAATTAGTTCTGTCAGTGTAGTTATATAATGTGGTATGAGTTCTTCGTTCCTTCAAACTGCTGCCAGCTATTCCAACAAAACCTGCTGTACATGTAGCTATAGTAGAAGTGTGCTTTTATTTGTTCACTTGGTCATTTTGGAGATGACTCTGCTATGCCTGCAAGAAAATTCCTTTTTCTGGTATATCCAGCATTCTCAGCTGAATAACGTTCATGACAGAGAACAACAGCAGGCTATATGTACCCACATTATATGTGCAAAAATACAAAACAGTAACTCAAAAGCATAATGCTCAACTCTTGCTATTGATTAATGATGAACATACAAGCATCATGAGCCTTTCATCTTTGTTCTTTCTAATCTGAGTCATTTGGAGTTTTGAGATCTCACCCTTCTTGTATTTGCATATAGGACAAATTAGAAGTGCTGTAATGCATCTCTGCATAAATAACAGTGTCACCTTTACGTTTGACTAAGTTGACTTTATTCCCCACAGTGTCCTTGGTATGAACCAGAAAGGGTAATACCAACAGCACATGAAACTTACGTGTATGGATGACAAATCAAACTCAGGAAAAAAGAATCTGTAATGGTGCCAGCGCAGTTTTGAATCTCCAATTTACATGATAACAACCATAGTGCTTCTAAATGAAGAGATTGTTTTGGCATCTGTTTTGCTCAGTGTAAAAGCTTCTTTCCTATTTTTCTTAAACAGGAGGTGCAACAAGCAGCATTTCATGTTAGAATGAATGGAGTTTATGAATGAAAGTAACTAGTCATGCCTATTTCAGGAGCTTAAAAGCAAAACATGTAAGTGTATAGTGAGATGTGTTGCTGTATTTCTGTAAAGATATTTTAAGTGAAATATGGTGCACTACCAAGTTCTCTTTTTTTTTTTTTTTTCCTTTTTGTGGGAGAGAGATACTGAGGACTTCATAAAGTGAAAATTACTTTTAAAATATTCATAGTCCTTGGAAAATGTCAGGAAGTTATGCTAATATTTTAATTTTATATGAACTAAGACAGATTGGCCTCAATTCAGGAAAGTAGTCTAGTCTAGAAAGATATTAAGTTCAGTTATGCATATGGAAGCTTTGGCACTGGATCTGAATTAAAAGATTAGTTAAATTTTGCTGTTATTCTTAAAACTGAAACTATAGGCCTGGACAACTTGTTTCTTCTCAGTTCAGCATAATTTTTTTTTGAGGTATTAGAGTTCTTCATACATACTTTTGGTTGGGCTAGACGAGGTAGGTCCTTTCCCGCCTGCTGTTTCTATGTTAAAAAGTGTTAATTTGATTTTAATTGTTTATTTGTTTCGTTTTGTTTATTTGTTTCGTTTAGCAAATCTAGGTTTTAAAGCTGTGTGTCCAGTTATTCTTTTCATTCCCAAAGTCACTCTTCCATGTTTTTTAACTCTCCCTTCCTTTTGTTATCAAAATGAGGGCCCCAGGTAATTTACAAGAGTAGCTGCTCTTATACTGAATGACATCATGCATCACTATATAAATATCTGTGTATATATATGTCTGTGTTGGTGGGAATATATACTCCTTTGTTACAGTATTTTTAAAAGCAATGTATCTATTAAATGACTCTACAGATCTTAGGCACAAAATGGCTTAACTGTGTACAGAAGGACATCAGAAAGTAGTCAAAGGGACTCTCACACAACTAACCGAGATGTTCCTTTTTTCACTTTTCCCTAGATGTCTGTGCATGACTGGCAATTTCTGCTATTGCAGAAACACAGCTGATCCACAAGGATATGCATACTTCTACGATGACATTGACTGTCATATTGTAATTAAAACTCTGGATGTTTCTCATTCCAATAGAAGATTTTTCCTATACCTATTTGAGAACTAGAAGCTAAATACTGAACTTCCACTATCTATCCATTTATTAATGTGTCTGGAAGAGTACTAAGCAGAAGACCACCATGCTCCAGGGGTCTGCTTTTGAGTGTTAAAGCATCTTTAAATTGTTTTATAAACGTGGCTTTTATTTTTTCCCCCGATGTTTCCCCTGTGCTTGCCACACGTGCTTTTGTACTTGCTTCTCACTGCATCATCAGATGCAAGCAACCCCCTTTTCAAATACAGCTATTTCAACTTACTGTATGAGCAAGGCAATGTGTATGATGTGGACAGAAATCCCAACTGAAATTAATCAGCTTTCTAGAAAAAATTCAGTGTTGGGCACTGCGGTTTTCTGTGAAAAGAAAGCACTCTGGTGGGATCACAGCAAACAACCCAAGTGCAGCGACTTTTTCCCTGTTCAAACTAGATTGTGCCTAGCTTTGGTCAGAACACAGTACCCCTGCTGGGTATGGCACTGGGATATGGAAGATTTTACTTTTCCGACATAAGCAACATTACTTTTGGGCTTCTAAATTTCTGGCATTCTTTGCGAACAATCTGTCTAAGGGTTATGTGATTTCAAAAGTCTGCTAAGGCGAGAGATGATGGCGAGGGTAAGCCTGAGTGATGCTGAGCAAGCGCAGCGCTCGCAGCAAGTACTTCGTGGCACGGAAGCTCTTTGGGTACGGGGTGAGAATACTTCTGAGAGGGCCGCCTCACACGGCTGACCACGAGGCGCCGGTGGCTCTGCAAACGGCGCGAAAGCCGCTGATTGCTCTCAGCCGCCGCTGCCCCGCCGGGCGCGCGCGCCCCCTGCCGGCGCCCCGCCGCCTCTGCCAGGGCGTAGGGCTGGCTCCTCCCTCCTGCTCCTCGGGAGCGGGACGAGCCCCGCACCCAGCCCCTCTTCCTGCCCCCCCTCCCCCGGTGCGATGGAAGTCCCCGGGAACCCTCCTCCCCGCTAGCAGGCGGCGGCCCGGCCCGGTGCAAAATGCTGGGCATGTACGTGCCGGACAGGTTTGCCCTGAAGTCGTCCAAAGTGCAGGACGGGATGGGGCTCTACACGGCCCGCAGAGTGAAGAAGGTGGGTGACGGCCTGGGAGCGGCGGCGCGGCCCGGCCCGGCGGGGAGCCGCTGCCACGTATCCCGGCAGAAGGGGACGGCTCAGCCCCGTTCGCTCGGCGCTCGCCCCACTTCCGCCCGGCCAGGCTCCCTCTGCCCGGGGCCGGCCGGTGCCCGGCGGGGCGGCGTGCCTGGGCGGGCAGCGGGACGGCCGGCCCGGCTACCTGCGGCGGGTGTGCTCTGCGAGATGCCGCTTCCCCAGCTTGTCCCGGCGGTATTTTGTGCTTCTGGGTTCCTTCAGTCCTCTCCGGGGCGGAGGTGCCCGTCTGTCGCTCTCGGGCTCCTGCCGCTTCCCGGCCGCTGCAGCCCGGCAGGCGGAGGGTTAATTCGTCCCTGCGGGGACGGGGGAGGGTGTGATCCCCCTAAGCCACGCTACCCGCAAATCCCTCCTGTCCCAAACAGGCCGGGGCCCTCGGTGCTCAATGACTGAAGAGAAAACCTCTTAATTGTTTGAAGTCCCTGTTAGAGCTGCTAGTTGACACGTTTAAACAACTTGTTTCAACCGCTAGAGGCGTTCCTGAAGTTGTGAAGCCTGCGTTACTGTGTGCTTCTGCTCACTTTAAATATTTTGCTTTACGTCTTTGTCCAGGTTTTGCTGCTGCCAGATTTTGCAGTTGTCCACCAGGTCCTTCTTCAGGGACTGAGGGAGGTAGAAGGGGATCAAGGTTTTTATCGCTTGGCTCAATGTTTTTTTTTTCCACTGAGGGTCTTAATATTAAACCCTGGAGAATTCACGCACGAGGACTACTGTCATGCATGAGTCCCTGGATTCTGACATAGAATGAACTCGAGAGTGAAACTGACCAAAATTGTTATCTGTGTGTCAGTATCAGCTGAAGGTCTGAATCCCCTTCCTTCATGCTGTTGTAAGTCAAACCCTTAGATCTGCATGCTAGGAGAAATAGATCTTTTTCTTGGTAGGACTGCTCCACCTTGCTTTTGAATTGTTTTTTTTTACAGAACAGGTGTATGTTGTTAGGGCTCTGCCTGCACAGCTGTGTCATTGTGAGCTCCTTGTACAGGACATCCTAGCAAAACTCAAAAGTTGCAAATGGGACAAGTACTGCATGTGGGTTGCAGAAGGAAGATGCATAGACTGACAGTAAGATCTGTCAGTGTTTTAGGAGCATATTGTGTGTGAAATATCTTTTATGGACTTGGTTTTTGTTTAGCATTGAATCCTCTGTACTTTTAGCACCAGCAGGGGAGGTTTGCAAAGCCCTGTCAGAAGCATGTGCCTGACTTTGCTCCTCAGTAGTGCGGGGATTCAGCTCCTGATTTGCTCTATGGAAACCGAGCATTGCTAAGAAGAAGTATTCCTAAAAGTGGTTTAAGACCTAAGCACAGTGTGTGTTCTCAGCTGTTTGGAGAACAGTAATTATGTAAACAACATGAATGATACACTGGGTATTATCAGGCTGCGTTCTACTATTTTCCATGGGAAAAGAATAAAAAATCACATCTGAAGTGAGTGCAGCAGCAGTGCTATGCTTCATGGCTGTAATACAGAGTAGTTAACAGCTGTCTAGTTAATAATTAATTGTTGATAATTCCTTGGACTGAGACTGGAAGTAGTTGTTGAATGAGACACTACTTGTGATATAAAATCTGTGTTCTTGTGCAGCTAACGCTACACCTTTTATTTCCTACTGTTATTGCGCAGCTGTAATTGAAAGTCAAGCACAATTTAGATGGTCTTGTGTCAAAAATTGTGATAACAACTGTCCAAGGGTGAAGTAATCGTGAAGTAGGCCTCTGAAAATTATAGTACTTACGGAATGTTGGAAATGATATGTTTTGAACTGCTGTTTTTGCACCTTCAGGCATTATGCCACGTTTTCAATTTTTATGTCCATTGGTGTAAAAGGTGGAATCTTTTTGGTTTGCTTTGTGACCTTTACAAAAGCTGTAATTCTCTTGTAAATTTTTCCCTCCAACATCTGGCCTTTGGATACAGGACCAGTATGATAACACCCTTGATATAATGATGAAGAAAGTGTTAGTGCATTTCTCAGTGCTCTGCTGAGATTGGAACAAGATTAGTCATGTTCTCAAAAGCAACTTTTTTGAATGATGTGCCTTTCATACCCTCAATAATTTTTGTAGTTGACTTAAGACTCTGCTTTAGTGATCTGAGAGGAAGTCTTGCTATGTTTTTGATCTATATATTCAGTATGACAGCGTACTTATTAACTAGGACTAATTGAAATATTGGAAAAAATCATCCTTAAAGGGTGAATTAATAACAGTGCTCATCCCGTGGACCTTTGTGTCACAAGACACTGGGTTTTGTGTCTCTAACTTCTGCTTTCTGTCCAAGTTTGAGGAGCTGTAAAAAGCACTTAGAAGTTTGAATCACCTCCAATTCACGTTACGCTCTCTTTACATTAGAGATGGGTATCTTGCCTTTTGCTTTCTCTATTGTTTTGAACTTCCAGAAGGGCTTAAGCATATTGCAGTAGAGGTTTACTAGCTTGGAGTGGTAGAGCTACGAATGACATATGGTGTTTCTTGTTTTGAGTCGGTATGAGCTACTAAGCTGATGCTGTGTTTCAACCCAGAGGCAATACGGGGTTCAGTGATGGGTAAAATTAATCCTGCAGGTGCTTTATCAGACAGGCATCTTTTGGATTGTGAGAATGAAAGTATTACTGAGGTGAGGGTTGTGGAAACCTCCAAAGCAGTTAAGGAATTAATTCATCTCTTTCTGCTCACTGAACTGTTACTCTGCTGCTGAAGCGAGTGTGAGAGACTAGCTGTTGAAGGTTCCTTATTCATTATGTCCTGAAATTATTTCTGTGTTAAATTTATGGAGAATTTATCTTTTTCTTTCCACAGATCAGAACTAGTCTACATTATAGTCAAACAAGCTTCTTTTCATCCTGATAATTGCTATAAATAACCAGAGATTCTGCAGATACAATTATGCCCTTCTTCAGAGCTATTTTCCTATCTGCACTAAAGCTACTTGATGGTTTTTAAGGAAATGGAAAAAGCAAGTTTAGCTTGGCATGAGATATCTTCTCCAAAAGGAGCCTACCTTATCTTTACTGGGACTAGAAAGGACCACACACCTCTAGAGCAGAATTACTCTGCTGTCATCTTGACTTCTTCTTTAACCTAAGCAAACAACATGGAAAATTGTCCCCCTTGTCACATCTGCGTGGCCCCTGTTAGACAGTAGTGTGCTGCTGGAGTAGCCCTCAGGAGATGCTGAGGGCGTTGGTGTCTGTGCACAGGTAATTGTACTGACCAAATTTTGCCTTCATTGTGGGTGGAGTGGAAGAATAAGGAAATATCAATTTGAGTGTTAAATCCTAGGGTTTGTAAGCTGGCAGGAGAGGACCTGTGACCTCATATGATTAGCTGGAGTGGAAAACGGAGGGAAATGGAGGAGTTGAAGCCCCACAGTGCTAGTTTTTGCTATTCCTGTGCATATTTGCATCTCCATTTCATGATTTGGGCTCCAATTATTCTGTGGTGTTCTTGTCTTTTTAGCTCCTTATTTTGTTGGCCTGTCTAAAGATATCTTTGTTGAGCACATTTTGAACTGTTGCTTCTCATTTCTGTGTAATTATTATTCAGTGCTGATTTTGTTTGTTACCTCTTCAGGTTTAGTTTTAAATGACTTTATTTTTTTATTATTTGGTAGATTGTTTTTAGGAGGAATCATCGTGTAAGTTTTCCATGCCACATCTTCATTGGCACTGTACACACAGGCAAGGAAGGGAAAAGAAAAACGTGCAGCAGATTGTTGCTGGGACTGTGGAATGTGCCTGGGGGAGGGTATTTTCAGAGGAGATCAATCCTTTTATTAGCCAAAATGCTGTAAAGACGAAACAAAGTTGTTTCTTATTGTGTAGTTATAACCTGGAATGCCCTAAAGTATATTAGAACCTTTCTATTTCAATACTGCCTAAAGGAAAGTAGTATTCTGCATTTCTGTTTGTATGGTTTGTCATTGCAAATAAGGACAAGTACTAAAAAAAAAAAGACCTATATAAGCCCTGGTTATAGAATTTACCCTGCTGCTGGCATGACATCTGGAAAGGAAAAAATTAAAAAAAAAAAAGAAAAACACTGAACACCAAACTTCAGGAAGTTTGGAAGGACACATCAATGGATGCTTTCACAGTATATGTCAGGGCGAGCAGGTGTTAGAGCATTTTAATTCTGTTTTTGAAGGCTTGAATTAATTCATAGACACATGCATACTCCTACTTTTATAAATAAATCCCTCAGTGTGTTTAAAACCTCAAAACTATTTAGCGACTTGGTTTGTGGCACTTCAAAAAGTAGTGTTGCAAATAATCCTGCAAATAAATCTAATGTAAACTTTGTGCTTGCCAGATGTCAGATACTTTACATTTAGTAGGATGTCTACTGCAAGGTGATTCCTGAGAATCCTAGAAGAAATATGACTTGTAAATATAACCCTTATTTAAAATCTAGAAAAAATGCTATTTGCTAAATTGGAAAATAAGGTGAAGAGGAGAGGCATCGTTTTAAGAGATTCTCCAAGCCATAATAAGAGTGGGAATGAGCATGAAGTTGAACTCATGATATTGTGCGTATTTTTGTCAGATAGTTGATTTCCAATGGAAAAATGCCCTTTTCCATTTGAAGCTAAAATTGAGACATCTGCTGGAGCTTGGGAATTCACTGTTTTGTTCTGTTTGTTTGCTTGTTTTTAATTATTATTATTTTCTGGTGTTCTCACTGATTCATTTTCTTTTATAATAATTTCTTAGGGTGAAAAATTTGGCCCCTTTGCAGGGGAGAAGCGAATGCCTCAGGATCTGGATGAGAACACAGACTGCAGGCTCATGTGGGAAGTAAGTAGTCCACATTGACATCATCACACTTAGCAAAAACTGCTCCCAGAATTTTTACTGTAACATTTTTTTTAAGTTAAGGCTTAAAGATACTGTAACTAGTCTTTGTACTTACTGACAATGTTAAAGGACATTTTCTTGAGATAGATATTACTTCATTTAAAGGATAAAGAAATAGCAAATGATAACTTCTTATTGATAAAATGTGAAGAACATGAAAGCATAACAGCACTGTGAAAAATCTTTGAAAGGTGAACATAAATAAAAATGATTAAAGTCGTTTGGATATGGGAAGGTAACTGTAAGTTACAAGGCACTGATTTATGCTTATCAACAGGTGTCAGCTCATATACAGCATTCTCTGCTGTGAAGCTTGAAGCAGCATTTGGTAATTCTATGATTATTGTATGATAAATAGTGTGATAAAAGTTATTGTGTTTACCAGCGTTGGTAATTCTCTGTGTAGGTATGAGATCTTTAACAAAATAAAAACCTGGTGCTATAGGCAAATGAAGGTACAGGGCTTTTCAGGGCTCTTCTAAACTTGTTCGAAACACCTGCTTTTGTGCTTCTGTTCCATTGTAATCTTTCTTTTCTGCTGTAGTTCTTTGAGCATAATTCCTCCTCTCCCCCCCAAACCCTTTTTTTTTTTTCTGTCCAGATGAACAGTTTCAAGTGAAAGCACATTTAGTCCTCATTTTTACTGGGTAAAGTGCTCATTTTCAAGGTCCTTGAGGCTTCTTGGTTTTCAGTGGTTAGGCATGGAAGGATGGCGGTTATTTTGATGTTGAATGGCACTGTGCAAAAATTTAGGCTTGACATCTGCCTTAGAGGATTATCCATGCATCTATTGCAAAAAAAAAATCCCAACAACCCACAATACAACAAATCCAACTTATTTAAAACAAAGAAACCCGAACACTTCTGGCATTAACATTCCTGACATCTTTATAAAGAGAGCATAGTGTTGTTAGAGTCGTAGCGGAGCTATAGATAGGTTCAGTGCAGTAGAATGATGTGGGAAAGAATACTAAAAGGTAAACTCTCATTTTGTGAAACCCAGCTTCAGTTTAAATCCGGTGATGGAGTGGCAAAATATTTGTAGCTGAGTTTTAACTCAAGCATATGAATTCCTGTACCTTTTTTGCCCCTTTCTCCTCATATGAATCTGTTTTGTCTCTGGGGACTTCCCCAACATATCTGTTCCCACAGAGGTATAGACAATTCCTTCCTCTGATTCCTTTGGTTATGTATCAAGAGCAACTGTTCTGTTCTCATCTTGTTTATTCTCAGCTGAAAAAACAACAACAATACAATGTGCTTTTTTTCCAGATGTTTTCTGAATACAGTATGTGTTAATAGGCCTTGGCTTACTTGCCCTTTCAATAATGTTTTTGCAGTTTATTTTAAATTAATAAAATATTTGAGCTAGAACAAGGTTTTTAGAAAGGATGGTAGGTGGATTATAGGAGCTTTCTAGCTTCTATAGGTCTTTAAGTTGGTTGGAAAGCCATATGAGTTTCCAGATGTCTCATTGCTGATGATTAAATGAGATTTATCTGTTTCTCTAAGTCAGAAAATAAAAGGGAAATACATGTATTTATTGATGACACTAATATGACCCCATCGACAGCAAACCAGAAAATGAGATTTTTATGAGCTGTTCTAAAACCTTTTCATAATATCTTGTTGTAACCTAGTTTTGAGAGCCTTGAAAAGATTCCTGCATACCAAATTTTATGACTTCCTGAATGTTTGAGCCTAAGTTGTTCATGTTTACTGAAGTTGATCTGAACACGAACTTTATATTATAATTTGAATCATGCTGGGAGTAGTCTTAAGTTGAAAATTGAGACCAGGAATGCAGAAAGTAAAAAGTAAAACAGTCCAAGTAAATGGTTATTCCAGAGACTGTGGGAGGCAGTCATAGCAACCAGCCAAGTTTGTGTGTAGTCAGCTGTACCAAATATATTAAAAATAATTAAGTTGATGACTATTGGATGAAGGAACCTTAAGGCCTGAACTCGTAATCTGACTGCATTAAAAAAAAGCAAACAACAATATACTTTCAGAGGGGGCACCTTAAGAAAGAAAGCCAAATAGTAGAAGCTTTTCAAAGGTCAAGTAAAAATGAACCTAAAAGGAGTATTTTTTTTCTTGGTATGTGATTTCTGAGTTCCTAACTTTGACTCTGTGGAATGGTTTTCTGTAAGGAAGTTTACTGCATGCATTTCTAGTGGTATAGAATAGTGGTCTCTGATGTGGCCTGTCTTCAGCAAGCTATTGTTCTTTCTCCAAGACCAGCATTCTCAGTTGGCATCTTTATGGCATCACGCTGGGAAGGAATTCATAGAATCATAGAACTGTTTGAGTTAGAAGGGATCTTTAAAGGCCATCTAGTCCAACCACTCTGCACTGAGCAGGGATACCTACGGCTAGATCAGGTTGCTCAGAGCTCCATCCAACCTGAATTGTTTGTGTTACGTTTTCCTTTGGTTTTTGAGAAAACATGGGATCTAAAGGAATGTATTGGGTCAAATGATTTTAAATATAGATCTAAGAAATAAAATAAAATATTAAAATAAATTATTATTAAAATAAATTAATAAAAAATTTAAATAAAATGTAGCAGAATGCTACTTGTCTGCCCATAAACTGTTCATTCAGCAGACTCCAGAAAATTGGAGGGGGGGGGGGGGGTTCATTCATTGTGATACCTTTATAAATAGTTGCTGAAATATTTTATTTATAAGTTGGTGGGCAAACGAAAAACCACTCAACACTGGAGTAACCATTTAGCTAGAAATGATAAAAAAGACAAGAAAAAAGTCTCAAGATTTCGTACTTCTTTCTTGCTGTTGATAAGCCACCTTTCAGTTATGCTTCATCCCCTGTGCTACTCTGTCTGCCCGAATTGCATGTTGTACTAGTCAGAAGTGCAGCTAGTTCCTACTGATGATTTGTGAGTTTTGTTCCTATTCATGGGATCCCACTAGCGCCTTGATTAAGTACTGCTTTGCTGGTCTATATTAGTGTAACTGACAGAGCAATTTTAAATTATGTGTATTTTCTTGAAGAGAAAGTGCTCTGGGGCAAGAACAGAATAATCTTTAGATATTAAATTTCATGGAGGTTTTTACCTCCGGAGGATCAGATGTCCTTTTTAATATTTATTGCTCCCTTCAGGATGGAAAGGGAGGATATCTATTCAGTTTGTTTACTATTCCTAACTGAGAAAGTGGTATTCTTTTCAATACTGTTGGATTGTGGTAAGCATATATTTTGAATTTGGCAGATGTCAAAGCAGGGAAGACTGGACGGACTTAGTCCTTCTTCGGATACTCTTAACTGAGGAGCAATGTTCAGGATAGGGGTGGTACTTAATACATGATGTAACACTGACTGATACATATCTATGTTGTTTTCTGCCTATCTGCCAAGATTGTTTTCTTCATTGTTACATGAAATCCAAGAGCAGAAACATAGTAGCAAAGAGTTTCTGCCGAAGCTAATACTTATGTTTATTTATATTAAGTGAAATGACCCTATGTTTCGGCTACTTAACTTTCAACACTACTGCAGTGACAGTTTTTTTTCCAGTTAAAAAGCCCCCCAAAATTGCCAGAGTACTATGAAGATAGCATAACACCTTCTGTTAACTGCAACTAGCTTTTGGTTGGAGCTCTAATATTTGCTGCTTGAGGTATGAGGAGTCAAGTGATTTAAACTGATAGCATTGCTTTTTTCTTCTATATCTTGGTAGTAGAATGTGGTTCTGACAAAGAAAAGCTTTTACATATAGGACATTAAGTTGAATAATATTCTAAATTTCATGGCAAAGTTAATTTGAAATTTTCTGAGTTTACTCTCAAGATAAATACTGTATTGGAAATCTAGTTCCTTAATTTTTTTTCTTTGTGAAGACTAGCTTCCCAGTAAATATTTTCAGAGTTGCTTGCTTTTAGTACTTTTTTTGGGATCTTGAAAGTAAGTTGACTTAAAATCACTTCTGTCAATCAAAAGGGGACGTTGATGTTGTTTCCAAGGGCATTCCCCCTCTCCCAATTACAATTTTGTATAATAGATTCTTGGTATTATTGAATTAATACCAAATGAGATAGATGGGTATCTAAAAATAGTCATTAATATTTTTACTTGTTTGTTTATGTAGCTAAATCACCTATTTTAAACTTTAATTTAGTCATTATTCTTGTTAAGTGTGTGACTTTACAGTCTCTTTAGTGACTTTTGGAACAAGCCCCTCGTAGGACCTTAATGGTCAAGGTAGGACCAATGATGTTTAGTTTTTGTGATGAGGAGAGGCTACCTCTGAAAGTGTCTGAGAACATTATGATCACTGCTTCAGTTAGGTCATGTGTTCAACCTCTTAGAAAGTCCGTTTTGATAGTTTGAGGTGATGGCATTCAAACTTGAATATAAGGTCAGACAAAAATTGCTTCAGGAGACTTAGATATCTTTCCCGTAAGCATAAAGCTCAACCCTTTTTGTGAAAGGTCTAAGAATGAAACCTTGTGAACCATTCTGTCTTTGACAAAGTCAAATATTGTCATGAACCAGCAGGATATTCATTAGTATGAAAAAATGTTACTCTGTTTTTTGGTTGGAAGAAAACATGTATCACCTATGAGCCAGTATTTCTTTGTCAGCAAGCAAACCAGCAGATACTGTGTAAAGTTTCTTTTTCAAATATTAATATAGTACTTTCTATTAAAACATTACATTAAAATGTGAGTTTCTGTTCTGTGAAGTGGGTCTGAAACTCAGGATGCAGAAGCATCACACCTAGCTGTTTTATACCATTAAAAATAAAAATTGTTCTCAGCTAAGTAAAAACAAAAACAAATCAACAAAAAACAAAATAAAAATAGTGCACCAAAATCGAGAAAACTTGACAGAACGTAGGTTTTTTTTTTTTTTTGGATTTATAAACATTTAGAAAATGGTTTCCCAGAAAGTAGATGACATGTTAACTGCCTTCAGCAAGGATGACCATCTGCGTATTTTCACTGAAGTTTTTTTCCTTCTTTTCTTGCCAGGTGTGGGTAGAACGGTACAATTGCACTCATGAACATTTTTAAGTAGCATACGTAACACCTTGAATGCATTTTGAAAATCTGTAGATAATTTCAGTGCAGCATAAAAGACTGGCAGATGGAGTAGTGATGGTGTGAATGGGCATTACAAGCATCTTAGGAACTACTCATGTCTGTAGCATTTCATTTGGTAGCTTATACAATTTTTGTTCCCCTTAATACTTATATAGTGATACAATATTTGCTATTGCAGCATAGTCTGGTGATATCCTGGTTGGACTTGAAGTAAAACCACCTGTATGGTGGCAGTGAATGTCAGATATTTCATCTTACTGTAAAGATATTTGACTAAACTTACACCTTGTATGTTAATTGTCAAGGGGATGATTCTTAAATACATCAATTTTAGGTATTTTGTTGGGTGCTTTGGTAATGTGAATGCAGTTTAGGTGCTTAATTTTAGTGGGTGAACAAATAATAAGGGTGTTGTAAAGTACTTAGTTTGCCATGAATTATGAGGCAAGAAATTTGAACCTTGTTTTAGATTCATGACAGTTTATTTATACTTAAATTTGAAGTGAATTGCTACTAAATTATTTGGCCAGTGAAATTAAAGACAACTGCATGTCTGTTAACATTACTCCCTGGTAGTAAATGGAAAGTTCAACGTATCTCCATTGCTTACAGAAAGTGCAGGAACATCTTGGCCACAGTTGGCAAAAGAGCCTCAGAATTAAATGGATCCAAGAACAGGGTGGTCTGCTGAACTACAGCAGGCAACCTGAATTTCTCTGGATTTACCCCTTTATTTAGAGGAAGGAAGGATAAGGTCCTGTTTCTATCCAAGAACAAAACAATTGAGAAACAAACAAACAAAAGAACATAGTGCGCCATTGCTTATTTGTGCCTGGGGTTTTCAGCTCTGTTTCTAGCTATTTCAAGAGGTTTCTCATGTTGACCATAGGCATATCAAATCCACCTAGGACTTTGTTGATCTGTGAAGATGACCAAATTCTCTATTATTTAGGGGTTGTCTAATGTAAACAGGTAGCAGGTTCAAATATGACAATTTTAAGATAGGAATATGTTTTCAAGCATAATAAAATAGATCCTACTTAAGAAAATTTTTAGGGAACCTCAATCTTATAGAAATCTTCTGCCTCTTTTCTAAAAGTTTGATGGCTATCAAGAAAAAAACTACTGTTTATGGGGAAAGTTGTGCTATTTGCTTGCAGATTATTTAAGAAAAGCCTCTTAAAGCATTTTCTGCTTTAGTTTGTGATATATGAAAGTGTTTTTCACTTGATCCCCCAGTAAGGTATGCTTTGTTTTCCAACAATTTTCTACAAGAAATAGCTGTTAGGCTAGTAGTCCTGAAGATTCTTGGAGAAGTTTATTGATGGGAAAGGAACAGATTGAGAACAGACTGGAATTCTGTGGCAGAATGAATTCTGTATAGTTCTTCAGGTCTCGTGTGCAGTAAGTGGTAAGGTTGTGTGTCTGAATCCTTGTGAAAGAGGGTTAATGGATGTAAACAAAGCCAATTTGCTTGTTGTGTTCTTGAAAATTAATTGCTGAATCTTTGTTCTGCAGGGTTGGAGAGAGAAATTGCTGTTATCTTTAGGTTTCTTGAGGAGCACACGAGCAGCTTGACACCATCTTCCTATTTTCTTCTTTTGCTGTTATAGCTTGAGCAACTGCCAGGATTGTGGAGATGTATTGAAGCTATATCATGCATGCTTTTCAGTCTTGCTGATGGGGAATGCAGGAGAAAATTTCCAGTCACCGTAGCTAGCAGAATTTTGTAATGCAGTAGAGCAACATCTGTCTTAGTGACAGCCATCTTTGATCCTGTCTCCTTCTAAGTATGAACACACATGAGCCAGATGAAAGCATTTTATTTCTCATTTGTTTGTCTATTTCACTAGTCTGGTTTTCTTGTTTGGTGGTTGTGTCACAAAGCAAAAGGCTAAATGAGGACTCAAGTGGGCTGTTATTGGAGAGTGCATCCTTTGGAATGTACTCCAAATGTCACTGCAATTCATTAATAGTTCAGTATGGATAATGCTTAAGTGCATGTGCTTTCAAATGAATATAACATAGAGTCCAACTCTTTATTTTGTTTAGCCACCATGATTAGCTCACACTGCGTTTTTTTTAGTTTGAGGAATATGCTTGTAAAGAAGGAGTTTGTTTGTTTGTTGGTTTTTAAAAATAAATAGATGAGGTGTGAGATTTCCTGCCACGGTGCTCAAAGGCAGGATACACATTTAAAAAAACTCATCCATTTAACTGGTGAGGAAAGGAACAGTAAATGTCACCAATCTAGTCCTTGTCGAGTATGATGTTTTGACTGTGTTTCTCTATTTTTTTTCCCTTCGTCACATCTGTGTATTTAATGCAGTATTATTTCTTTATGAGGTGGAAAAAAGCTATAGAAAGTATAGCATGTTTTTGAAGAATTTATTGTATTTTATCAATAGTTTCCTTCCGTGTTAAGTCTTTGCTTTGTATTTGACATCCCTTCCTGGATTGGCAGAGATTAAGAAAGGACGACTGAGATGATCACATATTGCTGCTGTGAATATAGATCATTGCTACGTAGTTTAAGGATCAAACAAATGAAGAAGAATGGTTGAAAAGCTAGTAGTGTAGCGCATGTTCTTCATAATAGGATCCTGATTCTTTTCCTAATCCCAAGTCAAGATCTGATGGAAACCTTTATAAGACCTGCATGGTGGGCCTCTCTAATGCAGTCTTTAGTAGCTGTAGCTAAATCACAGAGCCATTAGCTTGACTTAAATTGCTCACAGATGTTCATCTTCACTGCTAACTATTATTACTCAGGCAAAGTGAAGTTCTGCTCTGTGGGTATTTTGAACTGGGTGATTATTACAATATAATTGATGCAATACTTCTGTGAGGAAGGGGGCAGGGACTTTTCAGAAGGTAAACACACCGTTTACATGTATTTTTGTGTGAAGCTGGGACTTGCTTTTATGGTTTGCAGTCATTCTGCTCAAGTTACTGGTGAAGACAACAGTTCCAGCAAGGAGCAGATATTTCCTAGTGGAATAGTCAGCAAATGGCAGAATAACTAAGCTTGGAAAGGACCTCTGGAGTTTATCTGGCCCAACTCCCTTTTTTTGTCAGATGCACTGACATCCAATTTTCTAGGACCATGTCTAGACAACTCTTGAGCATTTCCAAGAATGAACACCCTGCAGCCTCTCTAGAAAAGGTGTTCTACCACTTAGTGTTAGATACTGTTTTTTCCAGGTGTGTTTAAGTATGTAGATTTGGCAATTTTGGCTTTGGTCATCTGCGTGTTTGAAAGTTAAACGACTTTGAAAAATGAAAATATGCCTCTTAAGATAGTGTCTTCGTTTAGAAGAACAGTAATATGTTTCAAAGACTTACATTTGTTTGCAGAGCTGCAGTAGGTGTTTTGTATTCGTCTGAGAACAGTATGCTGTCATATTGATAATTAAATGCAGGTTTTTTTTTTTGTTCTAACAGTATCTTAAAAGTGTAGGTAACTTAAGCAGCCATACAGAAGACATATTGCATCTGTAAAAAACAAATACAGCAAGAATGTGAACAATTCAAATACAAAGCCATGATGACAATCTAATTTTGATCTTGCATAGCTGAAATCCCTAGCTCTTAGGAAATACTTACTCTGGAAACTTCTTGTTGATGGATGAAAATATGTTCCTCATATAAATAAATCATATGGAATTTTTGTAGCTCTGTGACCTTTTTTCATGGCTTTCTGTCTTCTGTTTCAGAGACATTTAAGTGATACACTATTTAAAAGAAAACAAGCAATCCATTTTTAATATGCCAGAAGGGCAGGTATATTATTTCAGCAGTATTTCTTTGTGTTATAAGAGCAAGGAATCGCTTGATTAAAATTAGGTTTCTATTTCTTTTCTCATTTTGACAGTGCAAGCTTGTCACAGTCTCAGAAATTCTGTGGATCTACAACATAAATTCCTGATATGGAGATTATGTGTCTTAAGTAATTCTTTCTTTTAAACATTGGCTAACAGAAATATCAGATAATAGTTATAACACCAGATTAAACAAACTAATAAATATTGTTCAAAGAGGTTGGTTCTACTACTTCTGATGTTCTGGAGTGGGAACAGTGCAGCAACTCATTCATCAGTTAAAGCTTTCATGCTTACATGTGCCTTCAGTTCTACAGTGCAGCTTTTAGAAGTTGATTCTTCACTTAGTTAACAAAGTCTGTGTGTTTATTTGCCATACTAAATAATATATGCCCCTTCACCTATGTAGTTTGTTGTTACTGAAATCATTATTTCAGGCCAGCACAGAATTGTAGAATGCTTTGGTTTAGGAGACTTAAAGATAATCTAGTTGCAATCCTCATGCTGTGGATTGCCACCCATTACATCAGGCTACTCAGGGCCCCATCCAGCCTGACCTTGAACACCTCCAGACATCCAAAGATTCTCTGGGCCTCACCACCCTCATTGTAAAGGATTTCTTTCTAATATCTAATCTATAACAACTGCCTTCTAGTGTAAAGCAGTTAAGCCTTGTCACATTACTACACTCTGCAAAAAGAGTTTATCTCCAGTTTTCCTGTAGGCCCCCTTTAGGTACCAGAGAGCCGCTATAAGGTGTTCTTGGAGCCCTCTTTTCTTTGACTGAATAAATTAAGACTGACTGATAATCATTGGGGCTACATATTTATATTTCCCTTGAATAGTTATGTGTGAAAGTTGAAGTGAGCCCTGAAGTAGGGTATATGGAACAGATAAATGCATTTGTATTGTTCTGGAGATAGTTCTTATAATGTGTGAAAGGAAAAAAAAAAGAAACTGAAAAAACACTATGAAGATTTAGGACGGAAATGAAAAATAAAGTTTTGAAAAAGTATTTTATGAGTTTCTGGGATGTTTAGTATTGATGTGGCACAATTATGTTAGCAGTAGGATTAACGATACTGAAATAGTATTTACTGGATTTGGAATTTCACAGAATCACTGAGTTTGGAAGGGACTTCAATAGGTCATTGAGGTCAGCCTCCCGCTAAAGAAGGTACTGTACAGGTCTTGACAGGTCTTGAATATCTCCATGGAAGGAGACTCCACAACCTCTCTGGACAACGAATAAGATGTCACTCATCTTACTGTGAAGAATTTCATCCATGTGTTAGCACAGAACTTCCCATTTTCAAGTTTTAGGCCATTATTCCTTGTCCTTTGCTGTGTGCCACTGAGAAGAGCCTGGCCTCATCCATTTGCCTGCCACCTCCGTTTAGATAATTATAAACATTTATCAGCTCCCCTCTCAGATTTCTTTTCCTGTACCAGAACAGACCCAGGTTACCCAGCCTTTCCTTATAGGGGAGACACTCCAGGCCCTTTATCATCCTTGTGGTCCTCTGCTGGACTTCTTCTAGGAGATCCCTGTCCTTTTTGAACTGAGGAGCCCAGAATTGGACACAGTACTCCAGATGTAGCCTCACCAGCGCAGAGGAGAGGGGGAGGATAACCTCCCTCAACCTGCTGTTCATGCTCTTTTTAATGCACCCCAGGATACCATTGGCTTTCTTGGACAGAAGGGCACGCTACTGGCTTGTGGCTGACCTGTTGTCTACCAGGACTCCAAGGTCCTTCTCCTCAGAGCTCATCTCACGCAGGTCATCCCCTAACCATGTGGTTATTCCTTCCCAGGCACAAGACTCTTCACTGGCTCTGTTTAAACCTCATCAGGTTACTCCCTGCTCCAGTCTGTTCAGGTTGAATGGTAGCGCAACTTTCCAGAGTGTCAGCCACTCCTCTCAGCTTTCTGTCATCAGCAAACTTGCTGAGGGTGGACTCCATCATCAACATGGATGAAGGAATAAAGATATTGAACAAGACCAGACCCAGTACCAACCCCCAAGGAGCACAAGTTACAGGCCTCCAACCAGATTCTGTGCTGCTGATAACAACTCTGTGCCCTGCCACTCAGCCAGTTCTCAGTCCACTTAACTGTGCAATCATCTATCCCACGCTTTCTACATTTCATAACAAGGATGTTGTGGAAGACGGTGTCTGACAGCTTTGCTGAAGTCAGGGTACACATCCTCTGCTCTCCCCCCATCTACCCACCCCGTGATGACATCATAGGAGGCTACCAGGTTGGTTAAGCTTGCCTTCTCCTTGGTGAACCCACTTTGACTCCTCCTGATAACCTTCTTTTCTTTCAGTTGTTTGGAAGTGGCATCCAAAGCAAGTTCCATCGCTTTCAGGAATGGAGATGAGGCTAACTGGCCTGTAGTTTCCTGGATCCTCTTTCTTGACCTTTTTGAAGACTGGAGTGATATTGGCTATCCTCCAATCTTTAGGCATCTCTCCTATTTGCCAAGATCTTTCAAACATGATAGAGAGTGGTTCAGCAATCGCCTCTGCCAGTTTTCTCAGAACACGAGTGCATCTCATCAAGGCCCATGAGTTTGCGTGCGCTGATTTTTGGCTAGATACTCTCTGACCAGCAACCAATGGACAGTCTTCCTTTCCCTAAACTCTCTCTCTTACCTCTGTGCTCTGAGATTCCTAGGAGCTAGTCTCAGCATTAAAACCTGAAACAAAGAAGGCATTCAGAATCTCTTGTATGAAGAAAAATTGTATTTTGTGATAAAGAAGCATAAAGAGGAATACCCTTTGTATGCAAGATTCCATTGCTGAATACCAGCATGCCTTAATGCATTTATACATTTTTACATTATACACACCTTTATACATTTGTGTGCTTGGTAGATATGCTCGATGCTAAGTTTTAATTTTCTTTATTTTGAAATGTTTCAGGTTCGTGGCAGTAAAGGTGAAGTCCTTTATATCCTGGATGCAAGCAACCCACGCCATTCTAATTGGCTGCGTTTTGTCCATGAAGCTCCATCACAGGAACAAAAGAATCTGGCTGCAATCCAGGTAGATTTGGTGCATTCCTACCATTTGCTTCCTGTTACTAACTCAATCTCCTGTTTGATCTGTATCTCATGCAGAAAAAAGATCTGAGAAACATAGCTTTTCTTATCTTTCTTTTTAGAAGTGAACACTTGTGCTTAAATATGGTGCCATAAATAAAAGATTTAAAGACTGAAGGGGTTGTTAGTTAAAATCGGATATTCTTTGTAAGATTTGTATTAATCTACTGAAATGGAATTGCACTGAGTAACTTATATGAGCTATTTGTCACTTATAGTAAAATGAACAATGTACATTTAGAAAAAGTCATTTCCAGAGTTCATTCACTTTGTAACGACAGCCTAATTTTCTCACTACAGCCTTACTTAGTCCAATTAAGCTTTTGCCTGAATACAGTTGTTTTTTCTCATGATGAATATTAGAAACCTAACTATGTGGCTCTATACTTTACTAAATAAACACTAGTGTTTCAGAGATCTGCTTGTGTTTCGCGCTGAACTCAGGTGCTCAGGTGCTTACATTATTCCAGTAGAAAACAGAGAATTCAAGGATCTAATTATCTGATAGGATGATCATGCAGTGGTAGAGGATAAGTTAATAAAAGAAGATCATTTTCTAGTCTTGGCAGCAGATCTGGATTTATCCAGCTTATTTTTTTTGTTTTTATATTTGTCATTTGCAGCATTCTGTGGTAATGTGAGCTCCATTGTATAATTACACATTATGTGAAACAGGCTTATGTTTTTCTTTTAGCAACTTTTTAATTTCACTTGATTCCTCTTCATCCTTGTATGACAGTGAATAGTCATTTTGTTAATTATTCTGTGCCATCCCTGATTTTAGAACACTATTATATCCTTTCCCTTTTATTTGACAGCTCTTTTCTCAAGCTGAAGAATCTTAGTCTGTTTAATCTCTAAATTTTTGGATGCATTCTGTGACTTTACAGAATGATAACAAAGGCAGCCATATTTTTCTAGTTATAGCTATTGTCTTTTTAGAGATTATGAAGTAAACAAGCTCTCAGAGTATTTTTTATACAGCTCAGTAAAATAATTACTGATAATAAACATAAGTAAAAATTACTACCCTGTGTTCTATTTTTCTGTCTCAAGATGTATACCTGACAAAAGGTTGTTTCAAGTTAAAACAAGCTGTACACTAATGTAATCAAAATCTGCATATTATAATCATTATATCATATACTTTGATTGGAAGGGACCTCAAAGACAGTTCCAACCTTCTTACTGTGAACAGGATTCCCACTGCCTGAGTGAGACTCTCTGGAGCCCCATCCAATCTGGTCTTGAATGCCTCCAGAGATGGGGCAACCGAAGCTTCTCTGGGCAACCTGTTCTAATGCCTCCCTGCTATCCAAGTAAAGAATATCCCCCTGACATCTAATCTAAATCTTCCTTCTTTTAGTTTAAAATCATTCTCCCTTGTTCTGTCACTATCTGTGTATAAAAATCAGTAAAAAGGAGAAGCATTAGGAAAATAGGATAAATGTTAATCAGCATTTCTTAAAATTATAGTTCTGCTTTTTACCTTGAAATGATTTTTTCTAGGATTTTCCTGCAGATCCTTGAGAAAAGAATTGAAAAGAAGTTTATTTTGAGGTCAGTCAAAAATATTTTAAATTCTTTTATTTGCTGAGAAAACAAATATTATTTCAAATGAAGCAGAAAAGAAAAATTATTACTTTAATAAAAAAAAAATTAAAAAAAAGATTAGTTAGGCTCCAACATGTGGTTTTGTGGAAGGTGCACTGATGACACTCAGTAGTGGCAACTTCAATTTTTGTGCTGAAGACCTGAATCCTCTCTAAATCTCATGTTCTCTAGAGGGACTGTTCGCTTATTTGGTTTTTATGCAGTCACTGTCCAGTGAGATTACTGCTGTCAGTTCCTCTTATAGACTTTGTATGTCCCCCCTCTGTTTGTTTCAGTGGTGAGCATTTCTATGATTTCCATTCTGCTGTTCTACTGCATCTCTTCTGCCTAGCATTTATTCCTTTATCACAGTAGTTGAATGCTACTATTAGAAGTGGTATCATGTTGGGAAATTTGATTTGTTATCTGCCTGCCTTCACTTGACCTCCTACTTTCCAAAGCTCTAGTTTTATTGAATGCCGGTCTGAGGTTTACAGCTGTAGCTGTTTTTGGTGGTGAACTTGTGCAAGTGAAAATTAGAGGATGATCTCTAGAAACTGGAGATATAGCTACTGCTGTCTTCCAGTCCAATTTGTTTATCTCCAAGTAAAAATCTTCACCTTTCTTTGTCATTCCATTGCTAGCCGAAGATGTCTGCAATTTTACCATTGCTGTTGTTTCTTTGGACCTTGTTACTGTTCCTCTTTTAGTTCTCTCTGGACAGCTTTATGATCAGTTTATGCTTTGGGTCTGTATTCTTATCATCTTTGGATCAGACATCTTTATGTCTTTACGTCCAGGCTGTAGTTTAGACTTCAGTAATATTGAGGGTGTTCACTATTCACCCATTCAGCAAAAACCCTTGTCAGTATTGACAAGATGATTTTCCATGATGTTTGTGGCAAGTCAGTGTGATCACTGCCTGTGAAATTATTTCTGTATGTTTTTCCTTCTGTCTTGATCTTTCTGTTATAGCAAGGCTTTTAACATGAAGATTTCTGGCAAGATTTGTTGTCCTACTTACAATACTAAATATGAAAGAGCCTCATACATGATTATCAGTGCTAAGGTATTAGTCAAATATAGATTATAATCAGTGAATAGACAGTGTGATGCAAATTTCAGTCAGTGTTGGAAAATGCAAGGTAAGCTTCACAAGAGGGAGCAGTGTGAACAATTAATGTTTGTTATTACATTTTAAATAAAACACTCAGGAAACCGACATGAATTTCTGAAGAAAAGTCTTAATAGAATGTCACATCCAGTGTTTTTATTAATGAAAATGGTTATTAAAGAAAGGAAATAAACTGTTATATTGAATTGCATAATATATTGTCATGCTTTTTTCATGTCTTATTAAAGAATCATACTGGAATTACGAGATGATTTAAAAGGAAAAAAAAGCATCAACGTTATTTAAGTTCTGTAAACTCTTCCACAGAAGGATGTATGAAAAAGTGGAAGGGAAAATTAGAATAAATATCAGCATGTATTAAGTGATGAAAAGTATCATGAACACTAATTTATGAACACAAACACAAATTTACTGAGTAATCACTTTTTTTTTAAGCGCTGTTGATAACCAACTGTCAAAACTTGCGTGTTCTTTGTGAGTAACCTTGAAATTGTGTGTGTGTGTATGTATACATATGTATTTAATTACATACAGGCACATATAGGTACTGCTTACGTTAAGCAAAGCTAAAGATGCACATATTTCCTTTCAGGATTTGGTTTCACTTTTGCAGATGGAGGTGCAAATCCCAAAGCGCTGCTGTTCCTCTAGGAAAGAAAAAACCCACATATCCATCAGTATTTAATTCTGTAATCTTTGTGTATTTGTCTTTAATGATAGGCAGAAGTACTTTGCTTTATGAAATCAGTGGACAGCATGTGAGTGGAAAATGTCCAGTATTTACTCTGAATTGTGGGTTGCCTACTTGCCACAAGGGCAACAAAATGATGTTTTACAAAGAGGAGAAAAGTATAAACTTTGTTAATAACCTTCATTATAAATATTTTGAGAAGTTGTATTGCTGAACAAATACCTAGATAATTAAAAGATTAAAAGAATTCAAAATAAAGATTACTACATAAAAGAAAAATCATTATTTAAAATTATACTTTTATGCTTTATACAATAAAGTAGAATATGTCTGCATAGTTATAGAAAACCAATTTTCTAACTTAGAAAATAGAATAGTTAGAGATGGTTAAAGAATTTGTGCTCTCAGTGCCACGTTATAATTACCCTTGGGAAATGTAAAACTTATAGACACTTTTATTTAGTGAAGAATTTTTATGAGTTTGGTTGGAATTTTTAAAGAAGTATTTGACTTCTCTTTTTTAGTTCTGCTTATTTTTTAAGGTGAATCTTTAGTAGTGAAACTCACAAATTAACAATTACTTAAAAATGATAGACCATTTATGATACTAGCCTATAAAATGAGAAAATAAAGCTTGTGTGCTTCATGGTTGCCCTTTTAAAATTTCCTAGGAGACTTTGTATGAACTAACAAATATGTGAATGGAAGCTAAGTGAGTCCTATTTTGTTCTCTCCTTTGTTGATTTTCACTAATTATCTTTCCCACTAGTTTTCCTTAGTAGTCTCCAAACTCTCAAACAGGACCTTCTAGGTCTGCTGTGAAAACGTGGAGTTTTACTCCAGTAGTGATAAACATTATAACTTTATATTCAAAATGAAGCTATCTGTTTGCTGCTTAGTGCTTGGTATTCAGTTTAAAGGAAGAAGTGGCTGCATATGCTTCTGTATACAAACAAGGTAAACCACACTCTGAGGTTCACTGGAAAATATGATTAATTAATCATAGGTTAATAGTGTACAGTGATTGAATACAGGCCTTGTACAAAATGCTTACTCTGTGGTAAAAAGGCATGGGAATTACTTAATATAAGGGTGCTTTTTCTTTTTTTCCCTCAGTAATGCAGTACTTAGTAAAACATAGTAGAGTGCTCTGGAAAGAGAGCTTCAGGTGACATTGTGGGGTGCATGTTCATCTGAGTTCTGGAGCAGCTCAGTGGTGGAGCATTGGTGTTTTAAGTGTGCTTTGACTTGGAACATCCAGCACGTATCATTAACAGCTCTTTTGTCATTGGTGCCAATATGTTGCTGCTAGAAAACTTCAGAGAGTTTGGAGGGCAGCATCATATGCACGGGATTGTTTTTCTGAGCATTTTGCAGTTGAATTGATGGAGGGCTTTCTAACTTATTTCAAGTATTAATTGAATGAATTAATCCCTTATTATACTTAAAGTAGCTTCAGAATTGCAACTTCTACATTAACAAAAACTGTTAATTAAAAAACTAATTGTTAACTTTTCCTCCATAGGTTAATCCTGTCTGTTTACTTATAAATATGACTTCTGGTATGTAGCAAAAAATTACATTGTAATTATCACAATCTAGGGTAAATGGCTCCTATGAATAATTCTGCAGGTGTTTTTTTTTCCAGTTTTTAGAGTGACTTAAAGTATTACATCTTCAGCATTCTTTTATATAAAATACATACTCTTATCTGTTTTTCAGGTGTATTTTTGTTAAACACTGTGCTGGAGATTACTTTGCAAAAAAGATCCTGTTAACATGAGAACTGTTTTACAAACAACATCACAGCTAGACAGAATTTTAAATTCAGATATTTCATTAATAAGCAGGCACTGAGTTGATCTGATATAGCTTGGAAAATCATGAATTAGAGTAATAATTAGCAAAAGCTAATGTGAAGGAGGATATCTGCTGTGAACAGGTAGAGTTTGAAGTTGTATTTCAGGAGTCTAACAGAGGACTATTAGTATGTGAGAGACAACGCTATAGTAGGTGCAGGAAAACTGATCTAAAAGGCAAGAGTGAGGGAAGAAATAGGGAAAGCAAAAACAAATTGTGTTATGCTGCTTAGTGAGAGTATGTGTTGCTGAACTGTTCTGTGAATACTTGAATTTTACTGACAGCTTCAGCACTACAAAGGAGAAAGGAGCGATTAATGTTTTGTAAGCAGTTTAAGAATGAAAAAGAACAGTTTATTTTGTATACTTGGAGGGGAGGATTCAAAAGTATATTAATTCTTGAATTCTTCTGTAGGAAAGAGAAGTTTTAACTGATACACACTTATCTGTGTTTGAGTACACACTAGTGCTGTTGAGTTAGTCTTTTACTGAAGTGAGGTGATCCTTTTCATGTTCTTGGCACTGGTATGGTGAGGCCACACTTCATGTACTCTGTCCATTGTAGGGCTTCTCAGCACATAAGAGATATATGAAGGTGCTGGAGAGAGCCTAATGAAGGGCTACACAGATGGTGAAGGGATTGAAATGCCACTCTTGTGACGAAAGACAGGGAGAGCTGGGACCGCTTAGGTTGGAGAAGAATAGACTCAGGAAGGATCTTATTAATGTGTGCAAGTACTTGAAGGTAGGGTGCAAAAAAGGCACAACCAGACTCTTTTCAATGGTGCCCTGTGGCAGTGTGCACAAACTGGAATACAGGAAGTTCCCTGTGACCATCAGGTTGTCCAGAGAGATTATGCATTCTCCCGTCTCTCTTGGAGGTCCTCAAAAGGAGCCTGGACATGGTCCTGGGCAAGCAGCTTTAGATGTCCCTCCTCGAAAAAGGAGGTTAGACCAGGTGACTCTGGAGGTCCTTTTGTTCTGTAATTCTGTGTAACTAGACTTTTTGTATTTATTTTATTTTTACTGATGCCTTGTGTGTTTCACAGAGCCCTGAAAGAAGAGGAAATTGTAGCATCTCTGTTTAGGTTCCTATAGGTTCATTAACCCCTGCTAGTACTGGTGGAGTGTTATACTGGGCATGTATGGAGTACATGCCATTGAAGTGCCAAGTTCTGAAGGCAGGGGGAAGAAAATCTGCTTAATTTTTTGCAAAAAAAAAAAGCTTTAGCAAGAAGAATAATCAGAAGTTTTAGTGCTTCTTTATAGAGCCATTAGAATTGTAATCTTTCTGGAATTCGTTTTTTGTACTCCTATCTTCTTCAAGGATTTTCTGAGAGAAATTGTACCATTGGGTAGAAGATACAGTTTGCGGTATCATATTAAACTGGCAGCAAGATGTCCCTAAATGAATGCCATATTTAAAAAATGTCAACACAGAAGTGATACGAGGTATGGACAGTAGCTGTAATGAATTCAGTAAAAAGTTTCCTATCTTCTTGTCAGATGGTTTCTCAGCCTTGACTGTATGAACTTCCAATTCCTGTACATAGATCTCATCTTCAGTCTTTTTGCATGATGCTGATTTAAGTATGTAGAAACTGAAACTTCAGTAAGTGACTTTTGGCTTCAAGGTTAAAATCCAAAGCCAAATTCTACAATCGTTTTTTTGTTTGTTTATTTATTTATTTAAATATTTCATTCATTTTTTCTTTTTTTAATTTCTTTTCGCTAGCTGGGAAAATGATGGTGCATGGAGTTAAAATGAAATGAAAACTACTTTGTTTTTAAGCTGGAAGATTGGGAAATACAAATTGAATTGATATGTACACTAAAGAGTGGGAGAAGCCCTTTATCCTCAGGAAAAAATATCAGTTATCTGTCGGTTGTTAGTTACCAGTGTATACATTCAAATTTCTGAAGACTTTAACTGCGAGATTGTGGTATGTGGTACCGTTATTTCAGTAAAAAATATTATTCTGCAGATGAAAGGCTAAAAACAATGGCTTCTAATTCAGTGCAAGACAAAACTGTAAGCAAAAATTAAAGAAAAAAAAAGGTCTATCATAATACAAAATGTTCAATTGGAAAGATGCTCTAACTTTACTAGAAGCTATCACTCAGAACACCATTATGGGATAAGAATACAGGTGAAATGTAGGAGTTGTCATACTATTTTAATTTAGTATTTTATTCAATTTCAGGTTGAGATCTCAAAGATTGTCTGCCTTAACAAGTAATAGACCAAGAACAGCAGATAAAGCTGAGGTTCCTATGTTTCCTCCATATTTGATTCAAGTGCTATACTGCAGATTAGATTTTGTCTGGGCTTCTGGGCTAAACATTCCACTCCTCGTTTTTGAAGAGAAGTCTGTCTGGGATCTGTTTGCTTCCTGGCTGATGAGAGCCATAATCATGCTTCATGATCAGGAGTAGATTGTGTGGGATAAGGCTATGTGCTTTAAACAGTTGAGCATTTGCTAATATATGAACTTATTGTGAAAGCAGAAAATCTTCCTCTGGTCTTTTTGTCATCCATTTTCCCTTTCTTGCTTGGGAGGGGAAAACCTTGGTCCCCAGCAGCACCTCTGCAAGGCTCTTGTTTCAGAGAGGTACTTTCAGAGGTACCTGATCCACTCTTTCTCCTGGGAAGGTATTGTTATTCTGTTGTGCTTTTCAGGTACCTCATGTTCTTATTGACCTTTCCTGTGTCTGAGCTTGTGGCTTTGTCTTCCTCTGCTACCCTCCCCAAGGAATCGCCCCCACCCATTTCTTGCCTTGAAGTTTCTGCCCTCACAGACCTTGCCTGGTTGTACTCTGGCAAGTGTGAAGCCTTGAACCTGCTGAAGGAAGAAGGCGAGTGTTTTTTTTTTTATTTTTTTATTTTTTTATTTTTTGGAGAGCTACCAAAGGACAACTGGCATAACAAGTAGGCTGAAGAGCTTCCTTGTTGCCAGGAAATTGGGTGTGGAGGAGAGCCAACTCCAACTAACACAGCTTTAAGAGTAGTGATTGTGGTCACTGTGTTTTCAGCTTTGAGGAAGTGATCATATATACAGACTTGAGAAGTGGGTCCATGTGAATCAAATGAGATTCACCGAGGCCAAATGCAAGGCTGCAGCAATTGCAGGTATGTGTACAGACTGGGAGAAGAATTCATTGAAAGAAACCCTGTGGATCTGGGGGCTCTGCTGGAAAAGTCTGAACATGAGCCAGGAGTTTGTGCTTGCAGCTGCTAAGGCCCGCTATCCTGGGCTGCATCAACAGAGGGTGGTGGCAGCAGGAAGAGGCAGATGATTGTCCCCATCTACTCTGCCCCTCATGAGGTCTCCCTCATCTGGAGTACTGCGTTCAGATCTGGGGCCCCCAGCACAAGAAAAATGTAGAGTTGTTGGAGAGGGTACAGAGGAGGGCTGTGAAAATGATCAGAGGGATGGAGCACCTCTGTTATGAAGCAAGGTTAAGGGAGCAGAGCTTGTTTAGCTTGGAGAAGGCTCCAAGGAAACCTCACTGCAGCCTTCCAGTACTTGAGGATAAGCAAGAGGGAGACTGACTTGTTCTGTGAGCAGATAGTGATACTACAAGACAGAATTGCTTTAAGCTAAAAGAGGGAAGTTTTAGGTTAACTGTTTAGAGGGAAATTCTTTGCTCAGAGTAAGGACACACTGGAATATGTTACCCAGAAGAGAAGGTGTAGATGCTTGATCCCTGGAAGTGTTCAAAGCCAGGCTGGGTGGGAGCCCTGGACAACCTGATCTACTGTTTGATCTAGTAGTTGACAACCCTGCCCATGGCATGGGAGGTAGAATCAGAGGATTTTTGAGGTCCCTTATACAGCTCAAGCCAATCTGTGATTCTGTGATACAACTGTCTTACACTTTTTGGATGAAACAGTATGGTGGGCTGTCACTGCTTGTTGATCCATGTTTTCTGCCAGTTTCCTCTAATAGAAAGCACTCATTCTTAGTAAAATGTAGGACTATTAAATTTTTCGGAAAGATTTTTTATTCCTTTCACCATGTCTGTATGAATGAAGATAAATATACTTCATGTTGGCGCTGCTTGTGTGGAGGGAGAGATTTCAATTCCTTTGTGGTTTCTGTAGAACTCTCACTGCAGCCTGAGGAGCTACTATAGTGGGGATATGTCTATTAATTAGCACTCCAAATACCTGACAATTAGCACAGATTGAAAAGCCAAACAAATTAGCCTTGGAGGAAGAATGAGCTTGAGCTCTGTTTTAGTTTGTGTTAGTACCAAAGCTGATTTCTTTTCAGTGAGAAAGCAACCAAAATCACTCAAGCATTGAGAGTCCTCAGCACTTTTTCATTATATTTTTCAATTGACCGGAAGTACACAAATAGGTCAGAACCAGGATGCCTTTGGATATGCTATAAAACATGTCCCAGATGTATACTGGTGAAGTAGAGAGGTCATGAGGGTGCAACAGTACTGATAAGTACTTGATTGCTGGAATTCATACACTTGGTGTAGATTAACAATAAATTCTTAGTTCTGGTTGCTGTACTCCTCAATTTACTCTGTGGTGCAAGGTGTGTCATCTGTGATGTAATTAAATAAGCACTATTTGCTTCTTTAATTCATAAGTTTTAGGGCACTATTTTTGCCTGTGATACATGTCTAAATTTTTTATTTTTAATTTTTGACAAGTTAATAATTGATGTAAGTAATGTATGCATTTATAAGATTGTCTTGATTTCTAATAAGATTGGCATGAACGATGATGGCTTATCCCCAGGGTTTTATCCTGAATGGAGGATGAGTGTAGAAAGACCTTTTCCCTTTCCTCATAGCAGAGTTGCAGGAGATTATTTGAGTTTAGACTGTAGTAAATTTAAGTATTCTGAAGCTCTTGACAGAGTCATGAAAAGCAGCCTCTCTTAGATGTACAAATAAGTTAGTGACATGCTGTTAGATATATATTGACTGCACAATATATCTTGAAAAAAATAATTTGTTTTGATTTGAAATGCTGTTGTTGAGATGAGAAAAAAGGTGGGGAATCCTGGAAGACAGCAGTAGCTACAAGTTCCTTGAATTAAATAGGTTTCATTGTTGTGTGACAACAACATCTGTAATATTTAACAGACCTTCTAAGTAAGAAGAATCCTACATCACTGTTGACAGTTTGTATTAATCTTAATGTGTTATGAGAATTAAAAAACATTATCTTGTCCTTGTGCTGTGAGGCTTGTTACAAAATCTATGGCTAGATGTTCATTAAAGAAGCTGCAATTAACTTTCCTGGATGTAAATCAAATAAGCTTTAAGATTTATGATACTATTTGGATATCTTAATTGCATAAATGTGAGTCTACTTTTGGTACTTTGGGTAACACCCAATGCATTGGTTCATATATACCAAACAAAGCAACTTTATAAATCAGCTTATGAATACAGCTGTTTTTGTTAATGCTTCTATTTCAGTCTGCCTTGGTAACTTTAATTAAACACTGTCAAAGAATGAAGATGTTAGGTTCTGTATCAATTTGAAAGCGTATTTGCTTATTTTAAAAAAGATTTTGCACCTTATTATTATTTAGTTTGTTCTTTCATGAGGAATGGGCTGGATCCTTGGCCTTCTGTAATTTAAGCCAGCAGAGGGTTTTGGTGAAGTGGTTTAAAATGCATTCATTTAATAGATGTGCTTGATAAACCGATAGTGAGGATAACTGACAAGGGTTGAAGACCTGTTCACGAAGCAAAACGGGAATCATGGAAAAAACAGTAAGAAGCAGTAGGTAAACATGTTCCTGAAAGTTGGATTCTAACTTCTGTAGCCAATAGAGGACCAAGCTGAAGCTTATTTGTTATTCAAATTGAATTATTTTTCTAATGTTTGGATTTTCCATTTTCAAACTCTGAACTTCTTATTAGAAAGAGTGTGGCAAGAGAGGGTAATTTCAACACTGAAAGAAGCATGGCATTGCTTGGTCTAGGCTACAGTGCAAATTGAAAAAGCTTCCTGGGTAAGACAGAATATATTTCTGGAACACAAAGGCACCCTACCCACGTAGCCATGCTGGGAAAGAAATCCCAGGTGGGTGTTCCAGCTTTGTTCCTTCTGGGGTATGGAGCCGGTCCTGTCATGGTTCAAAGCTATTATTATTTCAGGGTCCCAAACTTGACTTGAAATTTTACTTATTCTGAAGTAGTTATTTATTGCTTCTACTTATGTTTTGCCACAGGAAGGGGAAAATATTTTCTATCTCGCTGTGGATGATATTGAAACAGACACAGAACTTCTGATTGGTTACTTGGATAGTGACATGGAAGAAGAGGAGGAGGACGAGGAGGAATTAACTGTTATTCAAGAAGATGAAGACAGTGGCAACAATAAGGAAGTGCAACCAGCTGGTGAAAAAATTGCAGGTGTGCAATATGTGAAAAATAATGTGAGCTTAAAAGTAGAATCATAGGATCACAGAATGATTTGGGTTGGATGGTCTTTAAAGATCACCTAGTACCACTCCCCTTCTCCCCTCCTGCACCATGAGCCTTTCACGAGATCAGATTGTTCAGAGTCTTGTCCAGCCTGGCCTTGAACACTTCCAAAAATGGGGCATCCACATCTTCTGTTGTCTTTCAGTTTAAAGCCATTACCTTTCGCCCTATCACCTACATGCCCTTCTAAAAATTGTGTTTCTCAGAAACCCCTGGTAAGTACTGAAAAGCTACAATATGGTCTCTCCAGAGCTTTCTGTTCTCCAGTCTTTTTCAGCCTATTTCATAGTAGAGGTGCTCCAGCCCCCCGATAATTTTTGTCTACAGAGATGGTAGTCTCTGCCACTCCAAGCTTTGCAGAGCTTGCACGATAAAAGGGGAATTAACTGGTATTGGATCTTTATGAATGAGTCTTTAAACTACTGCTGAAGTGAATAAGGTTGCGCAGGTAAACCCGTGGTCAAAATCTTCACTGTTGTCAGATACCTTACTCATGAAAGAGCACAGTTTCCTAAAAGTATTCTCGTTAAATGCAAGTCACTTTTTTTTTTTTTTGTCATTTTGTGTGCATAATCCATTAAATGACAAAGTCTCTTGTGAATTTAACGATGCTGTTGTGCATAATCAGTTTCTACAAAAGAATCTCTCTAACATAACCAAAATATTCTTGAAAGTATTACTGTTTTCTCTTCCAATCATTCAGATCCCCTCACTTGTAAAGAAGGCCATGCATGCCCAAACTGTGAGTCCAGTTTTGCAAGCCAAGAAATTCTAGCTGAACATCTTCAGACACTGCACCAAAAACCCAGTGAGGAAAAGGAATTTAAGTGCCGAAACTGTGGAAAGAAATTCCCTGTTAAACAAGCTCTACAAAGACAGTGAGTAGAAACAAGAATGTTTTTCACTGATCCTTTTCATTCTATTATTAATTTATTTCTCTTGGCTTCATCACAACCTAGGCTTTAATTTATCTGTCTCTGTATTTGTATCCTCACTCTTCCTTCTAGCAAATTCTTAATTTGTTAGTTTCTTGTATTCGTTGGAAACTTCAATTTAAATAATAAAATGTCACTAATTTTTAATATTTTCAAATCATATAGTGTAAGTCTGATTAAAGCTTCTGATTGGTGCCCTCAATGTCCATTTCAGGGGGGTTATTTGTTAGTTTAGGAGATGAATTTTAGCTGGAATTGTCATTACTGAATTAGAATGAGATTTAGAAAAAATAAAATAAATCCTAAAAGGAAATAGAATAGAAAACCCATTCTTCATTTTGAATTAATTAAATATTTGGATGACAAAAAAAAAAAAAAAAAAAAAAGAAGAAACATAGAAGATAGTAGATTTAAGAGTGCATCTTGTTATTTTATCCTTGGTAGTGTAAAAATGCAGTTTTGTCACTGAAGTCATGTGTCTTACATAATTCTTTTACACAAAAATATTACCATTTTATTCTTTTCTTGTTTATGTATATATATTTGCTTGCAACTAAATAGATGCTATTATACATTTCATTATAGGTAGTACAATGTATTTCCAAGTATCATGTTATAAGTAGTACATTTAATCTTAACTGTTTCATGTCAGAAAGCGACTCATAATGCATTGTGTATCGCAAGACTCCTTTTGTAATATGATTTTTCTCATGTCTGAATAACAATAATTTTTCTTAAACTGGCAGTTCTTCACGAGCTCTATATTCTTTCATGGAAATAAATAAATGAAAAAAAACATAGTAGAGAAATATTTGATTGAGATAATTGAATATATTTTTATTGAACATAGACATGTTTCTTCTAGTCCGAAGTGGGAGTTATATTTGTGTTGTTTAGCTGGTTAAGTAAGTCTTTATATTATGCAGAGTAAAATGAATCAGGACACAGCAGTAGGACCACAACTCTTGCTTTTATGAATTTTATTAGTCCCACTAAATTCCAGGACACCTCACATGTTGCACTGGTTATTCACATACTTAAATGTTTGTAGTTTGATCTGTTACTACTGCAATTCTGTGTAAGTTTTAAAATGGTACCCTTATTTATTTATTTTTATTTTTTTATTTTTATTTAGTGTACTTCAGTGCACAGAGAATATCAATCCAGGAGACTCTTCAAGAAGTTTTCAGTGCTCTGTTTGCAATACTTCCTTCAGCTCAGAATCGAGGTTTTGTGTCCGAGTTACTGGACTGCTGTCATACCATTGCTGGCCTTCCTTTGCATGCTAGCTTTCAAGCTTGTTAGTGTATGTGAATCCTAACAATGAAAGAAGTCAAATGCTTTCATACTTATTTGCTGTAAGTAATGCATGAAGTGGCCTTGGAATTCTGCAGTGCAGCATGTGTAATGCTCAGAGTACTTACTGTATGTCTGATTTCTGCATATACTGCTTCATGTGTTGTTTTTATTTGCTGGTTATCCCATGTAGTTATGAACAGCACAAGGAGGCATGCAGAGGGGATGCCAGATTCATATGCAAGGCAGATAGCTGCGGGAAGAGGTTCAAGAGTAAGGATGCCCTGAAAAAACATAAGGAAAATGTTCATAGTGGTAAGAGAGAATTTAATGTTTCTTTGGGAGAAAAAGTAAAAAACAAAAAAGTTCTAACATGCTGCTAGCCTTACATGTGCAAATCCAAGTCAGCATTGTCTTTGGTTTCTTTTTTAAGGATTCATTTGTATCAAAAAGAAAATTAAGTAGTAAATAATTGCAAGGATAAGCATTCCTCCTCCCATAGGGAGAAATTGCTGTATACTGGATGAATCATTAGTTTGCAGCAGGAAATGTAATGGGAATCTGGGTAAGTTTGAGCTAGACAAATAACAGATAAACAAAGCATTTCAGTAGTAAGGAAAATCAAAAGAACTGGTACAAATGGCTATAGGAAGTTGTGATTTCTTGATATTTTTGGTATTTTCAGGACACAGTGGAATGTCTTTCTGGAAGACAATCTTTATAAACGATTAGACTTGATGAGGATATTGCAGGAAATTCTATAGGCTCCATTGTGCAGGAAGCCAAATCAGACCATCTGCTAGTCCCTCTAGGCCATAGCTGTTTTATAACTGTGCACTGTGAATCAATAGTTTTCAATCAAACTTCAGTCTGTTTTCATGAAAGGGCAAAATGCTTCTCTTAGGGTCCACAATGCAGATCTCAGCTGTCATTCTGCTCTCTCTGCATGTCCCCTCTCAATGTCACTGGCAGATCAGTATGTGTGGGGACAACCAAATACCACAGTGCAAAGAAAACAGTTTCTACTTGATGAGAACACTGAGGTGCTTTGTAAGATTTTCGTTACTCTCTTCTGCCAAACTTACAACGTACAGAAACCCTTCCATGACAATTTTCATAGAAGTTTATCTACTTTTTTTTTTTATTTGTTGTCGTCATTAAGTTGTTATTTTTTTTTTTCAACTGTGAGTTGTTTATGTTTAGGCTCAACTTTGGTTAGTTATATACAGGTATACAGATCCCACAGTTATTCTCTTGTAGATCACTCCAGGCATGACTGAGGTTAGGCATCTGGAGGATATTTTAGTTCCACTTATACAGTGAGCAGAGCTTTTATTCTGCCACTTGGGAGTCACAGAAATCACAACTGGTGTCAGTACAGGAGAGAAAATAGCCTGCTATTGTTGAGGGACGTTTCTAGTATTCCTTGATGCCTTGCAAAACCTGGGGGCAAGGGAGAGTAGAAAGGTCTGCTACATATGTAGTTCATTATGCAAAGCTATGAACAAAGACATAGATATTCATTATCACCTTTCTTTTCTCAATGTTGTTGTAAGTTAAGGTATTAAGTTCCTGTATTCATATGTGTATCAGCATATGTCAATACTTAAATTTTGGAATAGCAAATATAGATCTGAGATGAAGTACTTATGTCTTACTGTGAATTGTTGAACCGATTGACATGATATATTGTAGTGAGATATGTGCCTTGTATTATGCTTTCACAGTCTGCTCACTACACATGGGCTGCTTTGCTCATGATTATTTCTCTTTCTCTCCTCTGATCCACTGTGGTAGTATGACCTGAGCTGGGCATACTGAGTTTACATTCAAAGTCTTTGAAATACTATACGTTCTTAAAGTCTGCTCTTAGATTAGATTTTTCATTTCTTTGTACAAAAATTTGTTGGAAATAAAATTCTTTATTTGGAAATAAAACTGTGGGCAGTAAAGTAGTCTAGAAATGAATAACATTCTATCCAAATTCCTCCATTAACAGCAGACTGTGATACATCAAGATGAAATATGTAACCTTTATTTTCTAGTTTAGCTGCTTTAGTTTTAATCTTATCAATCATCAACAGAACGGAAGCAATGAAGACTGAGGCACGTTTTGCTGGTCTCAGAGGGCTAAGAAATGCTAGTGTTTCTAGTTACAGCCCCCATGGGACATCTGAGATTAGAAGTCATTTCAACATGTTTTAGCAAAATGTTATGTATATATTTGCATTGAATTTTTAAAAAGCAGTTTTATTTTAACAACGTAAATAATAGATGTCTTGTTATCAGTGTCATTTGAAAGTTTGATCTTTTGCATGAGATGTTACTTTTCCTGAAGTAGTATGAAATGCTCTTTCTGGACTTGCAGTGTTTACATTCATGCACACGTCAGTGGAATGAAAAAATACCAGTTAGGAAGATATGCTATGGTTTCAGTTAGACAGAAGACCTTGTTTTTACCTCTCATGTTAGTAAACCAAAAAAAGTAATTTATCTGTTTGTATTGTGTGCCAAACCAGGAAGAACAGTTCTTTTATTCAGGGGCAATTCCTGCTATCCTGGATGATTTATCCTTTGTCCATTTCTGGAAAAATATGTCATTTCCTTTTGATTGCATTTTTAAGTGGAAATTTGGTGCATAGATTGCTCTGCAGCCACAGATTGACACTATTCTTGCCTTGTTTTACTTAATACACAAAAATTTTGAGTGCCTCATGTGGCTTCTTGAAGCATCTTTAGGAGAGGGCTCTCATGACCACTTCAATCTTTAATTGACTGTTTTGTTTGTATGTAGGCTTTAATGTGTAGTCTAGAGGAGTGCATGTGATCTTATTGAGATGTATTTTAGTGCTCAAATAAATGGGGAGAGAGATTATCATTAACATTATTTATTAATATTTAGTGTTTTGGAAGGGAAAACAAAAGTAAGGCCAAGCTTAATGATTTCTTTCTGAAAATTCCTCCTGAGAAATAAAGTGAAAAAGCAAATCATCAGAATCAGTATCATACTAGTTCTTTAGGACAGCAAGATTAGGAAAGTTATACGATGCTATGAGTCTGACAAGTAGAGCTGGAATCCATAAATGATTTTGATTAGGATCCAGTTCCTCTGTGCTTGAATAAATAGTGCTTGCCTTTTTATAGTTCTGAGTCCATTCTCTTTAGTGTGCAATACAATTTGAACATTTTTCATACAAGATATGAAATATCCTGTATGGACATATAATTATAAACAAATAATAAGGTTTGTGATGTCTTTGCCTTGTAATAAAATAACTTTATATGTTACTAATATAAATTTTAAATAATAGGGAAAACCAATTAAATGCTCTGTCAGTTTTTAAAACAACTGAAAAAGGGAAGAAAATATATTTGGTAGCTGACCACTTGTAGTTTGATCTGTGATTTATATTACAGACTCTACTTGAATTCATAATCTAGTACTAATACAGATTTCTTATCTGGTTCAGTTTAAGACCATTAATGTATATTATTTTATTCAGTAGAAATCTTAATGCTTTTTGAATAAAGAAAATTGGGAAATAATTGTTAGGGATTTTTTAATTATTATCATTACTTTTTTGTTATTGTTGTTGTTGCACTTACTCCTTTCAGGAACATTTCTATTGAAATTATAGTATACAGCTGTTGAAGATATTAGCTGTATTGGCTTCTGGAAGGATGCAGCTGTTCAGTTGTAAAGTGAATGGATCCTAGTTGTGAACTGTGCTTGGTTGGTAATGTGTGGTAGTATCTATATTAGTGTTCTTTTTTTCTTTATTATTCTAGTTTAGTTGATTTACATTCCATTAGTAACTAGCTAGTTGGACACCCACAGAGAACTCCTGATACTGAATACTTTCAAGATGGGGTACAAATGTAAAGATCTTATGTCAGTGAAATGACCCGTAAAAAGTCACAAGCTCAGTAGAAATATTTAGGTTCTTTCTTAGCACTTCCTTTTTAAGATGTTGGTGGTATTCTGTTTCTGTTTCAGGAAATTCTAGGAAAAAGCTGACGTGTTCAGTGTGCAATAAGAAATGTTCCTCAGCAACAAATCTCCAAGAGCATCGAAAGGTCAGTAAGATGAAGGCTAACCCACAGCAGGCTTTGACTTCCCTGCGATGTAATACTGTGGTGCTTAGGTCACTTGAAAGATACTGTAATGCAAACCTTTGGCTAATATCTGTCATGGCTACAAAATCAATGTGTTTTATTGTAGTTATTTATTTTTGTAATTGCAGTTGTTTACGTCAGAAGTCTTCGTAGTGTTGTAGTGCATCTTTTATGAAATAAGAAAATGTTTGTGCTTGTATCTTTTGCGCTTTTCAACATCAAGTCAAACGTGCATGCTGTTCTTTAGCACTAAGCTCAATGTAAAAATATGTTATGTAACGATATGATACACACAGGCCTTAAAATAGGTGCACGAGCCTTCAGTTTTTGTACAAAATGCATTTAGTCTTTTTTATTACTTTCTGACATAACAGTAAGGTTATTATTTGCAGTTTAGTTATGAGGTAGTTAAAAAAACAAACAAACAAAAGACGTGTTTCCTCAAAAATAAAAATTGCACTGTTTGGTGTATTACTAGAACAGGAAGAGTTAACAGTTTTAAAAGCATCAATTGGAAATAAGGGGGTTCATACAGAAATGCGGATGGGCTAAGAACATGAGATTCTGAATACGTTATATCCAAAGGAAGTCCCTGCAAGATTAATTTGATAAATCGCTAAAACCCAGGAGATTCTGTTTTTACAAAAAGCTGCATTTTGCTGTTTATCAGATTAACTGTAAGTCTTTAATAATGCCCTGGGTATAACCTGAGTCCATTGAGGATATAGATTATATCAATTAAAATATGTTGTTGCAAAGGAAATGGTGGGGCCTCTCCTTTTTTTCTTTAATTTGTATATTTATTTATTTATTTATTTCCCTTTTCCTTCTGCCCCCTTAGTTGTATTAACATGCCTTGCATTTTTTGGCTAACAGGGCTTCAGTTTGTTCCTCTCCATACCGAACTGTGGTATTCCATGCAGGTCATAATTACAGATTTTATATATCATTGCACCTTTTGATGGCCTCTGAGAATATAAAATATCACAGTTTAATATGTTCATTTTATGAAAAGGTTTACTTTGATTCTTCATAGTGCAGGCACTGGGTCACAAGCTTCTCTTTTAAGACATCCAGAAAATAGATATTACAGATTCACACATCTATATCACATAGGGTAGGAAATTGCATGTAGGACACATACCTTCTGTTGCTTGAACTACTTTGTTTTTGTATGAAGTATGTGTTATTGTTTTCTTACCTAACAACTTCTAATAAGTGAAATGGAGAGGAAACACTTTTTTCACCCTATTTCCTGTTAATATAAAGAAATAAAACCAGGAAATAGGTAAAATATAACAGAAAATAAGTCTGAACAACTGGCACTTCTGACAATCACAGAGAAAGAAGATAAAGAGAATGACTATAGGGCAGATTGAGGTCAATTCACTCTGAAAATACGGCATTCACTTCTGTAGCTTTCATGTCATTATTGATTTCAACCTATTTTAGCTTTATTTTTGCCAATTGTTTCTGCCTTAAATGTCTAAAGATAGGCCCTTTCTTAGCCATACACAATTAAACTTTAGCGTCATCATCTTCAGTCCCTTGGTCTTGCTATTTTGTTTTCCAGACTTGTTTATGCCACACTAAGTTTTGGTGGCATCACTTTTGTCTGTTTGGTTTTAATCCATTCCTGGAAATGTCAGGCTGAAAGAGACCCTAGAAAGTTTTTATGCCCTTTCTACTCTGCTGAAAATTTTGCCACATCTGTTGGTATCCTTTCTGAATTCTGACTTGCAACTTAAGTGCCATGAACTTTCTTGAAACGTGTCAAGTGTTGTTTTTTTTGCTTGTTTGTTTGTTTTGGATAACCTTCTTAAATCTTCTTTGCTACAAATTGATTTCATAACTCATTCTAATCTCAGAGAATGCCAACTCATCATCTTCTTTGTAACAGATTAGCATACTGTAAAATTCTTGTCAACGCCCTTTATCTTTCTTGGACTGCACAAACACAATTATTTCAGCCTTTCTTCATGCATCTCTTTAGTTTTTGTAAGCATTTTCATCTTCTCACCAAAGAGTTGTGATGCTTAGTTGAGCCTTTATAATCCCCAAGTAGAGGGGAATGATTGTCTTGAGATCATCAGTACAAAGAATATGTCTATTAATACATCTCAAAATGAAAATGGTTTTTGAAGAGCAGAATCAAACTCATTTTTTGTATTTTGTTGGGAATTCATTATTATTACCTTTAATAATGCAGTGTAAACTCATTTACTGTATGGTATTCATTTCTTTAATTTCTTCATCCAAAAGTTTGAGTGCTTCAAATTTTGGAAATGTTTATTGTGGTTGACATGTACCTTAAAAGTTTTACCTCCATCACTCCCCCAAAGATCTTTTGAATGACCTTTTGCTTTTCAGTAGATCTTGTGAAAAGTTTAAGGTTGTTGGTCTTGTTAATGAAAGCAAATATTTTTCTGAGTAAAAGTTAATTTTGTTCAGATGCTTGCTAGTTCCTGTAGCACCTAGCAAGTTGTTGTCTGCAGAGGCAGCTCTTCAAGGCTCTAGAAGACAATTTGTAAGGATGTTCTGACTGTAATGTAACTGACATTTATGATGATAACTGTTACAGTCCCCTGATATTAATAATTACTAATAAATTTTTGCACAATCACTTGTCTGTGATATTACAGGCCGACTGAAATTTGCATAGTGTACTCATAAGTAATTTACTTGAACAGTTTTCTTAATGAAAATTCAGTTGAATATTTTTATTTGCAACAATATTTGCTGCATTTTATTACTCTTTTACTATATAATTGTGTGGTTTTCTAAATAATTGATTTAAGAGTGACAGCTATAGAAATATGCTTGATAGTTACAGCTGTTCAATGCATATTACATGCCAGTCTGTGCCTGATTCTTTTCTGAAGGAGTACCATGTATAGAATATATATTTGTTAGCTCTTGCTTTTTAATGTATGCACATAAACCTCTGTCGGAATGCAGATGTATTCAGTGAGACTATTTAATAAACAATGGTCATAAATTGAAAACATGCAGCTGGATAGAAGCGCAACACAACCACAGGTTCTGGTGTGTTAAATAATAGATTTAAGAGTGCCTTACAAGTCATTTCAAGAAACACTAAAACATTGTTGTGCTATTAAAACTTAACTCAGCTGAAACCAGGAGACTGGCAGGATTCTGATAGCATTTGGTTGCACGGTTAGTGTAAGCTTCCATCAACAATCTGAGTCAAACTCAAGAAATTTGGAAAAGGTAAAATAGTGGACTGTATGTATCAGGGAAATTAACCTGTAATGCGGGATATTTCAAATGGATGATTGTTATTTGAGCTTACCACCTGGTTCTGGCTAAGTATTTGCTTAAGCATCACTGTCCAAGGTATGCAAGTTTACTGTAGAGATGGTAGGAAACAGCATAACTACTCATTACAGCAATTTTTTTTTTAATAAACTGTTGTTAGTTGGGGAGTAACAGCATGGAAACAGAGGTTCTTATGGAGAATTTTGTTGCTGTTTCTTTTTCCCTCGTGTTTGTTTTAAGTGGAAGACATTACTGTGCTGTCTGAAAATGTTTTCCTTCAAGTGTTTTGTTGAAGCTTTGATGTCTGTTATTTTTAGCTGCTAGATTCCTCTACAGAAAGTTTAGTGATCCCCAGAAGTGCTTCATGAAATGTGATCTCTGCCAGGAAGTTTTGCTGTCTAAGGCTGCGGTTCTGAAAGCCTGGAATGTATGTTTAGTTGCACTGTGACTAGGTTAAGGTGTGGCTGCTGGAAGGAATTGTAATGCAGAGGGGAGGGCAAGTAGTCATCTGGACAGGTGGAGAGCTCGTGTATGCGTTGTGATTTTGATAAACCAGAGCAAAGGTTTAATTTTTATTTATTTGAGTGTCAGAGATTGCAGCTCACAACCGCAACTTATAACTTCTTTTCCAGCATTTAGTCCTTGATGACATTATGTGCTGTGATGCTGACAATCTTGCTCAGGCTCACTGTGTTTACAGTATAAGAGAGGCTGCTGCCCCTCCACTGTCTTGCCTCCAAAGTGCTTAAGACAAACAGTATCATCTTTTGCCTCAACCTGGAAAGACTTCGCTATTTTAAAAGAGTGCCTCAAGAGTTGCTTCACCTCCCCCAGAAATAACAAAAACAGTGAAATTATTTACTTTGCCATGATTGCTTTGGGTTTGTTTTTTTTTTTTTGTTTTTTTTTTAAGACCTGCTAAATTCTCAACAGAAGTGTCCCTAAGTGATTTGATGGAGCCCAGTCATTTTTAAACCACACATGTATTTAATCAGATTTCTATAAGCAGATATAAGTCCCAGTCGAGTTTGATTGTATTGGTATTTTAAAATTATCTAGTAGTTATGAAGTAGTTATTGTGTTGGCATTTTTACTTATTTCTAGTTTATTAGAAGGAAATTTTCTGAAAGGTTATTCTGCATCTATTGTTTTGTTCTTTTTTGGTTAATGATACTTTAAATGGATCTGATACTGTGATTTTGCATGACTGCTGTTTCTGAATATTGTTTTTTTTGTTCCTGGTTTTAAATATTACTTTTGAGAGAAACTGTTGTTCCTTTGGGGACTAACAAAGTGGAAATCATAGAAAATCCCCACGTATATAACTAATGGATTAGAAATAGTCATAGTCTTCTGTGTATGTAAGATATGTGATCTTGTTTGAGACAGGTATTTAATTATCATTAAACACTCATTTTGCAGATTCATGAGACCTTTGAGTGTCAGGAATGTGACAAGAGATTTATTTCAGCTAACCAGCTAAAACGCCATATGATAACTCATTCAGGTAACATATTAAAATGACACAAACCTATGTATGTGTGTGTCTGTGATGTATGAAGCATATGTTCAGTTTTACATTAATCACTTAGAAATAGAAGGTTGGGTGAGTTTTGTGTTGTCCTGGGCTGTTCAAGCAAATCCCATGTTCCAGGGAAAACATCTAAGTTACTGTTTCTAAGCCTTTCAAGATTCCAAGTGTAATGCTATCTACTTTCTTCTGTTGCTGCTTAGTCAAGCTTCTGTTTCGTGCTAGCTGGGGTAGATGATGCCAGTTACATGGGATGGGGCAAAAGATTGTTGCTTGTCTTAATAGAGGTGGTAAAGAACTGTTGAGTGGGATTTTATGTTGAAAATAAGAGGATGAGAGCTGTGTTATGCTGTCAGCCAGAGATCTGTGATAAAAGGGCAGATATTCGTGGGCTCATGTGCACAGAATTCTCATTCAGAGGAAAATGGATCATCCCACACCATTTCATAGATGACACAAGTGCTTCATTGTGCCTGTCCTCCTCTGGCAGAGCAGATCACTGTGAGCAGGGAGTTGCCTGTCCATAGGATTGGCAGCAGGACACTAATTAGCCCTCCCAGAATTTCTGATCACTGCAGTCTAGTGTTTCTATTTATTTCACCAGTGATTAGAAGCATCAAGCAACACAATGGAAACGCAAACATTGTTCTCTCATATGCATTAATGTTTAAAAATGCAGGTTTTTGCAACTACATAGGCTTGTAATTGAACTATTTTCTTGATATCAGTCCACACCAAAAGCTCATTTCTCAACAACATAATCCATATTTCAGGGCTTTTAGCTTGCCTTTGACACTTTTGGATGAGTGTTAATGTAGTTAAATTGCAGTCACCACTTGAAGCATAAAAGGCTTTTTGTATAGCAACTTTTAGTTTTGGAAGCTAGTGTGTATATTGTTAATTAAGTTTAAAAACTGTCATGCCCTCCTTCACATTTGTAATCTGGAAACAGTGTTTTCCTCTTTGAAGTCATTCTCTTTTGATTTAAGCTAATTAATCAGAATTTAGTTTTAGTGATGACTATTACAAAGAATGTGCCATTTTCTTGAGATACACCATGGCTCATCTTTTGTGAAGTGACTTAACTGTCTAACATAAAGGGCATTAGATGTCTTTCTAATTGGTTTAATCTTAATTGGGTTGACTTAATTGCAGAAATCTCTCTGAGGAGATGATTGTCTCTGCCTTTCATCTTCTCCCCCTGTATAAACAGGAGATTAAATGTCCCCCACTCATTTTCTGCAGAAAAACGCCCCTACACCTGCGAGGTTTGCAATAAGTCCTTCAAACGACTTGATCAAGTGACTGCACACAAAATAATACACAGTGAAGATAAACCTTATAAATGCAAGCTTTGTGGAAAGGGATTTGCCCACAGAAATGTTTACAAGAATCACAAGAAGGTAAAGCACTCTGCTGTTGTTGTTTACAGGTCTGCCAGCCTCAGATGTGCAGATTTTTTTCTCTTAAATGGTTAATCATTAAGCTCTGGCATGCTTATAAACGTGGGAGTAAAGTATTGGAAAATGTGAATTATGTATATATATATATATAATGTGTATATATATATATAAGTGAATGTTTTAAGCAAAATCTCAAGACAAGATGTGAGTTCTAGATAAAGCAAAACAAACAAATAAAAAGAAGAGAAATTAGGAGATCACAATTGCTTGATTAAAAGCATCAAATACATTTCTGTTTTGATTTTTCCAGTGCTTTTTTCTTTTTTTTTACATTATCAAAAGAAACTTTTAACTGATCTAAAATTTCTTCAATTTTAAATTAAAAGAATAAACAGCAAACAAAACAGAAATAAAATAAACCCACAGTATTTGAATAAAATGAACTGTAGTCCTGTTGTAGTCATTCTACATTGTTGGACTTTGCACCGGATGCTTTCCAAGCAATACTAAATTTGAACTCAGTTGTAGTGTTCACACTTTAAAACAAAATCAGAAGAAGCGTCACCTGAGAAGCAGGCTCTTGAAGAGATGTTTTGCTTCTGTTTATTTAAGCTCAAATTTATTTGACCAAATTTTCATAATGCCTGTCATTAATTTTAACTTGAACTTTCATTTTTTTAATGGTAAGGCTGTATCCATGACTGCTGTTTCACAATTAATAGACAGAAAAAAACTATCTAGCTTTGTGCCCAGTATTTGGGACTGTTTTTATTTCTGTATTTTCCATGCTCCCACTTTTTTTTACCCCTCTTGTTGAAACTGATGTACCCTTACTTAGATGTTTTTTGCAGTTTGGCTCATGTAGTATGCCATCTGGGATTTTGGCACAGGATTGTTACACCATCTTTTGCACTTTCAGCCATAAATCATGTAAGAATAATAATAATACCTCTCATAGGGTGAAATGGTGATGATGGTCTAAAAGAGAAAGCATGGAGAAATCTGCTGAAAGACAAGATTAACTCCCATATATGCCATGGTATATGCTATCTTGTTTTAGAGTTATTAATAAAATGAGGCAGAATCTCACAAATTGGATATATTCTAGGGAAATACATATAGTATTATCTGAAAAGATAGTGCTATAACTTCAATGAATACTTGTAACATATTTCCTTAGGTTAATTTGCAATTGATGACTGATAGGCAATTTTGTCTGAGAACAGACTTCAGGCTTAAGTATGAAAAATGAGCAAACATTTTGACCCAGTTCAGTGTTCAAAACAGCTTCACCACTAACTTAAACATGGACTGCGTAAGAGTATGTTGCAGAATTGGTTCTTGTGTCTGACAAGGATTAGAGGCTCCACATAATGGAAGATATCGTAAAATTTATACAAATTTAGCAAGTACCCAATTTGGACAGAATTCTTCAAAGCATGTTGGAATACTTAATTCCTGAACCTAGTTCACACGTAGTACTGGCTGTAAATAAACCCTGTCCTGTAGTGAAATAAAATTATTCTAGTGTTTATATAAAGTTTACCTAAGCAGCTGTATATATTTGCCCTTCCATGGTTAGCTCTTTGATTGCTCTTGCTAAATGAGGAGATGAGCCTGAGAGATGGGAGATAGATGTAGATCTCCTGAATTGCTTTTCTGAAACGCCTATCTCTCCATTGAGTATAGAGATTTTACATATATTGACTAGCATAAATAGGCACCTAGATTTTGGTTTATCTGGCCTCCTGTTTTCATTCCACTAATATACCTTTAACAATGGTAATCAAGGAGAGGTAGTATATAATGGTGGACATTATGGATATGTGTATGTAGGTAAAGTAAAAGGTGCAAGTCAAGGTAGTGCAAAGTAGTAGTTTGAGATGCCAATATAGCTTTAAGTGACAAGATTTTTGGAGGGCTAAACTACTGCAAGGGGTAGAGAACAAGAGTTCTGTTGCTTGGTCGCAGATAAGCTGAACAAGTAAGAATGGAAATTTAATTCCTTATTGATTATATTTCTTCTGTGTATTTCTTCTACTCACTTTCTTAATGAGTATTCAGATGTATATCACTTTAAGACCACACTTTTTGTTTTGTTTTCTTTTGGAGGATCTAAAAATCAGACTCTGAATAATTAGACTACTTTCAGAATACAATGGCTGTGTTAGTAACAGGGAGCTTTGCAGTGGAAATGATGGGTATTTCAGTTAAAAACAGTTTTCAAGTTTCATAGCATCACACTTGAAAGATCTCTTTGGATTTTACTTCATTTTATATTTATTGTACCTTACAATTCTTGTTGTTTGAGATGGAAGCTTGTTGCTGTTGTTATTCCTTTATGGTAACTATTTAATTTGATTTTTTTTTTTAATCTTGGAAGTATCAGAATTAAAATGAAATTTGGTCTCACAACAAGTATTTTTAAATCTCTCTCAAAAATACAGAGGAAATTAGGTCCTTGCATTTCACAGGATCTTGCTGGAAGATAGACAGTGTGTTAGCTATGAGTTCATCTACTCTGTTCAGTAGAGTATTGGAGTGCAAACTGTAACTTAGTACTACTCATTACAGCCTAGCAGGTACCGATCTGAGAGCCAGGAACTGTTAGTCCTTTTGTGGTAGTGCTCTGGTGTACTGCTACTGCACACAAGTACAACTCTGCTTTGTGTAGGTGCATGTGTAAGTTTGCTTTGTCACTTGCTTGAAGATGTCAGTGCTGAGAAGTGTTATGCAGTGTGGAACTAGCTCAGATATATTTTGAAAAACTCATGTCTGAGTGAACATGGGAAGAAAATGATTTCATTTTTTTTTGGAAATAATAGTATAAATAACATTATAAAATAATAGCTGAAATTAGAAGATGGGCATTGTGTTACACATAGAGTTCATTTTTTATCTAGGTCAGGCTGGATGGAAGTACATCTTATATGCCATATAATGCAGGTTACTTCTGTACAGGACAGTGCAAAGTTCTTCCTCCATCTGCTCATTTGCTATGTATAGAGGATGAATTCAAAGAATAAAATATGAGGATATGACAGTGAGCGGAAGTAGGTCACCAGACATGGGATTTTAAAGGGTTTACTGTTAATCCAGGGTTGTTTGGTCTTGGGGAGCATAATGAATTAAAACAATTGTACTCCCTCATCTTCTCTACTGGGAATGGGTAGCCTTGGGCTGGGTTTAAAGTTTCAGAGATGCTATTCTAGAAAAGGCTGCCATGAGATCTTCTGTAAGCGCCCATCCTTAGTTACTTTGATCATATGACTGTTCAAAAAGTACACGTGACCACTTAGTTTTGTACAGTGTCTCATGATAGATGCAAATGCCTGCACTGTTTCCAAATGAGCCTAATCCAGAAACTATAATTTCTGTACCTTTCAAAATATTGTAACCACCGGTGTCCAAGAGAAAATGAGGAAATTACAAAAGAAATAATTACTTGATTTTTCAAGTATTTAAGTGTAAATCATAAATTGCGTTTCTGCATAATAAATATTCAAATAGAGAGAAATGTGTAAAATATGGTTGAGTTTTTTGCCTTTGTACTGTTGTTCATGGTCCTTCTGTTATTTTTACAGTGGAAAGGTCTATTCAACAATTTGGACCTGCTCTAGAGCAAATAATAGTAAAAACATCAGTTTTTATTTTGCACTTTATTTTCCTTTCCCCAGCTTGCAGTAAAGGTCTGATGAAGTAGTAGCAGAAGATAATAGTCTTTTCATGGTGTAGACATAATCTCTCTCATCATACTGTGTTCTTAAAGAGTTGCAGTACTGCATCCAAACATTTAATGCATTTCGAGATTCAGCTTGCTACTGATTTACAGTAAAAGTTTTAGACAGTTTTGAAAACTTCGAATTCAGTTGTAGAACATCAAGGTACTGAAACTAAGTGCAGCATTGGCAATATGTACTACTTATATTCCACTCTGAATCAGGTCATAAAATGGGAATTCAACTCAAATTGTTTAGTGTGACCACTTTGCTTTCTGAATTCTGATGCTGCAGACTTTATTATCTGATTCTTCATCTTATTTGAGTGGAAGATGATTCTAGAATAGCTTGCATGAGAGCAGTCTGTTTTGCTGTATTGAAATCCACATCAATCAACTGTGTTTTTCAAGCTGCTAGCGAGACCCTTTTATGAAAATAAAATCATTTATATAGTTAGTCTATATATATAGTGTATATACATAACATATTATATAGCAAATTTATATATATTTAGTATATGATGTCTCTTCAAGCAGCTTTTAGTAAATTTGTTAGCTGTAGTTTGAGATCTAATGGAAGCTTGACAAATGAGCTTAGCCCACTTTTGGAACATGGAGTTTCTACAGCTGATCACAAACTTGCATAACTGAAGGAAAAGTGAAGAGGTTTGACAGCTATGGTGCCACACGTCTCAAAATGCATTTACCTTGAGCATAGAATCATAGAATATCCTGAGTTGGAAGGGATCCACACAAGGATCATTGAGTCTATTTCCCACTATACTCTTAATGGAAGCCATCTCTTTTCTGGAACCTTTTAGTAGGACGAAGGTGGACGAATATGCTTGCTTGCAGATATACCTCTGCTCATTAAGATTTTCATGGCTTTTTATGATACGCCTAGCTTGTTTCTGGACTAGTCGCAAGTAAGGCAAATGAATTGTGATGTCTTTTTACACTTGCATGTGGATATGACTAGTAAAACATTTGTAGTGAAGTTCAGAAATATGGATGAATTCTTGTATTTTGATTGGAAGACTAGAACTGGCAAGAGAATGATAGGAAGGAATTATATACAAATGGCTGTGCTCTTCAGAACTATCACTCAAGTGGTGAGTGTTCTAAAATAGGGCATTTTTTAAGTAAATAACATAAACTTTGCGCTCGTGAAAGGTACCAGATTGACAGCCCTAGAGACTGAACCCTTCTATTTATCCACAGAACAGGTACAGCACAGACATCAGCACTGCGAGCTTCCCCACAGTGTCTCGTCAATATGTCTCAACCCTGTTCTGGAGGAACCACCTGTTGAGGTGAGAAGGTAGTTCAGTCTCTTCATGTCCTGTCAATCTATGGTCTGACTGCTGAGACTGCCAATCAGGATGTCAACTAATGCAGATTGTGATGTAAACCTCTAAGAGCTGACTGAAACATTCAGCATATTTTATATAATGTATAATATATTCCACGTGCTTTTTTATTTTAAGTGACATTAGCTGGACTCAAGTAATTTACTTTGAGTCCAAAACCTTGTGTGTAACATTGCAAGAACTCTCATGTTTTGCTACTGCTGTTTATGTGAGACAACATTTGTGTTAAAATCAGTCTGAGTTTGAAGCCAGGAATCTACATCTAAATAATTATGCTGGCTCCTCAGAGTCCTTTTTTATCTCATTATTTTAAGGGATATCTCTATATGTCTTATGGTATTATAAATTTTTCTGCCTTAAGCAGGAATGGACAATATACACATGTACTATGTCAATATTTACCCTTAACCTACTGAATTTATTCATTTTATGTCATGCATATTATAAAACACAGTCCATCCCCATTTGCCCTTGGCAGTATTGTTGCCCCTTATGGTCCTTGGTAGCTAATACAATGTTTAGACACTGATGCTTTAAAAACATTATTCCCTTAACGAGAAACTGTAGAAAATTGAGTAGATAACAAATTGTACAGATGAATTTACTATCTGAATTTACTGCGGGTATAGCACCAGGGAAAGGAGGAGTGGAAAAGGAAAATTTACAACTGTAGCATGAAGCTGGATGTTTCCCAAGCTCCAGAAAAGAAATGTGCTTCAGCAACTCTGCTGTTTGTGAGATTCATCCAAACTTAGCCATTTATTTTATTTATGGCTTTGAAGGCTATTTCTGCTTTTCTCTTTTTCAAGTCTCTTTATGCTGTTTCTCAGCTGCGGTGTATTTTTACTACAGCAAAAAGGAATCTCAATTCTGATGCTTGTGTGTGCTTTTTATGTTTTCTAAAACATGAAGCTGAAATAAAGATATGCAAAAGTAGTCATATGATTTGAGAAATTTTCTTTGCTAAATTTTTATTCTACTATGTTGAGATAATTAGACCAGTTCTACTCTTACACTTAAGTGACAAAAATGCAGGATTTTGTGTACACATGTTTTTGTATGTTTTTTCATGTTCGTAAGTCCTTAAGGCCAATATTAGTGCTGATAAAGAAATGAAACTAAACTTGAAGCTTTCCTCCTCATTATTCATTATTTTTGTTTCTATTTACATATAATACTTCTGAGGATCAGGGTGGTACATTAATTCTGTAGCAATTTTGCTGGCTTTTAGGATTCAGAATAATGGCAGAACGACTGTTTTAATTCTCTGTCCCCCTGATATTTCAAACTGTTAATATAACCCCTCCTGAATTCAGTTTGGAAAATTAAGTATAATTACTGTAATGACAACTAATTGATTTCCGTGAGCCTTTCCTCTGACATTTTGTCTTTCGTCTGCAGACCCATTCTGAAGAGAGACCATTCCAGTGTGAGGAATGCAAAGCTTTGTTCCGAACCCCATTCTCTCTACAAAGACATCTACTAATTCATAACAGTAAGTGCTAAGTCTCAGAGGAAAAAGAGCTTCTTCAGTTCTCGTCTTATTGAGAAAAATAGACCTCTAGCATCTCGCTCCAGTATACAACATGCTATATCAAATTAGACTTAAAATTCAGCTCTGATCACTAAGAATTAGAAAATTCAGAGCAAATTCAAACCTTTCCTTTGAATGCACTTAAATTCAGATACAAATGCACTGTAGAAAATGATTATAAGATTTCTTTCTGCATTACATGTAATAGCATTGCCTTTGTATTAAGAAATGAAAATTAGGAACAAAGTGGAGACTTACTCAGCTTTTGTAGATAATTCATTTCAGAGCTCAAAACTGAAATTGATTCTCCTGTGCCACTCCAGACTTCACTGTATGCTAATGTTTCCTTCCAGTAGTATGGAATTGGCAGTCCAGAAGAATTGTGTGTCCATTTTCCATTGTGACTAATGTATTAAAAGCATTCTGTACTGTTGTTTTTTTTTTGTTGTTGTTGTTGTTTTGTTTTGTTTTCTTTTTATCTTATTGTGCACTGATTTATTTTTTTGTGGAATTTTCTCGATATTTACAGAGCCCTGAATGACCATTCAGCCATGTTAGAGTTAGCAATTGAGATATGTGTGTTTGGTTTGTTCTTTTACAATCATCTTTCAAACCATCTGCAGTTTTGCAAAGCACCAGATTTTGTGAAATCGTTTCACAATGTAAAATGTTAAATGTGCTCAGGGGAAAAGATTTGTTTATTTAAAATAAATAAACCATCAGATATCAGTAATATATATTCAGTGTACTATGCAGTGATAGGTGGATTTTAATATTTGTGAAATATCCAAAAGCAACATTTCCTAGTACCCAGAATTGTAGATGTTGATGAAAGTTCCCCTAAAACATGAAAGCATACCTTTTTTTTTTCTTCTTTTTTTTTTTTTTTTTTTTTCCGAGAAGATGGGTTAAGTTTAGCTCTAACCACCAGTATTTAAGCAAATGTAAATACTTAAGCTTATGAACTAGTCAGTCTCCCTTGACACAAAGAAGCCTTTCTGGAGGACAAGTAAAAGTAAAATTTGGATGCAGTAAATTCTTCTGCCACCTTAGGTAAAGCTTAGTAGTATTTTGTATTCTTATTAATCACAAGGAAGATTCCTTTTCTTCTTATTTTGGAAACTAAAACAAATGAGTAAAACTGGACCATCTTAACAAATGGTTCTTAATGCAGCAGAATATGAAGCAGAAGTTTTATGATCACACTTAATCTCTCATTTGCAGTCCTTTTATAAAAGAAGCGTTGACAGACCAATAGCAAAGTGAAAGTCATTGAAAGGATGAATTGAAGAACAAACTGTTCAATTCAAGACTGTGGTTATAACAGGAAGCTCTGATGCTCTGTAAGAGCTTATGTTTCAAGTAAAGAATCAGTAGAACTCTTCTTGTCATTACATAACTCTAATATTAGCAAGTTGTGTTGCCACAATAATGAGCTTCTCATTTTTGAAAGAACTCAGATTTATAGGCTTTATCCAGCTGTATTGGATGATGGTGCCTATCAGCTCTGAATCACAGAATCGTAAAATCAGCAAGGTTGAAAAAGACCTCCAAGATTGCCCAGTTCAACCATCCACCTATCACCAATGTCTCCCACTAAGCTATGTCCCTCAGTACAACATCTAAAGTGTTTCCCGAACACTTAGGGATGGTGACACCACCATCTCCCCGGGCAGCTCATTCAAGTGCCTAACCATTCTTTCTGAGAGTAAATATTTCCTAATTATCCAACCTGAACCTCCCCTGGTGCTACTTCAGGCCATTCCCTCTAATTCTATTGCTAGTTACATGGGAGAAGAGGCCACCACAATCTTAATGTATGGGGATAAAACCCAACATATTTCATAAAGCTCATTATTCGTTTGTTCTTGTCTTGAGATTGACAGGAATATATTGCATATGCGTTTTCGAAATTCAAGATCAAATACACTGGCTCACAAGGCTGTATGAGATGTAGCTGATTAGAGTGCATAACATGAAGCAAGTGGCATGGGTCGTTCAGTTTTCTGGGATTGTAGAGGCATAGCTGAACAGGATTTCATGTGTTGAGAAAGAGTTCATCCTCTTTATCTATTTCTTTTACAGGAGAGGAAAACTGTCCAAGGAAAGGCTTTTCACACTTTGATATTTATTTCTGGAGAAAAACACTGTAGGATTTGCTATGCTTGCACTCTCTTTCCACATTTGGAGATAATGATATTGGAATGTCATTTCATGCACTCTGAAAAAATTTCCCTTTCAGTGGTTTCGGAAATGGATGTCCTTAGTTGTTTATTTCCACTCTGTAGACTACATAATCCTGAAGAGAAAATGCATATATTTTTGGTAACTCTTTTTTTTTTTATGGTAACATCTAAATCTAGCTCAATGCAAACCTGTGGACGGAAAGTGCAGAATGGTGCTATACTTTTTTTTTTATTTATTATTTATGCATTTGATTGCTTTAATATTACTCTTTATCTACCAAAGGCAGTGGAAGGAGTGATTCAGTCCTTAAGCAACCTACATATTCTCATATTTACCCTAGAAATTTGTTTATTACAGCATGAGATATCGTGAAATAGACTGTGGAGCTCTTTTTTTTCCTGCAGTCTTCTTAATTTTCTAGGGAATTTTAGCACTCACGTCTTCTTGTGGACTGATTTAGACTTTTACATTGTGCCATTCAGGAAACTTCTGAAACTCTTTCCATAGAATTGTATTAATATGCTTTATGAAATTTTCATGCATCTTTTATGGTTTTAAACAAAAAAAGAAAAAAGAAAAAAAGAAAAGCCAGCAACTGCTCAATGAGCGAACTGAGTGAGGACAGTGTTCTAATGACTCTCCTATAAGCAGTGAGGTATAGAGTTTCTGATAAAAAAGTAAGCTGTGGGAAAGCACTGTATATTTGCCTTTATCCAGTATAATGTTTGAAAAAAACCACCCAATTCTAGGCTTCATATCACTTTGCATGTTGAAAGATTTTTTTTTTTTTTTGCATTATATTTTTTACCACAAGGACAGTTTATTACTAGAGGTACTGATAAAACCCATGTTCCTTTTCACTGGTAGCCATTTCATCCTTAGCTATACTTAATCTCATGTTTCTGGCTATCTTATTATTAGAGATACTTTATACTTTCTTAATTTTCTGATGATATATTTACCTGATTTGAGATTATCTTTCTGCTCTCAGGACCTAGCTCTTCAATTCTTTTCCATTAATTTTATGAAATGATAAGCATTAGTGTACTTCCACAGGAAGCTGATATGTTTAAACCTGATTTTCTTCTTTATTAGGTGAGAGAACCTTCAAGTGTGATCACTGTGATGCTACTTTCAAAAGAAAGGACACCTTAAATGTTCATATTCAAGTTGTACATGATGGACATAAGAAATATAAGTGTGATCTCTGTGACAAAGCTTTTGTGACACCCTCAGTCCTGAAAAGTCATAAAAAAGTGAGTAAAATCAGTGATTTTGTATTTATTATTTGCAAGTTTTTAAGTAGTGGAGTAACTGGTACAGTATTTTCAGTGCATGATTAGGGCAAATAATGTGCATTATCACACAAATCTCTTTTCACAGTTGATAGTCAATTGTAGAGGAGTCTTGGCATGCCTCTCCAACTATACCATATCTTATGGATATGGAAACTAGTGGTTATCTTAGGATAACTCTTCCTTCAACTGCAACAATAACATGTAACATGTGAGAGAAAGGTTTTATAATGTAATGAAGATCCTTTCATTAATAAATAAGTAAATAAATATTATATATATAGTCTTCATATGGAAAGGTCATTAGAAACCCTCTACAAAGCTGTCATGACTATGAGGAGAAATTATTCAGTAGGTTGATAAATCTTCAATTAAGAACTTGGAGGCATTGTATAAAAAATAAGGAGAATCCTTGCATTTAACTTACTTGAAGGTGGTCTTGCTTGTGACTGCAGAAAGTGGATGATAGAATTTGAAATAATTCTTTTTATAAAAAGCAGTTCAGCCCTAAAAGGTTGATTTGAAAAGACAGGCTCAGATTATGATTTACGCTTCGTGACAATCACAATATCCTTCTTATGATTATTTCTATAAATACAGTCCAATTGTAGCATTTATTACAAACCCCACAGGATCCAATATGCAGTAGGTATTAACAGAAATCAGTGAGAACTTGATCTTTGGAGTATAGCTATCATATTTCTGATGTTCATTGTATCATATCACTGATGTCCATGATTCATTCATATGAAGGTGTCAGAAGTTATTTACACAAATCTCCACAGAGACTTTTTGAAGCTCCCGCTCAAGTTATCAGTGCAAAAAGCTGTACTACACTTGGTAGAACTCTTAGCTACATTTAATAATGAAGTAAAATTCTGAGAAATGACAAGTTTTTAAAAATAGTTCCACATGAGTTAATTTTATTAGGTAATCGAGTAACTATTTTTTGGTTTAGGAACCGTTATCAGAGAAATCAATCTGAAAAATGGGTTTCTTAATATTTCGATGATAAATATAGGCAAAGGTGAATTGGAAATTGTAATAATATAACTATTGAGGGAATTGTAAACTTATGAACTATAAAAACATTTTATATAAAACATCTTTTTTTTTTTGCTATTAATAGTGAGATTAATTTAGAAATTATAGAAGAAAAAATGAAAGAACACTTTAATTCCTTAGAATCTCTGCTTATGTAGTGGAATGACATGTATAATGGCTGTTGGTGAGAATAGTGGTCAATGTGAAATACAGTTAATCTGTTCCATATTTTGCTATTTGAAGGCAATGCCGTAACTTCCATTCTCATCTTTCCTCACCTCATGTAGACTCACACAGGTGAAAAAGAGAAAATTTGCCCATATTGTGGACAGAAATTTGCAAGCAATGGAACACTGAGAGTTCATATTCGAAGCCATACAGGTACAGTGATATTTATTGTAAGAAAAAATGTCTGAATGTATATCAAGGTATCTGTATGTTTGTCAAGAAATGCTTAGTTTATCTACAAACAGAAATTTGCACACAATCTTAACAGCCTGTTATTCAGATGTTTTACCTGCTTAATGTTTAAAACCAGGTTTTATTTTGAACTGTGATTATCTACAAATAGATATATACATATATATAGTTATTTATGTGAATATTCAGTGTGTATTCATTCATTTCTAAGGCTTTGAAATTTTAAAACTCTGAATTCATGTTATTGTAGCTTCTGATTTTATTGCAGCCTGATTGTTAGCCGAATTAGAATGTTCTACCTTTAGAACACTTTACCTCTGAATTTATTTCCTGTTGCAATAGCTGAGTCATTCTGCTATTGAATTGGCATTCCTAAATCTGAGTTATGTAACTTGTTTTATGTTGCCACACAGACTGTGCTACTGTTTCTCATGTGCTTCTGTAAGCACACTGAAAATAAATTAGTAATGTTGTCATTTAAATAGGTTTCACTTTCTGGGCTTATGTTTTCATTTCAGATAATTGGCAGGTAAATGAAAGGGGTTGTTTGTGATAATTTGTTTCCAACATAAAATTGTGTAGATTTGCTTTTGACAGCCAAAGCATCAATTAACAGATAGTATTTCTGTGACATTCCAATTACTTCACATAAACGTATTTGGTTTGTGGGAAGATGACGGAATTGGTGTTTCTAGTAACTTGGCTTTATGTGATTTTTGACATAAGTATTAATCACTTCAGTATATCAGGACCACCTGTTAGAATTGCAGGTCTTTACTAACTTGATGTATTCTACGGTTTTGAATTTGACTACCGCTAACAAATTTTGTGATCCTGTAGTCAGTTTAAAATACTAAACTTCAGTTTAATTGTTAGCTCTTCATCTTTGCTAAATTTCATGTTTGGAACATTTTTCACTCATAATAACTTTAGAAAATATTCCTATGAGCCTGTATATAAGCATTCTGCTTGTGTGATTTGTGTATATTGTAATCATTGACATTAAAGACCCTGAAAGTCAAAGTTGTTAAGACAGAATCACTATGCAACAGTTCTCTCTTCCTTTCTTATGCTTATTCTTTCTTCTATTACTCCACCACCACAACCTCTTTCAAAGTCTTCCCTGTATACTTGTATTTCTCTTCAGTCTTCTATCCCATAAGCTGTAGTTCATTCTTTGGTAGTCACTGCCTCAAGATGTACTGAAGAGGAGTGGGGGGAGGGAATGGGAGGAGAAGAACCGTGGAAACACAAAATACTACTCATGGAGTCTGTGATAGAGAACTGAGAGAATTCTTGGATACTATGCAATTGGAAGGACCAGCCACTTTCACACTTGGGCTTCACAGTAAAGAGCCATGTTGTCAGGAGTGAAAGGAAGCAATTTAATAGCACTGTTAGTCACTAAACCCATCAGTCCAGACTTCTGGGCCATGACTGGCTCAATTTCAATAGTGTGTTAATTTTTTTTTTTTTTTTTTTTTTGAGGCTTATTTTGTTACTTTATTTGTGGATATTTCTTGCCATCTCTTGAGGAGACTATTTGCCTTTAATCTTTTTGTTTATACATACAAGATTTCCATGGAAATAAGAACTTCTATAGGTATTTTTATTCTCTAGTGCTTAAGGAAATATCAAAATTATACTCTAATTCTTCTATTAAGATCTTATGATATGCGTTCTGATATGTTTCACAGGTAAGCCTATTTTATTGCTTTTTTCTTTTTTTTTGATCTTTTTCTTTCTTATTTAATAGGTCCTTTTCTGAAATGTTAGGTATGGTTTCTGTGTACTGATGTTACACATCAGTTTGCACAGTAGAGAAGCCCTAGTTTTTCAATCTGATAGTGCAGATAGATCTTGGGAAAAGGATTTATAGATGTCCAAGTGAAAATGCTTTTCACACATGTTCTGCTACCAGTTGCATTTAATGTTTCAGTGCTCTCAAGCAGATTTTGTTCAAAATTGGGAGTTATGCTAAGGTGAATTTCATGAAACCACACACCAGAGAACTCTAATCTTGAGGACAGAGGCTTGCAGCATTTTTAACTATTATACCAGAAGCTGTACAAGATGACATTTTAAACTTACTTGTAGTAAAAAGGCACTGAGGTTTTTGAATATTTTTGTGGATTAAATATGGTGGGAGACAGTACTGTGTCGGGAGATAGTGCATTTTTCAGTTAATGGAATATACAACGTGAAAACAGGTTATGAAAGAATCTCAGGGCAGAAAAAAAATGAAGAAAACTTTCAAGTCCTTTGTATAAAAAGCTTAAAGTACTCCTTATATAGAAAGTTACAAATTCAAAAAATATGTCTTGCTAAATTAATATGTAATGGCCAATGTATAGTGGCCTGTGATGAACCAATCCTTTTCTCTTCCAGTCAAGTTTCTATAGTGATGTCAATGGGATTTCTGTTAGAGGGATTTGTCATTTGCATCCTTCACTTTAAGTATCAACTGATACACATTTTCACACATATATTTTTTGATGTCATTCTCTACAGTTCCTGATCATTTTGTGGTTATTCTGATGCAAGGTGGAAAAATGAGAGCAGGAGGAAATAGCCTCTAAGTTTTGACTTCCCAGAGGTTGAAAAAATAATAATTAGTAAGTTATACAGTGCAGTACTTTGTACTAGGGTTAGTGAGAAAATGCTTCCGTAGATTTGTGTTTCACTTCAGAAGGGGAGGTTTTGACTTGTCCTTGTTGACTTCAGCTAACTTGTTTGAGATCATAATACATGCAAATCAATCACCAAAGAAAACTGCTTTTTAGTGTGAAAAAACTTTACTGTATTCAGGGGATCTGAGTGAAGTAAAGCTTTCTGAGGAATATCTTGCATCATTTCAAAAGAAAGCCAGGATAATTGGTAAAGGGAATTAATGTACTCTGGAAACGGTACGAAAGAAGTGCTCATTTGAAGGCTGTTAGTAATAAAGTTCACGATATTGTGAAAATCCTTTACAGCTTCTCAGGGTTTTCCGGAGAAATCTTCAGTTGATCAGAGAAGAGCCACGAACTTGTTAGATTCAGTGGTGAATATTTCATTTAGAAATGTTGCTGTGTTGAGTAGTTCATGCTTTTGGTGTCTATTAAGTGCATTGGTTTTAAATTAATCAATTTAAAACTTTGGACTCTTATTTTTTTTCAGTCAGACTTCCAAGTATCAGTTTTCATTCTGAGTTAGAAATGGAACAGTCGGCCACTGTCCATTTGCAAGAGATTATTCATCTTTGTGAGTAAGCCTTCAGCTGGGAATAAGTTCTCAGTGCAGCTAAGCAGTACATCATAAGCGTAAAGACTGAAAAGAGCTTCATGTCATAGAGATTTGTTTTGAGGTCCTAGTGCAGATATTTGTGTTATCGCATTTGCTGTGCATGTGGTCAGCTAGACTTTATTAGCTACTTTATATAAGAGGCTTTGCACTGTGTTTACCAAATAAAACCAGGCAGAAGGCCTTTAAAACATGATACACAACTCTTTTTAGTTTTTTTGGAAGGGCTGTTCAAGCTAAGATTCTTGGGAATCCTGCTCATTCTGCTTTGGACTTGTACTTATGTCATACTTAATAATCTATGTACAAAAAGACAAGCTTTTATTCAATACACAGTGCACATTCTTAAATACTGTGACTCACAGATGGATGCATGCTTCTTCAGTAAGCAGTTTTCTTCCCTCTTTTATCTTAGAGTAACACTGTGTAAATGAGCCCTAACAGTACTTGGCCTTTTGCAGAAACTGAGCTGGTTTGGGGTGAGTGAACATGTCTGCATGTGCATGTGTAGAGGGAAGTGGTTGATGTTTGCATCTGAACCTAACATTTTGCTCTGTAATTCATCATCTGGCTTTCCAGCCTTGGAATGACAGAGACAGCTCTCTGTAGGTCAGCTGAAACACTATAGCACATTCTCCTTCTTCTGTATCCTGTTGGTTTATGGCTTCTTAGGGTCAGAGGGAGATGGGGTTAATTCAGCAAAAGAATCCTCTGACTGTGATGTAAATTCCTTGGCTTGTTCATAAGTTGTAGAAAAAATTCAATGGACTGCTCCTTGGGCTAGGAGGCTGTGGGCCAGGAGGTTAATTACTTACAATGAAGTTTCAAGCAGCTTTCAGTGCTAAAAGTAATTTGCTGTGTTTTGTGCAGTTTTGCAGTTAACATACATATAGGTATTAAACTCTGTTAATTGCTGTCTTCTGTGTGTGTTTGTGTATGTGTATATATGTATTTTGTGTGTGCCTACGCTATTTGTATACATGCATTTTATCTGCCTCATACCACTACTGACTCTTGCCTAATTAGTTGTATCTTAATCCCTTCCATCTTTGGGATGCAGCACATCAAGTTGAGGAACAATAAAAGCTGTGGTAAAGTAGATAATATTTGCAGGTTTATTTATTTTTGATCAAAGATAACAGTCTATTTAAACTGTAACCATCCTTTCCATTATATATTTTTCCTATTCCATTACACAGGGACTAGTGAGGGATAACTGATGATCATACATGTATTTCAGAAAATGCTTGGGCATTAAAACATAGGTTAAAACTGGAGGGTATGTAGCCTTATTCTGTTTTTGTTTGTTTGTTTGTTTGTTTTTGTTTTTGTTTTTTGTTTTGGTTTGGTTTTCTTTTTAATTATTTTTTTCCCCATAATATTTATTTGAAGTCCTGTTAAGACAGTGAAATAATGACTTTGCATGTCCTGAATACTTTCTGAAAGGATTCATGTTTTCATTCTATGTCGTTTTAAAGTCATTATTTGACGTGTTGTTCTTCCATGTAATGTTCTCTGATATTTGGAAAAAGCAGCTTTGTTTTGTAAGAGTTGAGATGGTTGTTTGGAAATTAATTTCCATAAACATGAATTAAAGATAATACCACAAATTTACATAAAAGCATCAAAAATCATTCAAGCCATCAAATTCCATGTCCTTTGTGTCAACATAGCTAAGCTTACTTTTTTAAATTTCCATCTGCACAGTAAATACTGTCTTAGAAGCTCATTGAAACATTTTATCATAATTGTCAGTTACAACTTTCGTTGCTGATTTGTTCTTGGGATGTCTCTTGCTCTGCATTGAGAGCATGATAGTCCTAACAACTGTTGTAATCACACTTCTGCAATTTGATTAACTAGACATGAGCATATTTCAAATCATGTTTAACACACAATTGAATAAAAGTCTATATCCAAATTTTGCACTCACATATCAAAATTCCCAGGTAATGAAACCCAATGTTACTTATGTAATTAAAATCAAAATTTGTGCATATTAACAGTAATTCAGCCATCTGTGAAAATAAAAGACTTAAAATTTTATTTGAGGAAAATAGAGTCCAAGCACAGTGCTGTTGCTGCATAAAGTATTTATCTAAAATTTTAATAGCTACGCAGGCTTTATACACAAGAAAAGATGTACAGCTAGGATAATCATTGTAGCAAACTGTCAGCTAAATGGCCATGAAGTTATGTACAGTTTCTCACATTAAAAAATAAAAAGATAGGAGAGGAGGTTGAAGGAACTTCCTCTTGTATCTGAATCAAGCATGTGAAAAAATGTGTCTGTATCTAGTCAGCAAACAGCTTGCACATGTCTGCAGATAGGTTGTTTCTATTCAGTAACTTATAGATGATTTCTCTTTTATCTACTGAATTTAAAAAGAAGCTTGCAGAAGGCCTCAAAGGTAAGGATTCTGTATTTCTAAGCCTTTCAGTTTATACATCATTGTCCTATTAATCTCCAGACAACAGTTTAATCTTTAAAAGTACCTGTAAAGTTTCATGCAGCTGTCAGCTTCTTGTCTTCATGTATGAAGAAATGTTCTTCTAAGAGATAGATTATGTGAGTGGTAGTGACATCTTTAGATCAAATGAATTATACCATCTGATATACTTGAAAAGATGTGGTTGACCTGAAGTCATAGATTTTAATGCTCCATTCACTTGAAACCAAATTGCTTACATCTGCTGACAGATGCAAATAATCAAACTGCTTTATTCTTTAAAGAGATGGTGTTGGGTTTTTGTTTGTGATTAAGAATCCTTATACCACTACACAACTGGTAAGAGTGTAAGTAATTAATAGTGGTAGTTGATACTGTGTCTCTGCAGGTAACATATGTATATTTAGGAGCAATGTAATAACCTTCTATTTGACTAAGTTCTCTACTATTCTTAATTTAGTTTAGTTACAAAAAGCTAAAACCTCAATTATCTAATAATAATCATGATGAGCCAAATAGGACAAATATTTACCCATAGTTAGACCGAAATAGTCAAATCCAAATTATCTGAGTAAATCCTAAACTTCATACTTAAGAAGCTTTCTCAACTGTGAAAGCAGTGCTTCTGTGCCTCGAAGAGAAAAGGTACTTACAAGAAAGAGTACTAAAAAACAAATGTGTTAAAGTAATCTGGTTTTATTTTAGATGAGCATGAGCATTAAATTTGTATATAGAATCACAGAATTATTCAGATTGGAAATGATCTTCAAGATCATCAAGTCTCACCACAACCAAGCCATACTACCCTAACTCTTAACAACCCACTGCTAAATCATGTCTCTGAGCACCACACCCAAACAGATTATGGTTGTTTCTTTTTTCCTTATTAATTATTACATTGCTAGTGGCTGGAAAATGTACGTGATTCAATAAAATACAAGGAATTCTAATTCTCTCTTGTGCCTACAAAATACACAAGGACTGTGGCTTGGTTAGAAAGCATTCAGAATTACATAGACTTAGTGTTATTAATCATCAGAAAAGAAAACCAGTTACAGAAATATTTGATTTTTTGTCTGCAAAGTCTGCAAATTTTGTGTGTTTATTAAACACGAAGAAGTTTCTCTAATCAACCCATACCTGAGTACTGTTTTTCCATTTCTCTCAAGCAACCTATACAGAACTATTCTCTTCAGGCCAATCAAAGAATCCTGTTCCTTTCTTTATCTGACTGAGTGTAGAATTACAGGTGTTTTGGTGTTTCTGGGTCTTGTCTCAGCTGACGTCTGCAAGTATTTTATCTTTCAGATCATGAAGTTATTTAGTTTTTGGCATGTGAGAGTTACTCCTGTGTGGGTACTTTTGTACTTCTCTAGTGCTTATTTTGAATGTTAAGTTTGATGGCTGAAAATGAAGCAGGCCAGAATTTTGTATTAGCCAGATCACTGCATGCATTGACTAGTCCAGATTAGTGGTGAAGCTTGTAAATAGCAGCTAGCTGCTGCAGTTGGCCCTGCTTCTTGGTTGCTGCACCGTTATTTTCCATTCCTACAACCCTTGGTTAGAACTATAAAAATTCCTTAACAGAACTTAAGCTTTAAAAGACCTTAATGTTAAGACTATTCAACACTTTTGAAAATACTTTTCTATATCTGAAAAACAGCTACCTCTACAAAAGAAGAAGTTTATTATTTTGAGGAAGTGTTTCTCTTCTCAAAAGTCATTTGACATGCTGTAAATCACAAAGGTCATTTAATTTACTGAATATTTTCTTAGTGTAAGTATTTAATATTAATTTTTTTCTGGCATTTTCTGCTTTAAGTTCTGTCAAAGTCACTTTGTCTCTTGAGTTCATATTTAACTTAATCTCAGTTATTAATGAGGTTAATTTCATTTGGAAGAAATAAAGTTCTGTGCATTGTAGGTTTTTTTTTTGTGTATATACAGTGCAGTAAATGAACCTCTGTATCATTCCCTCCTCTTCTTTGATGGAAACTCCGTATACAAAGAAACAGCAGCTAAGGATAGATATGTAGAGTTGTCAAGTGCTCTGTATGAACAAATAATTTTCTTAAGCATATGTCACAGATTATAATTTTGTTGTATCTGTTAACCTTTTGCCCATCCTTACTTGCTGTTGAATGCTGTCATCACCACACATTATCTCTGACTAAAAAAGGCCTTTTGCAGTTCTCTTTCTGGGCTGCCCTGTTGATCACCTGGTATGAAGTGTTGCATGTGTGATCCAGATGGCCCCTTTGCCTCCAAATTCTTCCCCCGGTGATCTGTTTCTTTCCACAAAAGTTGGGTGATGGTGGATTCTCCCTTTTTCCCTTCTCACCTACTCTAATCTTAAGTTAGGTGTTTAACTGGGGTTATACATTAACATAGAATACTGACATTTTAAAATAATATATGCAGATTTTCGTTTTAAATCTTCTTTTAGTCCTTACCATTCAGCATCTGGAAAGGGGCAATGTTTAGAAGACTGTAAAGGTTCTGGGGGAGATTCTAATGGGCCACGTTGCCACAATTGTGTGTTAACTTTCTAAAGAAAACAAGCTTTTAAGTTGCATACAGTACACTTAGTCTGATGCTCAGTGGAATCATTTTCTAATGCTAGTGAGTGTTGACCGAGATTGGTGGTGCAGAGTGCCAGCATAAAATATTAGAATGGTTTTATTCGTTCTTAAAAAAAAAAAAAAAAAAAAAAAAAAAAAATCCCAGCAACTTGATACACACAGAATTCTAGGAGTTGGAGGAGACCTCTAGAGATCATCTAGTCCACCCCCCCTGCCAAAGCAGGCTCCCTAGCCCAGGTTGCACAGGTAGGTGTCCAGGCAGGTCTTAATCGTCTCCAGAGAAGGAGACTCCACCACCTCTCTGTGCAGCCTGTGCCAGTGCTCTGTCACACTCACTGTGAAGAAGTTCCCATGCACAGTTGTGCAGAACTTCCATGCTTCAGTTTGTGGCCATTTCCCCTTGTTCTATCACCACACACAGCCTCATCCCTTGGCCTCCTGCTTCTTAGGTATTTAGAGATATGGATCAGATCCCCTCTTAGTTTTCTTTTTTCAAGGCTGAACAGACCCAGGTCTCTCAGCCTTTCCTCATAAGGGAGGTGTTCCACACCCTTTATTATCTTTGTGGCCCTCTGCTGTGTAAATCACCTGTAAAATGTGATCTATCTTAGTTGAGGTCATTGTTTTAAATGTTTTTGTTGTTGTTTTGTTTGTTTTTTTTAGTTGGGTTTCTACCTGATCTTGTATTCAGTTGCAAACTTCAATTTGGAAAAGCAACATAGAGTTCTCAACTCATTCAGAATATTGCCTTGTAGCACCTTTGATTGCAAACATCTAATAGAAAACTGTCTCAAGTTGAAATGGGATGGAAGATCCTGGTCTTTAAATTAAACTTTTTATGCCATACTGAAGTCCAGTAGATACTATGATCCCAAGCTAGAGATGTACGTACTTCAGGGGAAAAAAAAAAGATACTAATTCTAGTATCACAGTAATACTGTGGCATCTTTTCAAATCAAAATCCCATATGGTTTTCCATTGTGGAATTGTTTTTCATAATCCATGTATTAGGGTTAAATTTATTTTTGTTATGTTAAAAGCTTTGTTTTTATTCATACAAAATCTGGAAGTAGAATGTCTAGACTTTGAATTATATTAAATCCACTGCAATTTATCTAAGGATTATTTATCTGGGGCTATTTGTACAGAAGTGCCCTTAATGTGTTGAGCAGTTTGTTCTTAGGTAGCAGGAACGTGACAGTCGGCTGTAACTCAAGGGTAGTCAAAGCATTTATTACTTCCATCTTACTTGAATGCTTTGCTACTTTGATGTAAGTTGTTCTTAGTTATTGTTACATTTACAACATTACTTCTGGGCATGTTGACTGAAAAAGCTGTATTTAATATGCCTAATGGATTTTGATGCTGTAGTTTAATGGAAAGCCTGTTTAAATGTAGATAATATTCTCAGCTGCAGTTTAATGGCAGAGTTGTGAACAATAGTATAGAAGGAGGACCTTTCTCACGTATTTTCAAAATGTGTATTTTCAAGATTAGATTGCGATAGTATACTTGAAGGTTAAAGATGTTTTCCTGCATGTTATCAATATATGTAATAAGCAAAATTTAAAACAAAACAAAACCCAAAACAACCCTCAGTTGGTGAAATAATACTATCTTTGAAAACCTACTTTTGTGTCCAGGAGAGGCCCACGAAAATGGTTCAAGGGATGGAACACCTCCCCTTTGAGGATAGGCTGAGTGGAGCTGGAGCTGTTCAGCCTGAGAAGAGAAGGTTCAGGCGAGACCTGAGAGCAGCCTTTCAGTATCTAAAGGGGAGCTATAAGAAGGACTGTGACAGACTCCTTATTGGAGCCTGTTGTGATATGACAAGGGGAATGGTTTCAAAATAAAATGGGGGATTTAGACTGAATATAAGGTTTTTTGTTTTTTTTTTTATGGCAAGGATAGTGAGGCACTGGAACAGGTTGCCCAGAGGTGTGGTGGTTGCCCTGTCCCTGGAAACATTCAAGAAAACATGGCTGTTGCAAGCACTGATTTGTCTTAAGTGACCCTGCGTTCATTTCGTAAAATCATAAATTTCTATGAGATAGAAGATAAGTTGCACTTATAAAAGATGTATGTACACAAAGGAAGCAGTTGATTATGTAAGTACATATATGTACTTATAATACATATATGTATATATGTACTTATAATACTTATATGTAGCACATATATGTATTTTAGGCATTGAACTTACAGAAATAAATTGAGAAAAACAGTAAATTTATTTGGGATCATCTTCTAAGGCTGTTCTTTTAACAATTATTAATGACACAAGTGTGTGAGAAGTTGTTTGTGTAATTTAGAAAATTAGCGTGTCACCAAATGTCAGTTCAGAGCTCATAGTCTTTGTTATGCAGTAAACTCAATTTCTGGACCAGTGGAGACTTGAAAACTTTCAGCACATAACAGCTGCTTGAAGTTGGTCTTTTTCAGGTGTAACAAGTTGATATAAAGTCATGTTGGTGCCCTCTACTGGCATCTGCTGAAAGCTCTTAAGGCCTGTCTCAGTCATATATCGTGATCTCTGTGGTTACTTTCTGAAGGATGCCGTTGACATCTGCTCATTGAGTTTCAGACAAGCTCAAAACCATCTCTTTAATGTAAAGTGATTTCTATTTAAAGCAGCTTGGGGACAGGCAGAGTGAGGGAGGAAGGGTCAACACTCATCTACTTACCAATTGCTAAAAGCTTTAACTTCTACATTCAAAAGTCCTAAAACATAAAACTGTCTGCTGAATTAATTATTTGAACACTGAGAACTGTTGAACAGTTTGAAAGACTGAGGCATGGATTAAAATCATCAAGGGTCATGAGAGAGAGTCATATTTTAAACTACTCAATGAAAGCACAGCTATGACACAGCAGTTGTTTTTTAAAAAAATGCAAATTCACATAACTTTGCTTACTGACAGAGTACAAAGAGAAAAGATATTTCTATTTCACAGTTATTTCACTACAAATATTTGTGGCTGTCATTGATAGTTGTCTGTACAATAATAAAAGAGAAAATAACAGAATATTCTACAAAAGAGATTTTGTATCCTCTTACTTAAATAATCATTTAATCTCAACTCTCTTCACTTCTCTGCATGCCCTGCAACTCTCTAGAATTTTTAGGAACACTGTTGACTATCAATCAGGTTTATTACATTCACAACTGGGCCTTCTGAAGAGATGTTTCTATAAGGTGTCTCCATTACGTTGTGATCCTTTTACATATTGCTCACAGGAAAGAAAATGCTCTTTATTTTCCCTCTGAATAACCAAGGAAGAACATCTAATGTGGGGAAAAGATGAGAAAAAGGATGAGGCTTCACTTCTCAAGTGAAGATCAATATCTGTTTAGAAGAGACTTGTGGAACTTTAAACACTTATCTCTCTTGCTGGTCTTAAACTCATTTCATTGGAATGAAAGATGTCTGAGGTTTTTAAAGTGTGATTAAGTGTTAATAAGTGTTCATCAGATACTAGAACTATGTTAATTCTCTCTAATCGCTTTACTTTACCTGTATTTTCACATAAAGTTTTGTTGCATCTTCAGTATTATGATTTTGTACAGCAGATTCAGATGTGTTAGTAGAACGAGTTATGGTATCTTGATATGTTGATCTGTGTTTTTAGATACATCATGGTAGGAAAGAGGAGATGAGAGAGTGTGATTGTAGTACATAGCCTAAAGAATTCAAAATCAAAAGATCTTTGGGAAATTGCAGTGTTAAAATTTCTTACTTGTTATTGGTCTATCTTAAAAACTTTTAATTGTGTGATTCTGAATAGCTTTTTATCCACATTATACTGGATTTGGGAAAATCAGGCAAATCATTGCTAAGCAACACTTATTTAATGGAACATTAAACTAAGTAGCTTTAAGATACAAGAACTGCAAGGGAGATGCACAAGAACCTCCTGGTTCTGTTTCACTGACAAATGGTGGCAAAAAAAAATTGCAGAAACTTCAATGGAAAAGTAATTAATAGTTTACAGGATAGTTTAGATGTAGCATTAAAAAAGACTGCGTTTTATGTTTAAATTAGATTTACCTCCAGAAGGTGGCTACTTGCAGAATGTGGTTTGGACAAAGGCTGTAAGAATTTTGTTGTTGTTGTTGTTTAATTGATTTTTTGTTTTTGTTTCTCTTTGCGTAACTGAATCTTGTTAAGACAAAACTAAGCGATGAAGAATAATACTTTGAACCAATCCTGCATCTTGCCCTGGTGGACCTTAATTTATGACTTTCCAAATGCTTATTTATCTTTTTGTTTGAATTGAGTGTGAAGACAACGTCAGAAAAAAAAGCCTTGGTTTGTCAAATAACCATGGTGCAAAGTCTTCATGTACTGAGGCCACACTTGTAGATTCTGATGCTTTCCTTATTTTTCAGGTGAGCGTCCTTACCAGTGTCCTTACTGTGACAAAGCTTTCAGCAAGAATGATGGATTGAAGATGCATATTCGTACCCACACAAGGGTAAGTGTAGCTTACTTGCTTTGGTGGTTTCTTGAGAATGATAATATAAATCACATGTTGGAAAAAGTAAATATTTTGTTTAAACAGGAGTAAGGCTATACTGACCAAGGTATTTCATACTTATCAAAATGAAAATCAAAGATTTAAATAGTTTATTGTAAAATTCTGACTTCTTTAGAGGCCTTCTGTTTTTACTGCGTTCGATGTCTTTTGTTAAAATAATAATAGTATGATTTTCTTCTTGTAATCTTTGGTTATTTATAAACTAATATTTGTGTTTGTTTCCTGAGAAAGCAATTCTAAAGAGGCTTTACCATCCCTTAAACTTTAGTATCCAGTACTTTGATTCTTATTGTTGCCTTCAAATCCAGTCACTGTGAGTATTTGTAGAGGCTGTAGTTTATTAATGGATGACAGACATTAAGCTGGAAAGAATCATAGATTCTTTTGAGTTGGAAGGGATCATTGAAGATTATGTGGTCCAATTCCCCTGCAGCAAACAGACATCTATGGCTAGATCATATTGCTCAGAGGTGAGATGAAACCACGGCAACACTCAGCCCTCCTTTCCATTCTAGCAAAGAGATGGAGAGCTGTCCTGAAACAACTGGATGTGAATTCCCATAGCAAAGGGTGATCTCAGGCAAAGTTAGGGAGGTCTAACAGTGTCCATGTTAACTGCCTCCAGCCTACCCTTCCAAGATAAGAAAAAAAAAAAAACCAACAACGTAGCTTTTACTGGTAATTCCTTGGTAGCTGTTGCTGCTTACGGAAATTTGCCTGGAGGCCAAACCATCACCTTCATTATCTGTTAGGATATGAGGGGAGTAGAAGTGAATTTTGTGGTTCCCATATGCAAATCTGCACTCAGAATAGCTTTTTGAGTACATGAAGATAATATCAAAGCTGCATATTTTATTTTCTAGCATTTTACCCAGGTCTTCAGGGCATTAACTGGAGGTCCTACATAAAGTTGTAGCTAATGCACCCCTAACAGAAGTGATCAGTGCAATGCTTCCTGGTGTTTCATTGAGAACAGACTAGTTCCATGTTGTTTGTTATTTCTTCCTCTTTTCAACTGTTGAATCACATTAAAAATTGCTTTGAAACCTTTTCTATTATTACTGTCTCATATTATCATTTCTTCATAAAGAGAAATTTAATTACCATGTATGTGACTGGTAGGATTGGTGGAATAAACCTGCCATGTCATAATAAAAGCCTGATTTTTTCCTGATTTCCTATATAGTTTGAGTAAAAACAGAAAAACCAACACCAAAACCAACAAACCAAAAAACCACCTCAAAACCACTAACACCCTATGTAGAAAAATTGAGGGGGAAAAAAAAAAAGAGTAAGAATAGGCCTTTAGAGCCTGTAATGATGCATCTCTGTTGAATGTAGTATTTTGCAACAGATGATCCTTACTCACAAGCATGTGAAGAAAGTCTAGAGATCTTTACAAACGTTATCTTCATTGCTTCAAAATGGTAAATAAACTGAAGTGTGTCTACTTAGAATAGAACTGCAAATCCTATTGTCTTAGGAAATGAAGTATTTCAGTGGAGGAAAGTTCTGTAGTTTCTTCTTGATAACTACATTTTTCTGATCGTTGTATATATTTCGTAAGTTATTTCAAATTGTGCTCAATGGAGCACTGAAGAGAGTTGTTCTCAGCTGAAAGTACTTTTGTAGGATGTTTCTTCCTCTTAGCTATACTTTGAAGTGTAATTATACACCTTAGTAGAGAATTTGCTCTTTTATTGTTGGCTTTAGTTACTTGCTGCTATCTCTTTTACATAATTTATTGCTTTCATATATTCACATATCTCATCACATTTTGCCACTTTTACATATAAGTAGAAAAAATTAAAACCTTTGAAATTTACTGTCTGGTTCCAAAATGCTTCCATCAAATAGAACTGAAAGGCAAGCTGAGAACTTACACGGACATGAGAATAGGAGGAAAGAGAAAATAATTTGAACTACGTATAAATGATGGAAGAAAAGTTCAACCAGTGCTTATTATTTAGGTAATAAGAAAGGGAAAAGTTAAAAAACAACTTTTACAGAGTACAGAGGGTTTTTTTTAATGTGTGTAGGCGTTATAATCAGAGAAACAGAAATTTCACTGCACTAAGAGGGTAATAAAATCTGATTTAAAATGTATAGAACAATGTGCTGTTACAGTATCCTTATAGAAGGAAAGAGTGAGGTATTCTGTACAGCTCAGTTCATGCCGAATGTGATTTGAGTGTTTCCATGTACTTAGGCTGTAGCGATCATCTATATGGAGTTTATATTTCAATTTTCTTTTTTTTTCTTTTTTCCTATGTGTAAGTGTGCTAAGCAGATGACTGGAAATCTTTGCCATTTCACTAGGTGCTTAAAAATATGCAAGCAAAACCACAAAATGAATTCTGAAGAATCATGTTATGCTTCTTTTTTGCTGTCATGTTGTTTATATGTTACTATTTTTATGTAGCTTCACAGAGAAACTCATTTAGATATAAATGATATTTTTTATTAATTTATCCCCATATTTCATTTTTTTCTGAATCGGATATACATTAGCTGCTAATAGAAGAGATGGTAATTCTCCAGCATTCTTGCCCATTTAGTCGTACTATCCCTTCGCTCTACTTTTGTGGGTGTGATCTAAGACAATGATTAAAATGTTTTTTTTACAAGGCAGGTATCTTTACAAGTGTTTATGTAATAATGATAAGCTGGATTGCTAGTTTAGAGCATCTCAGATCTTTAACCAGACATAGACTGAAATGAAAATTCTGAGATACTCGTGTAAGTCATTTTTGAAGTGAGTACACTCAGTGACATTGTAGCCTCTCTCAGGTGCTTGGAGTGTTGTGGTGTTCTTCATTCTGGAAATCAGAGGCTACATCTATGATAGCAAGTAGTATTGTGCAGTAGTAGTTATGTAAAGTGAAACAATTGAGCCTGAGGTCCTTGTGTTCATATTGTATGTGTTTCAAGGATTTGACTGGCGATTTTGTGTAGTCTTGTCCTTTGGTGCAGTAACACCCGCTGGTATGCATCTTCTGGTTTTATTATTTCCCAAAAGGAATTCAAGTCGTGCAATCCGGAACATGTTACATGTTTACAGTAAAGGACAGTAAAAAAAGAAAAAGTCTTGTCTTTTGGCCAGAAAAATTGTGAAGTAGCTTAAATTTAATGATATGAAACAAGGAAAATATAATTGCAGAGATTAAATTTAGATACGTTTTAGCAGTGGGATTAAATGCCAAACCTGATCCTGTGGATCAGGGAAGGCTGCTGGAAAAATCATTTTAGAAAGTTAAGGTCTGACAGCTGCTAAACTTGGTACAACCTGGGTGGCCACAGGTGTCAGCTCAAACTCTGGAGTAAGCAGGGAAGGTACGCCAAAATTCCTACTGACAATATAAGGAGAAGAAAATACCAATCTCATAATATTAAAATTTCACTGGAGTGCTGATTTGCTTCTTTAAAAGCAGATGTGCCTGATTTGTTTGGTTTTCTTCTTGAAAAGAAGTAAAAGAGCCTAAGAAAACATAAATGAAGAACTAAATGAATTTCTTAGTGAAGTTTATAAATTAGCTATATCAGTTTTAAGGAAATATGCATCCATCCTTCTCTATACAATAAAGCTGAGCTTTTCCCTAAGGCTATACTCAGTGCTAGACACAATATTATGTAGTCTAAACTTAAACATAGAGAAAATACTGCAATGTAATTGTTATTGTTTGGAAATGTAATGGTTGATAGGTGCCCAGAATTACTGTTGTGTCAAAATGATATTTTCAGTACTTTTGAAAATGTGGATTTGTTATATTGTTTCTGTTAAACATATGGCAGTGATGGAAAACAGAACGTGTAGAAGTCATTCTCAAATGCTTTTTCATCATTTGGATAGAATATTTCACATTTATACTTTTAATGTGTAACAGATAGATCTCACTTTTGTAGTTTGCTTAAAAATCTGATTTCTGATGGTTGAAGGATTGCTGGGTTTAATCCTTATTGTATGTTTCTGAGTTAATAGTTGAAAATTAGAGAAATTACAGTGTATTCTTAGCTACATTTCCTTTTTTTTAATGCATAGGTACCTACTATTAAGAAAAAAAAAAAAAGAGCATTGAACTATGCTTAAAAATGTTCAGAAATGTAAGAAATGAACAGATCAGGTGGTAGGCATATTTGTGGTAGCTTTGCCACTAACTTTACTTTTCCACACATGAAGTGCATGGCCGGCTTTTTCACACGTACACAGACATTAAATGGAACTGGACTGTAGGTTGCAATTGATGTGTATTTATGGAAACACAGAATCACAGTATATCCCAAGTTGAAAGTAACCTGCAGGGATTGAACACCAAATCCAGTTTCTGGCTCAGTAATTCCATATTTTTCTATGATTTTAAACTCAACCCTTGAATTCCTAAATTCCACAGTTAATATTTCAGTGGTAGATGAGAGAAGTAGTCTGACTGAAGCTTGCATAAATATGTCTGGACAGGCTGCAGCCATATGAGTCAATTCAGTGTAAAGATATCCATAGAAGTTAAATACTCCCTGGGTTGAGCTTCAACCCTTCTTAAAAATGGGACTTCACCTAACCACCATGATTTTTTTAATATCATCAAGAATGGCTTGGTGACTACATCAGCCAATTCCCATAGGATTCCAGAGTTTATCTAATCAGGACCCATAGACTTATGGATGTTCAGATTCCTCAGGTGATCATGAACCTGATATTTGCTTACAGAAGTAGGGACACTGCTCCCCCTAGTCCCCAGCTTCTGATCCACCTGCTTGAGGGATGTGTGAAGAGCAGATGCCAGTGAAGACAGAAGCCAAAAAAAAAAAAAAAAAAGGTGATCTAGAAATAACATACCATGTTATTGTGTGCATTGTCATTGTCGCCTCCCCACCAAAAGGGGAAAAAAAAGAAAGCATTGGGTACTAAACATAGTTTTCTACGAACAATACTGTGTAATTCAGTAATATATGAGGTGTTGATTGAATTTTGAATTTTTTTTCATTATTATATTTTCTCTATATTTTCCCTTTGGTGTCATGAGTGAGTTCCAAACATCTGTGCGTGATGACTTTGCTAGTGCTGTATTCTTCATTGCATACAAGATCTCTGTTTGTATACAGAACATAGGAGGATTGGATCCCAATGCAACTATATTTTCACACTTAACAAAAGAAAAAGAAAAAAAAAGTAATGTTGACTAATGACTTTTTTCCCTGGCAGAGGGAAAATGTATCTTTGGTATTGATATTGTTATTGTTATTATTCCAAGAGCAGATCAACGTCTATTTGGTTCTTCATGGTTGGTTAAATAATCACGCTTTCTCTAAACCTTAGGGCAGAAATGACTTCAGCAGTTTGAAACAAATGAAAGGAAAAAAAAAGTAAAACTTCACAATTAACTGTAAATAACAAATGGGTAGAACTACTGTGGAAAGAAAGATGACAGTGGTATAGTGGAGTCCAACTAAGTGCAAATACTAGAGTTTTTGAGGAAATACGGTTTTTTACTTCCTACAGACATTTAAACGAAGATGCATGTTTTTATGTTTGCTTCAGATGTTTTTAGAAGATTGCAGAATTTTTTCAAAAATCCTAAAAATGAAGTAATAGAGAACTTACCCAACAACAAAAAAAATTGTTCTCCTTTGCCAGAAGCTATTGTTTCAATGGCAAGATTACTGTGCCTGCTGTAGCAATTGGAAATATTTTTAAAAGAATTTTACTTCTCAGTGGAGGAAGTTTGTATTTCTAAAGTGATTTATTAACTGTCTAACTTTCTCTTGTTTACTGAGCTTTAATCATTATAAGATTCAAAGCTTTACTGCTTCTGGAGAGTTATAAATTCTCATCAGCCTTTGTATTCCAATGTCAACATTTCTTCAGTAATTTAATGCAAGTCTGATAGTTTAAGTGGGCCTTTGTCTGTGGGAGATCTGCTTGCTGTGACTTCAAAACCCCCTGCAATTACTAAGAGAGCATCTTGTTAGTGCTTTCACATTTTTCTCACTTAAATACAAAACTGGACTCCATTAACTTGCACCATCTGTGATCTGAAGTGACTTAGCCTCTCTTCGCAACAGGGATGTGTTGCTAGTGGTGATGACCTAGAAGAAAGCGTCGCTGATGGTTTTTTCCTGACATTAATCAGCTTAATGGTTTGTTTTAAGGGCTGAAGTGTAACTACGTAAGCCACCCTTGTTTTAGTAGACACTTTACTGTCTTTCATACTGCACTATATCTCAATTTCCTACCCTCCTATGAAGATGAAAACTAATCTTTTTTAAAAGAATTGACTTTTACATGGCATGTCACAACTTCATTGATAGTGAAACTACCCATCACTGTCTCTTCAATATCAAAAAAACTGTATATTGACACTGGAATTTGCTGAGGCTTAAAGGTCTATTAACACAGCTGTTGTCTCACAGGTCTTTTTATAAAGAGCTACCCGTTTGACCTGGCTCCCTCAGCATGATCAGACACTAACTGCTGAGGGGTTTCTAGACCAAGCAGAAGGATCCTTAAGGTTGTCTGTGTCTTCTTATTCATTGCCGTTCTGTGTTACTTTTGGAAGACATTTGCTGTTACCCACAGCCCACCTTGCAGTTTTAGTTGTTTACAGGTATTCATCACGAACCCTGTGTAGGCTACCTCAGGTTGAACTGTTTCCAGGCTCTTACAGTTCTGTGTCTTTAGTTCCCTTTCAGATGGCACTGTTGACTGAAATGGTACCTGTCCCCTCCAATTGGCCAAAGAGTGCCTGAGTGTAGTTTGAGGGGCACATAACATTAATAATCAGTAATGAATAAAATAGGCTGTTGCTGGTGTTAGCAAAAGATTTAAAGCATATGAAGAAATGGCACATGTGAAGTATAAAATATCTGTGTCTCAAACTTCCCTGAGTACCTCTGACAGCCTTTAGATAATTCTCACAGTAGCTGTTGTCTGTCTCTGTACTAAATTCTACAGCAAGTCACTCTGCTGCTTTTCCTGCATTGTTCAGAGTGAGTAAGCTTCTGGATGTTCAGGAATCCTGTTTGAGAGATCACTTCTTGGTGGCTGCAAATCTGGCTGATACACTTTAATGTTTTCTGAGTGATCATGTTCGTTTGTTCTAGTCCACATTTTTCCAATCTTGCTAATTTTTTCAACACTTTTTTTTTTAACACTTGTGTTTCCTTTAGTGAGAGTAAATCACACCCCTTAAAGTTCTATATCCACGGTTTACTAAGGAACTTGGATTGAAATATCTTCAAAAATATTCTGGCTTTTCCAGGAAGCATTGTGCGTGTGCTACAACCGTGGGTAGCATCCTTATTGTTCATATATTTGCCTCTAGACTCATCTGTTGTACATATACGAATTTTGTGTTTCAATATAATTTTTATTTTCTATTAATTAAGTAAAATAAGATGTAATATGTTTTTTCTTGTTTCTGTTAGCTGCCCTGAATGTTCAGTTGTCAGCACAAACGAAATTCACATCCAGTACATTGGTTATCATGTAACATTTAACATGGTCAGTGTATTTCACCCTGACATTCTAGTAACACTCATGAGTGCTTTGATGTATGAAAATGATCTACAAAAAGAAATGAGCAATATGTGAATTTTTGATGGGAAGTAAATCAGCTGAATTCAGGAGATTTAAAAAGTTAGCACAGTTCGGGATAGCTGTAGTATGTTAAGCATGCTCTGTATTGTCAGTTAAAATGTAAGCTCTGAAAAGGATTGTTGAGAACTATTTCTGCAGTCCAACAAGTCTACTGTGAGTAGCATAACTGCAATCAGTGTAGAAAATTACTCCAAAAAGTAAAGAATAGGGTCTCTTGAGTATGGACTTAGCCCAGTTTTAGCTTGCGCCTGCCATCTTTAAAATGGTTGGCAGAACTGTTCTTAACTTTTTACACACTTAACTTTGAATCTTGAGTTATATTTTATTTGGAAATACTATTTTCTTGGTTATGGTTTTCCTTGTTGCTGATGGTGAACTCATGTGATAGTTCCAATTTAAAATTTAAAAGGTTATTTGGAAATAGTTATATCAAAATCATTAACGTTTTTCCTCTGCCATCAAATTTAGCAGTTTTACACAATCACATGCACTAGTGCTAAGTTAATGTATGTAATGTATATCTTAGTGAGGTACAGTAAACTACAGCAGCAGTTAGCAGTTCAAATATTCTCCATTTAAGTATTTCCATCTGCAGGATGCACTGTACACTTATTCTATCAACCTTTAAAGGTGACATCAAATGGCCTTTAAAATTTGTCATGTTCTTATTTTTTTCCAGTGCAAGGCACAATTTGTGTAGAATCCAAAATAATGATAATTCAGCTATCCAAAGGCAGAGAAGGTGTGTCGTGGAGAGAAGATTCTGCTTTATTTATCACAGTTGTTGAGAATTCTCTCTCTCGCTTTTTTTTTTCTTTTTAATTTCATAAACTAAAATCGTCAGAGATGGATGCTTCTACATTAGAGTACCATTTTTACAGAGAAACGCTTTCCAAAATTGCAAGTCTCATTTAGGCTCTCCTAGGCCTTTCTTGTCTTTCTCTGTTTAGAGCATAAACGTTATAAATCCCCATCTATATATTTCTATTTAGACCTGGTATACTTAAAAGAATAATATTAAATCAATTCAGTATCAACTAAATCCTGCCTCTCAAACTTTGAGGTCTCTTCCTCACTTGCATCATCAAAAAAAGGATACACGTGTAGTCCTTCGGCTGTTCTGCCACCACAACCATGGGCTGGCAGATGCCTTCAGTGCAGAGGGTAGATTTATAGTACTAGCAGTTGCTAACTCCTTGGAATTCAAACTCATGATCCTCCCACTGACTTCCTGTTTTGTAGCCAGTTAGTGGGTTATTCCCTTTTCCAACTTTATTCAAATCTCATCGTTGTTCATGTTGTCCTTTTGTGGTGGCATTTCAATTCCTTCAGACTTATTGCTGTGTTTTTAAATACATGTATGCGTGTATATATATATATGCGTACATATATGTAATGTGCAGGTGTAAAGCAATGGTTATGCTAAGCCAGCATTCGTTGCTATGAATGTTGCCTTCCCCAAGTATGAGTGTTACTGCAATGGAAATTTGGTGTGAGGGAAAGAAGGAAGAAGAGGAAACAGAAGAAGCAAAGACTGTTGTTTTGAAGAAGTTAGTCTATGAAAATGAAGTTTCCTTTGAAACCAATGAAGTGTTTCTCCAGAGAGAAAAACTTAAGGCTAAGTTTTAGTCTGGATAACAGCTTTTTTATTAATATTTATCTCATACTTTTATAATGGACAGAAATGTGAATGAAGGGCAGCTTAAAGGAGAGAGAGGGCTGATGTGAATCAGAACTGTGTCTGCCAAAGTCAATGGAATATACAGATGTAAGGGATCTAAAATTAGATCAAAGACAGCTTTGGATATGTTTCATGCACTACATATGTGAATTTGAATGTAAATGCCAAGAGAATGAATAGATATGCCTTTTTTTTCCCTGCTGTAGAGAATTATTCAGATCATAGGATAAGTGCATATAACCTCAGGGATGATATTCCAGCCCAGGTTTGTGACTAACTTCCCGGTGTTCATAATGCCTTTCTCTCTGAAATGGAGCCTAGGGACTTCTGAAGCTCATTTAACTTTGAAATGATGAAGTTAATCATAAACAAATTAACCCTTCATTTTCCTGTAGAACTGCATGATAATAAGGAAGCAACCGTATACTGTTTGCAATAATTGATTTTTTTTCAGAGGTGTTTAAGATATACACATCATATACTTTACGCTTTTCCCTTTCTGTGGAACAACCTACACAAAGAAAGGTTGTTTTCTGAGAACTCCCAGAAAATGTGGTTTATGTTAACCACAATGCAGAACCAATTAAAGGTGTTGCAGTAACCTGCTTTTTGTATGGGTTATCCATATATTTTCTTAAAAATTAATGTTTCATGAAGTCTTCAGGCAGTCAAAAAAATTTTTCCATTACAAAGTTTTTAGTGTAGATGATAATTTAAGATCAGCAGAGATATTTTAAAAGTAATTTATATTATACTCTGTACTGAAGTGTTGAGGAAATTACAAAATTAAGTTGATGTTGAAAAAAACCCCACAAAGGTGATAAACGTGTAAGGTGAATCTTACAAAGAAATCTTTGTTAAGGTCTTCTGTTAGGCTTATTTAATCATGTGCAGCTGGACACCATATAGTTCAGGCTGTCAGCAGACAATTTTGTCTTGCATCAAACTAGAATGTTCTTTCTAAATTTCATAATATGCTCAAATGTAAAATTGATATTACTAAAGAAACATTTTACCCTGTTTATAGAGCTTCCTGTAACTGCAAGCTGAGACATTTCTTTGACAGAGCCTTTTCTAGGAAACTTAATGGAAGGGTACTCTCATAACTAAAAGCAGAACTGAGATCTCTGGATACTGCAAAGAGGTTCTTTTTTCTAAAGAAAGAGCTTGGGATTTACCCAGAACAGTGCTGATTGATATTCTGTTTGTTTTATTTGTACAGTTTATGCTGGCAGGATTAAGCAATGTGTAGAGATGTCTTTTCCCTTACACAGGAAGTCAATAACAACAAATTTCTTCATTTCTTAGCTTCAGAACCTTACCTGAGTTGCTCTTTCTCCCTTGGCATTAGATCTCCCAAAAGGCCATATAAGGTTGATTACTATTATTTGGAAATTCGTAGAGTTAACATTTTATTGCCTATTGATTTTCAGTCTTTATTTTCAATTTTACCTAGTAAAGAATCCAAAGTGATTATTTTACCATCTATCCATCTTCTGAATTCAAGCAATATGTAATTAGGGACCACAAAAAAAAAAGTAGAATGAAAGTGGAAAAAGTACGATTGACTGAAAATCAGAGTGCCTTTAGAGCTTCAAAATCATCAGTGGGGCAATGTGTAGTTATGTTCATGTTTAATTACTTAATTTTAATGTTTTCCATGCAGTCTTTTGTAACACTAGTGGAATAAAGGAGGAATTACCTATATATAGGTTTATATATTAAGAACTTCGCAGAAGAAAATCTCGATGTAAATGGTTTTCCATACATACCTCTTAATTATTTAAATATTTGAGGTCAGTGAACTTGCTACTTTTATAACATTGTGTATTACAGTAGCTACTAACCAATAGTTCTAATAAAAATACAGATGGCTGTGTTGCCATCTGTACTTCTGATGTACTCTACACTGAGTTTGTGATTAAACTTCTGTCACCACATTTTTCAAAATAAGCTTTTTGCTTCTACCACAAGCTTTTCTCGTACCCCCACTTATTCCCCTCGCTTCTTCTCTTGCTTAGAAACCTGGTAAAGAATGCGAGGTTTTATAGACATCTTACTAGTCTTTATGCTTTAAGCTTTTGTGGAGGATGAAGGAAATGCATTGAAATTTTATGTTTTCGTACCTTTCATATTACAAAAAACAGACTTCCAAAATGGCTGGGTTTGAAAGACTAGGACAGATAATTAATTTGTAAGTGGGTGTTGAAGTGGAAACTGTCAGGCCACAGCTTTCCCAGCTTTCACTTAATCATCTGAAAGTCATTTTCTCTTGTTTTCACTGACTGTAATCCCTTAGAGAGAATATAAAACTTGCACCATCCAGCATGGAATTCCACTCCTTTAATGACTTGGGCTCTGTGTTGACTCACTTTCACTCACTGTTGTCGTTTCATACAGGAAAAGCCATACCAGTGTTCTGAGTGTAACAAGGCTTTCAGTCAAAAGCGAGGCCTAGATGAACACATGAGAACCCACACCGGAGAGAAGCCGTTTCAGTGTGATGTGAGTTGATCTATCCCTTTGTCTTCCTGATTCCAGTGCCAGAGCAAGGCTTATGTTCGGTGAGAATATGGCCTTGCATCCACTTGCTGTGGCATAAGCTTACACCTTATAGGGTCTTTGATTGCCTAACTCATGAAAGACCATTCTGGTGAATTTTATGTATCCACTGCAGTTGCCAAGAGCATTGCACACTCTTTTTTATGGTTTTGACCCCCATAAGTACTATTTTCACTGTTCTTAATGCAATTTGTGTGTTACAAGTTACAAATTCATGCTAGTTGGGTTCCCCTTTGATTGTCTGACAGGTTAATAGTTGGAGAGAGCAGCTTATACAGAAAAAGTTATTACAGGAATTACATGGAATCTGAATGCTTCTGATGTTGTTCAGTAATACAAATATGAATTCAGAATTTCTTATTTTTGTTTAATGAAATCTGGTGTGTTACTTTCAATAACTATGTCTTTTCTTTGAACAATGAAGAAATCGTAGATGCTGTGTATGTCTGCAATTTTGAAATGTGGAATATTGTAGTACAGTTCATAGATCACTGTCAGTTGCAGCATACCCCATCTTGTATATGATGCATCTCATCACTTCAGGATGTGTGAGGAGCTTGAGCAGAAACAATTGGCAAGGAATGTTATACAGAGTTATCAAATACTGGATTTGATATTGTTGTTCTGGGATTTTGTGGGGACATCAGCCCAGGGAATAAAATGAGTGCAGGTTCTTTGTTTTGTGATCCCAGCTCTGACTGAATTAGTCACAAGCAAACCACCTGTTTTCAGTTATATCCTAGGTTGTTCTGTCAGAAGAGCTGTAAAAATGTTCACAAATTTCTAAAACTGGATGCAAGATTAGAATAACCACTTTGCATGAAAGTTAGAAGATTCTACTAATTGATCTGGCTTTTAACAGCATAGTTTGATATTTCATTAAGACTAGAATTCACTTAATGAAAAATTTCAGTTACAGTTTTACTAGCAATTTTACTGATGTCTACAAGTCAGGAGATTTACTGTATTCTTTTGGGATAATCTCATCCAGGCTATAGATAGTACCATGAGGATTTCTCTAGTTCAAGATCATCATCAGTAACTTTTTCAGTGCTCAGATTACAGTACGGTTTAGCAACTATTGGGTGGGTTGCAGTGTAAGAGCAACCTTTCCCACACTTTGGATTCAAGACCTACTGGATCTTGGATACACAGTATGCTTTTTGAGTCCGATATGGGTTAGGTTGCTTTATTTTTTTCTTTTTTCTTTCTTTAATTTGTAATAGGAACTGAATTTCAACTACATGAAAATGTACTTTCCATTTCAACTAATTCTTTAGCCTTCCTCATTAACCAGATAGCACTTTGTTTTCCCAAATCATAGTATTTCTTGAAACAGCTGTGGTCTGTACCTAGCTGTTATCCTTTCCCAAGAATTCTTATGTTAACTTCACTTATTGCAGATTTTTTTTGTAATACTTTAAATTGCTGTCATGTTTCACTAAAATCATTCTTCAGCACTCAATTTTGGCCAACTGCATACTACAGAGATTGCAGAGTTTTCAGGATTTTAATGTGTATAGCAGTTGCCACTACTGCTTATTCTTACAATATTCAGTTGCTCAAGTGTTTACAATGCTCTTCTGATTTATGTAATGTAGGCTTATGCAACATGTAAAAGTAATCCATATAGCCCATTTGAAGGTGCTGCACTTTACATGGCCATTTCTGTGTATTATCAGTCATCAAAAGCAATTTTAGAACTTACTTTTAGTGAATCAAAGCCTCCACTTTCCACTGAAAATAGTGGAAACTGAATATTCCCATTTTAAACTTCTAATATACATCACAAGGGAAAATGAAAACTGAAATAGAGAAACACAGAATATGTATATCGTAGTCTATTGGATTTCTGTTCTCTGAAGACCTGCCTTTTTTTTTAACTGGAAGGCCAATTGAACTTCAGTTGCCTCAGAGACAAGATATTTCTCTTTTGGGGCAGAAAGGTCAAGTGCTACTTATCCTGGTTTATTTCCAGTGCAGTATTTCCCACCACTCTGCCTTTCGTTGACCCTACACTTACTTTTAAACGTCACTTGTCTCCATCCTCCCAATTCAATCAAAACTTTTATGATATTGTAGAGAATAATTAGAATTCCAATGCAAATAAGCAAGATGATTGTAAATCTGTAGTGTCAGTCTTACTTGTAAAATTGAAATATAAAACAAACTCCTGAAAAAATATATTTATACGCTTGAGCACAGCACAAGATTTGTCATTACTTTAGGTAATGATCCTGCATTCCCTGTTTTGGTTTTGAAGAAGTCAGGTAGTAAAATATCCTAGAGCCTTGAAGCAGCAGCAGGACATGTGGTTCTAGATTCAGTTGTTAAGTGAACATTATAAATGAAAAAATGTACCATGAAACTTTGCTATAAGCAGTTCATGTTAAAAGTCAAGAGATTTGTTTTTAATAATATTTATATGAATATTTTTAATACTAATAACTTCTGAGGAAATCTCTAAAGCTGATTGGCCTAATGCATTACAAAGAGTTTTATGTTATGTTTGCTCTGTTTCTTAGCCTCTTTTGCTATTGAAAACTGGAGGAAGGTTAATACTGGTCTGAATGGCTCTTAGGCTGGTTCTTTTTGTTCCATGCTTTTATGTTATGACATTTCCTACAGATTCGCCTACTGTGGAATGTTTCTGCAAACTGTCTGTCTTCTTTTTTCATATTAATAATATGCAATCATTGCTGAAATTTTTGGAAGTTACCTTAGTGGAAGCTGAATTTATCATGTTGAACTCTACTTGTTACTATATCCTTCTTTTTTTTTTTAATTTTATTTTTTGAAATTGTGGGGTGTGTGTACCATGCACAGAATATATGCAGCTTATCTATGTGTATATCTATGATTGGCTTCCTAGCTTCCAGGAAATGTCTGTTTACAAACACATGACACTTCTAACACATTGAAATGTGAGAGCAAGCGTGACCGTAATGATTAGGTACATGAGTTCACTTTGTGTTTTTTGTGGAAGAGAAATATAAAATAGTACTTGCCAAAAGCAGTATTAAGACCCAGCCAGTGAAAGTTGTAAGTAACATTCATCATCACTTAACAAAGGGTGACTGTTGCTTAGGGCTGAAAGAGGTAATTATATGTTTAGGGAAAAAAGTTGGAGAGTTACTGTATAATAGTTCTCTCTGTTACATCATGTCATAAATTCAGAAGTGTTCCATTGCAATAGCACATACAATGTTCTTGTCTGGGGAAAAAATATTTTTGGTACAAAACTTGCCTCAGGCTACTGCCTTATTAATCTTCAGTGTGTGGTTTTGCCTTAGCTGGCATTAAACATGTATTCTGCAGGTCACAATTATCTGTTTGTATAGTCAATTCTGTCATGTACCTTGCTTTTAAAAAGAGTAATCCAGCATTTTCATTACTAGTTTGATAACTATATGAATTTAAAATTCCATTTTTCATCAGAGAGATTCTGCTGGATTCTCTTGAATTTCCTCTGCATAGGACATGTTTTTGTCTGAAATGAGCCTGGAATTCAAAGATTGCAAGCCTGTGGATGTTCATTTTTATCTAATGATATGACCACTGACTGTTTCATTTGTCAGATCAGTAGCATAGATTCAAAAAAATATTTTTTTTAATGGGAAATTCATGCCTTTAGTATATACCTGGATGGAAGTTGAATGTGACAGTGTAACTACGTGATATCAAATAACTTGATAATTCTTAACTTTGTTTTCTTTTCTGACTTCTTCTAGCTGAAATTATTTTTAACCTTTCATTTTGACTGCAGTACATAAATTTGTATAAGCAACGATTGATATAGTTTAGCAGAGTCCTTATCCCTGTATCTATTCAAGTGGCCTGGAAAGCATGGAGTATGGAGAAGGAAGGGAGGAAACAGCACAACAGCACATAATAGAGCAAAGGAATTGTGCTTTAATTTGAAAATATCTTCTTCCTTGGCTATGCAAAAGAATACTGCAGCAGTTGGGCCTCCTTTATAACTATTATTAACCATTGTTGCAGCCTTGAAAGCCACTTCTTTCTCATTTCTGCCTCCTCATAAGCAAGCAATTTGAATTGATGTCTTGGAAGCCACAGATCTCATTCTGCAGGTCAGAAAGAAACCATTTCCCTTGAGGTTAAATTGACAGATGCTTATGAGATTTTGGCATAATTTTTTTTTTGTGTCCAGAGAGAAAAGTAACAGTAATGTTACTGGAATACCTCAGTATTTTGCAGATTGTTAAGGCACAACTTTGAAAGACAGAGTAATAATCTTTGAAGTGTTCTCTGAAGCAGTTATTCTTTTGAAGACAAACTCATTTATTAAGTCTTGCAGGTATGCATAGCTGTGGCTTCAGTGATGTAAAATTAGGAACATTATATGTACTTGAAGTTTTAAGATCTCCTGTTGCTGTCTTTGTATTGTCGTCTCTGGCCTAGGTTTGTGATTTGTCCTTCAGCCTGAAGAAAATGCTGATTCGACACAAGCTGACTCACAACCCCAATCGACCGATGGCAGAATGCCAGCTTTGCCACAAGAAGTTTACAAGAAATGACTACCTCAAAGTGCACATGGAAAATGTTCATGGTGAAACTGACAGCTAATTATGATGTGTGAGAAGAATGGTTCTCATGTTCCGAAGTGTTCCACTTGTATGTGTGTGTACTCCAGACTTTGCGCTTCACTTGTAGGCATAGTCAGGAGAAACAACTGTGTTCACGTTATTTTTCTCACTATTTTTTTATGTGCTAGTGGGACAAAAACAAAGACATTCACTTGAAAAAAAAATGTAGCTTGAAAATAAAAAGTTGATTATACAATTTAGAAATATTTTATTCTAATTTACAACAAACAAAAATTCACCCAGATTTAAATAAATTGTACTTTCTCAATTACAGCCTTGGAAACTTACATGGTAGTGATGTTGCCTGGAAATCTTCAAGATCTAAGACTGAACCATTGGCTGTCTGCAACTATTTCTTTATCTAAGCTTCACACTCCACTGTAAATCTTAAAGTGGAAAACAGGCAGAATTTGTCTATGTGATTGATTGCTGATTCTATCCAGACATATTTTATTCTGCTCTTATAATACTGTATTTTATTGTGACATGACTTTGTCTCATTTTATTTACAGCTTTCTCATTACTAGATGGAGCTGATTAACTTGAATGGGTTTTTGAGGTGCAGGATGTATGGACATAGAAACTGTAAAAATCTGTCAACTTAGGTTCTTTACATTGATAGAAGTTTACTGTTCATGGTTGCATGTAACATGACAGAAGAAAAAAAATTAGTTCACCTATTATATTCATACTCATCATTGTGACTGGCAAGGCAAGTGGAAAGACTTCCTGAATGAGCAGCTCCAGCTGTCTAGTTAATATGTATTTGATTTCCTAGTGAACAGCTGGTTCCCAGTCTTTTCTTCTTCTAAATCAGGTGCCCTGGTTTTCTTCATCCCATTTAACTACCTTTGCTTTGTTAATCCTGTTAATAAGCACTGGGGAAAAAAATACACTGAAGTAACAGTGAAATTCTCCCAAATACCAGATTGAGTTGTTGACTGGAGTACAACTTTGGAAAAGAGTTTCCACTGACCTTTGTATCACAACTAGATAACTAAGAAATTATCTACAAGAATAGAAAAAATGTAACTTCAGAGAGTGACTGCATGTGAAATTCCTGAGAGATCAGCAGTTAATACTAAGACTGTTGCTGACAAATTTTTCAAATTCATTTTAGACCAAGTCTCATAAATGAACTAATGTTGAAACATCTTGGTTCTAGTTTTTATGGGAAACGAATTCAGCGTTTCTGAACTGGAGTGGGAGCAACTGAATGAACAGCTCAACTTCTTTTTATCTCACTTTCTTCTCAGATTTGTCTGACATGATAGATTTTTCTCTCAGCACAGTGGCAATAGAAGTAGCAATAGATCTTCCCTGCGTTATATATAACTGGTTGGACTTTAATGAGTTACAGGCAAAGTTTCTGCAGGCAGAGGTGTAATCTTTAGCTGAATCTGCAAATCAGAAATTAAAACTGTGTCCCCTAGTTTGATATTAAAAAACAATAAGGCATATTTTGGCAGCAGGCATAGTCTGCCAGACCATATTGTAATTGTGTAAAATAAGCCTTTGCATTTACATACTGAGGGAAATTCATATGAAGAGGGTTCTGAATGAGAATTTCATGTGAAGAACACAGTTAATATAATGTTGTTCCATAACATGCCAGTTCAGTGTAGAACAAGCAAATTGGATGTCGTGCTGGTGTGTGAGAGAAAATTGAATCACTGCATGTATGTATCAGTTAATCTTGTTATAATCTCTACCATGTAAAGTTATAAAGTCTATGTTCTTTTTAATTTTAATTAAACATAGAACACTTTTTCCTGTGTTTTAGCAGTTTTTCTGGGTATTAGTTCTGAAGACAAACTGCGTGGCTGATTTTTACAAATTACAGTTATTCAGTAACACTTGACTATTTTGTTCCACTTGATTTGTGTGTTGAAAATGCCTACACTTAATTGATTCTGGTTGTTTATGATTTCTGCAGACTTTAAAGAAATGAGATTATTAAGATTTACGGCTTTGCATCTCCAGTCCATGTGGATGTATACAAAGTCATATTTCTGCCCTTTTTGGTACTTTTGAGTTATATAAAAATTTGGTAGTTCAATATAAATAAGTTTTTCCGTACAAATTTTACATATGTATAAGATGAATGCAGTAGAAATGGGTATTACCAGGCTGACTGAAGATTATTTTTTTCCTTATTTGGAAAATAATATTTGTCATTAATCTGTTCAGGTAGCAAAATCAATACCAAATACTGAGATGTCTGATGGTTTATTTGGAGTTTTAGTTTAACTATGTGTTCTTAATAATCTGTAAAGATAATTAATGTGGCTGGGGTGGGAGTACGTTGCAAAAATGACTTATCTGTTTTGCCTTTTTGACAAAAATAAAATCAAGAAGAAAGTCACAAAAATAAATCTATAGATGCTTAAAATATTTTTCTTCCTTTACATTTTTTCTTTCTTGTAGTCAGTGCAGACTAAAGCATGGGAATAGCAGAAGAAAATAAGAGAAAAGAAAATGAAAAAGAAGGGTTTGAAAATTTTCTGACTAGTTTTTGAGTGAGTACGCTATAGAAACAAAAAGAAAAAAAATCACAAAAAGAAGAAGAAATAGAAAAAAAAAGAGATCATTTTATAAATGTTATTATTTCATATTTTGTAGGCAGAAGTCTGCGAAGTTATGTTGAATATTTCGGATAAATAATTGCATTTGAGAATCTTAGCTAATTTCTGAAATTTGGTGGATGAAAGTGACAAATTACCTTTTTTACCTCTGGATAAATTACATTATGCATGTTAATAGTAATCATGTATTTATTCGATAACAGCAGGTAACTGGAGCAGTGATCTACTTAATGCTTTCAATAGAATAAGGGATAGACAGCATCAGTGTGTGGGTGAAAAACGTTCACGGAAAACACAGGTAGGTGCAGGACCCAGCTCCACCTCATACAACTGCAGATATGTAAGGAAGAAGACCAGGTTCTTCCCTCATGGGCTAAAGTGGCTATAGATCTGTCTGAGCCCCTACAGAACCAGCACCTGGCTCAGCCAGGAACTGTCCTGATCTTTCAATGAGATGCTTGTCTTTCATGCAGGCAGTAATGTGATCTCAGTGAATTCATGGTGGTGAACTGTATAATGGAGTTCATATGCAATGCAGAATTACTTTTATATATTTCTACTTGGTCGTGCCTTTCATAAGCAAATAAGTAAAACCAGAATGTAAAAAGCCCTAAACTTTGAATAAAATTTTTCCATTGGTAAACATTCCTTTCAGGTGATTTTGAGGAGTGAGAAAAGGTTAAAGGTTATTTAAAGGTTATTGTTGATCTTTTGTGTATTTATCTATGTATTTGTTTTGCTCTATTAACTGTTATTACAAAATGACAAAAATTCATCATTAGTTAAAATATTAACTTTTCTGTGGTGAGTTGCGTAATGTAGACTGGTATGAGGAGTTAGGTGTACTCCTGCAATAACCGGTGCTACTGTTATTTTAAAAGGCTGTGTTTTGTTTTTATTGTATGTTTTTTGCCAGATCATGATATTGAATTTGTTTTCTTTGGTTTTTTTTCATTACAGTTAACTCTGAGAGATTTCCATCTCTAATGTTAGAAACAGCAGCAAACTCCTTCTCTTTGCTTTCCAGTCTGATCAGATGTACAGCCAAAAGCTGATACAAATCATTAATGTGATAATAACAGCAAGCACAAAGGATATTTATAGTTCTTTCTGTCTGTAAGATTTTCAAGGATTTGATGGATCCTTTAATTTATACTAGCAAGTTCTAATTAAAAAACAGAAGAAGGAAGAAAGATGGTAAGTTAATAAATGTGTTCTGGGCGTTTTTTGTTGTTATGTTTACATCTACTGACATAGTATATTCAAAGCATTTTGTATGTTCTGCAACTAAACTTGTGTTCTTTTACAAGAATATACATTTCTGGTCTGTGCAACCTTTAATATTTTGCATTTGCATCAATATGTACCAATGCCATTATTCTTCAAAGGCCTCTTGCTGTAGACTGTTTTAAGTTAGAGCTGTTTGCAGTGTTTAACAATGACAATTTATGGAGCTAATGTCAGATCATGCAATTGTGTAAATTATTCTCAGGGTCTGAAGAAGTTACATCATAAAACTGTTGTGTCACCTGTTGTTAATGAGTGCTAGATTCACCAACTCAATTTGTATTTTCCACAAAAAAAAAAAAAAATGTAACCAGTTCTATGCTATTAGCTCAGGCTCCTTTCCTTCCTCTCATTAGTGCTTCCAGTGAGTGTGCAAGTTGTAGGGAAGAAAATCTAGGAGTATTCCAACCAAGGAAAGACCTTTTCATCTACTGAGATGTTTTGCCTTTCTGAAGGCTGGGAAAGGTAAAGGAATTCTGAATCCAAATCTGAAATTTATCTGTTTGCTTTTATTGTTTTACATTAAAAGAAGGGAGAATGTTCTCTTGCTGTCCACCTTGTGACAGCTTATGAAGAAAGTCACTGTGTTGTTCGATTTCCACTCTAAATAGTTGCAATCCAGTAGTCCAGCCTGGAGTTCAAATGTTGATGTATAAACCATGGCTTCTGTGCAAAATGTAATCTGAGATCCACTGATCTCTTTTGTGTGACTTAGATACCATTCACAAATGGATCTGTCGGTTGCTTGGCAGCCACTCATAGCAAGTTCAATTTAAAAGACACAACATAACCAGTCTCTTTGAGTGTCACTTCTAGAATTAAAGTGATACTAAAGTGCTATAAATGCAGTTACATAAATATTTGTGGCACGGAAATATGGGAATTCCCTTCAGAATAGGGTTTGAACCTGCATAGGTTTTTTTATTTTGTTTTTGATGCAACTCTCTACACAAAAATAAATAAATAAATAAATGAAATTAGGTAAATCCTGAGGAAACTAAAATGCACAGGCTCTTTTACATTCACTTGTCTGACTGCTGGGGAGGTAGGGTGGTAGTGTCCCAAAGCATTAAATAGCTCCTTATCAGAGATGAAGAAATATGAGTACTGTCTTCTGCTGGCCAACAGTGATTGGTAATGCTGAGGCCAGGTGCATTCTAACAGCTATGAACTTTTGGTTGTATAATGCTAGTAATGGATAGTTATGTAACCAGCTCCATTAGGCTAGTTATAACTTAGAATACGATAGGAGTTACAGCTGTAGAGCTGTATCCACTGAACACTTTTTAATTTTGTCAACTTACTTTTGTCTTTTGTATATACTGAGGCTCACTAAGAAGATGGAATAACTTAAGAATGCACAGTAACAGCTGAAAGGTTGTTGCTGATAAACAGTTTACATGACTTGGAGAACTGTTCACTGAATGTTTTAGTCTGAGTCTACCTGTCTTAGTTTTATTTAATAGTTGTCTTTGTTTTAGTCTATTTTCTTTCACATTGCCATTCCCTTGTAATCTGGTAGTGAATCTATAATACCCTGTAAACAAGGGCAGGCAGTATACTAGCAGACTTGGTGCTTGCAGAATATTAGCTGTTTTATTGGATCACTTTTCTCATGCCCTACTTGTTATGTTCAAGTAGCATATATCCCTGAGTTTGCTGACCTCACCTGCATCTCAAGCTAAAACAGGAGTGAACTCAGATGCTATAAATCACATGCAAATTGTCATCACTCTCCAGTTACAGAAGAAACCAAGAGCAGCTAACCAGCCATGCTGGAAGTGGAAGAGTGAGAAGTCTGATGACCTATTTGTGTTTCTGGAATCCAGCTAAGGTAGGAAAAGAAGTGATCATTGGATCTCCATCATTGCATGTGTTCTCAGCCTGATCTAAAAAAAAAAAAAAAAAGAAAAAGGTAGAAAGGAAGAGAGCATAACAAAACTACACAGTGTTTCTCTTATGGGTAGAAATGTATGCAGTGATACGCTTTGATGCAGTCCTTGAAAGTGATGGGTAAATGCTTTGTGATTAAACTCACTTAACTGAGTGCTGAGAGGGTTCCCAACTGAAATCTCAGATGGAATGTTCTTGAAGGACAAAAACCTAGTGTCCTGATATTAGTACATAAGATTATATGATCCTTCCAACAACTAACCCCAAAGAAAAGTTGGAGTTTCACATTATTCTTCAATTGTAATAAAGATAACTGTAGTAAGAGTTGCTACCTAGATTTTTGAAACAGTGCAGTCTCGCAGGTGTTTCACAGTCATGTATGCATGCATATCAGAACTATATAGCAGTTTATACATATGTAAAAGACAGTCCAGTATGAAAAGGTGAGGTCATGTTGCAGAGATTTAAAGCCTGATGCTGTGTGTGCTCCTTGAAGTTAGGGAAGTTTAAGTAAGTCTTGGGACTTATATTCTTAATGATTTTCTTAACAGAAAACAGGAACTTAGTTCTGTAAAAAGCAAGCACAGGTGAAAAACAGTTGCTCTTTGATTCAGAGACGTGATTGCAAGTGAGAAACTTGTTGAAATCTTTGTCTTTAAAAGCTGACTGTTACAGAAAATATTTTCTTGTTTGTTTATCTTAGAGAAGGGCATTCTGCAGGAGGGCATCATTAATAAAAATCTCGTGTGTTGTTGTTATTTTATCTTTCTATAACAAGAAGACTCTTAAGCTTTTAAATCCACAAGTTCGTTTTTGATTTGACAGCTGTTCAAATAAAACTGGGAGAAAATGCTACACAGGTAGTGTTGCTGCTGAATTAGATACCTTCATGCAACATTATCCAGGTTGACTCTTTGATACCAATATTGTAGTTATTTTCTTTCTGTGTCATGCCTCACCCTTCAAAATGTTCTTTAACAAATTATATCTACTAAATTCAGGGTAGGTCAGAAATCTATTTTAAAACTAAGGTATTTCTAGACTTTTTCTAGACATTTTAGAACTTGGAAGATCATTTGCCTTTTTGTAATATATATACCGATTTTTCTAAAATCAGTATAGTACAATTAGTACATTTGGTTTTGTACCAAAATGGTAGCTTACTGCTGTGTATTTCATTGACTATAAGTAATCTACCCTGTCAGCTGAGATTGGTTTGGTTTTTTTTTTTTAATTTTTTGTTAATTGTCAGATCTTACAATCAATCATCCTGCTTAGGTTTCATTCTACTAATTACCAGCCCTGTGCTTGTTTTCTATGTTCTGTGAACTGGTTCTATTTTCTGAGTCTTTTAATATTATAACAACTTCATCCTTTAGAATTAGCACATGCTTTGTTTTCTTTGTAAAAGAATAACAGCAGAAGTCAGTATTTTCCTATTCCAATATGTACATACTAATCCAAATTAAGTAGTTATCAGTAAGGAGAAATACAGTTCCTAGCCAGTAAAGCAACTAGTTTCTAGTTAAATGCTACAAAACAGTCTTTTACTAGAAATACAAAATTAATAAATTGAAGAGGCCTTAGTCATGTTGTAGGCTGTTACTCCTCAGCACAGTACTAATCACTGTAAGTTATGAGTAAGGTGAACAAGTATATTAAACTTTGGAAAGTTCAGTATGTATATGTTTTCTTGCAGTCTTCTTTCTTAATTGCAGATACTTTGTTTGTAAATAAAAAAACCCAGTCAGTAGTCAACTTTGAAATTTCAAGTTTCCAATGGTTATTTGTGCTTCTTCTTTAATCAGAGTCTAGTGAGTTCTGCTCAGGATATGGGCTACTGTCATGTCCACAAGGATGTGGTTCACTTTAGTAGTAGTTCTTCATCACTGATGGATAAATACTTATATGTTTTGCTTCAAAATATATTTTCAGAAAGATGAAAACAACTTTTCAAGTCATTCACTTTTAAAATCTTTTAGAATTTAGTTGCATATTTGGTATGCACTGGAAATGGCTGTGGCATCTGCCTTTGCTTTTCTGTGAGCAGATTCTGGCTGGGTAAAATGTCTGTTTTTACCATCTCTTTTACCACTCAGTATTCATCATTGCGTATTTTGAGAAGATCCAGACATAAAGAACAACATTTTCTGGAAAGCCAGCAAAATAGATCACAGATGAGTTCTTGGGTCTCTATTCCTTTTCAGACTTACCAGAGGTGAATCCACAGCTGCTGTAGATTTTGGCAGTGTGTTCACAGATGCATGGAGAGCTTTAGTCTGAGAAAACTGAAGATGTTTTCTTGTTCTTATCTCATACTTCCTCAATTTTACTTTGGGAGGATGATTTATGCTGGTGTAAGAAAATGAAAGGCTATAGCCAATACAGATGCAAGTAAACTTTATGAAGTTTTTATTTAAGTTTAAAAGTTCATGTATGTATGCATGCATGTGCATACATAGATCAAAATATGCACACAGAAAGAAGTGAATGCCATAAATATGACTTAAGTTTTACATAATGATAAAACAAGACAAATTGGGTCCACCTTTATATGTGGAAGGATGAAAACCTGGTCTGCATATTAGGCAGAGAACTGTCTCTCTGCATTGTGTCTGTGAGAAAAAACTGACACTAGTAGGGAGATCTTTCATTGATAAGGTTCATTGAAAAACCTGCTGATGAGCCACAGGATATTGCTTCCATGTCCAAAAATTAACAGAAGTATCCCTGTGCATTGAGTATATTTCTCCAATGCACGAGAATCCATTATGATTAAAAGTACTTAACTGCCAAGCTCACACAGATGCTGGTCATGTCCCTGTGCATCAGTACAAGACTATAGTTGATCAGTGGCAAAAATTTAAAGACACTTTCCCATGTAAGAAGTAGTTGGTGTGTCAGATGGCAACTTGGCATATGTTTATTTGCTGATCTTTCACAACCTGAATAGTTAGCATCTAATTTATATTGACCTTGTGGCAGGAATTCCCAAAGTAGCTACAATGAGGTACTTTTGCTAATGGAGAAGAGTGAGAACTGAAAACATACTGTTCATATTTTAGGTAATGATAATATTAGTAGAGAGTTTGTGGTGGACAAGTTTGTTTCATGTATAATTTTATTCTTGCTTGGGTACTGTGGAGGAGAGAATTTAGAGTAGACAGTCTCTAATCAAGTAGGGTACCTGTTGTAAAATGAAGGACTATGTTATTCTTCTGACTTTATACTGATTACGTGAGCCAGCTTCCCTCCTGCACTTTGTCATCCAATACTTTCCATATGTTTTACAAGATGGATCTTGGCATCTTATTTGGCACTGTAAGCATTGCTAGGTAGAAGTATATCTACAAGTAAGTCATACTTAAATGTCTTCTGAAGATTAGTTGTGGACTTCCAAATCAGTTAGGACAATGCTATGAGGTACTGTTTGTGAGAAACAAATCTCTCCAGTTGCAGCTTTGAGTTGAGCTAGCTGTTGTACAAACTGATCATAATGCTGCCAAGCTGAGGATGGTGGCTTCCTTTGTGTGATTTTAATATATCATTGGCAACAATGAGTGGTGTTCCAGCTGAAATCAGTGAACAAATGTGAATGACTGAATTGTGGTAATTTTGATTGTGTGGAACCAAACTAAAGCAAGCCAGTTTCAGAACAAATGAAGAATTGTCTGAGTCTAGTTAATAGGTTTCATATTTTCACCATATGGCTAGGCTATATGTTTAAGTAAGTGCAATCAGAGATTTACAGGCAATTATGATTTCACTAGTAAATGGTCAATTTTTTTTATTTTTAAAGCAATCCGAAACAAACCAAACAAAACACACAACCAAACAACAAGAAAAAGAACGTGCACAAAACCTACCTGTATTTCAGAATACTAAGATCTTGAGCAAGATGTATAGTCTTACCTTTTCTGTATCTAGTGTCTGTGTATGTCTTTTTTTACATTCAGTAGTTTACCTATGCTTCTGCCCTCTTGTGGATTTAAAATGTATTAAGTACTATAGATTTATATTTTAAGGTTTTAAGACTATAGGTCTTTGTAAAGATCTTATGACTCAGTTAGATTTTCTAGAAAAAAAAAAATAATAAAAGGAATATATGCTTTAGAATTCTGCTTCATTTCTGCTCCATTGGCCTTGGATGCCTACCTGTGCGACCTGGTGTAGGGAACCTGCTTTGGCAAGGGGGTTGGACTCAATGATCTCTTGAGGTCCCTTCCAACCCCTATGATTCTGTGATTCTGTGATTTCTTCTCAGTGCGTTGTCTGACTTGAAGAGCTGTTCTGCCTACCCTTTGTTTTAGTAATCTTTTATTCTGATTCTGAATTACATTTGTCAAGGCACAGTTGCCAGATCTTCTATATGCTGTTTCCATTTCTTATCCCTGAACTGTCACACAACTGTTCTTCAAATGTGGCTGTGTAAGGAAACCGTGAAATGAAAGATAATGACAATATGTGTGAAATATCACTGTTCTAATACAAAATTTTGGGAACTTTTTCTAAGGTCAGAAGGTGAAGATCACAAGTTGAGCAGATCAAAGCCTTCTGCAGCAAAACATTTTGCTAATGCAATCTGCAGTTTCTATTTATAACATTGCTTGCGTGTGCAGAATCAGTAAATTGCTTCAAAACTGAAGGCCAGGGACCACTCCCTGCACAAGTACATCCAGGAGGATTAATGTACTTAAACCTATAGTATAGGTTTATATAGTATTTAATGCATAATTTGGAGCTACAGATATTCAAAACATTATGCGTACAAGTGGTATTTTCTCCAAGTCATTGAAATTTATCTGTCAATTTAATTGATTTTCTGTTTATTAAGCCAACGTGACTTTGAATTTCGCTACACAAGTAAGAGAAAGATAAGTACTACATTCATAGTGTGTAGCTGAACACAGAAAAGCAGAGTTAATGAAAAATGACCTATTTGTATCATTGTGGCTCTATAATGGTCAACACAAAATTTAGATAGTCTCCTCTTGTATCTTATGAAATGCAACAGTTAGTGGGCAAGCAAGGAGACATAAATATCATGGGGTCAAAGTAGGGAATTAAAAGTAAGTGTGAAAATTGAATTAACAGGAATATGAATTAGATTGCTAGTTTCTTTAAAGGAAGCAGTCGTCTGAAGGGAGAGCATTCTGAAGGAGCAGTCTTAAGAACTGTACAACAAAATGGAGGTAAAGATAAAAGCCTGATCTAGTCATACTTTTCTTCTCTTATTTTTTTACTCGCTCGTTTGTTTGTTTTGCCATTTGCTATCAGCAGTTGCTGAGAACAGCTTCTACCTGTTGCATTATCTGATTGGAATCCTCTTTCAGGATGCACTGATTGCTGGCCTACTGGAGAATTTCAACATGTTTCTGCCAGAAGCTGTGAAAATTCAGGCAAAGGTCCGTGTTAGAAATGCCCTTAGGTTGTAAGAGGGTTACCGCTGGGGTTATTTTCTCTGCAGTTCCCATTGGGGTTGTAGTGCATGCCACTCGCTCCTTCTGGGCTCTCCCTGTCCAAGGTGCTGATGGCACCTCGGAAGCATCAGAGAGCCTCTGTACCAGAGGATCAAGTACCTCCCTTTTGGAATCAGTAAGCCTTCAGGCAGAGGACAGATCTGTCAGATGCAGGCTTTTTTTCTGTTCTGTACAGAAGCACGGGAAGGTAACAATCATAACTATCTTACCATTTTACCCATAACAGCAGTACTGTGAGGTTCTCTATTGAGATACGGCATGTAACTGACAAAAGTACACCTAACTGCATTTTGGCCTGAATATTCACAGTGTTTTCTTTATACCCTTATTCCTTTATGCTTCCATCAGCATCATTTGCATGAAGTTACACAATAGTTCTTTTTATCTTTGAGAAAGTAACAAAACATTCAGAGCTTCTGGAAATTTCTTTCTTGTAGGTAACTAAACTTTTATCATGGAGTGTCGTTACCTGATTTAACTTTGGTTATCTGATCTGGTTACCCTATATTATCTGATCAAAAACTATGTTGTTGTTTTTCCTTACTTTTTTTGTTTGTTTTTATAGTTTGTGGTTCTTTTTATGAAGACAGATAAAAGCAGAGAAGAAAATTTAAGAAATTATACTAAAACATAGTTTATTTGCAGTGAAAATGATTAAAATATATGAATTTGTGGGCTGTGACCAGCTTCCTTTTCTGATTGTATCATGGACAAGCGCTATCAATGCGGAATTACTAGCATATAGTCCAGAAATTGTGTGACACTTGCAGATTGTAATAGTCTGTACTGTTTTCATGATCCTGATCTTGGCAGTTGAAGCAACAAAAAAGCAAGACTATCACAGTGTAAATGTTTGCTGAGAGCTTCAAATAATCAGATAGGCAGGAAGCATGAAAGAGCAAGCATAAAGAAGATTCAAGAAATGGCATAATTTCTGCGTAGAAGATCTCAGAGAGATAACAGATATCACAAGAGTTATTATATGCCCTGATGTCTGTCAAGGCTAGACTGGAAATAACATTTATTTACTTCTTTTTTTAAATACATCCACCTCTGCTCCCTAAAAATACCACAAAGCCAACAATCAAAAAAAGAAAAGAAACCTAAAGAGGAATTAAATACTATTTTGATGATTTAGACTTCATTATAATCGTAAGTTGGAGATTTATCATAATTTGTCCTGCCGTACTGCTCTTTATTACATGTATGGGACTTTTTTTTACCTACTATCTATCACATACATGTGTATTTCTTCACTGTAAGACTCCAGGAGAACATTTCAGTACATGTCTGGCTTCTGTCAGAGTCCACAGAACTTGGGTACATTTAGAAAAGTAAAGCATTCAAACACCATTCTAAATAGGATGTGAGGAACTGAAAGTTAAGGGTTTTTTTGACACTGACATTTTGTTCTTGCAAAGTAACAATTTACTTTGTACGTGCCTTAGGGTTTTTTTAAAGTGCTACTTTCTCTGAAACAGTGAGAAAAACTTTTGCACATATTTTAGTCCTGACAACAATTTCCTTTATTCTGCCAACAGTCTCATTTTGCTGAAGAAGGCTTAAAGTCTGTTGCTCTTTTTTCTTTCTTTCTTTCTTTCTTTTTTTTTTTTTTTTTTCATCTCTACTTGAAATTCTACTAAATCTTTCAGTTATTTCTCCTTACATCTTTATTTTCAGCACATTTAGGAGATCTTCAGGGTTTTAAGTTGTTTTAGCTTGGGTCCATTGTGAGACATTAATATATTTTTGACAAGGTACATGGTGTGGAACGTTTTGAGCTGTAACACCAATAAAAACAGATGGGAAACAGAGTTGCATGTGACGTAAGGCACGCAAAAATGTGGATCTCACCAATTAATCATGTCATACTGCTGACAAATAAGTGACAGTAATTGATGCAGCCCTTTGAGAGGCAATCTGGAACTACTGCAGCCTGGAAAAGCTCATTCATTTCTTTTCCTTTGTTAAGTTAGTGGTGAATAACAGCCCTATTTAATTGCTGCCCAGTGTTGCTTTAGAAGGTAACAGTGTCACTGACAAGGCAGGAAGTAAGAATCTAGCAGTTAGTACTATTTAGTAGCTAATTCTTGTATGCATTCTGTTTCTGCAAACTACTGATGTTTTCTGTTCAGTGTATTAGCCACCAAAGGGCCATGCATGTAAAGTGCACTTGAATATCTGAATGTGTTCCACTGGGTTTTCTGCTGTTCAGATTTTTACTGGTTTCAACTTGTCAATCTAATTAACTGATTGTTTTAATTACTTAAATAAATGTTATTACTGTTAGGCCTTAGTTTCAGGGTTTCTAAGATGCCCAGCAGATTTCAGGAATCAAATGTGTGCAATCTGACTAGATAACCTTGCACTCTTGTGCTTTGTTTAAGGTGAACTTGTCTGACCAGAGCAAATGCAGGTCTTATGGCTGCAAGAAAATGTCTAGCAGTTTCACTAGGCATTATGCCAGCCCAGAGTGACGTTTATTCTAACCACTGCCTGCTGATAAAGCCTCCTTTGCAGAGCATTCCCCCTTTTCTTTTCTTTCTTTTTCTTTTTTGTTATCAAGGAGAAAAATCAAAGCTCGGTCCAGAATATTAGAACTGAATTAGAATTGAATGTTTCTATGGAATTTTCTCTCTAGAAGGCAGTGGCTGCTTCCACCACATCAAACAAGATTTCCTTTCAGAGAGACAATAACCTGCCTTAGTTGTTACTGGAATGAGGCCAGAGAATTTCACTTCTGTGCAATAATATTTTTACAGTAAAAGAGCTGCTGAACGTGGCCTGATAGGGCTATCAGATTTGCTGGTAGAGCCAACTCCTACCAAATAATGATTTAGATCTGCTGCCATTTCCTTGCGACTATCAGGCAGGGGAAGGTAGCATTCATATCTCTGTTACTGTTGCCATATGCTATCTGACACTTCCCTTTTTGCCATTTATACTTCTTTTTTGTTGCAGCAGAATAGGTGTCCTCAGCTGAAAGAAAAGGAGGAGTAACCAGATAGGTGGCATAAGTAGTCATATGGGAACAACTGTGGAGAATATTGAGGACATCCAGCTCATTGATCTGGCTGTTTCATTAATTGCAAGTGCAGTTGGTCATCTGATAACAAAAGATAAAGCAACCAGCAAAATGACAGACCACAGTAGTCTATGAGAAATAGGAATAATCCCAGCAGTTTTCTTCTAATATTCTGCTGGCGCTGAAAGAAAAAATAGTAATTCCTCCCATTTTATGAGTGTAACGGTAAACCGTTGACACTGGAATAAGAGCTACAGGTACTCATGACTCCAAGAGTCAAGGTGGTTGCATCTCATTTGCCCGGACTCTGTAGTGATTAAGCAGTAATAGATGTGTAGACATAGACTTAAGGAGAAAACAGATAAATATGCTAATTAATTATATGCTTTTTATGTTATTATATAATTTTTATATTCTTTACACTAAACTCCATGGCAGTGGCTATTTTAGTCATCCTAGGTCTACACATCAGTTTCTCTGTGGCTGCAAATGTGAAAAGCTGCAGAGAACTGGAAATAGTACATGGAGCTGAGAAATGCGGATGTGCTCATTTTCATGTGAAGTGACATGGGAGGAGAGACAGCTCCTATGTTGCCAGAGGGGTTGCACCTACCTCTAGTCTAATTGTGGATAACCCCACAATACATTGCAAGTAATGCACACTTCACACTGGTGTAAATGAATCTTTACTGAAATGCTGCCTGTATCATCCTGATCATTTTCATCTCTGTCACCAGATTTGTAGCCAGGCCTCAGAGCTGCTAAATTCTCAGCATGGAGTATTGCTGGACACTTGACAAATTGGAAACATCTGTGAAGATGTCTATAGACTCAACTGCTCCTACAAGCTCCTTTCAGGTGATGTACTGATCTGCTTTTGTGGAATAAAGACTTCAGAAATAAATGTCCATTCCTTAAAATACTTCATGGTTTTGTGCTGCCGTTGGTGTCAGTCAGTAAGCACTACCATCTGTGTTCAGTCTGAAGGGCTTTGAAGCATAGGTGTGCCAAGAAACAAGTAGTCACAGGGGCTTTTGTTCAGCCTTTGAAATCTTCAGTATTTCTGCTGAGTAGTGGGCTTACAGTATTGGCATACCCACAAATAAACTTGTAGCAGAAACAGAGGTGGGCAAAATTGTACATTTGGGAGAACCTATAGAAATGACTTCTTCAGTGTATCACTGAAGGGGGGGATTGGTCAGTAGTAATTCCCATCTTGTTGGTGTATGAAACATAAATGTCCTTTTGGACATGCTCCAAACTTTTCTGGATTTAGCTTCAGATTGGCCAAGAGTATTTAGTCCATTTATCATGCATCGTATCATCTGTGCACAAAACTGAACATTAATTGTACTATATTTTTTCCATGCATCTCATCATCCAGCCTTTTCTTCTGGAAATGCTTTAAATGATGCTTTGATTCCTTTTGTGTAATCTCTGTCTCCTGATTTATTTTTATCCAGGTTGTAATGTGTTGTGGTTGTTTTTTTTCCCCCCTTTTTATTTTGAATCTTTCTTTCTCTTCTGAGTTTCTAAATGCTCTAGGCATTGCTGACTGAAAAACATTCTTATTTATTTATTTTGCTTCAATTTGACCATATTTAGTTTTCTGGATCTCAAATTTATTCAGTAGAGGCTGAAACTTTTCCTCATGTCAATGTTGTTGCTCTGATATTGCAGTGATGTTGCTAGAGTACTTAGCTAGAGTATGCTAACAGCAGACTACTAGAGAATGTTGATTTTCTCTACAAGAAGTAGACAAAACGTGGGGTTTTGCAAGTCATTTACTTCAAGAGAGGAAACTAATGACAATGTAAAGAAAATTGTCAAAATTGCTTATTTGCTAATAGGTATGATAGTTCTTTTCTGAGGAGAAATAAGGTTGTATTTGGGTGCACTTCCAGGAATTTTTCAGTAATAGTAGTTACAAAAAGCTAAGCTCTTGTTACATCCTTCCTTGGAACCATTCTTTTCACACACCCACAATTCTCGCTCTGACTTTCTGATTGTTCCTATTGTTGAGCCTGCTCTCAAATGCACAGATTTATGCTTCTGCCCTCCAAACTATGCAGTGAAACACCTCCACTTACATAACTCAGGTATATATATATTGTTCCATAAATCTGATTCTCTAAAGCAGCTATAATAGCTTTATACAACTGTCTTAAGTGGAAGGTCCATCCATCCTTTCTAAGCCAGCTTAATAAAGTTTAATCCAGTCTGCCACCTAATGACAAGATCTTTTGGACTCCACATTTAATTTTGGAGTAAGTAGACATAAAGACGCTCAGTAAAAGAATGGCTTTTCCTCTCCTTGCAGCTCAGGCTATTTGCATCCTTTACCTATGCTCCTCTGTTATCTGCCCCAAATTGTTGAATTTATTGAAATAGCTTTTGCTGCCTAATACCGGAGAGGCCTCAAGTGTTCACATGGTTGAGCCTGGAAGAAGAGCAGCAGTGATTCACAATATCTGTGAGACATTTTGGATTTGGTGTGCTTACTGTCTTAGTAAGGGTATGTACATTTTTGTGTTAAAGACTCTGGGGTAAACCTAGGCTATGAGCAGGAAGGTTATGGAAAAGCACACTTCGTGCAATTTCAGGTAGATTTATTTATCTTTTTATGTAAACCAGTGAGACAGTATCTCAGAGCCTGGGAGTAAAGGAAATGAGACTCAGAAGGAACTCATCATTTCATGTAAGTTAGAGTGGGATTGCATGTGAAATATAGGGAACTGGAATTTTGGCTGTTGCTGAAGTCCTGGCAAATGACAGTACTTCCCTATAGTATTTTGCTGTTGTGCTCTCAGTTTCTCCAAACCTTTTCTGTTACTTCAGTAGAAATCTTGGAGTGGATTAGGTATGATGCAAAATCTGTTTCACTATAAGTGTTTTCTCCTCTTTGCCTTTTCCCTTCAGACTGTTACTGCTTTTACATGTCAACTTCTCAACCCTTCCTTGCCTGGCTATCATTCTTGGTGTTTAGATCTTTCTCCAAGAAATCTGGAAAGATGCACTCATCTATATTCTTTCCAAGCAGAAGGACAAAAGTACAAAATAAGTGAAGTATTCCCTGCTGATTTCACAACTTGAACCAGTATTTTTCACAGTGCTTATGGAAGCCTTCTTCCAGAGATACCTGCCAGATCTTGATCCTTGCTCGAGGTATCACTGCTGTGGCTGTGCACTGCTGTGGATTACTGGGATAAGATGTAACCTGGAAAAATGTGACTGGGAGTGGTAAAAGTCAGGACCTTTTTCTGTAGAGAAAAATTAACACTTCATTTGCATCTGAGTTTGTTATAACATGCGTAATACACTCAGTTCAAGGTTCTTAGAAAACTATTTTCTGTTCTTTGACATACCTTATTAAGTATTTTAAACTTGGACATAATGTTGCTGGCACTGTTTCCTGAATGCTGTAGGTATTTTACTGAGCTGCTAAAGTTCTGTTGTTTTGTTGTTGTTGTTTAAACAGGGTTTTTCTGATGCTTTCGGGGCTTCATTAATAGAGGCTGTCAGCATAGTTAAGTTCATTGAGAAAAGCATTTGAGTCTGGCTGCTTGTGATACTGTCTGAGCAATGATATTTGGAATACTCATATTGAGACAAGGTTCTGAAAACCTTGTTTTCAGTGTGTAACAGTGATTGGATGTTACATGAATAGTCAGCATTTTCCTGTCAAACCCTATGGAGAGTGGAATTTTTCGTAATATGAGAGCAATTCATTACTACAATAAAATATTTGGTTTCGGAAGTCATTTCCTAATCGTTTTACAGATCAGTTCCTGATCTGTGAATTAAAACTCATTGACTTCCGACAGGAAATGTTACTCTAAAAACTACAATTTTATTTCAGGTTATTAATGTGTTTACAGGGATCTTCTGTTTGTTCTCAGTCACAGCCAGCTTTAGTGTTTTTATTTTCACTGTTTTGCACCTACACCAGGAGGTTAATCCAAACTGGTAAGCTTACACTGAAGTTCAATAGAAAAGGGGTAAAAATATTCTTTCTACTTTATGATGATGATAAATGAAGAATAAAATAATGAATTACCTTAGCCATGCTCTGAATTCTAGAAAGCTAGAATTTGAATTCTAGAATTCTGAGTGAGTTGTTAGATCTGATTCCTTGGCTGGATGTTCAGCTGTACAAAACCTTTATACCGAGTAGATTGGATGTCACCTAGCAAACTAGGTCTTCTTGTTCTGACATGTACAATTGAGCTTTCCTCTTTTGCTGGCAGACTTCATTAACTATGTGGCTTTTTTAATCGCTTAGCACTCACCAAAAATAGCCTACATGTTGTTCAAGTGTCCTTACTGGTAGGAAGCACGATCTTCTCTCTAATACTGGGCCACCAAAAAAAAAAAAAAAAGGTAGTAAATTCTAATGTGATTGTAACTTAGCCAGCATTTACATAAAAGAAAACAATGATCTTCTTGTTATGGAGATCATTAATGAAACATCAGCACTGGTCTGCAAATGCTACCATGCTGTGATGCAGCTGAAAAAACAGCCTTGTGTAACTTGAGTAGATTGCATAACACAGGAAGTGGAAAAACAAACTAAATTTTCACAGGCTGTTTGCATTTAACTACAGCTGAATAAAAAGTATACATTGAATAACGTTTTTAATCTAATGTACGTATCCTCTGAAGGTATATCTATGAAGCTGCATATATTTTTTGCCTCCTCGTCTTTGGTATTCTTAGCTGCATTTTTCAGTTAATCTAATATATGAAATTTCAAATATCATTGCATTTCAGATATGTCACATGGCACTGTTTCTGTTTCCCATTGGACAAGGAATGATTGCTCTCCAGCTAGGATTTGTAGGTAATTCAAAATTCATCTTCCTTGCTTAGTCAGGCATGTAACTTCAAAATTTGTTTACCAATTAGACTCTTGAAAGATAAGTGCAGTAAAACGTGTTGTGATAGGAAAACTCATGTTCCAATACATTCATGGAAGCAGAACAATTTGTAGAACTTAGTGGACATTATTTATCTAGCTATAGTTTAAAGTATTTTGATGTGTGTTTGCCCTAGACAAACCCATTTCTCTCAGATAGTATTCTGTGGTTATATCTCACTGTAGAAAAGCAAAATGCAAGACTCAGAAAGATTTCAGGAGGCAGAAGTCAATGAAGAAACTTGTTAGCTATTTCTTATAAGGTCTGTCATTTTCAATAGTGTTAAATTCCCCTGAGAATGAAGTGTGCAAACACTGATCTAAACTTAGCTTTTGGCATTCAAATTTGAAGCATTTGTTAAAAGATTTAAAAGTCCTCCCCTGATACTTTCAGGTTTCCCAGATCAGAGATTTCTTTAGGATGAGTTACTGTCTGTGGAAGTTTATTTTGTTATAAAGCTTTTCAAGGAAATTGCATCCAAGCAACAAGGGTAAAAATCAAATCTAAATACTGAAAAATCAGAAAACTGAACTGCAAAATGAAACTCTCAGCTTTTGCTGTGGGTGGTATGTAAACAAACACAGAAATTCAAGAGACTTATGTTGACATTTAATTAACGGGAGATCTATTTCTCTGACCCAGATGAAGGGATACAGACTTTGCTGACCAAAAAGAGGTTGTTCAGCATTGCCAGCAGATTGAGATTGCCCACTTGTGAATTCGGAGTAAACAGAAAAACCATGCTTTAAGTTGTATTTTATCTTATATTCATGGAAGAAGAGGATCAGAGAGAGTGCTGTACTGGCTTGTTTTAGTAAATTACTTGAGCTGTAAACTTTAAATTTCTTTTATGCACTGAACTGAGCAGAATTGTGAGGCACACTCTCATTATAGTTTCCTTTGTTATTACTCAAATTAATAGCCATCTGATGAAGATCAGCTTAAAAAAGATAAAGAAGATGTTCTTTAGTTTGGTCAGCTTTCAGTGGATAAGTGCAGGGCACGTGGGATCTGCATTCTCTGAGGCATTACTTTGGCATTTGATATTTTCTTCCACCAGGACCTAAGAGTAGGTGACGAGAAAGCACTTCACATGGTTTTAATTGCCATATAGCGCAAGGTTGAAGCAACATTCTCATCTCAAATAAGCTCTGTAATACTAAGCAAGCGTTAAGTTATTGTTGTTTATTTGATCAGCAGAACTCTCCCACCTCCTCCGTCCCTGCTTGTAGGCTTTTCAGTTGAGTGAGGACACACATAATTTATGGTTGCCTGGGGGTTATTTTAAGATTAACTTAAAATTGGTCTGTTTTTATAATTATTTTTTCCTTAATTTGATTTTCCCCATGTGAAAAAAAATCTTGATATTTAAAATATGTGGCAATATGTAAACTGTATATTAAATGGTGCAGCACTTTCAATTTCCAATCTGGGTTAGATTTATAGGATAACAGTATATATTAGGGTTATTCTGTGCCAAATTCTTAAACTGACATGACACTTAATTTTAGCTGATGCGTGCACTATTACCTTTAATTCTCTGTATAACATTTTATGAAATGTAGCAAGTAGATGGAAGATGGATGGTTCTTTAAAGAGATTATCATTTTGAGGAAAGTATTCTATTTATTTAGAGATTTACTGAGATGAAACGGTTTGCCTTCTACTTTCTTGTTTGTCTTCTGCATTTTAGTGAAACTTAGAGGATCTTGCCTGTTGTGATAAGTACTGCACACATGTAAGAATGAAAGCGGTCTTTATCTCATCTTGTGGGAAACCAGACATGACAACTAAGAAACATTTGTAAAGATCTGGCCTCAGTCAGGCCAAAGACATCTGCCATTTCTTTTGCTGTAAGTAGCAGAGATCTCTAAATTAAATATTCTTCAGGTATGCCAAGAAATGTCTTTTCTTTTTCTGCACCCATGTGTGACATATCAGCACTTAAAGTTTTCACAGAAAGATCCCACTACAAGTAGCAATTTCTGAATTCACTGGTATTTCCAGTGCAATCTGAGATGCAATTCTTGTGGAATACTAGGGAATGATTTTTTTTTTTTTTTTAACAGTGAACAAATATTTCTTCTTACTAAAAATTTAATATCGTGAGGGTAGCTTTTTTGGTGTGTGAAGACTTGTCAGAGCTTACACCACTACCTCAGTCATAACATATTCATACTCAGATTTTGAGGTAGCAAGTTTCAACACTATTTCTTGCTAAAATCTGGTTATATGAGCCTGTACAAGTCATAATTGAATATGTGCATGACAAAAATTATTTGTATCTTGGAGATTATTTGACTGTCTGCTTGCAGAATGTATAAGCTGCTATACCTAGTGCACAAAAATTATTAAATGTGGATATTTTTAATTACACATATATGGGTGATTGTTCATTTGAATATAAAAAGGAACTGTATTAGATTTACTGCGATGCTCTAGTGATGTACTGAAGTCCTGTTTAATTGCTTCCTTAGCCTGGAAGTGTGCTAGTTGTTACTAATACTGTTCCAGGATAAGTAGGAGAAGGCATATTACTCTTGACAAGACTGATCTTTTGTCTCTTGCTTCCAACCTGTGGGGTGCATGTTTGGCTTGTAACTTCCTATGTCTCTTGCATGCTCATTTCCCTGCAGTGTAACTAACGGAAAAAAGCTCTATGTTAATCACAGCAGTGGCTGCCACTTTCACTTAGAACAGGTACAAGAACTTCACATCTGTTCCTTTGATCCACTGATTCCGAGAATGGAACTCATGCATTGAATTTGGGAAACATAGATTGTGTTTTTTCTTCTGGTTTTCATTCTTGCAGAGCAGTGGCCTACAATAGAGGAGTTTGATACAACCTAGTATGAGTCTCTCTGGAGTGCGAGGGAGACAGATACACCCTCAAAAGATGATTTTTGTGGATCCTATTTTGACTGGCTGTCTTTCCCTTTGGAAAAGCTGGATTTGGAATTCAAGGCTCTGAAGCCCAGAATGGCAAACAAATGAGCCGTGAGTCTATGAACCCTGAATTCTGATACTACAGCCAATACCGCATCTTAACACCCAGACAGGATAGAGACAATTTTCAGTTAATAAACTTGCATTGTTTAGCACTGTACTCACTCCCTTTTATCTATTTATTTATTTTTTTTAATCTACTCCTCTGTTCATTCTTGTGTTTCTCCATTCGCCAGTCTCAGTAAGAAAAAAAAATAATCTATTTGCCATGACAGCTTAGAAATAGAAAAATAAAAAATGGTTTATTTTTCTCCTATTTTTAATGTAATCTTTTAAGATGATTTTTTCAAAAGTCTGAAAGAAAACAAAGGTATTTTCAGTGCACAATATTGTTTGAGAACTGTCAACTACTGGATGTCTTGTATCCTCAAGTTCAGTTGGGAATGTTTTGGAATCACATACTCTAGAATTGTGGACAATTTACTGTAGCTATTTCATTCTGTGTTCTATCATTCGGGCTGCAGTAATTGAAGCTGAAGTAGCTGAGCCACTGTAACTGAATGAGACAGTGGGGGTGACTGTATTTCCACAGAGTCTAAGGGTTTGATCAAAGTTTTTTCTGTTATCAGAAGTAATTCCCTGTTGTAACAGGAGATTGCCTGCTGATGCATGTGTTTTTAACAGATACCAAAGGCTATTTTCTGTTATTTTTTCAGGAGGATGAACTTCTGTTCAACAGTCCATCCCTTAGTAATATCAAGTAAATGTTGCTAATCCTTTTGAATTAGTGATGCAAGTTCACGAGGTCACTTGTGAAAATGATGTAATATGCAGAAAACCTCGAAAAACTGAACATGTGTTGTACGTGAAGTAAGAAGCAAAGTAAACTGGAACGTTGAAATGAAACCAAGTGACATGCATTCTGTATCCACATCAAAGGTCTGGATGAAGCACATTAGAGGGAAGGACACAGAGCTGGTAATGTCTCTACTTTTCCAACTGTAGCATCATACATAAATTATGCATTGTGTTGCAACCACTCTAACCTCATACCTCTTAGCATGGGGTTCAGACTTAAGGAGGATTAACATCAATGGCATGGTTGCAAACTGTTGGGACTTGTTTATTTACCTTCATGATAAAATACATTATGTTTTGGAGATACCATTTAGTGAAATCCATGTATTAAGTATCAGTTGGAAAAAAAAAAAAAAAAAAAAAAAAAGGTGTGTTTTTGTCAAATATGCTAAGATCCTCAGGGAATTAGCCAAACAACTAAAATGCTTTTAGGAGCTAAGCTAATGATAGCTTCAGTCACAAATCATTTTATAATTCTTTCAGCTATAATCCCGTGACAGAGAGGAACCCAATCTTACTTGCTGCTGCTTTTTTATTGGAACAGCATTATAATAATGGTAAATGAAGACAAAGGTTCTAGAGATCACACTCCTCTTTTAAGGTATTTCACTGTCTTTAGTATTGCACAAATGGTTAAAAGATTGATGCAGTGTCAGTTAGAAAATTACCCATGTTTAGTGAGTTAAAGATCAGTGAGAAGACAGAAAAAATGGTAGCATCAACAACCAGGACTTACTAGCTATTAGTCATATTGCTCAGGAGAAAAATCATCATTACCATTCTATTTCTGTTTTCTTTTTAAGTATTGGCTACTAGTGACAGCAAGATCGCATTTAGGATATGTCTCAAAATTGTGTTACCTGATGAGGAGTATTTTCTGTCTAGCTAAAAATTCCATTTTGATATAGCACGTTTTGTCTGTGATTTTTGATATTAATAAGCATGGTTGTATACCTACATGGACTGTCCTTTGGGCTTTGTAAGCATAGAATTCTCTTTCACTTTAAAAATGAAGTTGAGCTTTTTGGTGCTGGGCAAGATCTGAGAAGTTTTCTCTGGTGTCTGTAAGTATACCCACTGCCTGGGAAGCCCACTGAATAAGGAATCACTCAGTATCACTGAGATGTTGGGTGAGATGCAGGCACTGGCATAAGATGTTTCTCATTCTGGAGCCTTCATGCAGAATGTGCAGTATTCCCCCTCTAATTAGAAGCATATACTCACATCCCAGTCATCCCCTGTGCTCTTGCTCCCATTCTTTTGTTAGGTGTGGACCAGGCAGTGAAAACTTCATTTCCCATAATATCTTCAAGGAAATCCATGGGATTATCACCACCTGTTACCATTGTGCAGCACTCAGATGCTGTTCCACTTTGCGAGGTGAGATGGAAAGTGAATGCAAATGTGAATGACAATTGCAAGGATGGCTGCAACAGAGCCTCACAGGTAGGCTGTCCTGCCTCAGGATCCATGCCTGAGTATCCTGGAACTCTACACTTTAGTCCAACTTCCATGATCTTTCTCTGATCCTTGCTTTCCCTCTGTTTATTTATTTTCCTACTTCATCTCTTTGTGACCTTTCTGATCTCTGAGTGCCCCACTGGTGCTTTTTGTTCCCTGACTTTCAAATTGCTTCCACTCCACCCACTCCCCTTCCCCACCTCCCCCCAAAAAAACAAAACAAAAAAAACAAAAACACAAAGGAAGCTGCTGTTATTTTCACAGATTTAAACATGCAGATTAGTGAGCACTGTGGTGGGATGCAGTTGCTGAAGCGTAGCTGTATTTTGCTCTTGAGGATCCCCTTGGGCAGCAGGAGATCCTCTCTCTCTGGTCAGTCTCCTGGGGACATCCCCACCTGTCCTACAGTAGCTGAGACCACTGGACTCTTGCGTTTATACAACTGTATCTCACCCACAGTGAAACGCTGCAGTCAGCGTAAAAGTTGAGAGAAAGTTTTCTCATGACATTTTTTTGACAGAACTTTTTTTTTTATTATTATTTTTTGTGCCACAAAAGCCTTTTCTGCGGGCAGAATTTCCACTGAAGACTTAATTAATTTCATTTCACACATGCACCATGTCAGAGGGGAAAGAAACATTTTCTGAAGACTGTCATGCCAGCAACAGCTTACGCGTTTGATTCCTGTGCTCTGTTGTGAGTTATTGCCACTTAGGAAGCCTTGCATTACAAGGAATAACGTGCTGCTTGATGCATGATTTGCACTGTTTGCGAATCTTACTTTTTGCCAGGTAAAGAAGACAAAACATTGACAGCAGAATAACAAGGAATAGCAGGAATGTTTCTCCTATCATAGCCTTACATTATTATCATGTCATCTAGAAACGGACTGCTTGTATCTTTTTTTTCATAGTGATCTTGGAGCTTGTTAGGAAAAGTGAAAGACTAATGTTTTAAGACAGAAGAGAATATACTGCTTGAAGAACTTCTGTTATCATCTCCACCTGGAAGCAGAGGTCTGTCTGTTGATCATCTTTGATGGGTTTGAGAGTGTTAATTTTGAAAAGAGCTGGGGACAATACAGCTTATAGCTTTTTTATATTTCTTAATGTCTCTATAGTGGCTTGTGCTTCCCTCCTGCCTCCAAGGAGGGGATTTTCAGAAGGCTTCATTGGGTGACAGATGTTCAAATTAAAGACAGTAGAAAGGCTCCTCTGGGTGCAGTAGAAGTTGAGATAGAATAATCATAATCACTCATTTTTAAAATCTCATCATTCATAATTTCATAGCATAGAAGCTGAGTGCAGAATAAATGCTGAGAACTCAGGTACTTGCAAGGAGTTGACAGCTACTCTGTGGCTTGTTATTTGTATACAGGTGTTCTTAAGTCCAACATTCCCTTGTCATTACCCTAGTTGTTATCCTCTCCATCTCATTACAGCTTATTCATCCTTAGACATTGAAATACACGGTTGAAAATAGTAATGTAATTTATACAATACATGAATAAAGGATATTGCTGGGGGGTCCACCTAGGTGAATTGGGAAGGGTAAAATATGGAAGAGGTCTGAAAGTGTCTTATGTTTCTTCTCAGTCACTTCGTATTAGCTGTGACATTGATTGTAGCTATTCTTATTGTCTGAAGGGCACGCTAGCAATATTTTACCTGTAGCATAAAAGGTAATATGTGTGTTTGAAGCACAGGTAGTGTGTTTCTGCAAGGGGAGCTTGAGAGAAGATACAAACGTCCTTGAAGTGTTCAAGGTTTTTGCTGAAAGGGACAATATTTGTGCTACCAGTCACGTTAGTGCACTTTGTATAGTATTGCAAATCATTTGGATGATGTCATTCAACTACAAGATGTTGTAAGGGCCATCACATGCTTTTCTGGCAACCTTTGAGAGAAGTTGACGAATATTTAGATAATTATGCCTCAGGTGTTAAATATATTATTCCTGGAACATAGCTGTTAACACCTGTTTTTTGAAAAACCTTTCCTGTATTCTCAGAGTTCTGTTTCTGCAGTCTGACAGCCATGAGTTTTTGCTACTTTTTGTAATTTACAGCTAGGAAAGCTATTTGCTGGAAATCTCTGATTTTATTTGATTCCTGTTTTATCTATTTTGATATTAGTATAGTTAGGCAATCTTGGACAGAGCCAGTATTGAAGTATTTCTCTACTGGTATCAGCATTATTTTGTATTATGGTTTTATAAACGTGACCAAGAACCCTAAACCTTTGTTCTCTGACCTTTCTATATGTATAAGAATATGTGGAAATATTTCTTTCATGTTTATTTCAGCTGTTTTTTCCTATTATTTTGTTAAAAAAATGATATATTTATTAATCTATATGAGTGGATTCCTTGGTAGAAAAAAAAAGAAGAAGGGAAGAGTTTGGGGCTTACAGACGTTGCTCTTTCAGGATTTTATTTTTTCTACTACCTTTAATGGGAGGAAGAAGCAATTGTTGAATTTCAGATTCTTGCTCTGTTGCATTTATCTGAAAAAAAGTTTCTGCACTTGACTAAAATTTGCTGTGACAAATGTGAATAAAAGAAGGAGGGATACTTACTATTTCTCAGTAGTGAAAAATGCAATTGCAGTGTCAGTGCTACTAAGCTAAAAGAGAGCCAAAAACAATTGTTATTGCTGCAGACTTTGGTTCTGGATGCCAAAATTAAATTCGATCTTTCCCATCTTTCCCATTGGTATCCTAATGTAGTATTCTAATTCAGAGTAATTTCAGTGAGAGCTGTGAGCTTTTGAATTATTTTTGTTACATAATCTACATTTTCTACATAGGAAGAATTCCTGGAGAAAGTTGTGGATTCCCTGTCAGAGGATACTGTTCTTAAGTTCCAGGCTGGCTTTCTGCTTTCAAAATTGAACACAATCTGCTCTGGCACCTGAATCCTTTTTCACTACTCTTTATGGAAGTAATTGTGTTCTACCTCTGTCAGGAAAAAAAAGGAATTCCAAATTACATTTGAACACCCCTAGCAAAGCAGCCTCAGCTGTAGGTCCTTCCAAAAGTTTAATAAGCTGCTTAATGCTAAAGTTGTCAAGATTGTTTTCACCATAATATGAATAAGCTAGAATTGGAGGTATCTATTTTATCAGTGATCTGCTTGTGTTGCTCTGGGCGTCCCCAGAATCCCATCTGGGATTTAAATCTTCCTTGTTGTGGTGACAGTTCTGTCTGTTATCAGTGGCTGCAGTCTCTGGGAGTGGTTTCTCCACGTTCACTGGAGCTGTTTCTTTCCTGGGATTAATTGCATTAAAGTGAATTAAGTACAAAAGCAAAGTCCAGTGAGGAAACACACACATCTTAAAAAAGGATAGGAAGTTCACTCGTTATTTATACCAATCCACTGTGAGAACCCCTACTAATACTGAAATACTTCATATCTTAGAACTAAGCTACTCATGACTTGTCATGTATTAGGGGTGCAGAGCATCTTTTGATTGTGGCAGATATGACCTGCACTGCAAGGTAGTTACCAACAGTTTGGAAAGGTGATTTTTGTGTTCTTCGACCCTGAACAGATTTACATGCTTACCTAGTCTATAGAACTTAGTCTATAGAACTGACCTGTGAAACCATATAGCCCTTTTCACAGAACTGATAGAGCCTCTTGCTTTTGCTTAGTAATGAATAAAAATCAGAAAGTCCTTACCTATCCAGTAAAAATATTAATTCAACCATTTAACTGAGTTTGAACAAGCCGTGCAACTCTGAGAATAAACTCCTTATGCATAATTTATGTGGAAAGTTTATGCTTCCTCCTTTTTTTTTTTTTTTTTGGTGTGGTTATTTTGTTGAATAGATACATCTAAAAAAAGAAATGGTGCCTATGGAAACATTTCTAGATGGGTTCTGTGTTGCAAGTGGAAATATACTCTTCAGGATACATGTGAGAGAGGTACACGCTGATGTACAGAAATAAAGAGTGCACACTGAGCGCAGGCACTTGTAGTAAAACTCAAAAATACAGCTGAAGAAGTGGAATGCACTGTGAAAATGATGCTTCATCATCATTGCTTATCTTTGCCACCCCCTAATAAAATTTTCAAGGACTCAGGAAGTGTGGAGTGACAGTGCACTAAGAACGCACTGCCACCTCTCAAGTCACATAGCATCTGCTGCGGAGTTGATCTGTTTTGCTTCTAATCTTATATATGGAGAGCAGGGCAACACATACAAACAGTATTATGGAATACAGCTTCAAAAGAAAACCAGCTTCCCCTCAGGGGATTTGACAGAATCCGTAGCTTCATCTCTCATTGCACATGTCTAAATAAATATTAAAGGCAGGCATTTTGAATAAGGAATTCTTGGGTACAACAGCAAGAATATTAATGCATTTGCTCCTGGCAAAAAAAAAAAAAGAGCATTTCATGGCTGTAGTAATAATCTCCAATTACTCATTAGTGTTGTGACTTTTAGGGTATTGTTTATTTAACAGCATTTAAACAGAAGCTCATTTGCAATAAGTTTTTTTAGTGGTTGAAGTTGGTATGTGTTCAACATACATGCAAATTAATTTGGAAAATGAAGACAAAACTCACAGATCAAATCTTCTGCTGAATTTGCAAAACAGAGTTGAACTTACATAGGTTTAATTCTTCAGATTCTTCCTCAATCCTTATCTTTCCCATGTATCAATTTTCAGCATAAATACATCTTATTTCCATTTGTTGAGAAAGACCTAGGCATTCCCTGTCTTTGAGAATATCCAAATCCTCTTAGGCAAATACCCAGGAATGTGTAAATACTGGGGGTGGAGAGAAGCTGCCAGAGTAATCCTGCATTCATAACCAATTCCAGAAAATACATAGACAAATATGCAATATCCTCTGAGTGTAAAAACATATTAAGATAGATATTTGTGCATGCACATATTTAGTACATAAATATTTGATTTGCTCCTCGTATATATAAATCCTTCTAAAGGGTTAGTATTTTTCTATCTTGTTTTGCAGCAAATGCTTCTCAGTGGAGATGGCAAATGGATAAATCTCACAGATCTTCCAGAAGATGTTTAGTATTCTTCCTTTAAGCATCTGTAAATGGAAAAGGCAACATTTACAGGGTGTGTAAGTTCCCATTTGTTATGGAAAATGTTGGGTTCCTTGTTCTTTTCTGCAGCTATCTCCTTTCAGCAAATCCTAGCACCGCTCTTAAATGTTTTCAGAAATTAACCTCATGTCCTGTCCTCCTGCCTTTCCCTCCAGAGGTCAAATGGTAGGATGTGTCTTTAGGTAGGGAAGAAGGGATGCCAAACTCACAGCTGTGCAAATATCCTGTGCCCGTGTGTGAACAATATTTCAAACAGTCCACCCAGGATGTGCCAGTGTTGATTCAAGATGGAGCAAAAATAATTCACACCACTTCAGTGTGGACTGCCAGGCCTGGGCAAATAATTGATGTTATCCTGAGGCGGATGCAGCTGGTCATTGATCAAAACATGGCTCAATTTTCAAGGTCAGTTGATGTAATCTAAAAATGTAGGATGAACAGCAGCTAGGATCATTTTTTGTCTCTTCATTTGCACTTTTTTACTTCTGATCTAAACAGCAGATAAGGGGCTGAAGCTTTATGGAGAAGCCTGCCATTGAAAGTTTTGGTAATGATCTGATACAAATTATTCTTTAAATACTGCTAACTGGTTTATTAACAAGTGAGTGTTAGCATAGGGAAAAAGTAGGGAGAACATAAAAATAGCAAGACTGCCATTTATTACATTATGTGAAGAAAGGATTAATTGAGGTCTCCCCCAGCCTTGTGCCTGTGCAGGGTTTTAGGTGACTTATAAAAGAAATGTACTTGTGACCTGGAAGAGCCACAGTGGCAAAGATTCTAGGAAGATTGTCCAGAAAGTCATTCAAACCCTAGGGCAGTATATTCATTCTACCTCTAACAAAGGCCAAGATATTGGATTATAATACAGTCTCTGCCAAAAATTCAGTGTTTCCTCTCTTTAAAACCATCAAATTAGATCATACCACTGTTGTGTTCCTTCAGAATTCTTTACGACTGAAGCCCTTCCAGAAGGTGAAAAATTATATTTCCTGCCTGAGAAGTATGGAAAGGGAAAATCTGCCTTGTTTCCTGTTTCTCTCCAAATAGTCCTATTATTGGACAAAAAAATGCCAATTGCACTGTAGTCGGTAATATTTGCATTGTGAACTGTTAAATGAAAGTTTTAATTCATCAACCTCTGGTTGTAATTCTGGTAGAAAAAAGGAGCAGATTTATAAAAAAAAAAAAAAAGAAAGAAAAAAATTGCTAGGATGATTAGAAGTATGTATGCAGTATTTCTGTAAGCAGTTCAGATATACTATAACTCCAGACATAATCCTGATTGCTCACTATGTAATGTTGCTCCTTTTCTGATGTGTGAAGTATGATTTCCAAGAAGAAAATGTTTATCTCATATATGTAAAGCACTGGCCAAACTAGAAGCAAACGAGAAGGAACTTCCATGACTTAGTAATTAGTGACCAACATTAAGAAATTTCATGTAATGAAATGGTTAAGGTTCTCTTGAGTTGTTTTTAAATTATTTGGAATTCTGGGGTCTGCATTTTTTGTAGTGTATTCTGTTGGGCTTTCATGAGCAGTATGCTATAAAACAAGTCCATTATAATAAAGTAATTAAAATTCATAATTAGCCATCTATGGATAGAGTTTTAGACAGAACAGATTTTTTAATTTCATCTGCTGAAAAGACTTTGTTCTGGAGTTTAGGAAGAATTAAGTGGTACTTGGATCTGACAAAAATGATCTTGTATTTTTTAAGACCAGCATATGCTGGTTTATATATATGCTATCAGAAAGGATTTTGATTTTGGGAATAAAACAGTAATACATGGCCAAAACACAAGAGTGTTTTGGCTTTCACTGTGTTCTGGGATTCTTAATCTTTGATATATACCTAATTTCTCCATAGTGCAACACATATGTCACGAAGATGTTTTGCTTCCAGCAAGTATTCAGCTTGAAATTATACAGAAGTTGAGGTGCTTCCGAGGATGAGACAAAGAATTAGATTACTTAATTACTTAGATTACTGAATCTGTTCTGGGCTTGCAAGCAAAATTAAAAATGTTTTTCCAAAGCTGAAAAAATCTTTTGATTTTCTAAAAATATTCCTTTAGTTGAGATTTTGTGAAGCAGAAGTGTAAAGCAGAGAAATTACTACTCAAAACAATCAGTGAACATAATAGCAGGAGCAAGTATGGAGGTCTATTTCTCTGTGTCAGGGATATTCCTGAAATACAGTAGGTGCATTTGTTTTTGTACTCCCTGGTTATTAATGTCTCTGAAGTGGCCAAAGCAACTAGCTCTAACGTAATGTAGTATTTGGAATTATGTGGTTTTGTCTGTCTGTTTGTTTGTTTGTTTTAGTCTAGTTTTCCTCAGTCAAACTCAAATAAACCTCCAATTCTAATGTATGACACAGGCTAGTCCCATTGTGAGTACTGTACCTTCATTACTTGTGACCTTGCTGTTTGATGATGTGGCACAGTGCCACAGCATAATTCAGTGATCCACTCAATATCACAATTCTTTCATGCGGAAAACAATAAAAAGCATATGGTATTAATTATACTTCACTGTTTCCCTGAGAATTCAAGCGCTAGGAATAAAAAAGACAGTCTTTCCATTAATTTCCATTATCTGGCAACAGTTGGTACGAATTATTTTTACTGAAGCTGCGGTACCAGCCCTGGGTAGTAAAAGAAAAATAACATGGGCATTTGATTGATTTCATAGTTGTGGAATATGTCATGCTTGGAGGAAGCATAAAATTCCAAGTTGGGCAGAGGAATCATTTTATTGCGTATCCTATTTATCATGGAGAAGTTCGGAAGAATGAGTTTCTTATTACCTTAATTTCTTCAGCATCAGTACTCAGCAGGGTGATTTGCACAATAAAAGAAATATACCAGATAATGAATATGAGGAGCTACATTAAAAGTAAGACATAAAAAGGGAGGATTCTAGAATAATAGAACTTTTTGTGTCATTGCAAATGTCTAAATTCTTGCACATGTCCATTAATACTTGGTAGGGAATTCAAAGAACTTCCTTATTTGTCATTTCTCAGCAGAGTTCTGTAATTAGGACATAATTTCTGGGTGCCATCTATGTTGAACTGTAGCTCTTGACAGAATCTTTGCACTCTTTCTCTGAGGCAAAGAGGTCCTTTCTTTAGAAGTATTTCAGTGCCTGTAAAGGCACACATTGGCATTAAGGTTTCAGCCCAGGAATGCATTTACAAACTTTAGAAATCAAAGCTGAGCTGTTAAAGCAAAAATGTTTTTAGTCGCAACATATTTGTAAAGCATGGCTTGGACCTGAGTTTTAGAAACTTCAGAGCTGCACATTTTTTCATGCCTTACTATTTCTGTGAGAACTTTCATTATAAATGACCTAGTAGAAGTCATCTGCTATGCAAAGCAGGGAGCTTTGGTTCTTTTGTTTTCTGGTGGAAGACAGAATTACTCTGCTAATTCTGATGTGGCAACATCTCTGGCAAACGACAATCAAATTTATATTACACTGTTTGTCTTAGCTCCCAGGATTTATCTTTTTTTGTCTACTACCATGTTATGTAAATAGCTTTTTTTCCCCTATAGCTTCTGTAATAAGAAAACCTCTATGAAAGCAGTAGATCTTCAGGTAGAAACTTAAGCTTAACTAATAGCAACTTTCAGAAACTTAAACATTACTTACCTGGAATTATGCAAAATATCAATAAAATACTTGTTAACCAGAGGGAAAAAAAGGAAAAAAAACAAAACCACAAAAAAACCCACCAAGGAAGCACGTTAACTTTCAGGCTTCTAAATTTTGTTCATGACAAATAGACATTTATCCATGTTAAATATGACTTAATCGACAGGCTTGCTTGTGTACCACCTAGCATTACAAGTTTATGTGCTGTGGATTTACAGCTTAGGTTTATTAGACAATACTTATTACTTTCCATTTTTATTCTAGAACTGGAGTTTCAGAAAACAGAGAATGAAATTTAGCCTTTGAACTCTGTAAGTCTCACCGATTGGCTTTGCAGAGGAGGTGAACAAATCAGTGCGCAAGAGTGGATGAAGTTCAGAAGCAAGAATGTAATTGCAAAATTGTGAAACCAGCAATATGAAGTAAGGAACTGCCATTAGACCATTAGACTGAAGTCTTTCATCTTTGGTTATTTGACATCTGTAAAGGTAAGAAATTTGTCAATGATTAATGAAAAATAAAAAATTATGGTCAAAGAAGCCATTAAGTCCCTGAAAAATCCAGATGGATCTTTTTGGGCTTTTGTTAACCAGCAAGACTTTATTTTCATGCTTGTAATACCACAGTTAGAATCACTGCTCTGTTAAAATACACTATACTCTATAGCTGTGAGAGTTGAGAGTAACAGCAGCATGAGGACAGTAGATGTAAGAATGATGTCCAAGGTATTCTGAGAGAAAATACCACGTTTTAAATATTGTCTGGCAGAGGCTCTTGTAGAAGTGATGTACACATAAAAAGGCCTTTTAGTTTAGGGTCTCTTAACTACATAATCCTGGAAGTGTTAGTAGTAATAACCTGGCCTTCTTCTTCACAGCACAGAGTCTGTCAGTCTGTCCTGTTGTTGACCCTTGGTGTTGATCTGTTTTCTCCAGTGTGGATTTTTATCTTTTCTTGGTGTCCAAATGCAACTATTTTGCCTGATGCCACTTTCTGTAGCCTGTTTTTGGAATGGTGGCAAGGCACCTCTTCAAAGGCCTGCTCTATGCTGTCCCTGATTTGGATCTGTTAACTTCTGTCTGGCTCAGGAAGGAGTATGACCTTAATGCACTTTCAGTTAACTGTGAGTGACCATGAAGGTCCAAAGTCACTGCCTTCCTTTTCTGAGAGATGATGGGACACTGTTCTGATGGGAGGCAATTAATTTGCTCTTTTTTTCTATCTGTAATAGCAGAGTTTTCCTGAAGTTGACTAACTGAACTTGCTTTCTCTGAATAGTCTTATTTTCAGTGTCACTGGCTCAGTATACAAGTGTTACAAATGGCATAGTCAAATTCAGTAATGTTAAGAAAATGATATATATTTGGAAAACTTTAGGATTTACTGTTATAAAATAGCATCTAGTAGTTAAACTACCATATTTTTTTCCATGCGTCTTTCATTAGAGAGACTGATGACTGTTACTACAAATATCCCACAGAGTAGTCAATTGTGCCGGAAGGAGAATAAAATGACGTGCCAGGAGCTACGCAAAAGAGATGATGTACATTGTACTGAGTTTATGAGGTTGTAGATCTTGGGAAAAGGAGAGATTTATCATACCACTCCCTACAATAATTAAGACAGCGTGTATATGATTTATATGTACGTAGTAGGAAGAAGGGTCAATTTGCTGAAAATATCACAGAAAATACAATGTCTGATTAAAAACGATTGTGTAATATGTGCCTTCTCTGCCTCAGAAAACTCCACATATTCTGCACTAGTTATGAAGTAAAAGTTCATTTTTCAAATTGAAAAATGTTCTTCTTTGCTGCTGAAGTCAGCCATTATTTTCTCTTTCAGTCAGAGATTTGGAGGTGGCTTAAAAAATACATGTCATGTTCAATGCCACATAATCTGAAAAACACCACTGATCAGCTGTCAGCATAATGTTTTATAAATCTTGTCTTCAGAATGAGAGCAGGAATTAGGTAGGGATTTTACTTTTAACTAAGCATAGGCCTGATTTGGCAGGTCATTTAAGTGTAGGCTTACTGGTTTTGTATAAATGCCACTGAAATCACTTCCAGAGATTAAAAAAATATATATATATTTGTCTTATAGCTGATTCAGGAATGAAACAATGGCTTACATGCTTTGTTGACTTGAGGTCAGGGACAACAGTGTACCTGTGGTTCTTGAGGTAGAGCTTGTTAAGGCAATTTATTTTAAAGGGTGTATGTATATTTATGTGTATATATATTCATGTATATACATACATACATACATATATATATATATAACTTTGATACTAGAATTTGTGATTTTTTTCCCTTCAATTACAACTTGAAATTCAGCTATCAAACGATTGTGGGAAGTGAAATAATGCAAGTCTTTTGAAAGAAGTAGGAGGGCTGCTCTGAAAGTAATGCTTCCTGTTTTATGATGTTGGCCACAATGTAGAGGTGGATGCTGGTGGTACGGCAGCAGAATGTGAACCTTCGCACCAGTATTCCATGACATGCTGTGGCTGTGTGACGGATGGCAGCAGAGAGGCAGTTTGACAGAGTGGTGTCTGACGTGGAAGTGCAGTGCCCGCAGTCAGAAAAACTTTTCAGAATACAACCAAACAGTTATCAGAAAGAGTTTTTGTTTCAAGATTCCAGGACAGCATGGAACAAGAAGGCCTCCTGTACTACTTGGATCAAGGATGCACACACACAAACATGCATCCAGATCTGGCTAAGAAGGGAGAACTCCAAGAACTGGTAATGTACATATTTGTCTGCTTCTATAAAATCACACACAGATTTTTGCTAAGTGGTATTTTTTCCCTCCTTGTAAATAAGTGCCTTCTAACTATTGCAGGTGGCAGGCCTCTTTTTTCTAAGTCTGTATTCGTGTGTGTCCTGAAATATCACAGGGAAATATCTGAGGTGGGGGAAGGAACTGAGGAGAGACAGGAATGCTGTGCAGGTGTGAGACGATTGTTTTGTACAATTACTGAGACAGAGAAAATACTAAGAAGGGTGAGGCCTGGGGCTTTGTCAGTGCTGCATGAATATGCAGTTGTGAGAAAGAAGGGAGTATTATTGAACGGTCACATCAAAACAAGTCTGTCTCACTTCTTTTTGTTTATTTACTTATGAGTCAGAAGTATATTTATTTGGACAGCTTGAAATAAACTCTGTTTTCTAGCAGGAAAATTACAGCTAAATCCTTGAATGCTGAGAATTGACACCACTGCACTGAAATCAAGAAAGCTTCATTGATGTATATCAGTTGTTGCATATTCTGAACTAGAAAAAAGTATAATGTAGTTCATGTTGTGGGTGATGCATGGTGTCTAGATAAAAATTTTTTCAAGTAAATTCTTCAGCTTGCATGCCTGGATGGCTGAGATATCCTGGCAAATATATTAGAAAAAAACTAGTAAATTAAAACCAATATATAATGCCTGCTGTTTCTAATCTGGTTATATGCTGTGCCATGGTAATCCTAAGTAATACTTTCTTCGTATACGTGCATTAAACATGTTATTATTCAGTATAGCTTCTTAAAGTACAATATTCCTTATGCTGAATCTTGCATAGAAAAAGCACAGATTAGATACAAACAAGAATTGTTTAAGCTGGGGATACATGCTCCATCTAACCATAGTACAAGATAAGGCAAACTGTTTAAAAACTAGTTTCTCAGTTGAACAAATGTGTTGCACCAAGTCAACTGTGTGATGCAGTGCCAAAGCTCACACAGGGGAAGATCTCAAATTGCTTGGCACAAGGCTGTTTTGGTCAGAAGCTGGGAGCACTTGAAGGAAGTGAATTTGAAGGGCAGTGCCCCCCACACCTTGCCAGCTCAGAACTCAGGGGAAAGCAGAAGCTGTTGGCCTTGAACACAATGGATGTGTAATTGGTCTCCTGTTGGGAGGAAAAACTGTTTTTGTTGGCATATCTTCCCTTTAACTTGGCAAAGCCTTGGAAGATCATATACCACTGAACAGTCTGTGTGCTGCTGCCCATTTTTCGTATGATTTATCTTTGATAACACAACATTTTTTCTTCACAAGATAACAGGGCTTTACAGATAGGATCTTTCTCTGACATTGAAATGGTTCCACGTCCTCTCTCCAGGACAAGTTACCTCTCGAGCCAAGAATGCTTCAGTTTAAGTGCATGGAGCCAGACACACACTGCTTTGAGCTGCATTTGCCAGGGTTTGGCACTTACATTTCTGCCTGACTTTTTGCCTCCCATTTTCAGCTTTTCCTATTGTTATATGTTCATATGAAATGTACTGTAGGGTTTGCTGCTCTCCTGCACCTTGGGCAGTTTTACAACTGCACAGGAAAGGTGTAAAAGAGGCTTCTTGGCATAATGGATCATCCAAACTGTGCTGCTGGAGCTAACCCACCAGTGACAGTTACGCAGGAGTCATTTGTGTCTTTAAACATTTAGCCATAACTTCAGAACATCTTTGTTTCTCTGCCCCTAAGAGAAGGGAATGTAGGCTTGCAATGACTTGATGCTGGTTCCTTTTTCTGAAGGACTCCCAGGAGAAAGTGAGGTCAAGGGAAGTAGGGATTTGTGGGTAAAGTATGAAGTGTTATGAAAGGATGGCAGCAGTGTTGGAGAAGGCTTTATTTTAACATGTCATTGAATTATGAATTGTAATTTCATCTTCTTTTTATTCTCTGGAGTGAAAAGGAGAAGTCTAATTTTCTATTTAAACAAATGGCTTACATATAATGTTTTGTATCTGATAGAAGGCAACAACTTGCTGTGCCCATAGAAGTAGCAAATGATATGTGACCACATTTGTTATTGTTAAGAATGGAGTGTAAAAAGAATATTGAAGATTTGGCATTGAAAAAAAAATAAAAATACAAAAGAGACCATTTCTGGAGAACTTACAAAGTGACAATTAACTCTACAGTTCAACAGAAGTCCCTCTGGACTGTTCTCTCTTTTACAACAGTAGAACTGTTAGAGGAGAACAACTCTGGGAAGAATGACAGCTTGGGGTTTTTCTGCCAGGTCAAGACTGTGGAGCTTCATCTATGCAACTTAACTGTTGTCATCAGGCAAACAGATAAGCAAAACCTAACACGTGTACCTGGAAGGTTGGAAAATAGCTCATCATTGCTAGTTGGGCAAGAAATTAGGGTTTGGCATATGCATAAGAATTACTGGTCAGCTGGATTTTCAAACTTCAAGAAAAAACTGGGCTTGCATTTTGAGTAAGGTTTCTTCTTTTAATTCAGCATGCCCTTGTTCCAAGTTTATTTTGGCATGCTGCTTATTAGTAATATGATTCTTGTCTGTAAGGGTTTATATAAAATGTCCTGCATTCCTGAGCACCCAACACTGACTGTTTTTAATGCAGGTTTGTTTTACACTTGCAGTTCATATCTGAACCTCATTTTGAGCACCTACATTTAGTAAGGCGCTCCTGAGGAAAACAATCTACCCAAATACTATATTCCCAACAAAAGCTGTTAGTCTGAAGCACTGTGTTTGTAGAATAACTTAGCATTGTGGCAGAGTAGATCAGTGTTAGCTACAAAAATGTAGAGCTCTGTAGGTTATATGTTGTGCTAAGCACCAAGATGATGCATTGCATCTCTGTGTCATCTTTCTATCTTGAATGTTACAATCATATCTGCCAGTTGTTGTACAGTTAGAAATTGGAAAAAAAAAAGTCAGGTATAACACAGGGTCTCACGGTTGTATGTAACCAACTTCAAAAGTCAGATGTATTTACAGTTAAAAATCAGGCAAAAGTATTTCTCGACCTTAAGATTTAGTGGGCTCTTAAAATATGTTAACAACAATAAATTCCAGTCCCTAGGTTCAAAATACACTTAATTGTATTCAGGAGTTGCAGGGTGACCCATGCTCATCATTGATTTGTAAGTAGGATGGATGTGAACTCATGAAAAGCCCATCATGGTGTGACAAAATGCACATGCATCACTGATAGATGTTAGATAAGCTTTTAAGACATTCATATAAAAATTCAATTTCTGATATTCTCTGAGATTATAATTTTTTTTTTACTGTAATTTGAATCAAATCCAAGTCCTGTGCCAACACTGATTTCTTTTTTAGTTCCTATCTGTACAATTTCAGACTGAAAAGTCTGAAAAGGGCAGATGGCAATTCAGTGCTAGTTGTAAACAGACAAGGGTAACCTGGAACAGTTTATTGAAAATTATATCCATGTTGGAATATACTCCTTTTATTTTGCATGCCATATAATGGGAAGAATAAACAAAATTAGATCTATTGTTTTGTACCCAAGTGACTTCTGCAAATGGCAATGCAGTCTCACAGTGACGTGGCATGATTTAACTCCCTGTGTCTAAAGAAGTAGTTATGCATTCCTCTATTAGCACCTTGTCTCTGACTTTCAACTGCTGACCCAAAAATGCAGGCTGTAATTGATGCAAAAAATAGATGCAAGTTATTGTGCAAAAGAGTCTGCTGAGCACAGGAATGCAGGTTTAAATAATGGAAATAATCTGTGTCCGTCTTTCATCCTTTTGTATATCATTTATTTCAGGTTCTCATTTTGATGGAGTAGAAAGAGCTTAATATCAGTTAACATACTTTATTATGCCTCAGTTCAGTGCATACATCTAAAGACCAATAATAGAGCCTGAAGGTACTGGACAGTGATATGCTGCAAACAACTCTTCCATTTCCCTGATGACCTTTTTACTTACATATAATTTGTGTTTGTTTCTGAAAGGTGATATCTGGGTTTAATAACATCCGTGGACAACCCATGCAAAATAGGAAACAGCAGATAGGAGCATGCTTTGAGGAGCAAAATATTTGGGTGAATTTCCTCTTGTATATTTGGAGAAGCGCAGGACTTGAAATTCTCTGAAACATAAGCTGGCTCTTCTTCCTCTCCCCTGAGAACCTGTGAGTAATTGGTGTGCAAAAGTTGTAATTATATTCAGGTGTTTAATCCTCAGTATGTCAGGCCACATGGCACTTCTCTAGTGCTTATGTCTTGTCTTGGAAAAGCTACGTGAGAAATTATCTTAAACTGTGGGAGTCCTTGAACATACATGCAGCACTCTGAAAAATATGTTTTCCAAAATGGCTAGGGTACAGCATGCAGCCAGTGACTGCCTGTGGATCACATAACCACCTTGGCCAGCAGGCCAAGCTCCTGGGCACCCAGGCCAGACAAGGTTTCCTGAGCTGTGAAATAATTTTTCTGTAATTTCATCAAACCCTGCAGCATGAATCTGTTCTTTGTGGGCAGTCTTCAGGCTGCTCTTACTGGAGCATGAAGCCCACGCTCACTGCAGGGCTGCACGGGACTGTGCATCCTCCTGCCCATGCTGGGCAGAACTGATCCCTTGAGGCCAAGAGCTTGCCAACACAAAAACCTTCACGACTCCTCAGACCTACATTACAACCAGAAATCTCTTTTACCAGAGTGAGGTTACTATGTCAGGCTGCGTCCCAGAACAATAAGGGTTGCCAGGAAAAATTATAGATAATTTTCTCAACCAGAGAACCATGTGTTCCATGCAAATGAAAGCAAATCATGCTTATGTTAATCATCTCACTTGTCATTGAGTAAAACAAGGCTTTTGAGACTAATTCAGGAATTTTCATCCCATCAAAATGCAGGCTTTGCTGAGTCTGCTTACCTATGTGGCGTTACTCATAGACACATAAATTCATTAGCATTGTTTTGACTCCAGGTCTAACAAACCTATCCTGATAGATATATGGGTCAGTGGAAATCAGTGCTGAATCCAGGTTTCCCTGTTCACTTTGAAATAACTTTCTGGATAGATGTGCCAAGACTGGGAATACTTCAGTCATTTGTGGAAAACTGCCCCTGTGCTTTGTAACAGCAAGCCATGCTTTTCATTCGGTGACTTCTTCCTGGCTCTGGTACAACTTCTCAAAGTACTACTTTTATCATCTTTGGTCACTTTTCAGTGCAGATGCGTTTATATCTGAGACATTAAAGAAACACAATTTAAAAACCAAAGGATGTTCTTTCAGAAGATTCATCAACAGTGCTCAGAGCATTTTACTACCTTTAAATAGCAATGCTTTGTATCTGTCATCCTAGCTGTCATTATCTCATTGTTAGGATTTTTATGTTTGCTTAGTAACACACACTCATTTCCCTGATTAGCACCCGTCTCTAATTTCTTTTAATAAGTATACTTTGGAGTCAGGATAATCTTTATCAACCTGAATAATTTAACTTTGGCATGTAGAATTAATTGAGATGAAGACTGTCAAATGAAATGTAAAAAATGATCAGTAGTTCTCATTAGGAGATAATAACATGATAGTTTTTGTTTATCAGTGTTGTTTTGGTCCCAGCATCATATTTTATTTTTTAAGAACTGTTGCATTTTACAAATGTTCATTTAAATACATTTGATCTTATCTGGCACCATGCAAATAAGTAAAATCCTTCACCCTCTTTTGATGACCAACAGTCAAGAGTGAAAACTAAATACAAAGAAAGGTAAGAATATGTACCTAATTTAGGTGTACAATAAATATGTAGCAACTGAGGAATGTGCTGAGGCAGTCCCTGTTAGAAATTAATTTTGTCTCCAAGAACATAATGAGTAGTCCTAATAGTGTGGGGAGGTTTGAGAAAGGAATTGAGGAAGTGCTTTAAGGGGAAAAAGGGAGGGCCAGGGGAGCTGTAGTCATCAAAGAACTGAGTGCTTTCCATTCCTCTTCAAGAAAGTCCTACTTTGGGAATCATAATGTCACTTATTTGTGTTCAAGTCGTTGCATGCTCTTTGCACATCAAAGTAATACACATAATTTTGCCTAGCACATTGTCTACATGCCTGGACTGGATGCACCTGCTTTGGCATCTACAACTTTTTACCAAGGGCTAGTGGAATATGTGTAGGCAACAAGACTGTATAACTAATCTAGAGCTCAATTGGAATGCTATTTCAAACTGGGATCTAGGGAAGCATTTTAAATGTATGAGAGCTGCTCCAAAAGTAAAGCCTCCTTTTTTGTGGTGTTGGCCCATGACTTCAGAAGCTGATACTGGTGGGATAGCAGTAGAGGCCGGACCTTCCCACCAATATGCTGTTACGTATTGTTACTGTGCAACAGATGACAGCAGAAGGGTAGACCAACAAAATAGTGTCTGACATGGATGTGCTTATGTAGCAGAAGTGTGACACTGAATTGAACCCAGTAACATTCATTGAAGCTTGCTGAGCGTTGATGGAGGTCGTGGTTATGAGTGTGATGTCAGGTGGCAAGTGCTGTATTTCAACAATGGCAACACTGACAGCGGGTCAGCTCCACTGGTGCAGAGTCTTACAACCACAGCATGCAGGCTGTTCATTGCTGAACAAAATGGTGGTATCTATGTTGTGGAATGTGCTTTGTAGCTGAGAATTTGTTCTGTCAAATAGTGTTATGGTACTCTTTGTATCTGTTGTAGTTCCTGTGGAAAAAGATAGGAGGCATTACTTTCAGAGGGACCTGTTAGTTCTTTTCAGTATATTCATTAATGAGAGTGAAGACTCTGGACAAACTGGTGAAATGGTCTTAAGTAAACACATGACATTAAATGCAAGACTACAAATTATGACAGTGGGGAAGGAAAAACCTCACATACAAGTATAAAGAAGTGACCATGTAAGCAGGCAGTAATGCTGTGTAAAACAATGGAAAGGAAATTTTAATGGGTCCAAAAATGAATCAACAATACTGTTGCAAAAAGAAAGAAATAATTCTGGATTATGTTAGTACATTTGCTAGATTGTATATCCATCTATACTCAATACTGCAGAAGCTTATTTGGAATATGATGTATAAGCACATTTAAGGTAACACTTCAGAGGAAGGCCAATAAAAAAACTGGAGGATTTTGATTTGTTATGGAGAGGATAGAAGATGTGGTCCAACTTTTCAAAAAACCTGGCGGGGAGAAGAATGTCCTGTCTGATTCTATTCCTGCTAGGAATAGGGCGAGAATTAGTTTGGTTAATGTGCAGAAAAAATATTTTGATGTCTGAAAGAACTAATATCCCAAAACAGTTATTCAAGGTGGCTATGGAGTCTTTTCCTTTGGTGATTTTCAAGAATAGGGCAATGAAATATCTCCCAGACTGAGGAAACCTTTCAGTGATTTCCTTCTGTCCACATTTTCTGTTTTCTTCCAGAGTACTAATGGAGTATGGAGAAAGGCAGTGGGCAGTCATAAGGAGGGCATTTGTAATCAAGGTATTGCCTCAGCCAAGGAGTCCCAAAGCAATCTAATAGTCTTAAGGTGATAAGACACGTGGCTTAAAACATGGATCCATGCTGAGCTAGTACAGACATTGCAAAACAGAAAATAATTCTACAAACGCAGAATGTTGGCTGTGTTTCAGATCAGGGAAATTCTTCCTGCTTAAATGATCAGTTTCTACACGATGGCAGCATTGTTTGCTTTCTGCCTATACTTTGTGTTGTCTCATATTTCCAGGACTGTGGAAAACATAAAGGTCATAATGAATTGTTCAAGGAACATGGGGTTTGTGAGGTTACAGTTGTCATCCCTGTTGCCTACAATTAAATCTGAGAAATAGAAGTCTCACCCTTTCCAGCTCATTACTGGGCAGTATGCCCAATGAAGTAATTTTCCTTTGATTATACAGCCAGTCATGAACTTATGAATAGATTTGATGACTGCATGCTGTATTTATTTATTTATTTGTTTATTTTCATTATATGGATTTCATTCTGACTAGAGGCTATACATTATGTTATGCTACCCATCAGTCTTGGCTCCAGAATCAAGCTTCAAGAACAGATCTTGCCAACATATTCAGCCTACAGTCACTCAGCCCACAACATATTGTCAGCTCTGCTGAAAAGAGCCAAATAAGACTTTACCATAATGTTTCTTCCCTGCTTCCCCACAAAAGACAGTACATTTCTTGAAACAGATTGTGCAGAAGTTCTTGTGGTACTTGGCCAAGAGCTCTGTTAATATTTCATGGGCTCAGAAGAAGCAGCCTGGTCCTGTTAACCATTGAGTGCTGAAGGGGAGCCAGGAAGAAAACAATTATTTCTCATGGAGTTACAAGAATACTGTGCTCATAATATATCTATATTTTTATGAGCTCTAGCAAACTGTGAACACAGGAGGAAATGTGATTTCCCCTATAATGCTGTGCTGAAGAGAAACAGCATGTCCTAAGATCACAGAATAGGGGCTACTGAACTCCATATGAGGAAAAAGTACTGTTAGGAATAAAATCCTCCAACGGCACCCATGCAGCACGTGGCAACATTGTCCATTACAAGCTGAGAAGAATGTTCTTCAGAACTGTTCTCAGGATAATCCTCAACATTTTGCAAGAAAGATGCATTTCAAGATGAGTCTGCTCTCAGCAGTAACAGAAACACCAGAAAAGAACATAAGAGTCATAACAGTAGAAGTGTTTTCCTGAACACCCACAACCTTACAGATCTCCTCACCTTAGGTGTTTCAGAGTACCTGAAGAGAAGCATAGGAAGCCAACTGCTACCAGAATCCCACATTAGGCCCTGATAGTTTAGCTTAGTCACTTTATGTACTTCACACACTGACTGGAATGGGTGCTTTTTAATTATGTAGCAAAGGAATACAAATCATGGCATTCTCCACCTTTTCCAGGGGAAAAGAGAAGGCTCCAGGGAGACCTCACTGTGGCCTTCCAGTACTTGAAGTGAATGTATCAGCAGGATAGGGAATGCCTGTTTACATGGGTTGATAGTGATAGGAAAAGGGAGAATGATTTTAAACTAAGACGAGAGAGATTTAGGTTAGATATTAGGAGAAAGTTTTTCACTCAGAGAGTGGTGATGCACTGGAACAGGATGCCCAGAGAGGTTGTGGATGCCCCATCCCTGGAAGCATTCAGGGCAAGGCTGGATATGGCTCTGGGCAGCCTGGTCTAGTGGTTGGTGACCCTGCCCATGGCAGGGGTGTTGAAACTAGATGATCTTTTAGGTACTTTTCAACCCAGGCCATTCCACGATATGATGTGATATGATATGATGTGATACATTTTTGCTGCAATACATTAGCATGACACTGTATCATTTTATGGAAGAAAGTGTGTTAGGACCCAGCACTCTGAAAGAGTTAATGATACAGTGGAGAGTCTGCATCTGGCTACTTCACCATACTGGTGATAAACAGAAGAGCAGGAAGTGGTGAAAAATTATGACATTAAAATTGTACCAGAGCAAGAGCAGAACTATCATACAGACCCAGACCATAGTTAAAACTAAAATTAGAGATGTAATCATAATAAAAACCTCACATTCTAACTTAATTTAGGTTCTCCAGGAAGAATGGCAGATGCTTTCATCCCACGAAGCATGTTGCCCAGACAAGTCTTCAGGAGTTGTTTGCCTGTTGGCCATGACAACACATGTAGCTGGTAAGGTTTTTGTATTGCGGCCAGACAACAGAACAACTTCTCTGCCTCTCACTCTCCATCTCCTTCTCTCTTTCCTTCCCTCCTCCCAGGCTCATTCCCACTGGGCATTTCTTTTGAGTTCCTCTGCCAAATTTCTCTCCTGCCAGGCATTCTGCTCATACATTGCCAGAGCACTCTCTTTTCTTCAAAGTGTTCACTTTTCTTTCTTCTCCTTTTCTTTTCCCCCTTGACTTGTACTGAAATGTACTGAAAAAATATATACATGTATATATATATTTTTTTTCTATTGCCATTTTGTGCAGCTATTGCCTACAAGTTTTTGTAATTAAAATTTCTGCTAATGCATGTCTGATACTTCCTCTGGTCTAACACTTTTCTCCCCAATTGCTCATTGCTTTGACCGGTCCTGACTACCTTTCGGAGCAAATGTTGATGCAATCTGTGCTTCCAGGTAGCTAGCATAAAACCTCACCAAACAGAAACTCCAAGGATTTTGATTCTGTAAAAGCACAGAGCTGTGAAATGATTTGAATGTTTTCAAACTGTTTACTCAAAATTAAATTATCTTCCATGAACTGCACAAGTTCTTGTATTTTAGTGGAAGGAAAAGAAAGATTTGTGGAGTGGAGTTTTCTGCAGTATTATATTCTGCCGCTTTTAACAAACACATAGGGGACTTTGAAGTACTGTGTTAAGTGGAGAGAAAGCTTAGCACGAGAAATGGTGTCTGCTCTGTAAATGCTGATATGTGTATTTTAACACCAAGTACAGTATTATCAAAATGTTTCCTATTGGTTGTTGAAAACAACTTTCTCCATAGTTGAGTAATGTTTTGTATCCTTTTATTTATCTAGGATGAGGAATAGCCTGAGCACAAGAGGTTTTTCTGGGAATGCATCCAAGAAATGCTAGCGGAGGCTTTCTAGTTAATCAGTTTGTCAAAAGCAAAACTTTTTGAGCATCCAGCATCATTCACTTAATTTTTCATTAAGCCTTTTAATGTAAGCACCATTAAAGCAAGCAGCTGTGATATGGAAACTTTTGTTTACACAAGATCACTTGAAAATCCTAACTTTTCATCTGTGCATCAACAAACTGAATTGAGATCCTGGGCATCTCTGAACGACATCAGCCACACACCACACACTCACTACAGTCTTCCTTAAAGTTTACTCTCTGTTCATACATCATAACAGAAGTGTTACTCATAAAGGATTTAAGGTCTCCAAGCATATGCATCCACTTCCACCATTAAAGTGGATTCAGGTGCTTGGCATGACTGTCTCCAGGCAGACTTCCTTTAAATAATTGATAGCTGCTGTCCCATTGCCCCACAGTTATGTATCTGGATGTGCTCACATTGCATTTATGGGGGGGGGGGGGTGGTTCATACAAGTTGCTGGCTGACAGATCGTGTGGTAAGGATCTCACACGTTCTTTTATTAACATGATCTATTTTCACATTCTCAGATGACAAACTGTGCCAAATGAGCTTTCTTGCACCTACTTTGATATGATGAGAAATTTGTATGTCAGCCGCAGCTGTCCTGAAAATGTTGTAAAACTTTCAGTGGTGTGAGGCAATTGGATTTGATTGCCAGAAGATGTTGAGTGAAAAAGGGAGAGAGAGATGTTAGAAATTAACCTTTCCAATATTTAGCTGTGAAGAGACGTGTTGCTTTTTGACATGTCTGTTTTCTTGGTAGGTAGCCATAGCACTTTTCTGAGGTGTCACAGTCAAAATCTTGCCACTGGTCAAAGTCAATATGCTGCAAGCATTGAACCGAGAGCTTTCCATTAGCCAGGTTACTCTGTCTCTCCAGTTAAACTTCCCCATTTAATACAATAAACCTCATAAATCGTATGGTAAAAATGTTACAGAAGAAAGCTTTCCTTTCTGACCCTTTTCTCTGGTGTTATATTCACCATTTCAGAGTCCCTCTGAGTCCTCAGTGCAATGTTTGAGTTTCCTCAGAAGGTAGGGGATGTTCACAATGATGATGTCAGCAAACTGAGAACAAACAAATGTATTGGTTTTTTTTTCTGCAATGGGTACCAATTTGTTTGTCAGTCCTTTCCCACATACGGTTTCCCCAGAGCTAAGCCTGAAGAGGTGAGACCATAAGCAATGGCCTGGAAGTCAGGTGACTTCAACAAATATTGCCAAACTCATTGTTTGAAGGGACACAGAGAAGTGGTTGAGGGCCTTAATCTGTTTCTTCTACGTGATTTTTGAATTCATTAAAGGGACAGCGTAAATCTCAGTCAGACTTTTGAAAATTGAGGTGTGAGCTTTCAGGATCCTTTTGCACATGAATGAGTACCATTCAGTATCTGTCGTCTTACCTATGCAGTATGCTTTTAATACTTAAATCACAGTCATCTAGCTTCTCTTCCTCATCAACAGATGGTCAGATTTTTGCAAAGGTGAAAGAGAGTTAGGGCTGTGATGTCTTCAGGTGGTCACCTATTTCAGCTGTTTGGTTCAAATATATTCCAGAGTTCCTCACTTATTTGTCAAACTTATGAGAGACTGTTTTGTTGAAGTCTGTAGTTACCTATGTCCTCTTTTTTATACTTTATAAAGCTGGTCTGAGATTTTCCAATTTTCTTCAGGCACAGACTTGTGTAGTTTCTGAGACCAGAGATGATAGACTTGCAGACAATGAAAAACACTGCTCTGGTTGGGCTAAGGTCTATGTTTAAGGAGGCCTTGCTGAAATAATTCTATGGATTTAGTAATGGGTATTTAGTGGCTCTTCTGATATGACAACTTTAGCTTCTTGATTGTCCCTTTATTGTTAGAAAACCAAATTGGTTCATGACTTGCAAATGAAATTCACTTTTTTATTTTTTTTTAAGACTTGCAGTAAGTACTGTGTGTTGATTTTCACTTGTGACTGAGGCAGAGAAAGAAGAAAACAATTCTGTATTTTCAACATCTTACTAATTTTCAAAATTGCTTTGGAAAAATCTGTGTTGTAGACCTGATGGATGAAAACAATTTGGAAAAGGCTAAATATTTCCCAGACAATGAAATATGAACATAACCTGCATACACTTGAAAGATGCGAATGCTTCAGTCAGAGAGAACTAAGTTATATCAGATATGGTAAAAACTGACTCTGTTAGTTGCAGGTGCGAAGTATGTTCTTTAACTCTCCCCTGTGGATTTCTTTCAAAAAATCCATTACGGGTTCCATTGTTTTAAATGAGATTTTTTATTTTCCAGGAGACTAAAAGACACGTGACAGTTTTGCAGCTCTCAAGTTTGAAAGTTGCTGGTTTTGTCCAGATGCTGAACACCTGTAACCTCAGCTCACTTCCATCTACTTGCATTCTCAGTCTCATCCTGTACTAGGCAGCTGTATCACCTATTGGAGTAGCTCTGTATCATCTCCTTAACCAAAGCCAGCACTTGCTGCCCAATAGAAAGGTGAGTCCCCCCTAACTCCAACAGCTTTATTTCAGCACCAGGTAGGTCCCCATTCCTTAGGTCACTGAATTCTTTGTATCTCAGACACTGTAACAGAAATGTTTTGTACAGCTTAATTTAAATTTAAAGAAATTGAATTCCTTTATACATTGGATGATGAAAACAATATATTCAGTACAGTGGCATGTTCTACATTTTTTTTGCTTACCACTATTAACTTGGACATGGTGGTGATGGATTGGTGCCTGGAACTGATAATCTTAGTGGTCTTTTCAAACTTAATGATTCTGTGATCATAAGATAATGCCTCAGTTGTAGCTGATGTAGCTAATATATGATTTGTACTGTGTTTTGAAAGGAAGTATCACATGAGACAGAGTTTTGACTTCAATTTCTTTGATTTGGCAGTTGACTAGATGATCTTGAGTGGCCCCTTCCAACTCAAATGATTCTATGACTCTGTGACATGGTTCTTCCATGCAGGTACTGGCAGGTCTCAGCAGATGTGATGTGTGAATGTCATGTGAATTCGACATCTTCCTGTAGAGCTTGTGTGTACACGGAATATATTGTACCCTTGGAAAACCCATAAGAACTGAAGGAATATTATGAAAAGGCAATATTTTGCTGGGCCAAATGCCAAAGAATAAGTTTTGATCTTGAAAATGTATTTGCGTTTGGAGAAATACATTTGTGTGTATGACTGATCCTGCACAGTGCAGCAGCCTCAGTGAGGGTCAGTGGAGTCATCCTCATGCTGGTGTTGGCTCTGAGGTGTCTCCACTCAGGACAGAGTGAGGAAGAGAGATCATCTTAGAAGGAATAAGAGATGCAGATGACAAGCCCATTTTAGTTATTGCTTGGCATAAGGCAGAGATGAGGCCCTTAAGAACGCTTGTGTGTCTTGCATGAGCTGTGAGGGGAAAGACAAATGTCATGATTACATGTCATGGCACAGTGTCAAACAGATGGATGGGGAGAAACTTGGGGATGGGAAAGATGGGGCAGTGCAGAGCTTGTAGATCAATAGTTGTGGAAAACTGTCAGATGTTGAAGTACGATGAATTATATGTGATAGCAGATGGAGCATCTGGTAGATGGGTTTTGAATGGGAGGGGGCAGGATCAAATGCTGAGCAAGGATGGCTGCTTGTGCTCGTGAAATGCTTGGGAGCGTGGAAGCAAGGGTCAAGAAAGGCAGCTTGGAAAGCCAGAAAAAGTAGTGACACTGTACCTAGGATAAAATAAGAATACAAAGAAGAAATTAGTGATGGGGATGGAATGTAAACAACTGCCCTCAGAGCAGTCACGGAGGCAGCCCTGGATTTCACATTGCAGGTGAGCAATCTCCTACTGGATCTGCCAAATCCCTAAGTGGGCAGGGGCAAGGAAGAGGAAATGAAGACGTGTCATAATGTGGTGTTTGGCTGCCAAATCTGTCTTTCACGGTATGATAAGCATGGATTCATAATGAGGAGAGGCTGCTGTATCAAGTCAATCCTCCCTGCTGGTGTTTCTGAGAGAAAAGAAACTGGCTAAGTACTCTGTCTCTGACATATATTCCCATTTCTGTTCAAAATATTTCATAACCCGCATCCCTAACAGAATTTGAGAGAAATAATTGCAGCAGTGTATTGTTACAATGTATTGTGAAACCACAGTGGAATAGTATTTTGGAACTTTAACCACTCTTCATCGGATCTAATATTGCAACTAATTCATCAAAAATTGATCTTGAAGTCTCTCAAAAATAGCTGCTGGCAGTGTAAACACTTATAATGAATGCTACCATTGCCTTGCTGAATACAAAAATAGTTCTGTTGAAGTCCCGAGAGTGGACAAAGCAGATCAATAGTTTGTGGGAAGATATCCCCATTGACATGTGGTGAGCACTCCGCCTCTCCAATGTTGCTGTTCCTCGCACTGAAAAAGTTAGATATCCTTAAAATAGGAACAGAGGTAACCCCACTCAGGACAGGATCAGTTATGCCTAAACCACTAAAAATACACTGAGTTATTTCCATCACTTCATGGGGTGTTCAGTTTTGCTTTTTTTTTTGCAATGATAAATGGAATTCCTTTCATGTGCATTGAGGGAGTCCTTTTTTATACAAAACTCAGTGCTATCCTTTTTTCCTTTGATTTTTATGAACAAAGCAAGAAGTTTTGCAGAATGAGTTTTGCATCAATTCAACAGTAAATTCCAGCACTTGAAAACAAGTAAAATAGGGATAAATTTTGTTTCAAGAAATACTGCAGTAACCTAAGAGCTACTGACACAAAAATATATTTGGCTCTGGACTAACCAATCATAGTCCTTCTGATTAAAAAAAAAAAAACGACAAAGAACAGGAAGCTTAAAGCCTGCAGATAATGTTGCCCTCAGATGTAAATGTGTTTGAGTCACACTAAATTTTGTTACGTTTCTTATGAAAGAATTTTGAGAAAAGAGATCTTTGTGCAAGGAATGGACAGAGCCATAGAAGAGGTATATTAGATGTGGCGATTTATTTATTTATTTTTGGGTGACTTATTCTTGAAGGATTACTCTGTTAGCATCTCTCTGCTCGGCCACTAGAGCTGTTTTTTCTCCTCTGCAGGCATTTTGCTATGCCTCTCTCACTGTGCGTAGTCATAAATGTTGTACTTCATTCCTTATGTTTCACATACGAAGCCAAAAAAGAGAAGAGAATATCAGGATTTTGTTTTGTTTTGTTTCTGTAACAATTGAATTCTGGAAGAAACTGAAGTTACTTTAGCAAAGTGGACTCTGAGCCATTTGAGAGCTATCTAAACATCAGTGAAAATTATATAGGAAAAGAGCAATTCTGCAAAATGAAGTGTAGGAATTGGATAATGCAAGCGATAGTTTCTGACAAGGTCTTTACTGTTTATTCTTTGGGTAGAGAAAGACAATGCCTAGTTAATGGCTCCATGGAGAAGGGAACTTCAGCATTTGCAGAATCTCAGCGAGTAATAATTGCAATTTTAAAGCTATTATTTCACTATTAAGAGATTTATTTGAAATGGAGATCAAATGCTTTTGTTTAGTAACAGTGATGCATGGAATTTCTGCATGAAGCATTCGGGTGCAGGATAGTGGCTTTGTTGTCAGGAGATAAATGATTCAGCCTCTTTTCTCTAAGGACATTTCAGACAAGAACTACTGCCATTGAAGTAGCATGGACAGGATTTTAAGGACTGAGATTAGGTAGCCTTTGCAGGTAGAGCTGGTTTTTTTCTGTCCATTAATATGGAATTCTCAACAGAAGCCTGCCTCTGGCCGTGATTTTTGGCATGTTTTCTAGTGGAGCTTTCTGTTTCTGAAAGAGTCATTTAGGGACTTCTGTTTTAGAGCTCATACAAGACAAGAAGTGATAAGGAAGGAAATGAGTAACCCCCGGCAAATGTGCAAATTTCTATTATTAATCTTTCTTATTCTTGCTCTTTTAGTCAAAGCTTTCAAAAGCATTTTAGAGTTCATAGATTCATAGATACATTAGGTTGGAAAGGACCTACAAGATCATCTAGTCCAACCATCCTCCCACCACCATCCCTACCCACCAAGCTACTAAATCAAATCCCTGAGTTGTTACAATACATGAGTCATTAATTGTCTGCAAGTTTGGGGTTCTCAAATGAGCACGACAGTAATAGCTATTTGACAATATTTTCATGGTTTGAGAGTTTGAGACTAAGCTTTTTCATTATCACGTACGTTACTGTGATTTAAAGAATGTTACAGGATTGTTGCTTCATTTAACCTTTGAGCTGCTGAATAGATAAGCACGAAATGGATGATGCAGGAACCAGACTTTAAATTGTAAAGCAGCAATTTAGAAACAACACAGAATGATCTAGTACATGCCGAATGCATGATATATATATATTTTTTTCATAAATGGGTTATAACTCTTTGGTTGCTAAAGAGAGGAGAACTATCTAGCGGTTATGGATGTCATCAGCTTTTGCCCAACAGCTATCAAGGTCTGTATCCAACTTAAAAAGAATAGAGCAGTTTAAATTATCTGTGAATAATGCAAGGTTTGGGATTAGCTCCATAACATTGGAGGATGAATTCTGCCACCTGCTTTATCTTTACAAACTCTTTTTTTTTTTTAAATACAGGTTTCTCATCTGAATAATTTAAACTCACATAATATTTTTCAGTAAAAGTAACATACAAAAATAGGAATTGAAGTAATTACACAGTCTAATGCAGTTTAATGACAAGTTTTTTGTGTAGCCATGAGGAGAAAAAGGAGCAGAATAGTTGGCAAGTGGCATGCAGGAAATCTAATTACCAGGCATTTGTCTTGTAGAAGGGAAACAAACCCTCCATTTACTGTAGAGGATAATCAGAGTATCAACAGCTGAAGTGATTGCCATGGCAGATTGCAACAGCACACTGTATATGGCCTTGATACGTAACTCCAGAAACGTTTGCTTACCTTATAAAAAGCATCAGAAAGCTCAGACCGAACTGAAACTTCAGCATCTTCTGTTAAGGGAAAAAAAAATAAAAAGAAATAGATCAAACCCCACGTGAAGCAATAGAAGTTTTTGCAACTCTCAGTTCTGGAAATACTTGCATTAAGGGATGTAATGGCAAGTTCCTAGCCAAAGGAATTTGTTAATTTACAATCTCATTTTATCCTCTAAGGCTGACAATGTCTTGAAGAGTCACAGAACTCTCAGCTAGCACCCTGGCAAGTAGTGAACAGATGAGCTTTGAAATATATTCAACTCTTGAGTAATTAACTATAGTGACAGGGATTTTTCTGAACAGGCTCTCAGTGCAATGTATTCCACTGCATTATCCTTCTATAGAGTACCCGGCAATTTCTTCACGCTCTGTTTCTTGTATCCTTCTAAGGGCATGCTCTTGCCTTTTTTTTTTGTTCTACCCAGAGAAGCTGTAGATGCCCCATCCCTGGAGGCATTTAAGGCCAGGTTGGATGGGGCCCTGGGATGCCTGATCCAGTGATCAGTAGCCCTGCCCATGGGAGGGAGTTGGAATGCGGTGATTTTGAGGTCCCCTCCCACCTAAGCCATTCTATGATATTTCCTTTACTGTTTCTTCTCTTTGTTAGACCATTCCAACGTAGATATTACACCTGCTTAAATATCTTTAAAACAACCTCTGCAAATACTTAAATCCACTACAGATGCACTTGATTACCAAGCAGTGAGGCACTCTGTCTTGGTGTCATTGAACATCTCACCATCGCTATTTCACCTGCTCATGTGGTACCCAGCTGCGGCTTGTTGGCCTCTTGTCCTTGAGTATGCAATTTGCTGTTCAGAGATGAGATTTCCATTTCTGCAAGACTCCCATTTCAGTCCTGAGTTGGCCTCCCTGTGTTCTTTCGGGGAATGCAGAGAGTTATGTTTTGATGGGATGGGAGGGGTGGTTAGTTGTTCTTCTATATGCTCTAAAGAATAAGTGCTTATTGTAAAACAAACAAACAAACAAACAAAAACATAGCTACTACGGGAGCAAAGTGGTTAGAGTGAAAACTTCTAATAAGTTTGGAAGTCAGTGTCTTTACATATTTTACATTATAGTTCAGTGCACTAACACTTGGCCATGGTGCTGTGCATCTCCTAATGCATCAGAATTATTAGAACATCTGGCCTAAATAGCTTCATGCCGATCCACTGAGAAAATCCACAGAGGATCCCATCCTTTTTAAATGATTTCATTTTATATACAGTATATAGGATAGTAGCTTGCATTATGGTTATATGCCAATGTATTAAATGCAGAGGAACATGTTTCTTTTTTCTCTTGGTCCTACAGGGTACATCTGTACTTTTCACAAAGAGACACGTTCTGACCAGGCTTCCATGACTGCTGTGGAGTTGAAGGAGGGTGTATTTTCCGTGTACAGCACACCTGAAGCCTGCCAAAAATAACAGACCTCTCCAGATCCAGGAGTAATCCTTCAAAAGAAAGACATTTCTGCTACACCTCTCTCCTGTGTAATGATGCAAGCTGATCCCATCTAGTGTTGGAAGAGACTCCTGCTTTCTAGAAATTCTCTGGTTCTCTGAAAAGCATGCACGCCATACGCTGCTGCTGTGCTCCAGCTACAGAAAGGTAAAGCCATGGTTAGATTTAATGCACTGGAAGCAAATATTCAGAAATTGCATTAGGAGTGCAGTATGACTTTTGCGTAAATTAGCAGTACAAAGCATGGATGATGGGGTTCATAATGGCTTAGAATTGCTTAAAATACTTTATCAAAGTGTGTTGAAAAAATAATTGTTTTCTTCTAGAAACGCAATTTATATATATATACAAAGCTTGAGTAATACAAGGGTGTGTTATGCAGAACTACCCTCTTGCATGCAACACAGCAGTCTTTGGGAAATGTATGCTTGGATGACTGTGCCATTTTTCTTGTTGACTTGTAAGAAAGAAAAGGATGGATGGTAGATAACATGGTTAACCAACCATATAAAAACCAAAGTATTAGTCAATTGTTTTAGCCCTTGGCTAAAATGAGATTTCTGTCCAACAAATGCTAAGATAGGTGCTGCAGGAAAAGACCCTATGCTCCTATTTGTGTGCTATATATTCATTCATATTTTTTTAGGTGAAATTAGTGTAAAGCAGATTGTCTACCCATGGCAGCAGAAGTCTTCAATCAGCATTTAAGAGATTATTTCAAGTTTTGGGTCCCTACTCATGAGCAATATTTATGTAGTGCAAATGGAAACATCACTGGCCATCTAAAAGAGGCATGCTGGCAAATATGATTCACAAACCGTTTCCATGTTACAAATGTTTTTAACAGGAAAAGTCATTTTTTCCACAAGACTTTGGAAAGATTTTATGTTGCATGTAAATAGAGTTTGGTAAGGTTTTGGCAGATTTGTGACCCATATTAATTTGAATAATTTGTAATGCCTCCTGGTGAATAGACAAGATTGGAAGTCCTGAGTTCAGGTAAAGATTCCTGGATAATTTTTTCTGCCCCTGACCTCAGGCAGCATGGTTTCTTTGACAAAAATGTGTTTTTCTCCAGTAGCTGTGGGACAAAACAATGTAGCTCGACTGTCTGATCTATTTCTTTCTGATCTAAGGTACAATTCACACTCTTAAGAGTGGACAGCAAATATAAAATGTGTTTGAGGTTTTTTTAGAGTATGAAGTTCAGAGAGCCTTGTAACAGCAAGGCTTGTTAGTCAGCATAATGCTTTTCCAGTATTTTAGAACAGGCATTTAATTTCCAGAAAAATGTTTAGAAAGAACAGTATTTATAGGCACTCATCTGTGCACCTTCCACTCTTGTACTACTCTGAATACCTCTATAGCAGATGTTGGAAGCAGAGACCAAAACTTCCAAAAGTTGCTCTCACATTGGTATGATGTGAGGAAAATAGGGAACTGGATAAATATGCATTTTGAAATTGCTACTCTTATTGATAAATATGGAAAGTATATTCATCACTGTAGATGCAAAAACAAGCTTTTTTCTGATAAAGTGGTAAACGCAGATTGCACAGTAATGTGATGACTACTGCTTGTCCTGGGTTAACACCCAAATCAGTTCTGAAAAGTTACTGAAGTGAAAAAATCTGGATGAAATAGCGCTCTCTTAAAAACACTGTATTCTCTATATTCTCTACATTGAATATCTTTTTATAATTGCTCATTGCTTGTACTGCTCTAACCTTGAAATTACCCAGCACTTTGAGTCATCTGGTTAATCTTCACAAAAAATGCAGTACGTTGATTTTAAAATTAATGAAGTCTCATTTCCTTCTGTGTTGTGACTACTGTGGTCAAATGATCAAGAAGATAATGCAGTAAACAGCATAGTAATGTGTATACAGAATATAGTAAAAAATAGTAAATATTTCCTTTTTGTTAAATAAACAATCACCCTGTTTTCCTATAAATTCAATCACTTTGAATATTGGTGGTATTTCTCAGTGTCTTCTACTTCTACTTGTAGTACAACAAAACCAAAGAGGCTAAGGCACTGTTCATACTCACAGCATGAACTGCCTTTTAGGAACTTGTGATTGAAATGTCCAAGGTAATCAGCATTGGGGAAAAAGGAGCGCCTTTGATGGGAAAAGAAGGGAAATTAATGCACTTGTCAAGTAGAGTAATCCTGAGACTGTGCACTGTGTGTGTGACAATCAGAAGGTGTTGGGTCACTCTGCAGTTTCAGAAAACTTGGGGACACTGGTGAGAAGTTTGACCACAAAGTACTAGAAATATCAAGCCATAAAAGCAATCCTTGGAACCAAGTCTTTTTCATCTCAACCATCTATTGAACAACAGTGTTTTTCCAATAATTATTTGTAAGGCTAAAGTACAGTAGACAACAATCCCTCTGTTGTGATTTTTCTTCTCCCTGATCTTGTGGGGCTGCTAGTTTGAAAGAGCCCTGTATTTTTCCATAACTATAGTTTATTTATTGCCATTTAATCTGCTACTTGTAGGAAGGCTGAATGACTGTGGTAGTACAAGAAACAGTTCCTCCAGGGGATACGTGAGCTCCTTGTTACCACCACGCAGGAAACTTTGAGAAGCCCTTCAAACAGCCAGGTATGTTTATTGCTGCTGCAGTATTTCCTTTAAATGGTTTACGTGTGTCCTTTGGAAGAGCAGAGGCTGCTTCATTAAAGCAGTCTTCATGGGGATCCTCACTGGTATCAGAAAAATAGGCAAGGTACTGTCATGCAGAGGAGGGCTGCAGAAATATATATATTTAGTGGATGATAAATACAAGTGTCAGCAAAGACATGTTAGAAAGAATCTGGTATAGAAAAGCTTCAAAACTGACTGACACAATCAGGAAGGGCCGAAGAGAGGAAAACTGGTTTCAATAAGAGCCCATATGAAATTTCATCTCCCTCTCGAGAAAGAGCATCCTCTTCAAAGTATCTTCTTGAGCTTAAAGTAAATAAGCAAATAGCTTATACTCCTGCTTGTTGGCTTCAGAGGGCCCAGGAAAGGGGTACAAGGGGGACGCAGACCATTTAATGACCTGAAAGAAGTATTCCCAAATTAATCTGGATGAGGTAAGACTGGTTCTCAGTTTCTGCTTTTGTTTTCATAGAAGAGAGGAGCAGCTGAAGAACTGCATTCACCTTTATCTTACATTTGCTGTGCACCAAAGAGCCATGCTGGGTGCTTGAACACAGATATACTTAATTGCTAAAACTTCCATTTACCTTAGCTCTAAAGACAGATTTTGTTACTGTCTTTAATTATCCAAACAAAATAAACACAGAAGAGCATCTCATTTTAATACAGGATCTAATTCAGCAAGGTCATTTAATTAAGCATTAGTGTAATTCACAGCCCATTAGAGGTCCCACTGAAACCTACTTTTTGCTGCTTTGCATTCTGCAAAGCTGTTTTTATTTCCAAGGTTCCAAGGCAAGACTATCTTGGTGTGTGTTTTTCATTTCAGTGGGGAAAGGCATGTAGGGTTAAGTAGTGTCAAATTTTGCAGATGACTTTAGGAAGAGATGGATTTTGACTTACTTGGGTGGGTCTAAACATCCCACAGGAATCTCTGATCTCCCCAAAAGGCTGATGAAGCTGCGATGAAGGATTTGCCTGGATGAATTTGTATTAAAAAGTTCCAGAGAAACACTGACATTCATATTAGCTGTATATTTATTTTTAAGATCCAGCTCAATCAGAGTACGGTTCCCTGGTATGAATAGCTCCATTATGTTAAAATGTCACAAGTGGATCAATTAGAAGAAACTTGGATAATGCGCCCCTTATAAGAAATTGTGGATGAACCTCAAGAATCAGCATGTAGTTGGTATATAAATTGAAAATACACTGAAGAAAATTTGTATCTGTTGTAATCATAGAATCATTAAAGTTGGAATGGCCACTAAGATCATCCAGTTTAATTGTCAGGCCATGCCTACGACCAGCTCTAGACCATGTCCCTCCGTGCCTCATCCACCCTTTTCTTGAACACTTCTGGGGACGATGACTCCACCACCTCCCTGGGTGTCCTGTTATGAGTACAAGAATGTTATCACCTACCTTTTTTGTTTAAAACAGAGGGCTTTGGGTATTAAAAACCATTAAATTCATGCCATTAAAAGTAGTGCCAGTCATTTAAAACACAGAAGAAACTCAGCCTACATAAAATGTTTTCATTTCAGGAAAATATCTCAACAAATTCCTGCAAGTTCTTATGACACAGAAAGTACTGGAAGATTAGCAGTTAAAAACAATTTTTTTTTTTTTTTTTTTTTTTTGGGGGGGGGGGGGGGTTGGAAATACAAGAATAATCTTCATGTTAAAGTGGAATGGATGTAACAATGAAACAGTTTGCCAAATGCCAACAAAGAGTTAGGAATGGACTTCAGAAAGCTCCCTGTCCATTGTGTCATTGACAGATTTGCTGGGAACCTGGGGTTCTTGCACATAGAAAAATTTGAAATACGTTTCCATTTTTTATTTATCAATACATGGTTCTGAAAAAGATTTTTTTTTCAATCATTTCTCTCCTTACCTGCTCCATTTTTCTGTTTCTCCAAAATTTCAAATGGAATTATGCTGCCTTAAGATGCTTGGAAACATTTTAATGTGGTAGAAGGACATTTAAATGAAAAATTGCTACTTCTAAAAATAAATTAAAAAAATACTCCTGTGGAAATAGCACTGCTATGCTTTTATACAAGAATAAAATCCTTTCAGTTGCTGCCAATAGCTTTCTGGGGGACAGTTCATGGAAGGCTTATGATTTGGGTCTGGGAAAAGGAAGACAGCCTCTTTCTGAAGAAATTCATGGCGAAAAAACTCTTAGGAAAATAAATGCAGTGTGGTCAGAGGAAAACTTGAACAATTGTCAATGATTCTCTTGGCTTATTACAGTTAGAAAGTTGGGAGGATTTTTGCATTATTATCGATCCTCAGAATACCAGTGAGCGTGAAGCCAAAGGTATTAGCTGTCTTTTCAGCTGAACCAGCTTGCTCAGGCTGCTGTTCTGGATCTTTTCAACTACCATATGATGAGAGCAACCTCCCATGAGTGTAGTTCTCTTTGAGTCCCTACTATCCTGCTGCTCCCAATCAGTAGGAGGCTTTTGCTCGGTTAAGGATGTTTGCTTGGCTTACCTCTTCTGCATCAGGGAAAAAAAAAAACAACAGCTTGGCAAAACTGATCTCAGGAGCAGATCAGCTGGGACACATCTGCTCACGGGTGAGCATTTCCTCTGTGCCCTTTCTTATTGTTGAGGGGGATAAGCATGGGACGTGCTGGATCCCATACATGTTCACTGCACAGACAGCCTCGGAAGGTTGGTTGAAACTGCAGCCAACATGAGGCTTTGTGTGCCAGCCAATAGTTTACAAATAATTTCAAAATGTTTTACTCCAGTAAGAATTGCCCCTTACTATGAGAAAGACATTGAGGCCCTGCAGCACGCCCAGAGAAGGGGGCAAGGAAACTGTGAAAGCTCAGGAACGCCAAGTCTTATGTGGAGTGGATAAGTCTGAAGAAGAGGAGGCTCAGGGGAGACCTATGGCTCTTTGCAACTGCCTGAAAGGAGGCTGTGACAAGGTGGGGATTGGCTTCTGCTCTGAGGTAACAGCGACAGGACGAGAGGGAGTTTAAGCTATGCCAGGAGCTGAGTATTAGGAAACATTTATTCTCAGAAGGAGTGGCAATGCACTGGCACAGGCTGCCCACGGAGGTGATGGAGTCACTGTCCCTGGAGGTGTTCAGGAAATGCAGAGATGTGGCACTAAGGGACATGGTTAGTGGGCATGGTGGGAATGGGTTGACAGTTGGACTGGGTGATCTTAGCAGCCTGTTCCAACCTTAATGATTCTATGAATTGTACATATGTATATTTAAGCGCTGTTGATATGGATGCTGATTGAAGAAAAAAGGGAATGTATTTTAAAATAAGTCAATCAATATTTCAAGTAGAAACAGAAGACAGAACTTCTTTAATTTTTAGCTGTCATCTATGTTTGCATGCTCAGGATATTCTCCCTAGGAGCTAATGGTCCCTGCAGCAGCCAACACTGAACCACACCACATAACAGGAATAAATGTTAAGCTGTTTAAGATGGTTCAGCTGTACTGTAAACATGCACAAGGACTGCACTTGGGTAACTGAAGGAGGAGTGCCAGGATCTTTCTGACTCATTTGTTTCCATTTAGCTCCAACATCTGTGCTGTTTCTGTGTATGAAAGTATTCTATGTCTCACTCTGTAAACGGGCTGTGGTAGTGGGAAAAGAACTGAAAATTGTGGGGGCTGCAGGGACATCTGCCAGGACTTGGAGCCCTCGCAGAAGATGGTGAATCGAGGGCACCAAGAATAAACTGTGCACCGAGTTGTAATTTCTCCTAGATTATTTCACATCTTAATTTTTTTAGGTCCTTATCGCTTGAGCAGAACAAATTTACTTCATCTAATAGGATTTACAATGATTTCCATAGATCTGAAGCCCTAGCCCCACTCTCCAGAGTGACTGACTTAGTGCTTGTAAAAAGTGTCATTCACTTGATTCTCACTTGTTCTGCAGATTTAGCTCCTGCTGTGCTAGCAGACGCACGCTGTATGCAGACACCTGTGTGTGTTCCACGAATGGGAATGTGGTCATGTCCACAACTATTGGACGCCCGTGTTGGTCTGGACAGCTGTAGGTCCATCCCTAGAGAAATGACCTAGATGCTTTCACAAATTCCTTCATTTCTTCCTCTTTGTTCCTTTGCTTTTATCTCTAAAAATGTTACTGTATTTCCCCCTAGAATGCAAACTGGATGCCTTGTATTTTGCATTTTGCTGCTCCATGTTTACGTAAACACTGGATTCTTTACATTCCCATTCAGTGTATTTCATCTATGTTTCCAAAGCAAGTGATCTGTCTGAGGTCAGCGACAGGGTGAGAGGGAATGGCCTTAAGCTATGCCAGAGGAGGTTCAGGTTGGATATTAGGAAGAATTTTTACTCAGAAAGAGTGATGAGGCACTGGTACAGGCTGCTCAGAGAGGTGGTGGAGTCACTGTCCCTGGATGTGGTCAAGAAAAGGGTGAATGTGGCACTGAGGGACATGGTCTAGAGCTTTCACAATGGGTTCGTGGTTGGACTGGATTATCTCAGTGTTCTTTCCAACCTTAATGATTCTGTGATTCTAATGTGAGAGCTGATCGGTCCACGGAAACCATCAAGTCTCTCTATTTCAGCTGTGCTGAGCAGAGAACATTTCTGGGTTAGGGGTGGGAGCCCAGCATATTTCCCAACAGCTGGAGAAGCAGGCTGGGACAAAGACAGGCAAACCACTAATGAGCTCTTAACAGCAAACAGAAAAGAGGAAGATCAGAGTGAAGCAGCTTGAAGCCAGGTGGGCACCAAAAGGAAGTACTGAGCACTCTCTTCCTTTGGCCACGAGGGAAGGCAACTTCAGAGCAAATACATACATGTGTATGAGGAATGTATGGCTATCAGATTGTGATGATTTTTTCAGAAAGTAGCCAAATCGTATTGCACAGATTCGTAATTCCTGATACAGTAGAAGTCTCTGCAGGGGTGCTAGCTCATATGTGGCTCTGGCACTTCTTGGTCTTCACTGAGCTAAATGTTGTCTATAGGGCTGAGGGATGTGGAACAAACTACTCCTTTCTTTTTAACTGCTTCTCGCACATCTGCAAACATCTGTAAAGCACTCTGAGGGTTGCTTTTCATCTTCCCAGAGTGAACAGCCCTCGTCCTTCAGCCTTTTCTAACAAGCCACCTTCCCAAGACCCCTCAGCATCCTTGTTCCTGTTCTTTTCCACCCTGTATCGTATCCTCCTGGATTTCTGGTGCCTGCAGCCAAGTCATGTGCTTCCCATCACTGAGCTGAATGCCAGTGACGTGCCATGTGCTTTACAGATGATACTGCCTTTTATTTGTTTATTTTTCCCAGAATGGGTTTCCATTTTTTCCCAGCAGCATGATATTGTTGACTCATGCCTGTGATTTAATACATTATAGCTCATTAGAAAAATGATTGAGGGTTGAATGGTTCAGGGTTTTGTTTTGTTTTGTTTTTACTTAAAGCAGACATAAGTGCTGTAGGAATCACTGGTAGATCCAGCTTATTCAATTGATAGATTTTCTCAGTTCTGAGATTGAAAAGCCACACTCACAAAATACCTGACAATGCCATGAATGTCATTAGGACTGTGGTGGGCTGTCAGAAGTGTTGCACTGCTCCGTCTTTGAATCAGTATCACTGAGAGGTTTGTGCTTTACTTCAACTTCGCCCGTCATCAGTGAATAATTTACATTGTATTTGGTTGTACCAGGTCCAAAGACAGGCCTGGAAAATGTAGGTCAAATCTGGTATTCTTCTGCCCAGCTTATTTCAGGGAAGCACAAACTGCTTTAGTTATGCTGTCCCTGTTACAACAGTCTGAACTTCTCAGTTATCAGTCTGTCAAAGCACTTCTGCTCGTGTCAACAAATCCACATTGATTGAAGGCTCAGTTTTGCTATACACACTGGAAACTGACTATGATTTCCTCTACAGGTCTACAGTGAAGCCATTATGTAGTGAGAAGTATCTGAGAGCGGAAGTCCTGTGAAGCTGTAACTTGTGTCCGGGCTACTGCACTTCAAAAGTGTGGGCAGGAAGAAAAGGTATGTTTTTTCTTTTTAACACAGTTTGGAAACAGATGAGTACTTAATCTCTTGAGACTTAACATATGTTAGCACGAAGCAGTGAGCTTGTATGCTTGTTGCCCATTTCATGACTACAAGCTGAAAATATTTTGACATCACTAGCCAAAGTTTGATAAAGCTCATTATTGTCAGAGAAGCACCCAGGATACTTGCCATGTTGGCTGCTTTTCAGTGCATCCCACTGAATATCATGGTGCTCCCCACTCAGATGTTTCCAGAGACCATTTTGTGAGCGTGTATAACAACTTGGCAAAGTTTCCTTCCACTGAAAATGCACTGTCTGCATAAATCCCAGGGTACTTTTCCTGCCTCTGTAATTTTCTTCTTAGGACACCATTCAACACACAGAGTATATCTTCTGCACACATTCAAATGGTAAAAAGAAAGAAAACAACAAAAAAAACCCTTCCAGCAGCTCATTTTCAACTCACATTTTACGTTTCAAATAAGTCTGTGGGTGTCGCAACAGCTGTAGACTGTGCAAAGCAAAGCAGAAGTCTCCCTTGATTCAGTCTGTGGTGTGACTTTGCTCATTCTTCCACCGCCTCCTGAGCGCAGCATGTCCCTGTGTTGTGTGAGCGAGATACCAGTCAGCTGGCTGCTCTTCCCCAGCCCTGCTCTCAGCCATGCCTCCCCCTGCAGACAGCAACTTCTGCGATAAAGACAAGTTTTTGGCTCTCGGCATTCATCAAAAAGCACCATTCCTCTAACAAATATGTTCAAGTTGGGTCTGTGATGCGTGTCCAATTTGTCTCCTGCACAACACACTTCTTACTTTGCTGTTTTAATGCAGTGAGATCGAAAATAACCAGACTTCAACAGCACCATGTGGATGAGCACACAGTATAGAAACCAGAACATTTCAAGAGTGCATTATTATCTGTGTTACACAGACAAAGCACCCCACGAGAGAGATTTTAGCAGATTTTGTAGCTTACCCCTCTCTCTCATGTACTCCTTGGTGGAACTTGAGTCTCACTCTTATCTCAGAGATCTTCTTCTCTTTGGCCAGTTCTACAGGGCAGCAGGGGTCTTTGCTGGGCTGAGGTGGATGTTAGGCAGGAATGAAAGACGGAAGATTCAGATTTCTTACTGGCAACAAGAAAAGTCTGTTAACAGCTCAGCAGCCATCAGACCTGGAGGTCAGATCAGAACTGAACAACTGCACGGGCTGCTGGTGTGGAATCACGCTACAATGGGTATTTCTAAGTTGAGGGGAACAAAAGCTGCTACCAATAAAGAATAGGGTTCTTTCAGTTCTTAGGACGTTTAATGATGTATGGGCACATAGTAACTGCACAAAAAATACAGGCTGAAAAAACATGAGTTTAGTTTGGAAGCTGCTCTCCTGCTAAATTATGGGGTTTTGATCCTGACCTAAACTGATCCCACATGTTCCTGGATTCTCCCAACGTTTCAGTGCACAGTAAATCAACCATAGCTTTTGCTTTTTATTGCAGAGAATGAACAGAAGAGTTAGGAAACTTTGGCATCTGTTTGTCACATGGTTTAGGATTGTTTGATATCTTTTTAGCTTTAAGGTTTAAACGAAGTTTAGAACAGGTATACAGGATCAAAACATCTCTGTCAGTGGGCAAAGTAGACAACTGGCATCAGTTTACAGAAAGTTAGTCTGAGGTTCCCCGAAACAGTCACATTTCACAAACATCCAGTGCCTCCACAGAGAAAAATGCTGTTACTGATCCTACACGTATCAACAGGTTCTGCTCACAAATATTTTATATTAATGACTACATGAAGTAGTAATGAACAATGAAGAAAAATATATCAAACAATTTTCTTGTTAGTAGTACCCTATGTTTCAAAGCAGCTGCTGTTGTATGGAGTATGCTGCTTCTGCTTACATTTGTGCATATTTACTGTGACATTTCTCCTGTTCTAAGGCCACCTTGCTTCTGTTCTCTTGCTCCTTGTTGGACCAGCTTCAGAGGTCTCTTTATGAGCAAGTGTCTGTTCTGCAGCATGGATCTTAGCCTTCCCATCTCAGCTGTGAGGCTCTTTGTGTTTCCATTCATGGGCACTTTCTGTGCCCGCAGTCCCTGCTCACCTGCTATCCCGGGTTGTTACATCCCTTAATCCCCCTAATATCCCTTACTGTTACATCTTTTGTTCTGTGTTTTAAGTCTGTGTCTGATACCTTCTTCCTATTCATTGCCTTCTTTTTGCAGGTTCCTTTTTTTCTGGTATTTACACTCTCTAATTGTAGTATTAATGTATAGCTAATCTGTATTCTTGGACTCAGCTTTCCCATGGACCAGCTTCTCCTTTTGCAGCACCAGTCTTGCAGCAGGAGCTTTGCGCTGCCCACACACTGTCATGTGGGCTGTAGAGTAAGCTTGTCTGAAGTCTCACATAGTAATTACCAGGTAATAAAAGTTAACTGCCCCATAAAGCCACATGGAAGAACACTGCTATTGCTGGCTTGTCTTACCCAGCTGTCTTCTTCCTGCCTGCCTGATTTTTGGGTGGGGGGATGACTGAGGTCTTTTTGGTCCTCTTGCATATGTTTCTGTGATAAGAGCACTGGTGTCCCAGATGTGGGCTGCTAGACTCAGAGGACTTCTCTAACAGACTGGACTGTAACTGTAAGAAGTGATCCTGAACTAAGTAATTCCTACATTACTGATAAGTAAAAAAGGAAAAAATAAAATAAAATATAAAATAAAATAAAATATGGATATAGAAGGCAGTCCAAAGTTATCCTCTAGCACTATGTTGCTTTCTAGGTGTATAGAAAAATGTTTCACCTACGGATGCTGCAAAGTACTGCAGCACTAAATCAGCCACTGCAATGTTGAAGATGTCCAGCATGGACTAAACAAGCAGCCCTGTTATATTGGCTGAGATTCAAGATGACAGAATGTTTTTTACTTCTCTGCTATGCTAAGGGTATATAACAAGCTTTATGGAGAAATGGAAAATGTCAGCTTTCTGCCAACGTGCTACCAGTATATCTATTCCCATTCTAACTCTTAATTATTTATTACTGTAGTCCCTGCCAGTACCTTATTTTATCAGGTGCGTTTTCTGTCTCATGTTTTACTTCTCAATGAGATAACAATCCTATTTGTTCACTGTTGTTCTCTGTTTTGTGCGGGGGTTTGTTTGTTTGTTTTACATTTTCCCTTTTTTCTTTTTTTTAACAACTAATTAGCTAATGTTCTTGTCTTCCTCAGGGAGTGTCTTGGGGGTGCAAGTGTATCAGCACAGCATTCCTGGGAGATTTGTGAGGGATTTTAAGCTGATACAGAAGACTATTAAAATGGTGAGTGGGAAATGTAGGAGGGAAGGTTGCTGAGTTGTACAGTCAGACAAGCAGAAAGGATCTTAAGATGGCATTCAGTCTGTTTTCCTGCCCTAAAGTAGATTTGTACTGACATTACATAAACAAATAAACCAAACCCAACTTGTTTAAGCATTGAAAACAACAGCACAGCTTTGTTAGGTAACTGCTTGCTCTTTATGCCAAAAGACTTACCTTAATATTGAGTGTAAGTATTCCAGGCTGGTCTTACTCCCCGGTGGGCACAGAGAACATAAAGATGTTCTTTTTTTTTTTTTGGAGCAGCATTTTAGATTCTTCAAGACTTATCCACCCTCACTTGTCCACTCTTCTTCAGGCTGAAAATCTCTGATTTAGTCAGCCTTTCCTCAGAGTTTGTATTGTCCAGTGATTTTATTATTACTACTACTACTACTATTATTATTATTATTATTGTTTTTTGTTGTTATTATTATTTGTCTTCTGGCTTTCTCCCCCATTAAACCACATCTTTGGTCCTGCGTGGAGCCAGGAATTGGACTTGATGATTTTTATGGATCCTTTCCAACTTGGGATGGTCTGCAATCTTTGGTGTGAAAGTGGACACAGTTCTGTAGCTGAGGGTTTTACTGCAGCTGCTGAGATGAATGTGGAGATAGATTCCCTTGCAAGTTGGGTTCTTGTTTATACAGCTCAGTGTGGTATCTGAAGCTTTTTGCAATGTGATACTGTTCATAACTGTCAAGTCTGTGGTCCACTACAACCTGTGAATCAATTTCTAAGGAACCAAAGTAGTACAAAGTAGTTTAGCCTGTACCAGCACTGCCAGACACTATCCATCTCTCTTCCTACTTGTTTTCTACTGCCTAGGGGCTAGGCCTTGTTCTTTAAAGAAAAACAACTATTTGAGATAGTGCAAGAAGAGTTCAGCTTCTTTCCTCTTGTTGCACTGATTTTCTGGGAGTGGAGAGAAGCACAGTGTGGGGAGTATCTTGGAATAGAAGGTGCTTTCAGAACAAAGGAGATATTTCCAATCCCTTTCATCAGATTGACCATTTTAGTGCCAGTAATGCCTGCAGATATATCAGGGTCTCCCTTTGGTAGGAGGGATTGGGGCTAAGCATTGAGAGTGCTGGAAATCATAACCCTGAGCCTCTTGCATGGCTGTATATGGCCATTCTGCTTTTAGTTAAAACCCAATGAGCTGTGACACTGAAATCTAGGCAAGGGAGCTGTGAAGGCAAAACACATGAGAATGCCTTGATTAATAGCATTCCCAAATGATAATGGCTGTTTTATAATCTTTATAAGGACTGTGGTGTTTCTCATACACTAAAAGAACATGATGTGGTTGCAATTAATGTAGAGGCTCTTTGCTGAAGCTGTTGACTCCTAAAGAACCCAAGGGTTTCTCAGGCTCTTCAGTTGTAAAACTAACTGAATACATCTAGTACTGCCTTGCTGCATCTTTCAAAGCTTTACTTAGCTGATACCTAATGATTTGCTGCTATTGCATGTGGATCAGATGGTTCGAATATTTACTTTAGATCCCTGACTCTTTTCCTCCATGCTAGAGAGAATTATTAGATTTTAACATTTAGAGACATTTTTCTTCAGTTGCCTTGCTTCATTGCTTCATTGCTTCCCAACATTCTGCTCTAGTATCTTGAGCAGCAAGGTGCATCTACAACAGTTTGGGAGAGAGTCCTTGCTTCATGAAGCTTCTTTTTCTGTTTTTCTGTTTTTAAGTACCTTCTTTTTTCTTACGTCTTTCTTTTATTTTTCTCTTTTGTAGAAGGTTTGCATGAAGGCAATATTTATGCTAATATTGGTGGAAAAATTGAATTTATTGTACTTCCAATCATAGAGCCTATTGATGGACTTAGGAAGAGATTCTCCTCTGCACCATCTTTTCAACAGTTGTCTCCATCCCTTCAAGTCTTCATCAAAGCTACAGTACACTCTGCTCCAGTAAAACTGTTCTCCTTATTTGAGAATTATAGCTTCCACCCTCAGCTGTAAAAGGGGTTCAACAACTCCATAAGCAGAGTGGGGCAAGAATAGCTAGGAGTCCAGATCCCTGGCATGAAGTGCAATGGCAGCAAAGAGACAGATGTAATTTAGCCTTATGAGCCCAGTTTACAGAACTTGGTTTTCTATAATGGCTTTGCTTTCTCACTCCCAAAATTTATATTCATTTTCCTGCCTGCAATGACTGAGCATGCAAATAATTATATAATTGTATGGCTCCTGTAGAAGATATTTTGAATGACCAACTGCAGCAGTCAGGATTAAATTACCAACATTTCTTAAATGTTTGAATGTGCAACATGTGTGAGTTGCACAACTATTTTCCATTTAACATAACAGACATGTGGCTTAATGGCAGCACGAAAAGACTGGAAATTTAGCAAGTGATGGAGCAGGAAATCCATCAGCTCAGGGTGGAGGCTGTAGGCTGGGTGTTCTGCAGCAAGCCCTCTCATGCATTCTGTAGGGCCAGGGAAAGTAATGAGTGGCCCTTCTTCCATTAATGCCTTTTCAGATGAAGGATATAACACTTCACAATGTCCAGCAAGGTGTTTCTTTTAGGAGAAGAGTCTGTCTGTCAGGAATTCTTCCTAGACCAAAGTGTTCCCAAAGCATTCCTATTTCTGTCCATCCACATTATTCCACAGACACTGCTTCTGTAGTCTTTGCTAAGCACATTCAAAAACTTTAAATATTAGCTTTGACAATAATTTCACATTCAGTGTGTTTGAGCTGAGCTTGGTTCAAAAATTTCCTTATCACTTTCCACTGTAAGGAGTAAATATTCAGGTAAGAATACAATCTAGAGCTAAATCAAAGACAAATATCTTTCAGTTAGATATTTTGCCTCACGGCTGGTTGTTCCTGCAGACTGTTTTTTGAGAAATTTTTGAGAAATACTTGCATAGCTTCAGATTTGAGAACAAAGGTACATCCACACAATAAATACCGCTAGTGTACTACCAGCAGCTTCTGTTGTGCATACCTGAAAGAGATTTCTTCCTTGCATTAGTGATTTTCTAGAGATATGTCTCAGTGGGCTTGAACTGAATATTCAACGGGTTTTGAATGAGGAAAAAAAGTGTCAGGGGAAGTTAGCATGTGTTGTAAGAGAATCTGTTTTATAACAGTCGTGGTTGTCACAATAAACATGATTAACGTGTTCTTCATCGCCAGCCACTCATTCTTCATATGGTGGCAAAGATGAATAGGGAGAAAGCTTCATCCTTCTGAAAAGCTCTGAATTTAAACAGTTCCAATCGCACAGTTGCAGACAGTTGACCGAATCACACGAGTGTGATCTGACCAGCAGTGCTTTCCTTAGCAAGGATTGTTAATGTGCCAGCCTCGCTTTTCCCTTAGCACAGTCCCATTTCTTTCAGTGATCAAAATAAAAATAGGAATACTTTTTTCCTTTAGCAAATATATTTTAATCTGTGGGCACTGAGTAATTCATACAAGTTACAGAACCATAGAATCACCAAGGTTGGCAAAAGACTTACAAGATCATCAGTCCAACTGTCCACCAATAGTTCTCACTAAACCACGTCCCTCAGTACAATGTATAAATGTTCCTTGAACACCTTGAGAGTCGGTGACTCCACTGCCCCCCTGGGCAGCCCATTCCAGCAGCTGACCACTCTTTCAAAGAAGTATTTCCTAACATCCAGTATGAATCTTCCCTGGCTTAACTTGAAGCCATTCCCTCTTTGCCCTTCATAGATCCTTGCTGGCTGGGCCTGATCCCACAGTTGTCCTGCACTTGCCACATGATCTCCCTCAAGACAGTCTGTTCCATAAGCTTCCCTGGCACTGAGGTCAGGCTGGTAGGCCTATAGTTCCCCAGATCCTTCTTATGACCCTTCCTGTAGATGGGCAGTTTAAAGAAGATTGGCAGTTTATAGAAGATAGGTATTACTTTTGTTCCAAGTTCTCCCAAAAAAGCTACAACAAAATGTAGCCAGATGGCTCTGTAAGGCCTGCTTAAATTAAATTGATGCTATCAGTTATCCTCCATAGTTTTTCTCTTCTGTTGAGCTGCTGCTCTGTCTTCTGCCTGATTTGGTTTTGTTGAACTGCTCTTGGTTATTTTTCACAGCCATCCATCTTGACTGTCAGACGTTTATCTGGAGTGATGACTGCTTGCCCATTAAATAGCAGAGTGACCGAGATGCACAGTTTTTTGGTAGGTCTGTCTATTTTTAAAGAGGCCTGGACATTGCTGGGTTAAGTTGCATTCCTAGCTCTGCTCTTTGGATATCTGTTAATTTGAAAAAAATTAAACTTAGATTTTGGGCTGTAACTTGCAGTGATCATGATATTTGTTTGCAGAAGTATGCAGATGTTCAAAATGGGCAGGACACAGAGTTGAAACACAGCGTCTACCCTTTCTCAGTGAGTCAGTTTGTGATATAAGAATGTCGTGGAAATAGTTAAGGGTTTGTGTTTTTTATACCTTGACCCTTGAAAACTCTCCAAAGTTTACATTGGGATGGGTATGACAGCAGAGTTATGGATGGCACAGTTAATTTATCTAAACTGTCCAAAAAAAAAAAAAGAAAGAAAGAAAGAAAGAGACTAATGTCTGTGCTTGAGGCTCAACACGTGAGGATTTGGTAAATCAACCTCAAAATATGGAAAAGCTGTATTGCCTGTCTCAGTGAACAAGACTTGCTGTTGCTTCAGTACAGTATCTGGACTATGTAGAGGTGCTTACTGAAATTAGATATGGTCATTTGAAGTATTCGATACATATCTTATGTGGTATTTCAGATCCCATTTGGATGTGATATCAAAATTGTTATTTGGAACCAAGCATGAGATACGGGTCACAGAAAATAAAACTGGTATTAAAGAAAAGGACATGTGATTTGACTGGACTTTGCAAGAATAAGTAAATAAATAAGTAAATAAGCAATGCTTAAGGGACAGTATGAATATATCTGGTGGCAATGCCAGTGCCAAACACCGTGTCTCCAACCTGCCGTAGCCTTTCTGCTGTTGGAAGAGGATGATGATATGCCGTAGTCTGAAGTATTGGAAATGAGCTTTTAAGTTTATTTGCTTTTTCTTTTGTTCTAACTGTACACAAAGCTTTATAAATAACAAATGGTGTTGCAGATTTCTATAAATGATAAAGTAATTAAGTATTTTCTATTAGTAGAGCAACCGTCTATCAGTCAAGCTCTGTTGTTTAATTCAGACATTTCTTGACGGACTGAATTAGAGGAAGATGTCTTGTTGGCCGCGTCTTCTTGCTTTAAAGACATTTGTAATTTTACTGTGACAGCTTCCCCAGCATGATATGTTTAGTATCTATTTAACAAGGAAATGGATAGTGAGAATCAATTTCTTACTTTGAGCTATAAGGAAAGTGACTGCCAATAGAATAACTTACACCTGTACTCTGCCGAAGCTCACACCTTGCAAGTATATGGGTATGGTCAGGCAAAGGCTGGGAAAAGGGAGCTGAGAAGTGCTTGGCTTGAGCAGGCACTTTCTGTTAAAGTCTGCTGTCTCTTGTTGAAGTCACTGGGCAAAAATAGTTGTAACATCCCATACTTCCAAAGAAGTGACATATGCCTGGAATCCTGCAATTTTTCTTGGAAAGGCTGAAACTCCTGGTGCTGCAGAATAACTGAATTCAGTGTTTTCCCTCCCTTCAGGACAAGGTTTGTAACTGAAAGAGAAAACTGGCAGATGTTCCTAGCATTTGGAATGTATTTCTGTCCGTTTTCTGCCTTGTAACTCTAAACAAAACAACTAGACTAGTCCGTGAGTTACAAGATGGGATACAGAAGAGTGACACAACTGCGTTTGCAGAATCTTTCAACTTGCTCGCCATGGCCGATACCAAGCAGCAAACAAGAAAATATGGAACCGCATTATAATTTACAGAATAGCTGTTAAACTGTTGATGTAACATGGTCAAAGATTGTTCTACTTGTAATGCTGAGAGTTCGGCTGTTTGTGCTGAATGGGCTGCTTGTAACTTCATGACCAGTCCTCTGCATCCGACCTGCTGGCTACTCTCTCCTTCATCAGCAATGGAGATGGATCAGTGGTTCCAGCTGAAATTGTGACCGGTCTTAATTTCCTATCAGCTCTATGAGCATTGAAAGCTGGTTGGAAGGAAAAGATTCGCAGTAGTGCCCTTGTGCACAGCAGCACTGTCAGAAACCATCAGTCACAATAAGGGTTTAATGGGAGCTGCGGGGCCAGGCCACGTCTCTAGCTGCAGACTGACCACTGCAGGTATCTGCAGCTAGGGTTGGTGCAAAGGGAGAGCACATGGTCGGGATATTGCTCTGAGTGGAGATTTAGAAGACAAGGGGCAAAAACAGGCACTTTCAGGGCAAAATTCCTTACACTTGATCTAGTTTTCAAATCAGATATCAGTTTGGCCTGTGCACAATATTTAGTTCTTTTAGTTTTTTTTTCTGACCTAAGATCACTGCTGCAGATTTGTTATCTTAAGTCTGATCAAGGATTCCAGGATTTTCTTTCATGTAAAAACATTTATGTATTTACATGATGTTAGTGGAGTAAGGGCATAGCCACCACACGTGTATTGCCTACTGGGATCAAAACATAGCCAGGCTGGTGTTTTACTGTCCTTATGTAAGTTTTATGACCCTCCTAAGAAGTTGTAAGTTGACTCTGAAGATTGTCAGAAGTTAAAATACCAAGTAATAATTTTGTGAGCAATCTTTCAGCATACTTCAGCTGGAGAAGATAACACAAGCTTAATTTCTTAATTCCTGCTCATGTCTCTGCTCATGTCTCATTCTAGAAAAATACACCTTCAGTGGCACTGATAAATCCACAAATATAGAGCCAAGTTGCAGCTAGTAAATCCAACTATCACGCTCAAGCAGATAGATATGGGAGCTGAACATCTCTTGAAATCTAGGAGTTGCTTTTAATTGTTTTTCAATCACATTTGTCTTTGGCCCTTGACTAAAAGGTGGAGGCTATTTACTCTGTTTTGGTGGTCCAGAGCAAGGGGGGATGTACTGATGCGGAAAAAAAAGACACTGTAGGACACAGCAGCCTTGAGTGAACTTCAGCTTTCAGCCTGGCTAGTTAGTTATTTGTTCAAGGGAGGGAGGGAACAATAAAAGAGTTACACATTACAACAGCAAACAGTTGGCTGAAGCTCTAATCAAGAGACAAAGAAAATCATGCCTAATGACTAAAACAGACAGCAGGTAGTACATTTGGACCTCATGAAGCATTCCAGTCAGTAACATGAAAGACAGGAAATACTTTACATGTGTTGCCTTTGGGGAACAAGAGAAGATACGGAGGTCAAGAGTGGTTCTGTGACATTTGCTGATAAATCTTTCCAATGGTGTTTTTTTCCCTTTTATTTTTCTGAGCAGTGCGGTACTGCCTGCAAAGCAGTGGGAAGATCAAACAGCCAGCTGCTCAACATTGGTCACTGCCTTCAGAGAACGATGAACACATCAGCGTGGCGGAGCGCTGCTGTAGATCACACAGCACACACTGAGGTAAGCCATGAATGACCTTGAGCACTGTAGCAACAGCACTTGGCCAAGGCGGGGAATAATGTCAGTCTGTTACCTCCCAGTGCAGTCCAACAAGCTACTGGATACAGGCTTGCAGACCTGAGGCTCTGGAGCAGTTTCTAACTGCTGGAGTTTAACAATGTATCTATACTGACAGGTGAAGTTGCTGCAATGTTAGAATGTGGATGTTACTAGGCTTCAGAAAGCTCTCCATCTTCACTCTCTTTCATAAAAAAGGGTAGTAAAGTGAAGAGGGTGTCAGTCTCCCTAGTGTCAAAATCAGAGTGAATCACGGGAATGCCGTTGTTCTTGGTGTGGTAATAAATGCAGTAAGATGTTATTTTTTCTTTTTTTAAATCCCCAAAAGTTGTAGAAAACGGCAAATATATGGTCTCTCTCCAAATGCACCGTAGTATAACAGATTACATTTTGCAGTTCCTAACAATTTAACTGTTATTGTTTACTGTTATTAACTTACTTTTACTCATTATCACTGCAGGTAACTAGCTGTAGAAGGAGAGGTAATGGCCTCACATTTCACCAGGGGAGGTTCAGGTTGGACAGTAGGAAACATTTATTCTCAGAAAGAGTGATGAGGCACTGGCACAGGCAGCCAAGGCAGGTGGTACAGTCACTGTCCCTGGAGGTGTTCAGATGTGAAGGTGTGGCACTGAGGGACATGATTTAGTGAGGAAATATTGGTGGTAAGAGCATGGTTGGACTGGATGCTCTTAGAGATCTTTTCCAACTGTGGTGATTCTACAAGTCAGTGAACTGCAATGCTATTTGATAACTACAACAGCACATTAATGTTGGCTAATTCACAGGTTACTGAGGTGTATAATCCTTCTTCCAAATATTATCATTTAATAAGGAAAGAGTAGAAGTGAAGGAACGTTTCATGCCATTGGTGGATTTCTCTTGCTCAGGTATTGAATTTTTTATTGCGGTGACATTACTTGTGAATTTCTATATGACAGTAATAAAAAAATGAGCCCTTCTGTTTTAGAATAAGGTGTCTAGACCTTCAGGCTACAGAAAGTAAAGAGAAAGATATTGAGATGTGGGAAGTGAATCTCACGCTGGAGTTTTTCTTCAGTAATTATATAGGCTTTTCAAGGTGCACAAGTGGCCTTAAGGACAGGGCTGAGAGTTTTGGGCAAGGCTCAAGTTTACAATTGGAGTAGATGATCTGAGTGTTTTTTTCCAACCTCAATGGTTCTGTGATTCTATTTGTAAGTGGAACTGATACAATTCTTTCTGCAGTGTTTCCAAGAATCTCCATGCCACTGCTTGACCACCATCTGCAAACCTTGACTCACTGTCTCCTGCAGCACAGGTCTGAGGCTTCACTTTGATCTGTTCACAGTTTAGGTGAGTGGTTATGACAGGATTTAAAGTGAGAAATTTAGAGATGTTAGCTTTTCAGTGGATAATTTTCTTTCAATTTGTTTTTGAGATATTTTGATCTGTAAGATTGTGTATTTGCTTGTAAGCAAATCTTAGGAGAGATTTCTGATTCTAGTCTGTGCTAGGAATGCAGGTATGCACAGGAAAAATAGTGATCATAATACACTTGAAATGGTTCAAAATACATTCTAGAAAAGAAGAGACAGGGCAAAAAGAGGTGGCATTTTTTTCTTAATTTCTTTAGAAACTAAAAATATCAAACAAACCCTGTTTATTGTAAAATGCGCAAATCTGTTTCCTGAGTGCTTTTTTTATGCTGTAGTAGTTCATGCAGATTAGAAATAGTGGGGCCAGAGCAAAGAGAGGACTTCATCTAGGGTTTCAACCAAATAGGGCTGGAGACATTCTTAAGCAGCCAGTTACATGCTGAATTTAAGCTCAGTCCTTAATTTCATCTGAGGGCAACAGCAAAACTCACAATGCTTTCAACAGTAGCAATTCAGGAATGCTAGCCTTGGTTTGGAGGGCAATTTAAATCTGCTAAGAGACACAGGGAATAAGCAAAAATACCATTCTGAACTCTGAATTTCATCTGCACAAAGACTTGTCAGAGCATCTTGTTGCCCCAAAAGGTACAAATTTTCCCAGCTGCATGATACTTGCATAGGGAATGACACACATCAACAAAGCTGCTTGTGCATGTATGTATTTGGAGAGTTTCAAGAGCTACTGACAAGGTAATTGTTGGATATGTGTAATACGTTTGGGGGCTGCTATCCAAAAAAGATGAAAATCAATATTTGGTCACGTAATCAGCATATGAGCAATCTGTCCTCAAATTGTGTCTGAAAGCCACAAAACCATGTTTTCTCAGGAAAAAAAAAAAAAAAAAAAGGTTGCATTTGCATGTGCAGTGGAGAAAAACTTCCACTGGCAATAATGTGTTGCGGTCAGGTTTTTTAGAATTGCTGAGTAACTTATGCCAGATAAATACATGCTGAATACCCTGTATGAAAACTCAGCATGTGTTTGGCTGGTAAAGCATAACTGTACTCAGACATGCTTATTCTCCAAAGGGAACAGCTCTCAAAATTCCAGCTCAGTGAGTTCAAACTGGCACTGCTTTGAGTGGAACCGAGCATTTATTGGGTTACTGAGCAGGACTGGTTGTTTTAATTTGAGCTTTTCAGAAAGCAAATTACACAAATTCAGTCAATGCTGTTGAAAACGTCCATTATTCCTGCACTTTGGTCTGCTTGCATTTTGCTCCACAGTCATTTTCCATTGATAGTATGGAGTGAACAACCCTTTTACTTTTCCAATTTGATGAATTTTGAGTGAGATGAGCTGCATAGCATTTCCATAAATCAGAAAGCATCATGGCACCAGGGATGAGGAAACTTGCTTCAGTTTGGCAGATTTTACTCTGTTAGAAAGTTCTTTCTCTAAATTGTGGTTTTGTGCACTTGGACCATCTGTGAAAGCATTTAAAAGCAGTATAGATGTATGAGGTAGTTAATAGGGTTGAGAAGAATAGTCAATACTTGATTTAAAACATTTAAGATGACTTTGACCTTCACAGTCTACTTCTTGTCAAGCCAATAAATCAGAAGTGACAGTCTACTTTCTATTAATACAAAATATAAGTAGGCTTAAATGTCTGTAGAACGCCTGTTCAGATTTACTATGCATACCAGTGAAATTTTGCTGCAATACTTTCTCTTGTATTTTTCCAAATTGGAGAGGATTATTTGTGGAGCCAATTAATGAGGCCAGGGGAGATCCTGCACTCCAACCCCACGGCTCTCACATCATCAGAGGCGCATCCAGCAGGGATATCTGCTCCTTTGCATGGAGGACAGCTGATTTTTGTGGTCACCAGGGAATGGGGGATGCGTGGCAGCAGTTGCGACAGCACAGCTGCATGCATCTGGTCCATGGCTGTGGCTTGCTCATGCGTGAGATGCACTCTCATGTACAAGGAGCAGCAGTGGCAGGATTGCTGGGGAAGGGCAAACCGGGGTGAGCAGCTGAGTTTTTTGTGGCTGCAGTCCCACATCATCTGGTTGTGTGAAGGGCCCTTCAAAAAGGGTGGCAGGTTGCAGGCAGCAAGTCCATGGTTTTTCTGCTGAAACAGGCTTTGGGTCACTTTTTGCATGATATGAAAGAACAGCTTTATTCAGAAGCTGTATAAAGAGCAGTTTGTGTCATATTTTGAAGAGCAATGAGGTTTACAGCACAGCCTTGCATGAAAAACAGACACGATGCTAGCAAGCAAACCCCAGCAACTCATTCAGGTCTGACACCGCTGTGGCAATGGAGCAATTGGGATGAGCTGACTTATTCCATTTCTCAGCTATGATACCACACGGCAGACTCCCTGTTGGTTGGTTGGTTGGTTGGTTGGTTGGTTGGTTGGTTGGTTGGTTTTCTGGGGGAGGTTGTTTTCTTAAGTGTGTTATAACCTTGAGATTAAACAAGGCAATACATGGACCGTGAGATGATAAAGGCAACATAACATACCATAGGCTCTAAATTAACAATGTAGTTGCTGTAGAGAACTTACTGAAGGCTGTGATGCTTTTGTGGACACAAGAGTTTTTGTGAAATTCCTTCTGTTCCTCGGGGATGCCCTACAAACATTAAAAGCAGGTCATCCTGCAGGCCAGCCTTCTTCACAGCTTATGCCAAAACATTAATAAATAATGTTAAGTAATGATGGACTTGATTGAGACAGCAAGGCAGTTAGTTCTTCAACGTTATAAAATTTGTATTTGCATCTGATTTGGGTTTTTGCCTTCTATTCTGTTTGTGGCGCAAACAGTATTAATCTGCTTTGTTGTGAGTCTTTTGGGGATTGAAGTGAGCAGTATCAAGACCCTGACTCATCAGTGTTATTTCTTGAGCAGTTGCTAAGCTTGAGAAATGCAACACTGTTACTCAACAAATTAGGAAAATTCACGGCTGTCTTTTGTAGATATCCAAGAGTGGAAAAAAAACAAATAAAATAATATTTTTTTCATAATACGTATGTTGTAGAATCCTACTTCATAGGACTTGCTATTAGCAAGTATTTCCAAAGGAAATTGATTCCTTTTTTTCGGGAAGTCTACCTAATTGTGAAGTTCTGTTAATGGTTTAAAAGATTATTTTGATGTCCTTCTATTTCTCATTACGATTTTGAGTCCCATGCATGCATACTGGAGTACTGGTGTAACAGTCTGTCATATCTTTAAGCCTATTGTTTCCTGCTTGTCACCATGTTCTTCTAGTTATAGAATTAGAGAATCCTTAAGCTTGGAAAAACCACTCAGGTCATCAAGTCCAACCACCAACCCATGCCTTTGGCCACTTCAGACCACGTTCCTCAGTGCCACATCTCCACGTTTCTTGAACACTCCAGGGACGGTGACTCCACCACCTCCTTGGGCAGCCTGTGCCATTTCATCACTACTGTACCTCAGAAGAAATGTTTCCTAATATCCAACCTGAACCTCCCCTGGCACAACTGAAGCCATTAGCTCTTGTCCTAGCTGTTAATGATTGTATAGCCAAACAACTACAGTTGATATACAAGGACAAATTTTTAGAAATATGAGAGAGGGATTCGTCTTGGGAAAAGCAATATGGATTATTCCATGTTATTGTACCTAGTACCACACTGACCTTCAGAGAAATTTCGAAGTGGAGGATGCTCTGGCTCGGCCTGCCACTGCTGTACCTATGTCTTTGCTGCAAGCCACCCACGTGGCCAAGGATGACACCACCACGTGCCCTAGCTGTTCTGGCCAGCATCACTTGGCAGAGATTTGGGCCGCTTCGAGACCAGGAGGCAGCTCTTTTCCCCTGAAGCCCATGTGAAGCAAGAACCTCTTGTCTTTGAGGTATGTGAAATAACGATAAAATCTGCATTCTCCTGTATCTTTCTATTTCCTCTGTTTGGCACGTTCCCTTGGTGATCATGAGGAAAGCTGGCATGGCTGATGAAGGTTGCTGAAGCTGATGCCTCTCATGCAGACATCTCCAGATGGTGTGTTTTCCTTTCTGATGACACAGCCTCAATGCTGTTTTTGTTCAGGTTAGGTGATGTTATCACCTGCTAGTCAGGCTCTTGCAGAAAGTACTATTTCTGTACTCCAGAAAATGATCCATGTGTTATTTTTGTCCTGAAAATGAGCCACAAATACTGATTTAAGACCACATTGCCCATCTTTTAGGAATGGCTTACTTTCCCATGGGAGAATGTGCAATTTTCATCTGAATTTATTACCTGCTACTTTGCTTCATGTATTAAATATGATAGCAACCACAAAATAACCATGGCTGGCTATAGTGTGGAGGGAAAAAGTTGCTAAGCCTTGATGAGGGCTCACACATTTAAAATAATAAGTACCAGAAAGCTAACTTCTGAATGTTCAAAGGCAGGAACTGGTATACATGGGAAGGCTGTGCTGGCATTTCTGCTTGGAGTTCAACAGCCCATGTTTGCACTCCAAATGTATATCTGTCAGTTCTGCTCTTTGCAGAGCCCACAGTCTGGTAAAGGGGTAGCATGGTGCACAGCTGAAGTCTGTCTCAGAAGCCAAGCTGCCCATAGGGTAGAGGGCAGTTTATCCAGATATTTGGATGGGAGCAATATCTGCACTTGCAAATAGCAGCACTCTGCATCCATATCCCAGTTGAGCCTCAGCTGGGTCATGACCAAAATATAGGAAAAGAGGGCTTATTAAATTCATGTTGGCACCTTGTCATTTTGAAGGCTTTTGTGGGCCCGAAGCAGCTGTTTACAAGGCACCCTTGTTTTCTCTCATTTTTTCAGTAAGAGGCAAGAATAGTTTAGAAAGAGAAATAATCTAATCAGGCATTCATAATAAAGTATTATTGCCTGTCCCATATGTTCCCCTCGGACTGTTGCTGTCATTTATTAACTCAAGCATGTGATTTGTAGCATCCTTTTTGGGAAAGTGTCCTGCTATCTAACATCCTTTTTTGGAAGGCTATTTCCAAAATTTTGCCATGAGTCTATTCCTCCAATGCACACACGTTCCACTTACAGCAATTTATCATCTTCTTTCTTGGGAAACTTGCAGGGATCAGTTTCCTCTTGTAAGCTGAAGGTTATAACTCCAAGGAAAGCCTTGGGATCCAAAATGGGTCTTGTGCCACTGATGCTGTTTTCTCAGAATAAACTCCACCTCAGCTAGGTTGTACTGTATTGTAGGTTGCATTGTAAGATTTTCCTTGATATTCTTAGCTGTAGGTGCATGCTAAAATTAGACATTATCTTTCGGTCAGCGCCACCGCAGCTGCTCCGCTTTGGAAGTCCACTTGGCTGGACTTAAAAAGCATAAAACCTTGACATGTAGCAATACTCTTGTCTTTGAACACTGTCCGATGTGCTTCCCTCTCTAGGAAATGGTTCCATGTTATCCAGCTCTCCTTCCATTATTACCCAATTTTTCTACTTTGTTCGTGTCTTTTACTGTCCAGAAATGCTACTTCTTGCAGCACGCAGCAGTGAGACATCTCCTCACTCTCTGACCACCCATAGTCTCAGTGCTGTTGAGACAGAACCCCTCTTCTGCACTGCGCAGAGCAGTGCAGCATACAAACCATACTATGGGCCTTCTGCTTACACGCCCAAAAGTTAAGTTGCAGTTTTGCAGCTCTTAATGACCTCTGTGACCTGCCCGTGTTTCTGTAAATATTGCTTTTGCTTGTCACAGTTACTGTGATGAAAAAGTGACTGCTCATTCAGTGTCAATGAATGGCCAGAAGGTGAGAGAAAAATGATCAAGAACAGCATTTTTCCTGTTTTCTTGACTCTGGGCAGTACTCCCTATTTTTCAGCAGAACTGCTGACAAACAATGCTATCTGAAAAGAAAGAAATCAATTTCTTCTTACTCTCAAATATTTAAAAAGATCCTCTCAAAAAAACTTGGTTCAAAGTTCCCAAGAAAAGGTGTATTGTATTTGAAAATTCTCTATTTTTAGGAAGGATCATTTTTATGAAAGTCATAATGTTTGATGAATTTAACAGATGTCCCTCTCAGTAGAACTTCTTATCAGTGAATTATCTGGCAGAAGGTCATCAGATCTGTTGCTAAATGAGAGGAATTTGCTGGAATTTGTTGTGAAAATGAAGATTCATAGCCAAACCTCAGAGAAGCAGTCTGTAGCTGAAATGCTCAGTCATGGCGTGAAGCAGTGATTGAGCACCTGGTGGGAAGGCAGGGCCAACTCAGGGGAGCTCAGGTGCAAGCAATGTACCTGAGTGACTGGAAGGGAATGGAGCCAGGACCCACTTCTTCCTAGACCTCATTTAAGGGTTGGCAGTGAGTGTAAGAGGATCTCAATGGAGATACCTGCCTGCCTGAAATCTTCTAAGGTAAGTGGCTTTTTTTCCTTTGTTTTTGCAATTAAGGCTGCTGCAGTTGGGCTTGTCCTTGTTTACTGCAGCCAAAGACTTTGCCTCCTTGCTATTATCACTATACTTTCTATCTTCTTATAGCATTATTCTGTCCTTGAAGCTTCTGTGCAGCCACGTTCTGGCTGGCACCCAGCCCTTAGGGGCATTCCAATGAGCCTCAGCTCCAATACAGAGCACCCTGAGGTGCTCACTTAATTCCAGTTGCAGCTGGGGACACAAGTTGTGTTGTTATTATGGGCTCAAAGCCCATAACGTTTATGGACCAAGCTTGTGCTGTGATCCTGTGAAAAAGACACCAGGTCTGTTTCAGCCAGAAGTGGGAAGCAATGATTTTTACCATTTTTTCCCGTTAACTTTAAACTGTTGACATGGTGCTAAATTCAGTATGCTGAAGGTGTTTCCATGTGTCACTTCTAATAGGATACAGGTGTCAGACAATTTGAGATTATTTCAAACCTAATTTTCCTAGAGTGAAGATACAAACAGTTACACCAGAAGCAGATGTTGGGCCTTTCTCACCCCTCAGAAATGTGGTTTGGCATTCATCCAGACTGAGTCTATGGGGAAAATGAGAAAATTATATTTAATTTTAGTTTGTGTGGTTTCCTCCTTTCAAAATCTATGTGAGTGTGCAATAAAATAACCCATCTTTTTTCCCCTCTGCTTACACAGGGACTAAGTATCTTGTTGCAAACAGATGGAGCACAGGCAGCTTGCGATGTGAACACTTTTTTTTTCCATCTCCCCACTATTACTGTGTGGCCTGATAGCTGACAAAAAATGCTGTATTTTCCTTTTTCTCCTCTGTGCTTTTCAGTTACTTTTCCAGTGTGTTGGATGGAAGTAGCAGCCAGGAAATGGGAGCTGCAGGAACTGCTTGTAAACTGCTGTTTGCGGCTGTCTCTGGTCCACCTCCATGGGGATGCTCACTGGGACTTGAGAGAACAGCCCTGAGACCATCTCCTCCCTTCTGCTTTCATGCTGCTATGAATTTACTGAGCTGTTTGTGAAGCGATGGAGAAATGGTTCTTTTCTACCTCATTCATGCAGGTGGGCACACAGAAATAACTGAAAAGTGGCCATCACCATAACCGAACCATAAGAACTTCAAAAAAGTTAAGAACCATGAATTTATTCTGGGAAGTGACGGCTTAGGTTATTGGTGTCACCCAGCTTCTATGTGCCAGAAGAAGGAGGACAGGTAGTTTTCCTACACAAAATGGGGTCTCTGCATGATGGAAACCCCCCCCCGAGGTGGTGGGTGGTAGGCTTTGGTGCTGCTGTTTATCTGTGCTGTGTCAATACAGATTACACCACACAGAACAGTTCTCCAGTCAGCCTCCTGCCAAGGCCACCAGCAGAGGTGAGTAAATGTGGTAAATAGGAAGCATCAAGTTCTGGCTTGTGAATCAAAGGAAAACCTATGGAAATGCCACTCTGAAAATTGGGCTTATTGCACTGCCAGGAAGTTATCTAGAGGCATTTGAAGACCAACTCAGAAACAGGAAATTAATCAGAAGCATTTTTAGAGTGGCTTCTTGGCCAGTGAGCGCTGTGTCAGTGATTTATACTGCTGAACTACAGCAATTTAGCCGGGTTAAGGGTCTGCTCAGATGTCACATATTAGCCACTGCCAGAACAAGTGACCTTTTTGCATAGTATATTAAGAATGGAACAAAATGATGGAAATTCCCATTTTCCAAACATGGTCCAAATAAACCTCTGTGCTCTTGTTAAACCAGCTGCACTGAAGAGGAGTGATTATAACAAGCTTTTTTTTTTTTTTTTGAGCCTGCACCTGTCTCTCCTTCTGCAGCTGAGGACATGCTGGAAATCTATTTCCCTATAGACCTGATTGGGTAAAAGCTTCAGGTGGGAATTAAATTAATCATTATCTATGTCTATTTTTACTTAACCACTTACTTAAGGGGAAAAATGCCCAAAAGTCAGCAGTCAGTTACTGGAATGTGCAATAGCTGCTCATCTGCCCTAAGGAAAACCTGGCCCAAATTTGTCCTACACCAAATAGAGGAAAGTTCTTTCTTTCAGGTTTTTGCTCTTGTGGGCACTTAAGGTAGTAGGAAGGAGAAAGGAAGATGGGCTTCAAGCATCCTTGTGTGGCTGGCTGCTATGGTCTAGTGTGTGAGGAGACAGTATCTTCAAGATCAGCATTAATGGATTGTTTTAATCCAGAATTACTGCATTTTTCTGTCTTTAAAACATAACAGTACCTGGAAACTGACTGGTACTGTTTATATTATTATTTATATGGCAATGCACATTCTAGACTTTAGCATAAAAAAAAAAGTGAAACTTACTTAGAAGTGTTTTGAGACGATGCCATATGTGACAGGCAAGAGAGCATGGTCATCACTGAAAATTATTAAAGCGTGTTAAAATAGAGTGGCAATAATAAATTTGTGTCAAAAGCAATACTGCGTCACGCTGAGCTGCGTTGTTGCACTGTATTTTATCATACCGTGATTAAATATGAGGCTTAAGAAAGATGAACTTCCCAGAAAACAGATTTGATTTTTCTAAATAACGTTCTTAATACAAGTTACACAAACAAAAAACCCCATAACGTCATACCCCAGAATAAAAACCCAGACAGGACAAGAAATTGATGTCTCTCAAAGATTTCAACAGATTTATTTTAGGAATAGGTGAACTTTAGTGAGAGATTTCAGGCATCCCATGAACAGTTATCACCACATTCTACAACATCAAAGTGCTTATTGTTAGATTTATTATTATTATTTCAAGTCAGGACCTCCACTTCCGGGAATGCATGTATTTTGGTCTTCTACCATTTCTGTTTTGTGTAGAATTCTATCAACAAATGCAGCCGTTCAGAGTTATGATTGCATGATAGAAAATGACTACTTTCAGCAAACTAATCAGCAAGTCAATAGAGTTCATAAAAACTAGGGCTACGAACCAGAAAATGTTATTCATTAATGCTGTTGATGGTTATTTAACTTTAATTATAATACTTTTAAAGCTATTTAAAGCTACAACTCTGTCATACATAAGTTAACATAGCATATTTTGCAAAAATAATCAAGGTCTGGCAACATAGATCATTACAGGGCCTGTAATTAAATCTTTGAAACTCAAAGTGATTTTTAAGTGTGCATGCAGATTGTAAAAAGTGCTTTACCACAGCTTTGTTCCTGTCATCATGCCTTCAGGCATGTTTCTTGGGTACTGTCCAAGAAAATTTTTTTTTCAAGTTCAAAACATGTTTGTTAAATGAATAGTGACCTGATAAATATTGTTTGTATATACACAAAACAGTTTTCACACCACTTTTGTCATGTGAATGACAGTAAGAAGGAATATTCTCCTGCAGATCGTGAAGCCCTTTAATACTACTGTTGCCATTATGCCTAAAATGATATGAAACATGAGATTCATCACAGCATTTCCTTCTCTGCAGAGGTGATACGGGATCTGAGCTTACAGCTCTGGTTTCTGGCACCACTAGGTGGTCAAAAGCTTTGACCTCTGCATTGAGAGCAGGCTAATACCTCTCTACCTCCTGGATAAGGTGAGTCAAAGAACAATTTCTGTCCTTTCCTGATCAGTGCTGTGTAGAAATCAGCACGTGCCACTTATCCACTATTCTCACTGCAGGTTTCCTTAGCTTTTGTGCATTTCCATCTGGTCCTCAGACCTCGGTCTGGGCCACCACAAATTGCCTCATCGTGCCTGTTTCAGCCCACCTTCACCGCTGCCAGCATAAAACGGAGTAGAATTCAGTAAGTATTTTTCTTTTCTGGTATAATTAAAGACAGGCTTTTGCTATCTTACATTACAACATGGGAGCTCCCAGGTTTCCAACAATAAGTGGATGGACTGTGAGCAATTAGAAAACCTCAGGGTTGTAAGAGTCTGTCCACTAAAATATGTTTTAGCTCAAGTCATTGTTTAACAACCCACATCTCTTACAGCTGTGAAATTCTCCCATTGTCAAGTAGGTCTCTGGGACTCCCTCAGGAACAGGGGGCTTGAGATATTCAGCTGCTAGGAACAACAATAAATCTCTTTGAAGACTTACTTATTTCAGCCTAAGTAAATATTGTAATCATTCATCTCCATTCATCTGATATTACTGTTCTTAACAAAACGCCAAGATATGTTCAGCTGTGTATCAGATGTCAGTGGCACCAGGCTCCATACTTAGGCATCAGTTTTGTGGTTGAGATACACCACACATGAGACACACCTGCTATAATCAAAACAGCTCACGCCTATGCACAGACAGAGTATTTCATAACTCACTATTATTTAAACAACTCATGGCCATTGTGGAGGAATAATAGCAAAATGTTCTATTTGATAGCTATTTATTAACTCTACCTGTATTATAATCTTTTCAGTAACAAAAAGCCTGTGACTGAATCACAAACTCATTAGATAAGCAGAGGTTGGAAAACAGTCTAACTAGATACAGCATTATTATAGATTTACTTTCAAGGGCATGTAGCTGCTCTTTTGAAAGATGAGCCAAAGCTAGTTGCAGACTCTTGCGGAAGCCTTCACACTAACAGCAGTATGCCATATTTCTAGGTTTTAGAAGAAGTTCAAGGAAGACAGAACAGTGTTCCAATTTCATTTGAGTTTTTACAATCTTAATCTGCTCCCCATTTATTTTTAAGCTCCTATTTTATCACTGCATTCAGTAGCAGTGTTTGAAGAACACATAGTAGAAAAACAGCTCTTCGTTAGAAGAATAGGACAGGAAGCGAGTCATCCTGCTTTTTATTATGAAGAAGAGGCTTTAGGCCTAGGTCTGAAAGGGCTCTGGCTCCTTACCTTACCAGTGATGATATACAACCAAAGAAACTTGTAACCTACAGCTAGAGAAGACCTAAGAGAAAGAGCTTTAATTAGCAGCAAGCCAGACACTTTACTGAACTTGTACCCTCCCTTCCTTCCAAGTGTGGTTTCCTAAGCAAGCTTCCCATGGCTGCCGATTATTTTTTTTTTTGTTCTTTCCAGAGAAAATTTTTCCTGCACTGTTATTTCCAAGGCCTGATTTATTCATTTTCTATTTTCAGTTCTTAATGAACAATGTAAATAAGTCTTCAGCAGCCATGGAAAGTAACTAAGCTCACAAAGCCAGCCTTCAGGCAATCCAGCTCTTGCTGGAACAATGGCTCCAATCTGCCTTTCCACCAACCAGGAGCAAACCTTCAGCACCAGCAGGGCTGGTGTGTGCAGGTAAGCTATATTCATTTACACATGCTAAGAAGTCAGCCACGCAAATGCACTCCTGCTCATGACATAACTAAGCAATGGCTGTTGCTGCTCCAGGGAGAAAATAATTAAAGCCATTTCTTGGTTCTGACAGCTTGATGCTGGTGGTTTTCAATGGCTAATCAACATCCATACTGCAAAATTAAGCTACTGTAGTAATTAATCAGCAGGGATTGCCAGAGAGGTGCTGCAGCTTGTTCATTTTCTGTCCATCCCCTGGCCGTGACCTACAGTTGAGACACAACAGAAAGCTAGGTCTCTGGTTTTAGGAATGTAAATAAAACCAAATGGGAAACTTACTTAATATTGTGCATAAAAACCCAGTGGCAAATGCATCAAAGACAAAAGAAGAAAAAAAAAAAAAAGACTGGAAAGACATCTGAATGAGTTTCTTAATCACGTAAGAGTTGCAAGTTCCCAGAGCAAATCAGAAGTAAAATTTACACAATTCATTCAATTCCCACCCAGACTAATGGCTTTCCAGTTCTACATACTGTTACAGCTGCTTCACATAGTAAACAAGTAGAGCATGACAGTACAAGCTGTGAACTCACATCTGTGGACAACAGCAAGTAACAGAGCACTAGAACTCCACTTAGCTTTTGAAGGAAGACAGAAACTGAAAGTAAGCTACTTTTAAATCAAAGAAAATTATTTCTTTATAACACCCGCTGGAGACAAGAATACAACCCCAAGCAGGAGTAAGAGGCTATAGTATTAAGTATCTTCTAAGACAATTGGTTTCATTCACAAAAGTTCTGCATTACCGTACTGCTTATGGTGTACTTAAGTGTCAAGACCTTAAGTTACAATAATTTAGTGAAGAACTTAACTTACCTACATATGAAACTTCAGTTTAATTTGCAAGTTGGCACTCAGTCTTCAATTTCAGGTCACTGTTGTTTCAACTAGAGAACCAGATCAAGACACAACAGCTATTCTACTTGCATATATCATCAGAAGGGTGTAAGTTTTCCTTCATGCTGTATATTCTCCTGACTAAGTGGGCTCTCATACTGGCCAGCCACAGCCATATACCCACACCAATGCCACTCCCAGCTCCTTCGCTTCTAAGGAAAAAGTAAAGTCACCATGCAACCTCTTCTTCCCTTATTGATAACACACTGGTGCATAAGGAGCCACTACAGCTGCCAGATATCACATACAACTTCATCTTAAAAAAAAAAAAAAAAAAAAAAAAAAAAAGAAAAGACCTACAAGCTCTTCTAGCGCCTCAAGACATGCAGGCACTAGAGCTCAAGACCTTCCTTAAAGCAGATAAGCAAGTGTGTTCTCCTTCCAGCTCACCAGGGGAGGAATTCCTCTACCCTCAATCATCAGCCCTAGAGAAGATCCAGGACACCCTGGTTCTTCTGCAAGATCACCCCAGGCCCAGCAGTAGTAGGAGCACCAAAGGATCTCAGCACAAGTGACAGAACACATCTCTAAGCCCTGCCTCACACCTTCCAGCCTAGGAATGAGAGCACTGACAAAGAACAGCCACCTTTGCAGGGGTCCCCATGGCTGAGGGGGAGCCACCCACCTCACCCTAGTCCCCCAGAAGAGGCTCCTCCTCAGCCACCACCCGGGGGGCTCCAGTAAAGGGTCACTAACAAATGACAGAACCCACCCTCCTTCCCAAAAAACATAAATAACCTCTTTGAGATGTGCAAAACCCAGCCTCTAGCACCCCAAAAAAATACAACACCCCCCCCCCCCACAAAAGCATCAACCAACATCTAAATGATCTTCAGAAGTCCCTATGATCCTGCAACACCAACTAAACAATCACTAACCCTCACATTAGAGTCCACCAAACAAACCCAGCACCTTCCTGCACCCACAAGATCACATGAACAGACACCAAGACAAGAGAACCAACAACAGGCTAAGGGTACTTGGATCCCAACAGAGCCAAAACACCAACAGCTCAGAGCACTCACCAGAAGAATAAAAATCCACTTCTTGGTACAGCTTCTTGCGAGGATGGTGCTGCCCATAAAGGCAGGACATAGCTGGCTCTCCTCTTCACATTAAAGACCTGAAGAGGAAAAAGCTTCTGAGATGCCATACTCCACAGAATTAGGGTACCCCAGCACACACACACAAAAACAAACAAACAAAAACAAAACAAAAACACTCCAACAAGAAAAGGCTGCTGAAGTACCACCGTCACAATATCAGCCTCAAGTCAACAGCACACACACTCAGTACTGAAAGCAAACCACAAAACTGCAGAATGGAAACTCACCTGAAGAGAGCACCCAGCTCCATCCCAAGCAGAGCTTGTGCAGAGCTCACATCACACCACCAGAATCCTCACACGAGCCCCAAACCTGCAGAACAAAGACCTTCACAACTGCAAACCACTTCAAAGGAATTGTCAGACTGGGAGTCCCTGCACCAAGGCAGCATGTAGGATGAGGGGTACCCACAGTCCCATCAATACTACAACTACTCACGGGATGAGCTATGCCTCACTGCAGCACTTACCCTGCAACAGGAGGCAAAACAAATAGACAAAAGTGAAATAAAGCTCATCCCATACAGAGACTTCACTGCACTTGCATTTTGTATTGCTTCTCAGCCTAATTCTACTTACCTGCATCACCCACGAAACCCCATCTAGGGGACCAAGGAGGAAGACATCAATGGCTCACAGGCCAGGGCTTACAAGGGGCTCAGCTGCAGCTCTGACCCTGCAACAGGAGGCAAAAATAAGTAGACAACAGTGAAATAAAGCTCATTCCAGAGATTTCATTGCACTGCCTTTTGTATTGCTTCTCAGCCCTAACGGCAACAGAGCCAAAGGAGCATAGCCCCATTCTACTTACCTCCATCACCACTTGCAGGAAGGACTGCATCACCCCATCTGGGGGGCAAAGGGCCCCTCTGGGCCATGCTTTGCCTCAGTGCATCAGCCCAAAGAAGAGCAAGGAGGGTAGGGTGACACCAATGGCTCCCAGGCACTCACCATCTTCACAGTCCAATCACCAGTGGAACTGCTCACAGTCTAGGGCTTAGAAGAGGTTCAGTTACAGCCCTGACCCTGCAACAGGAGGCAGAATACATAATATATATATATATAATACATATAAAAGAACTGAAAAAACAAGTTTCACGCTTTTTTTCTTTTTCTAAAGAAAAAACAGACCCTTTTGTTCTTTCTTACTCCGATCCACAAGAGGATCAGGGAGATGTTGGTCCCCAGAAGCAGTGAAATTGCCTGGTATTGTGAAGAACTTAACATAAACAAAGTGTTATTAGGAACATCGATAATCATACATAGGAAAAGTTGACTCACCCAAGGGGTCTCATGCTATAGACCACTCCATCTGAGGAAGCAGCTTTCACCCAGGAGATGTTCTCCCTTCAGAGGCTAGCCCTTAAATGAGCCCAGGGAGGGGTGGGCCCTGAGTCTCATGGGAAGCACAGGTGAACTGCTTGCACCTGTGCTTCCTGGGCCAGCCACTCCCCTCCTCACAGAACTACACAATGGCCTGGGTTGAAAGGGCTCAAAGATCATCTAGTTTCAATACCCCTGCCATTGGCAGGGTCACCAACTGCTAGACCAGGCTGCCTAGAGCCATGTTCAGCCTTGCCTTGAATGCCTCCAGGGGTGGGGCAGCCACAACCTCTCTGAACAGCCTGTTCCAGTGCAACACCACGCTCTGAGTGAAAAACTTTCTCCTAACATCTAACCTAAACCTCCCCTGTTAGTTTAGAACCATTCCCCCTTGACATATCACTATCAACCCATGTACACAGTCATTCCCTTTCCTGTTGATATGTGCCCTTCAAGTACTGAAAGGCCACATGAGGTCTCCCCAGAACCTTCTCCAAGAGAAAGAAGCCCAGTAGTTCCCTCAACTGCTTTTCATAGGAGAGGTGCTCCAGCCCTTAGTGGCCCTCCTCTGGATTCGTGCCAAGAGCTCTGCATCTTTCTTGTGCTGGAGGCCACAGGCCTGGACACAGTACTCCAGATGGGGCCTCACAAGAGCTGAGTAGAGGGGGACACTCACCTTTCTCTCCCTGCTGGCTGCACCTTTTTGAAGTCCTCAGTTCAGGCTGCAACATACCAGTTCCCCTACAAAAGAATGGAGAAGAGTGAAAAAAAAATAAGAGGTAGGGGAAAACCCAGTTGCAGCACCATAATGCCCCCAAGAAGCAGTAAGAGCCCAACAGTAGCCCTGCACCAGCCCCGGAAAAGCTGTAGGAGCCAAGTGGCCTCTGGCCACAGGCAGGGAGGCACCAAGAGCCCCTCAGTGCATAGCACTCCACAGCAACGGCTCCTAAACTGCTTGCACTGCTTCTTACTCAAGAGTACTAGAGCTAGGCTAAGGGGCATAGTCCCCCCTTACCTCTGTCCCTCCAAGCACAAGGGGTTGTAGCGCCTTCAGAACCCTCTAGATCCTCAGAAAAAGTAGGGTGGGAGCCTGATGGAAGCAGCAACAGCCACTGCACCAACCCCACAAATCAGAGGCATGCAGCAGCAGCAACCCTTTCAGCCTCTCAAACAAAAACAAAACAACAACACCAAAAAAACCAACCAACAGAACAGGGGAGCCTAGCACAAACCAGCTACAAAAGTAGAGACCAAAACTATCTCTATGCTAGCCCCCAAAAAGGCTGCAAACTTCATAGCCTCCTACCGTGAGCAGCAAGCCCCAGGAACTCCCCAGGAGCCCTCAATAGTTCCTAGTAGCCTCCAGTGGGGTGTAAGAGGCTTTGGGGCTGGCCCTGCCCTGAGCTCCAAACAATGCACAGCTGTGCCTGGGCAGCCCCAGCTTCACACCATATGGAGGTCATTGCTTCATTAGCACAGCCAAGCCTCATTAGGGCAAGCCAGCTCCAACAGCCACCCAAAAACTACAGGGCTTGGCTCACGCAGACAGTGATGCCCTCAGGGATGTCCCACTGCAAGCTCAGATGGCCATAGATATCACCTCTCTGTGCAGGACATGATGGCAGAGGTGGGATGAAGGATTGAAAATAAAGAATGCAGGATGAAGGGTGCAGGATGAAACAGCAGGCAAAGGGAGGATGAAGGATTTGGTCCTGTTCATTTTATACAAACTGTGTAATATGGGATAAGTATTCAGAAGGAGTGGCCTTGCATGACTGTGGGTCAAAAACACTGACAACCAGGGCAGCTTCATAGAATCATTATGGTTGGAAAAGACCTCTAAGATCATCCAGTCTAACCATCTATCTACCATCGATACTGACTTCAGCCATGTCTCGCAGTGCCAAATCTCCACAGTTATTGAGGGACAGTGACTGCACCACCTCCCCGGGCATCCTGTTCCAGTGCTCAGCCACTCTTTCAGAGAAGTTTTTCCTAATATCCAATGTGAACATCCTCTGGCACAACTTGAGGCTATTGCCTCTCATCCTACCACTGTTACCTGGGAGAAGAGGCCAACCCCTGCCTTGTTACAACCTCCTTTCAGGCAATGGTGGAGAGCCTTAAGGTCTCTCCTGAGCGTCCTCATCTACAGATGGAACAACCCATTACCTCAGCTGCTCTCCATCAGCCTTGTGCTCCAGCCTCTTCACAGCTTCCTTGTCCTTCTCTGGACACACTCCAAGGTCTCGATGTCTTTTTTGCAGTAAGGAACCCAAAACAGAACACAGTACTCAAGGTGTTGCCTCACCAGGTCTGAGGAAAGGGTATAATGTGCCTGACCAATGTGGTGGCCTTCTATGATGAAGTGAACACATTGGTGGACAAAGGAAGGGCAACCGAGGTAATCTGCCTGGGCTTGTGCAAGGCCTTTGACATATTCCCACACTACATCATTCTCTCTAAATTGGAGATATGGATTTGAAGGTTAAGTGGATAAAGGTTAAATGGTCATAGGCAGAGGGTTTTTGTCAATGGCTCTGTCCAGATGGAGGCTGGTTACAAACAGTGTCTCCCAGGGGTCCCATCTTGGGACTGGTACTTCAGTCTCTTCATTACTCTTCAATGTCTTTATTAATGACATCGATGATGGGATCAACTGCACTCCCATCAAGTTTGTTGATACATGGAACAGAGCGGCATAGTTGACACAAAAGAAGGAAGAGATACCATCCAGAAGGACCTGGACACATTCAAAAAGTGGGCCCATGAGAACCTAGTGAGATTCAAGAAGGCCAAGAGCAAGGTGTTCCCCTTGGGCAGGAGCAATCCCAGACATATGCACAGACTGGAAGAAGAACTCACTGAGAGCAGCCATGCAGAGAAGGACTTGGGGCTCCTTGTGGATGGAAAGATGGATGTGAGCCAGCAGCGTGTGCTTGCAGCCCAGAAGGCTGACTGCAGGCTGGCTGCATCAACAGAGGGGTGGCAGCAGGGAAAGGGAGGGCATTGCCCTTCTTTACTCTGCCTTTGCGAGGCCCCATCTGGAATACTGTGTCCAGGCCTGGGGCCCCCAGTACAGGGAGGATGCAGAGCTGGTGGAGCGAGTCCAGACAAGGGCCACTAAGATGATCAAAGGGCTGGAGCACCTCTTCTATGAAATAAGGTTGAGGAAGCTGAGCTTGTTTAGCTTGTAGAATAAACAGCTCTGGGGAGACCTCACTGTGGCCTTCCAGTACTTGAAGGGAGCTTGCAAGCAGGAGGGAAACTGATTTTCTATACAGACTGATAGTGATAGGACAAGGGGGAACAACTTTAAACTAAAAGAAGGGAGATTTAGGTTACATGTTAGGTAAAAAATCTTTTACTCAAGCAGCGGTGAAGCCCTGGCATGGGCTGCCCAGAGCTGTGGACGCCCCGTCCCTAGAGGTGTTCAAGGCCAGGTAGGATAGGGCCCTGTGTAGCCTGAACTAGTGCCTGATTGGCAACCCTGCCCATGGCAGGAGCTTGAAGCTCTGTGATCTTTGATGGCATTTCCAAACCAAACTATGATTCTATGATTTGTGAGTGGGTCTGAGAGAAAGGCTCAAGGTTAAGGTATCCCAGTGTTGTGACTGAGATTTTTTTTCATAGAAGGGTGTGTGAGTGCAGTCAAAGAAATAAAATACTCAAATGTAAATTTTGTCAGTATCTGGGGTGCCTGAGATGAGCTTTAGCTCGGTACCAGAGTACCAAACTGTTTCACTGTGTACTGAAGTTATCTGGGAAACTACAGCACAATGCTAATAGTGATGATAAAGTACTAAAACTTCCCTGTGACTGAGGCTGGAGTGAGGATACGATGCATCACTCTTTCGTCATGTTGGTCTTTTGTTTAGTGTTACTGCTGAGTGTACTTAGTTCCACAAACACTGAATTCTAACTATCTACAGACAATACATACATTTAGGGAAATCCAACATGCTAATCTGAAGTGTGTTTTTCCTACAAATCTGTATAACCCACTTGATGCTTGAGGGCAGTGACTTATTTTTATCAGGGTGGTTTATGCAACAAGTGGAACTCTATGACAGACATATATTATTTGTCTGTTTGACTAGAGCGCCTCCGTGTTAGGACTGGAAGATAATGTGACAGTGCTCCTGCAAATGTCTGTATGCAGATTGTACTGGGAGGGCAGAAACCTCTAGACTCTTGTGTGGGTAAAACCATTGATGTCTTGTGATCTGGACTTAACATGGATGATACTAATAAACTGTACTACATACTGGAATGTTTCCCTGCCCTTTGGGAAGAAAAAAAAAAGGAAATTATATGATTGTATGAACTAGTATTTCTCTCCACTGCCATCTAGTGAAATTATCACGCTGCATAAATGCTTTGACACTGTCAACTGAGCTTTGAAACAGCTGACCATATCTTAGTGCAGGAAACAGAGTTTGAATGTAATGTGGGTAATATCCTTAGGATAACAGCAAATGGAACAACAGAAACTAGATAGATTAGGTCTAATCACAGAATTCTAACAATGATTATAAGTAAAAAGGGTTTTCAATAAAGCAGGGATCAAACATATGCAGGCTGGCAGTGATTTGAATTCAAGCTATTATTTTTTTGCAGAAAGAAAATAGATTTCCCACAGATGAAAACAACATAAGTTCAGAAATAGAAATGTAGCTCTTCTGGCAAGTGTATGCTTTCTGTTCTGTGAACCATCCTAAAAGATTTCAAACTTCAGATTTAGTTGCTGTTACTTCTAGAATCTTGCAGACAGTTTATCTTCATCTAGATCATCCTTTCATTCAGGTCTGAATGGGACCTCAGAGATCCTTTACACATTGCTCTGCACCTAATCAAGCTCATAATTACTCCATTCCACCTCTTCAAAAAAACAATCAATAATCTCCAGCCTCTGATCTTTTCTGATCCACCTTTTTTTGTCTCATTTGTCAGCCTGCATCTTCTACGGCAAATTCGTATCTTCATCTACACAGAGTGCTGCTTATCAAAATCCTCACTGAACTTCCTTAACCTATAATTTAAATAATATGTTCTAAAACATATGTTATGTTGCCTGTGTGCCAAAAGATGAGCTGGTGGGCAAGAAGACTGGCATGGATGACCAGGGAACTTTTCCAGTGGCTCCAGGAGAAAAAGAGAATCTACCTCCTATGGAAGAAAGGACAGGCAAATCAAGGCAAAAACAAAGAAATTATTAGGATGTGCAGGGAGAAAATTAGAAAGGCAAAAGCACAGCTTAAACTCAACTTGGTCACTGGGGTAAAAGAGAAAAAAAAATTTTTTACAAATGTATTAACAATAAGAGAAGGGCTAAGGAGAATCTCCATCCTTAACTGGATGCGGTGGGGAATGTGACCACTGAGGAGAAGGAAAAGGCTTGAGGTTCTCAATGCCTTCTTTACAATCGTCTTTACAAGTCAGACCAGGTATCCTCAGGGTACTCTATCCTCTGACCTGAAACTGTCAAATGGGGAGCAGAATAAAATCCCCACAGTTCAGGTGGAAACAGTTAGAGACCTACTACTCTACCTCGACTGACGCAAGTACATGGGGATGAATGGGATCCACCCGGGTGCTGAGGGAGCTGGCAGAGGAGATAAGCAAGCCACTTTCTGCCACCTGGGGTTGATTGGAGAGGTCCCAGAGGACTGGATGCTTGCCAGTGTGACTCCCATATACAAGAAGGGTTGTAAGGAGGATCCGGGGAACTACAGGCCTGTCAGCCTGACCTCGGTGCCAGGGAAGGTTATGGAACAGATCATCTGAGCAGAGAATTACAGAATCCTTAAAGGTGGAAGGGACCTCTGAAGGCCAGCTATTCCAAATCCTCTGCAATGAACAGGGAGACCACTGCTAGATCAGGGTGCCCAGGGCCTTATCCCATCTTGCCCTGAAAGTCTCCAGGGACAGGGCATCAACCAGATCCCTAGGCAACTAACTCCCTACAGCATGTTCCAGTGCCTCACCACCCTCAGTGTAAAATATTTTTTACGTATATCTACCTTAAATCTCCCCTCCCTGAGCCTGAAGATATTTCCCCTTGTTATATTACCAAAGATGCTACTCAGGAGTCTGTCCCCTTCTTTCCTATAGCTCCTCTTTAGATACTGAATCATATATAGAATCGTAGAATTCCTCAGGCTGGAAAAGACCTTCAAGACCAGCAAGTCCAACCTCAGCCTAACCATACTACCCTAACTCTAATAACTCACTGCTATATCATGTCCCTGAGCACCACATCCAAATGGTTTTTAAACACGTTCAGGGATGGTGACTCAGTCACCTCCCTGGGAAGCCTGTTTCAGTGCTTAACAGCCCTTTCTGTAAAGAAGTTTTTCCTGATATCTAACCTAAATCTGCCCTGGTGCAACTTGAGGTCATTTCCCCTTGTCCTGTCACCTGTCAACAGTAAGAAAAGACCGACCCTGCTCTCACTGTAATTACCTTTCAAGTAAGAAAAGTGAAGAAAGCAATAAGGTCTTCCCTCAGCCTCCTCTTCCGAGACTAAACAGCTCCAGTTCCTTAAGTCGCTCCCCACAGGGCACACTCTCCAAGCCCTTAACAAGACTTGTTGCCCTTCTTTGGACCTGCTCCAGCACCTCAGTGTCCCTTCTGTGTTGAGGTTCCCAAAAGTGAACACAGTACTCAAGGTGGGGCCCCACCAGTGCTGAGTACAGAGGCAGAATTACTTCCCTAGTCCTGCTCATCACACCATTCCTGATACAGGCCAGGATGTCATTGGCCTTCTTGGCCACCTGGGCACACTGCTGGCTCATATTCAGCTGACTGTCCATCAGTACACCAAGGTCCCTTCCTCTCAGGCAGCTTTCCACCCACTCCTCCCCAAGCCTGTATGGTTGCCTGGGGTTGCTGTGACCAAAATGCAGGAGCCGACACTCAGCCCTATTAAAGCTCATACAGTTTACTTTGGCCAATTCACCCAGTCTAACCAGGTTCCTCTGTAGTGCCTTTCCACCTTTTGATGCAGCCTGTGAGGGCACATTGCTGGCTCATGTCCAGCTTCCCATCCACCAGTACTCCCAGGTCTTTTTCAGCAGGGCTGCATTCAGTCCCTTCATCCCACAATTTGTATTGGTAATGGGAGTTGCCTTGACCCAGGGGCAAGACCTTGCACTTGGATTTGTTGAACTTCATGACGTTCACCTGGGCCCACTGCTCAAGCCTGTCAAGGTCCCTATGGATGGCATCCCATTCCTCTGGCATGTCAACGTCATTCCATAGCTTGGTGTCCACCAGCAAACTTGCTGAGCGTGCACATGACCCCACTGTCAATGTCACCAATGACATTATAGATATTATAGAGTATTGGCCCAAGCACCTACCCATGGGGGACCAATCTCCATCCAGACATTGAGCCACACTGACCACCACACTCTGGACTCAATCCTGTAGCCAGCGGATTCGATCCTGCAGCCAGTATGCTCTTCAAGGAGATCATACAGCATGTGTGGGACAACCAGAATGGGTTCATGAACAGCAAGGTCCCGCTTGACCAATCTGATCTCCTATGATTGAGTGGATCTCCTGGTGGATGAGGGAAAAGCTGTTGACATAGTCAACATAGAGTCATAGAGTTCAGCAAAGCCTTTGACACTGTCTCCCACAGTATCTTCCTGAAGAAACAGGCTCAGATAGGTATCATCTTTTGCTGGGTAAGGACTTGGCTGGATGGCTGGGCCCAGAGAGTGGTGTTCCCCAGGGGCTGGTACTAGGGCCTGTCCTGTTCAAAATCTTTACTGATGACCTGAATAAGGCATTGAGTGCATCCTCAGTAAGTCTGCAGATGACCAATGGTTGGTGGTCCTGCCTGTGGCAGGGGACCTGGAACTCAAGTGATCCATGGTGTCTTTCCAACCCAAGCCACTAACATCAAGTTAGTGGGAAGTATGGATCTGCCTGGGGATAGGAGGGTGCTACAGAGCAATCTGGACAGGCTGGACTGCCGGGCTGAGGCCAATGGGATGAAGTTCAACAAGACTGAGTGCCAGGACTTGCCCTTTGGCCAAAACAACCTCAGGCTACTCTAAAGTCTTGAGGCAGAGTGGTTGGAAGACTGTGTAGAGGAAGTGGACCTGGGAATGTTGGTTGATGCTCAGCTGAACATGAGCCAGCGGTGTGCCCAAGTGGCCAAGAAGACCAATGGCATCCTAGCTTGCATCAGAAATAGTGTTGCCAGCAGGAGCAAGGAAGTGATCATCCTGTAGTCAGCCCTGGTGAAGCTGCACCTGGAGTACTGTGTTCAGTTTTGGGCCCCTCACTGCAAGAAAGAGGCTCTGGAGTGTGTTCAGAGAAGGGCAACAAAGCTGCTGAGAGGTCTGGAGCACAGGTCTTGTGATGAGCGGCTGAGGGAGCTGGGATTGTTCAGCCTGGAGAATAGGAAACTCAGGGAAGAAGACCTTATCACTCTCCACATCTACATGAAGGGAGGCTGTGGAGACGTGTGGGTTGACCTCTTCTCCTATGTAACTAGCAATAGGATTAGAGGGCTTCAATTTGCACCAGGGGAGGTTCAGTTTGGATGTTAGGAAATATTTCTTTTCCAAGAGAGGAATTAGGCACTGTCACAGGCTGCCCAGGGAGATGGTGGAGTCACCGTCCCTGGAGGTGTTCAAGAAACATCTAGATGTACTGAGGGACATGGTTTAGTGGGAAATAATGTTGACAGGTGGATGGCTGGACTGGATGATCTTAGAGGTCTTTTAGGTGTTTTTACAGTTCTATGAAAAACAATCTGTTGAGATTTTCAATAATCCCTGATCAGTGCTGGCAGTATACACAGTGAGGGTGCTCTGTTTTACTGCTTCCAGTGCCTGGATGTGCATGTCCCCAGGTTACAGTATGAGCAGTACATAACCTGCAAATGGAACAATTATACTTCTCCATTTCTGTTCAACTCAATGAGATTGATTTTGTTTAAAGATCCTTGGCTATTTTTGTTACTTGCAAGTAGGTCAGCTCATCTTTTCCTGATAGTTAAAACTGCTAAAATAGGACATGCAGCGCTGAAATCATTACCCTCTTCATGTATGATTCAGTGAGCAAAATCTCCATCTTAATGCTCCCATGAATGTCTTCCTAAAATCAGAAACTGTTCCCGACACAAGAGACTAAAACTAATTTAAGTTGAAAATATACTTAATAGTACTACAATTTAGAAGAGGACAAATCAAGTCAAAAATATCCCCTTCTCTGGCTGAAATTTCTACTTCCATTGCCATAGCTGAGCATGATCTATAGACTTTGACTCATTCTCTAGATCTCAATTTCACTTGCACAGATAGAATGGAAAAGTATAAGCTCTTACAAGGTTAATTCTGTATGCTTGCATCTGCCTTTAATAGCAGGGTTATGCCTTGTCTTTTTATTTTCAGTTTTGTCCTACTAAACTTGTTATTTTTCACAAAATGTGCTAGGCAATATGGCAAAGTTTGGATGTGTATCCTTCAGTACTAACTGATGAAATATTATGCCCAAGTAGAAATAAAAGAGCACTTAATTTACACTTTGACTCAGGGTTAACTGTCAATACCTGCTTTTAGACAGAAACTGTAAGTGCAAGGATTCACTGCACTGTCTGGAGTTGTGAGAAAGAGATCAGAGGACAGCTGAGGCTGGAAGGGATCTTTTGGAGGTCAGCTGGTCCAATCTACCTGCTGAATCAACCTAAAACAGTTTTTTGTTCTTGTCTGAAAGTTATTTAGAGTGGTCCAACAAATCCTGGATGCAAACTACTGGTTGAGGATTGTCACAGTAAATTATTCATATTTTCTCTAAACTGTCTACTACTGGCACTGAGGAGAAGTGTTTGCTTTTGAAAATTTTGTTCTAGACATCAGCCAAGCTCAAGCTGAAAGACTAAACTAGAATATGAAAAAGTATTGTACAGAGTGAGACAAAATGGTCATCTAGCCACCAAAAGACAATATAGGGTATAATAAATCTATGCCTAGTATTTCTTCTAGATGCAAATGTTGACCAAAGTTCTCCATGGAACTGTGTTATAAAGTGTAAATTGCAGAGCAACATTTCTTAATACTGCTTGCGAAAAAGTTTGAGAAATTTGGGAAACCGAAAAATCCAATTCATTTAATTCTAAACGACCTTGCTATACAGAGCAATTGGAGAAATATTTAAAGAAAGGAAAAGACATTTCTTCAGTCTACTAAAAAGGGTTAAATAGGACACAGTTGTAGCCACTACCTCACTGAAGCAGGCTGACTGAGTGACTAAGAAAGGAGCTGGTTTACCTCTCTGTTGAGACTTTCTTCCAAATAATCTTAAATCATACGGACTGCACAGGCTTATTTACAGTATGCCTGGTAGGCAGACAATGGCCACGTTGCTAATCATAAATAAACAGTTTGGTTCATTTACAATTTCAGTACTGCTCTTTTGCTGAATAACATTTGATTTCCAGCCAAATAGCATTTACACTTCTTCGTTCAAGGACTTGTCTTGCTGAGTTAGAAGCAATGACTTTTGAACATTAACTGTATTGCTGTAACACTCATGATGTCAGCTGTGCCAGAAGAAAGAGGGAAGCTGAGTTATTATGGCACTGCAAGATTCACATTAGAGTCTCAACCAGAATTCTGATTCGTTATTTTGAAGTTGCCTGGTAAAATTTCAGTGTTAAGAAGCTCTCTTTTGCTCTTTCCATAAGTGTTTGGGTTGAACCTCACATACTTCAAGCCCTTTTGTTAGTTCCACCCAAAACATCAGGGCTTGGGGGTAGTCCTATAGCTGATAAAGCAATGTCAACTACCTTTATATCTCAACCTAAAAAGCATTACAGCATATTAAATGGCACGCTCTTCACTGAAAATTGTCATGAAAGAAAAACTCCATGAGTGCAAAGCCACTTGGCTTTCACTTTTAGAGTAAGGTACTTGATGGATAGGTGGCTACAGAAGAGGCATTTTACTGATGCATTAGGAAAGTTCAAGACTGATTACATGCTCTAGTTTTGCAGTTAAGGTTCTACACGTAGCATTAAGTTCAGACTGAAAAGCAAAAGTAAATTATTATAGGAGAGCCATGTTCTAGATGGCCATGCACATCTGTCACACCACAAACTGAAAAGCATCTCAATCAACTCATCTGTGCAAATTGACGGATTATGACCAGTGAACTGTACAGAGCTGAATATTGCCTGCAATGCATTGGAAACTATAGCAACAGCACTGGAATATTGTGAAGGCTGCACCAGGTGGTTCTAACAAATGCTCACACAAGAACAGAAAGGATGCTGTACATAAGTTTGTCAGGACCTACTGAACCAATATGAAACTGAAGGTGGCAGTTTCCTGGATTACAACATTACTGGAGATGAGCCAGAGTCAAAGCAGCAGTCCACGGAGGGGCAACATGTGAGTTCCCAATAGAAAAAATAGCTCAAGATGCAGCCCTGATCAGGTAAAGCGATGGACACTGCCTTCTGGGATAGGAAAGAGGTGATACTTCTGGATTTCCTGGAATCGGGACAAACCATCACCTCTGACTGCTACATTGTGATGCTGACTCTGGCCAGAACTTTCAGAGTCAGACCAGAGAAGAAGACAACCCTTATCTTGCAACATGAGAACATCAGGTCTCATACCAGTTTGAAGACAAAATGAGTTTTTTTTTCAGAAGGCATATAGATCTTGCTTATAGAGAAACACTCCTTTGATGTCAGGCTTCACGAGGAATATACTTCATAAACCCATTGGTAGCTCTCATCATTTCTTAGGGTCTTTTGGCTTCGGGCCAAACAACTGATATGGTAGAGAGCTTCCAGCTAAAATAACAGCCTCTGCATCTTTATTTTGCCATCCATCAGATTGTTGGTGGAAGACAAGGCTAATTTGTCACTCTACCCACTTAGAAAAGCTTGATTAATAGCTTAATTAGACTTTTTTTTAAATTAAGAAATCATATTCCTTGAAAAATAGAGGCTGGGAAAACAATGGTAAGGACTGAATTAGAAAAGGAAAATATTGTTTCTTCAGTAATGATCAGAGGAGGCAGCTATGTAAGCATGACGAGAAGTGGAAAGAGTACAGTTGGCTGGAAGGATTTTCAAGGAAAAACAAAACAAAAAATAACAAACAAGTGTTCTGCAAGCAGTGCAGTTACCTGGAGAGCGAGTGCTGATGGTGTCTCTGTAGAAGCATCAACCTGCAGAGTGCCAATTTAAATATGCTGCTCTCCCAATCAGAGTGTATTTAAGCCTTTGTATTGAGACCTAAAAAATAAATAACATGGCACCATTTGAATTAGAAGACCATCTAAATATACTAGCTAAATATCTTTAAGATCTTTTTAAAACTTCTAGTACGCCAAGCATACTGAAGGGAACTGTACCCTCCAGGACACTCCTTGCATTCTCTCAGATTAGTGTATATGCCAGTCAAAGTGAGGACATTCTGCAAACCTGGTTCTTTAGTTTGAAGAAAATGGGAACAAGACTGTGCAATTCTTTTTGTAATGGGTTGAAGTCTGAGCAAAGCAAGATCACAGTATTCATATATCCCTGCACAGAACATGTTAAAGTTTAAAAGATATTTTCATTTTCTTCTTTGTGTGAGGTCATTTCGAGATTTATAAATAAATAAATAAACCATTAATTAATTAATTAATTTTAATAAAATTAAAATCAGTAGTTTTGATACTTTTAGAACTTTTGGCGATAAAAAAGGGAGAGGGAATCTGTGTTAGTTTCACCCACCAAGTTTAGTTACCTCACTGCTTGGCATGCTTAATTATGGCATGTATGCGCACGTATTCACACACACAGATGTGTCTGTGACAGCTGGCAAATCTTAACATGCTATACATGCCTGCACTTTGTAATCCTCATCATCTTTTTTAATATAAATATTCTATTTGGGTCACCAAGGAAAAGTCCTTCTCCTCTCTCTGGTCTGTTATAAATTAGTAAGGCAACAGACTGGCTTCACTTTGCACTTTCTGATAAACTGTCCAGAAATTGGATGTAGTTCAGAAACAATTTTAAAACTCCTTAACCTCCAGGCAAAAACTTATTTTAGTAAGCAAAAGACAAATATTGTTCAATTAAAAAGATTTAACATCCCTTTCTATGCAGTGTGCTAACATGAAATGACACTGAGGGGTAATAGGCCTGGAATTAGTATTTCCCCAAGGAAATGTCTTATCTTTTGCACTAAATTAACTCTGTCTTTCTCACCCATCTTAAAGCTGTCAGTTTGGGCCGTCGGCTTAAGGAAATCTCTTCTGACTTAAAGTTTCTCAGAAGAAAGGCAAAACAAATATATTTAAACAATAATGACCTCTTACGCCTCAGCTTCCATGACCCTTTCTGAAGTGGGTAGCCATTACCATTACCATTAAATCATTAGCGCTCCCGGAAGGGTCACTGGCACAGACTGTGGGAGTATCCTCCACATGGATCTAATCTTGGAGAAGTTGCATCTGTAAAGTCACAGTGGAAAATAACAAGATATTGAGGCAGTGGCAAAATAACACAGGAAACTGCATAATGGGACTACTGTGTATGAGTTTGCTGACTGGCCTACAGGCAACCAGTACAGTCTCCTGGTGGCTTCTCTGAGACCCAACAATCAGAGTGCAAGCACTGCACTGCAGGTACTCTACATCTCTGCAAGCCAAGGTCACCAAAAGGGGACTTTGGGACCCATTCTTGCTGTTTAGGCCCAAGTGCTGAGGGGACACCAGTCTTCACGGCTGTTCTCCTCAGGGGTGGAGGCAGAAGGGCCATGCTGAACCTCCAGGTCAGCAGAGGTTGTCTGCAGAGCCAGTTGCTTTGTAAAATGCCTCATCTGTGCTATTTTGCCTCACTCCACTGTTTACATCAGTTGCAAAATAACTTGTATTTTTGTAGATGCAGTTTGTAGATGGCAACTATTAAGAGCTCTAAGTTGATCCTTCTTAGAACTATGGGACATCTTTAATATAACAGGGGAAAACACAATTTAAAACGGTGATGATTTGATATTCTTGCCTATAATTTATTTCTCAGTGTGATCTCATTCATGACTTCATTTGATGACTCGGTTTTACCATCTCCTGTTACAGTGTCAGGACTGGTACTCTGCAAACATCTTCCATGTCAGGGAGCAATCTGATACACCCTAACTCACATGGATAGCGTAATGGTCATCACAGGATCAGCTGTGATGGGTGAAGCATTCATGTGCATACTTACAGGATCTGGCCCCAAGATGATAACCGCCCCTAGTCCCTATCACTGGTGAACTGAAGACAGATTGTGCTTGAAGCTTTAGATCTTCACTAGGAAATCTGATTTACCTAATTGCAGAATCTGAAAGTTCAACAAAGTGGCTACACATTGTGACATGAAAAGTGCATTTACAGGATTATTTTTGCATTGAAAGGAAAATAAATCAGGTGTTGTTTTTTTCTTTAGTGTTCTTTTTTTCTGCATAAAATATGTTTTAGAAGCTAGGAAAAAAAGGAAAAAAAAAAGATTGTGCTAATCTCCGTGTTGCTGAAAAGCTACTTAAACTATGAGACTATATGTTATATATTTTACAAATAAGAACTGTCAGAAATAAAAATAACTAGGTCTAGAGTATTTTTCCAGTCAGTCGTGGATTTTAATATTTTAAATTAATTCAATATTATTTGAGTTGTTCTGCCACCTAGTTTACTTGAAAACTAAAACCATTTGTAACAAAGGAGATAGATTGGTTTTAAGTCAAAGCAGTGTAAAAGAACATGTAAAACTAATGGTATGCTTAAGACCATTAAGAAAGAGAACACTGGACTATATAAATGACAAAGATTTCTATTTATGTGCATTGGAAACCAAAACTAAAACTCAACAGGTACTTTGAAAAAAAAAAAATCCTCCACATTTTCATATTACTATTTTCCCCCCTAAAATTAATTCAATCTATAAATAACTTGAGGGTCAGAAGATAGATTGCTATGGTATTGAGCTCCCAGGAGAAGTGTCAAGAGTGGCTGGGAACTAGCAGGAAGTTAGCAAGATCTTCTGTAAATCCTGTGAATGATATATTTGCAGTTGAAACTGCCTAAATTTGTCACACTGTAGCACAGAAGAATGTATCTTCTGTATTAGCCAGTTAGTAGTAAAGTCTGGAGAGCAGAGCTAAGAGCTAAAGAACCCTGATCATGCAGCAGACACACACAGCAGAAGAAAGTTGGCTTTAGGCATTTCCAGTAGGCATTTCCAATATCACAGCTTTGCTGTGTTGTGGAACTATAAACAATCATTATCTAGAAATAGCCTTTGATGTCACATGAGAACATCAATACAAGTACACAATAGTGAGTCTAATGTGACTACGATACCACCACACAGTCAGAGCTCTTGAAGGTATAAGTCTGTTTAATTATCAGATGGCTTCAAGCATTTAGGCAAATGAACTTGGTTTCTTACAAATGTTCAAGTATTCTTTTATCAGCAGTTTACTACTGATAGACTTAGATATTTTTGACAGGTACATGAAGTACTGCCTGCAAAATGACTGTAAATCTCCTGTTTATTCGCTTGTTTATATTTACTGTCATACATGCTTTAAAATAATTTGTGAATTGCCTTTTAAGAATATGATATAGAATACGTATCTAGCAGTCTATTCCCAAATGAAACAAAACAGGCTTTAGTTCTTCATGAAATGCTTAGAAACTCAACTTTTCAGTAAGGGCTTTCAAAATTATGTTATCGTTGAAAAGTCTGAAAGTTTAAACTGAATGGAAGATGAAGGGCCATATTTATTCAAGCATAAAAACACATAACAATACAGAACCCAAGTGGAATTAAGTTATGTAAGGACACCAGAACTGACGAGAGTGATGGTCTACCAACTGTGTAGATACAGTTTGAATTCACTTCTGGAAAAATCAGGTGGAAACTGTAACATTAACAGCCCTTTTTTGTCTGATGTAGAAAACTGCCAACTTCCTTCCCTTTCATTACACAAAAAGGATTGAATAGTAATGCTACTTAGGTGAACTCTATTCTTAGGATTGATCAGATGTATTTTGTTTTGATAAGAATTTATTAATAATGGTTTGATCTTTCGATTGATAGCAATTTTCAGAAGAGAAGACAATAACACAATCAGGAAAGTGCTTTATAGTCTCCCTAATGAGGTAAATAGTCTCAGCTTTTCTAGTTTAGTTCATTAACTGAGATAATCTCTGCCTGTTTTTTATTTTATTTCTTTTCCATCCATTACATATTATCTGTGAACTAAATAAACTCCATTTTCTTTTCTATACAGACTGTAGTCACTCATCCAGTGCTCTTGGACTCGTTAATATGAGTGGGAAACACACTGAACTTGACTGAATATAAAACCATGAGTGAGAGCATAAAGCAGAGGATATGTATGTATTCCAAATTGTTTACATACGTTTGCTTTGATCTTTAAATCTAAAACTAATGCTTATCACAAGTTAATAATTGCTTACCAGAACAAGATTTGCTTTTCATTATAGCATCAAACTTTGATAACGACATCAGCATGAAAAATAACTTCTAAGTTGGCAGCATGAAAAATAGCTTCTGAGTGGATGATGCTTAGGACTCTTTGGCTTTCCTTTGCCTGAAGAACCAGAAATGAATGTATTATCCTTTCAAATTGCTTTGACAGATCTCATTCCCTTTAGGATTAAACATTCCTGAACGTATTTATGCCTCACTGATCTCTTTCAAACACATATAATTTAATTCCTTAGCTCAAAATTTGTACTCATGAGACCTAATTCCCCTTGTCTTTAGCATTATTATAGTCATCTTTCTTTATGCAAAATGGCCATGATGTTACTGTTCCGATTTCATACATAACTGTTTTGTGTATTCATACACAAATATTTGCAAACTTATTACTGACACATGACTCGGCTCTTCAGAATTTATCGAGCCAACTAATTTATAGCACTAATTTCAGTTCAGCACAATGTGAACTTCTGGAAGCTTATCCTATTCATAACAATGTGATACAGAAAACAGTCCTTCTGCAGGGAAGATAAACTCTGAAACTCAAAACACTACAAATCTCTTCCAATACGCTGCATATATGGTAACTGCTGAGTCACGGCCTGAACCACTGACTGAGCACCTGAAGAAAAGGACCACTCAGCCCTGGGAGCACAGGTCAAGGCAACAGTCTGGTTCCACCCCTCTTAGACCTCATTTAGACTACCACTGAAGAGTTTTTCCTGTGAGTCTAGCTCCTTGGAGATGGGTGAGCATACTGTTTTCTTCTTTTGTTGTAACACCACCTCATTGTGTTGGTCCTGTTGCCATTACATTGCAGTTCCACACAAGCTAAGTTTTCTTTTGTTTTTATGGGTCAGCTAGGTACAACTTGGCTTTGCTGGTATCTGTATTTCCATGTTCATGTGGGTAGTGCTGATATTGTTAGAAACATCATAGCTGGCTGGGCAAGCCAGAGAGAGAGGATGAAGCTGCTGTAGTGTAGTAAAGCACCCAGCATGTGCTGTGAATAGTGGAAACTGCTTGTTTTAACTGTTTTTCTCACTTGCCCTCTTTGGTCAGGGTAGAGGGGCAGAAGTGTAGGGTGAGAAGCAGAGGGGATGGCATCTGTTTCCCTTCCTAGCACTGCTCTGTGTGGCAGCTTCCAGACAAGGGGTTCATGGCGAGCTGGGTTGTCCAGGCTGCCTTTGGAGGGAACCCAAAGAAAGCTGAGCCCTTCCCATGTTTTTTCACTGAACATAAACTCAGCCTCTTGTGAGCTGGTCTAAGCAAACAGCTGACAACTGGTGAACTTGATGTAGAAGGTAGCTTCATAGGGCTATACTGACATGGCTGATACAGGCTTTGAATGGTTCCCCAAGGGTGACCTCATTTTCTAGCTCTTCAGAAATACTTCTCAATCAGCCACAACCCCTTCTGTTTCCTGGCCCTCAACCTTGGCAAAAGAACTTTTCAAGGGGTCGAAGGTCAAAATTTAAGAATGTTAAGAACAGCTTAGGCTTTATATTAAGAGAGTTTGCTGTGAGATGGCTCATCTGAAGCCATTCTACATTTTTCCTGATAGCTTTTCTAATAGCCTAATTTATCAAGGACATCCCAACACACAACTAGCATCCAGCATTCAATGCTTGTAAGTAACTTAAAGAAGGTATACACACTCATGTAGCTGATAAAGGACCTAAAGGAGATACAGACTTGATAGAAGGCAAATTATTGTCCCAGCAGATCTTTTTAAGGATATCAGTGTTCAGGAAAAAGGAAAGAATTCTAGTTCAGACAGTCTGCAATGTCAATATATTAGTTCAATAATTCATTGTTTTATGCTTAATTAATCTTAGATTATAAGTCTTAATGATGTAGCAGTTCTTGAATTAATAAGATAGCTCATGCAGGCCAGATAATTTGAAAAAGTTCAAGGGAACAAGAAAATCACAACTGGTGCTGCAATTTATGAATATGTATTTCAGAATTACTAGGAGTTTGGAAAGGACTTAATACATTTTCCTTCATAAGTTTGATTTATAATTTGAATGGACTATCAGTTCTCTGGTTCAAAAAAACAGTGCTGTATATCTGACATGGTACAACTCTGAAGTATGGAGCTGTAAGAGACAAAAACAATCTACATTGAGATAGGTCAAGTTTGTATTTTACTTTGCACTGGACTTGATGTTTGGCTGCTCAACAGTCACCCTACAATTGGACTTAAAAATAAAAATCACCCTCTAATTTTTTTTGCAACAGGCAAACTACAAAGGAAGTTTCTATCATACTTAGATTAATTTAGATCATCATCCAAATGCGCAGGTGTTACTTGTATCACATCTAGAAAAGGGACGGACACTCTTCCAGTCTAACTGCTGCGAAACCTCCAGTGCTCTAGACAGGGTAAGAATACTGCCCCTTACACTGAAGTTCTGCTTCAGGGTTGGTGTTACCCCATCTCCAGTGAGGTGCTTAAAAAATAGGGGCAAAATGTTTCAAAATAGCCTACAAAATATATATTTTTAAAAGCTGATGAATGGATTTTGTGATTCAGATTTAATATTTACATTGTCCACTATTCTGTTCATGCTGATGTACGTTTCCAACTTGTAGTTTGTACTTTTGCATACTATGGATCGAGTTCAATCTACAAGCAGATAGTTCTAATTCCAAATGAAATTAGGCAGAGGTGACCCATACAATTAAATCTGAATGCTTTATGCAAGCTTCCTTTTAGACCTCATGTAGTAAGATCAGGATGTGCTAGTTTGAGTGACATTATGTTTATGTCTAAGAGTATTCCATGCCACTGGTTATACATAAAATTTATTAGTTCCTATTATATTTATCGTTAATTGGATGTATTGCTTAAAAATTGACTTCTTAAACCTTTCTCAGTAAAACAAGCTGATAGCAAGTAAAAGTGATCTTAATATCCATGGTTTTATGGTGATTTCATTCTATTAGTTTCAGAATTATGCTGTTGACATAATTGTCCTTTGTTTTAAATATATATGGATAAATTTGAATGGCAAAAAAGAGAAAGAAAGAAAGAATCTAACACTGCTATGAAGAATGAAGTTCCACTGCCAGAAAAATTCTATTTCTCACTAACCAATTCAGGCATCTCTAAAATTCTGGGAACTGAAAGTAGTATTTTCAGGAACAGAAAGGTAATCCAGCACTTTGTAAAATAATGAACCATTATTAATGCTCTGCAAGTTTCCATCCATAAGCAGGGGAATTCTGCCATTCTGCTCAAATATTTGTATAAATTTTAAACTATAAATGTATATATTACTGTGAAAAGTCTGTTTTCTATACCGCTTGTGTAACTGCTTTGAACATTTTTATTCAACTTCATAAAGCTATTACCATTCAAAATACACCTTTGCACTGTGTGTTCAAACTGATTCCAGTGAAGGTACTGTGGTCATGAATAATATACAAGATATTTAATACAATACTGAATTTAGTCTTCGAATTTTAAATTGACTATATCCTCTAATTGAGTTTGAAGAGTTCAGCAAAACTAAAAACTTTTAGAACAAGCAAGTTGTGAAAGTTTCATATATAAAAAGTTTAACTGTCCTTTAAGAGAGTTTGACCCAGTGCCAATATTCATCCACTCATATTATAATAGTATTCTGGAAAAAAATCACTATTTGGGAGCTATATTTCCTCAGGTAACGTGGGTAAAGCGCATAAAATTCTTCCTGTTTAAGCCAATGTAAGCCTGTGAAATCTGTACACTTCTATGAAGCATTTATAAAAATGCTGTGGTGTTGAACTCAGTTTGTGAAGGCCCTTCTGTGGTGAATGCCAGAGAAGTAACATATAGAGGATGTATTTTCAATATTGACGAAAATGGAAAAAGCAAGCTCAGCCAAATTTGTGTTCCACACGGACTGATGAACTCTCACCACTGTGCCCAGCTGCAATGGCCAGGGAGTTCATTAAGTACACGGTCTTTCAATGGCTCTTATGTGCCTCTTTCTGCCCTAATATGTATCCCACAGACATCTCCTTTGTGTGCTAGAGGAGTGATAAAATTTCAGTTTAACAGAAATCTGAGTTCCAGGTATGGCAGCACTTTCTTACCAGGTACGGGAGGAGGCACCACAACCAAGTGACTGATTACAGGCCAAGTTCTAATTTCTTTCTTTTCTTGCCTCATTAAAAGCAAAGGTATGTGGGATAGTATATTAAAAGAGGTGCCTCTCTTTCACATAGTTAAATTACGAGAAACAATTCTAATTTAGCTAACTTTCTTAGCTTAACTGTCAACTGTGGCAGTGGAGCAGTGACTAATTCAAGCTGGTGTCCTAATTACAGATATTACATCAGATTTTTATTTGTTTTTTCTTAGTATAAGAATGCAAAAAAAACCAAAAACAGAAGATAAGTTGAAGTTCAGTTGACCCAAACAAATTTTTCTTTTTAACCTCTAAAAAGCCAGACATTCTGACTATCCTGGAAAATCTTTCTCAACAAAAGCCAAACTTAAAAATGTTAAGGCTTTTTAGATCTTTTTACCTTTTAATTGTTTAACTTAGTTCTGTTCCAGCTTACAAATAAATTTCCTTTCTGGAGTTATTTTCCTAATGAATTAAATAAGAAAAAGCAAGCTTACAGCCCCCAATTCATGTCAGATGACCTTAACGTTAGAAGTAGCAGTATCTCACACTGATAGTGTCTCATGAAAACAGTGGGATAGTGTACCTGTACCACAACATACTAAGCTAACACAGCCAGGATAAATACTGAAAAATGGCACTGTGCAATAAATTAATTTATCGACTGTGAATGGTTGCAGTTCCACAGTCCTTGAATTTCATTTTATGAAGGGCTTCTCTCTTAGTATTGGGGCAACTGGTATTGATAAATGAGCAAGCAAATCCACAAGTCAAGTGATGTCAGACTCTAGTCTGAATATTCAGTATGTAATCCCGACAGCCTCAAACTGCTGTGTGAACATGTATCAGCTCCATGTTGAAAAATTAATCACTTAACCAGAATTTATATTCATTTTGGTTTCTCTGAAAAGCAACACCAGGCCTAAACTTGTGTTTTGTTGTGGAGGGGTTCTGCTGTCCACATCTCACAAACTTTTTGCCATTTTGCCTTAATAACATGCACTGTGCACATAAGATGGAAGAAGCCTTCTCTGTATTACAACAGAAGAAATGAAGAACCTTGTACAAATTTCTGGCAGCATGTAACAACTTTTCTTTCATATACATATATATATATATATACACATATTTATACGTACTTGTTGCTGGTTTTTATAAATGCTTAAGCATGTAATGTGTTAATATGTTCTGACTACATGTTAGTGTACACCACACTGAGAAAATTACAAGGTCTATTATAATGAAGTGGCCATTTTCACTGAAAAAAGATAAAATCACAGTCGTGACCTTTTTATTGTTGTATTGATAATAAGTATCCTTATCTATCCTTATGTAGAAAAGGCCGTGTAGAAAAAGCATGAAGTAAAGTGGACTATAAATGGTTGGCTGAAGAATGGTAAAATCAACGTTGACCAAGTTTTGCAGATATTCAGAACAAAACCCCAGTTTGCAAATTGCAAACTCTATACGGAGCTCATTTGTGGATTCTATGATCAGTACAAAATTGAGAGGTTTTATAGTTAACATGAAATTAATTTTAACTAAATTTTTCACAGAATGAACTTTTTTTTTTTTTTTTTACTGCTGAAATTACTAGCTGGTCTGCCAGCCCTACCACAAAGCAACAGAAATTCCTGAGGTCTCTGCTGGTGCTGTGTTTTTATCTGGCCTAACAGACAGATCGCAATCTGGCCTGCAAAGTTATCATTATAATGTCAATATAAATATAATTACATTTTCTCCAGCAATGGAATTAGTATCTCTAGGAAACAAAATCATTTTAGGTTTTTCCTGCTGTGTTCATGTGACCATGGGGTCTAGCTGGCTACTAGGGAAATCTGGCCTTTGTGCTCAAATACTGTAATGCTATGCTTTCCATTTCAAGTTGAAATTACTATTAGTGAAATTTGTGCCCTAGGAAAAGAATTTCTGTTGCTAAATCTTCTGGCTGTTCAAGCTGCTTTGTCTCACCATATAGTTATTTAAATGATTCCACATCCATCGATACACAGATGTGTGCGTGGTGAGGGTTAGGATGCCTTTTTAGGGAAATTAATGTGAAAGAAATTATGGTGATGTAAAACAGCATGTCCAACTAGAATTGACACTGCTTATTCTGTTCCTTGTATAGCAAAGCATGTGAATTCACCCTAGTCACCTTTTAAAGAAAATGGGAAATTGAAATGTGGGAAAAACAAACACTTGAATGAAAAACCCAAAAAGCTTATCACAAAATTTAAGATCACATATTTTCCTGTGGGATTTTGCTCAAAAAATTTGTTTCTAACTTTCCTCTTATTTTTGTCATTGCTATGAATTTTTCAGTTTCCTTAAGGAATAGGACAGGTTTCTTGAGAGACTCTCTGGATATCTAGATTTAAAGTTATAGGTGGACAGAGTTTCTGCATAGCACTTGCATTGCTCTTCCCTTCTGCACATCTGTAAACTACAGCTTTAAAGAATTAGCCCCCAGAGTGTTGTTATCCGCTTCCAACCCGTGAGGTATAAAAAAGCTTGATGACTCCTTCAATTCACTGTGGCAAGCCTAGAAAAGGAACCCAGATGTCCTGGTTCCTCATCCTGTCCACGAACCACAAACCACACGCTCTTGCCTTATTAGCAACAATCACAGCACATGAAAACAGACTATTTAGATCTAAATATTTCATCTGTACTCACTTGTTATTCCCTAACTGACCAATGTAATTATGTTGGCAGGGTGGCGTATCTTTTCCTCCAGTAAGCACAAACAGATTGCTAGGTTTTCTGCTGAGATACAAGCTGTGGAAGAAAAGCTCCCAGATAATTAACATCAAAAGGATTGTGATTTCCTTGGAACACTCTTGGTAATGCAGCAATGGGAGAGAACATATTGGAGTCATAGAACAGAATCATAGAATCCTTAGAGTTGGAAGGGACCTTCAAATGTCATCCAGTCCAACTCCCCTGCAATGAACAGGAACATCACAGCTAGATCAGGTTGCCCAGGGCTGGATCCAGCCCTGCTTTGGAAGTCGCCAGGGACAGGGAATCCACCACATCTCTGGGCAACCTGTTCCTGTGCTTCACCACCCTCACTATAAAAGACTTTTTCTTTATATCTAACCTAAGTCTACGTTCTTTAAGCTTGAAACCATTTTCCCTTGTTCCCAACAGATCATGCTCAAGAGTCTGTTCCCTTCTTCCTGGTAGATCCCCTTTATATATTGAAAGGACACTATAAAGTCATCTCAGAACCTTCTCTTCTTCAGGTGGAAGAGCCCCAGCTCTCTCAGCCTGTCCTCATAGGAGAGGTGTTCATTTTTGTGGCCCTCTGAATGTGCTCCAAGAGGTCTATCTTACTCAGTTGACTCTAACAACTGTATTAAAAGCATGGATCAGGAGAGGTTAAAACTGCAAAGAATTTCACCCAGCATGAGTTAAGCCAAAGATGTGAAAAGGAATATAATGGGCTTTGGAAATTTCATTTTTTTTTTCCACCACTTCAGTGCTCCCTTAATGAATGCAGTGACATGCCCATCCCTTCCGCATATCCCTTGTGGGTTGAAATCTGTCCTGGTGCACATTCTTTGACACTTAAAACCTAGGCAAGGGTGAAACACCTGGGCAGAAGTGGCTATGGACAGAGCTTGAGACTGCTGGGGACCTCAGCCCAGCGTCACAGCCCAATTCCCATCTCTCTTGCATTACTGAGAATGTTGCAACTGCACACCTGGAGACAAGAAGCTGGGAAAAGACTGCAAACCTGCAAAAGTGAGACAGGAACTCTGCAAAGTGTGAGTGGTAAGGGGGTCAAAACGAGCAGAGTGTTTAGCTTATTGCTCTAGCTGTAGTTATACTTGGTAAAGCAAACAGCACATTGCTGGCCATTTGGTATCTGATATGCCATATGTTTCTTCTGTACTAACAAGGCAGAAAATGGAGGAGGGTAAAACATCCAAAGCTCACAGAGGTTCAAGGTATGAAATGGGATCCATAGAAGGAAAGACACATATTGATTACAGTAAGCTAACACGAGGAAATACAATTTTTCCATATCAATACAGACCTACGGACTTGTATTATTTTGGGAGGTTTGCCCTAAGGTTGTAGCCAGATCCATTTCAAAGTCCTTTCACTGTTTGTAATACTGTATAAAAGTTATTATATTTAATATATTTATATTTAAATCCTCAGTCTGCATAACAATCAACTGTGGATAGATAAATAAGATCAGTGTAAGATAAATTTGAGATGTGCATTCTTTAAATGTTATAAATTGTTTAAAAGATTAGATATACTTTGATTAGCAAAAATTGCACTTGTCTCAAATATTTGATTCCATATACGGAGAATAAAATGAACTCTAGAGAAAGCACAAAAGCCTTTAAGAATGTTGCTGTCGAGGTCTGTAATGCCACATTTTGCTCTATATAAGGCAAAGACTTGTCAGCTATTGACACCTCCAAACTGCCTCATCCCACAGCAGGAGTGGCAGCTGTATTCTATCTTCCAGATGTTGATGTTTGAACAGTGCATTACATAAATGTCATGTGTCCTGTTCTTGTTTTTAGGAGAAGCCTGGTTTCATTTATTAACATCCAGACAACATGTATACTAGTCCTTCTCAATGGGGTACTGTCATTTATTGCTGTAAGAGTTCAGGCCACTAATTTCAAGCAGGCTCAGAGCAGAGGCTGGAAACACAACACTGATTCACAATGTTCATGTTCAGGTGTCCAAAACAATCACCAATTAACAGGAACACTTTGGCTGGAACTTTTGGTCTGCTGCCTTATGCCTTCTGAAATTCGCCCATAGGCAATCTTCCCAGTAGCAGAAAACAGCACTATTCAGATATGGCTGGCGGCTAACGAGAACTGTGTTTCCATCTGTTACTAGGTCAGAAACACTTCACCCTACATAGAATCATAGAACATCCTGTGTTGGAAGGGATCCATGTGCTCTCTGGTTTCCCTTGCCTGGTGTTGAGTGACTCAGTGCAGCTCGAGCAGGATCCCAAAGCACAGTGCTGTTTAACACCACAAGCAAAATGGGCACCGTAACCTCTGTGTGGCCTTGGAGCAGCACAGGAATTATTTCCTGCTCTCTGCAAGGGAAGATGCCTTCAGATTTTGTTAAATGATAACAAATAAGGAAAAGGAGGCCTCCCTGGCTTCAGCAATCCAATCCCTCCCACTGGGCTTTGCTAGAGATGGCAGAGTCACAGGTTTTATTTTCAGAACATGGTCATTTCTCATTTTGATATTTTAAAGTAAACAACTCTTGGTTCCCATGCATTATTCAAGTAGAGAGGAGTGGGTATGCAATGCATGCATAATCAAACATCCAGAAAACCTCCTCAGACCACTTTTGCTATTGTTATCATTCTCTGCTCACTTCCTCCAATTATTTAACTCTTCAGACATTGTGCTGCATGTATACCCCACAGCCGTGGGGTAAAGCAAGTGAGGGCTCTGTCTCTGTGAGCTTCCTTGTGCAGCTCTTGCCCACAGGAGAAAAGAGGCAGTGCACAGATGTGGCCAGTATCACATTCAGACAGGAATAACCTGTTGGAAGTAGGTTTGTTTTTAAATCTTTCAATGGGAAAATATCCATTTCAGAGCAGAGAACTAATGGTTTTTAAACAGCCTATCACACTCTTTTATCGACAGCATGTAAAGTCCTTCCTGGGGTTTGAATCTGCAAGTGGAAATGTTGAGGATATTCTTGTTACTGCCAAAACATTTACATGAAACTGCTATTTAGATCAAATTATCTTGAAACTGCAAAGCGTGCAGCGATTCCAAATTAGCCAACTTGGAGAGATTACTGCATATTGAAATTACACAGCAGAAGCCAGCAGAACACCAACATTGCTTTCAATTCACAAGAATGGCAAAAACAAGTCTTACAAGAATTCTCCTTAAATGCACAACTTCAAGAAATGCAAAGAGCTGTATTTTAAACAGTGTTTTGCTATCAGAAAACTATTGCCTGACATGCTTTCAGGCAGGCTGACTAGATCTGGCTATTGTTTCCACAACACTTTGATAGAATTGACACAGCTCAGAGAGAAAAGTGAGGTAGGAGGCATTGGGGTACAGAAGTGACATAGGAGCAAGCTAAAGTGTAAAAGTAAAGAGCTAAGACTACAAGTTTTAAATAATGTTACCACTGCTGTTTAATAGAGATTCTATTCGCTAATGAAAGAACAGTAAGGCATTATATGTATTCCTTCAATATGACATGTTTTATTGCAGTACAAAATCTCTGCAGTTGGGAATCATCTGTTTATGCTCTGATGAAAGGATACTCTGCCCTGGTGAGGCCATGCATGTCCAAAGAGTCACAGATAAGGCATCCCTCCTAGAACAATCTGATGTGCTTCTCCAGGAAAGGGAAAAAAATCCAAGAAATAACCCTATTTTTTGAATTAAATCTTTTCAGAGATTGTGCTTTTTTCCTTTTTTCTTTTGATACACATGCAATGGCAGCTATATTTGTTCAACATGAAGAATGTCCACAAATGCATGCAAAGCCAACAATCTCAGAATGCTTGAAATAGTCATGAAGAAGCTGCCTGCCATGTCACACCTCACTGTCAAGGGTATTTTTGATTCATCAGGTCTGGTGATGTGTCTGGCAACACCCACAAGAAGAGAGGAACAAAATTCTCCATTCTCTTATCTTACGATCTTCTGATTCCAAGAGGAACAGCTAGATCTTCATGCTCCACCTCAAAAAAAATGAAGTCTAACTTGTGACTCTGATACAGTGGAGCAATTCAGCACCTAGTTTAAAGCCTTAGATGAACTCTGGTGAGTACGGGAAGTGTGTGGGCAGAGTGACATGGGTACACATGTAAATATTCTGCTGAATGGGGCTTCAAGTTGCATTTGGAAAAGTGTGCAGTTAGATTTAAAAAAAAAAAAAAAAGAGCACAGTAATTCCTTTTATTTCCTTCAATTTTCAACATGTTTTAACTGCATATTTCTTAGAGTAGAGATGTGAAAAGCTGCACTACTGTAGATAAAATACATAAAATGTGATACATTAAAGATTTGGACATTAATTTCTCAGGGGATCCTTTTCAGTCAAGACTATAATGACATATCTTGCCAATTTGTTTGTCTGGTCTCTCTGTGAACAAAACATTTGATACTATAGGCAACACAGAGATCTCTGATAAGCTTGCTACTTCCCGTAGCACTCCATGTTCACAGTGAACTTTCTGAATATAATTTTTAGCTTTTGGTTTTATCTTTTGCCAATAACAGAAATTATCCAGTTGCTTTCAGAGAAAGTAAACATACTCCATCTGTTTGCTATTCTATGGTAACACCAGGATGGATCATCAGTCAGTGAAATCTCTGTAGAATAAAGGCGTTTAAATCCAGACCAGAAACCCAATGTTTCCAAAGACACAGAAGGAACCCAAGAACTTACAACTCTGGCTAATGAAGGATGCAACAAAAAACAGTGCATTAATATATTCAGAGATCACCTACCTACAGGAACTGATCTTGAATCTGTGTTGCTAGATGTAGTACAAAACATTATAGGAGAGATACTTGGTATCTTTCAGGTGGAGGGAGAGAGAAAGGCTGTGCCCTCCACATGTGTTTAGTAGTTATCCAGTCATCCTAAGAAGACAGGCTTTGCTAAAGTTGCTGGGGATTTTGGGGGTTGATTTGTTTATTTATTTCCAAAATTATACTGTTCCTTAAAAATGATCAGTTTTTTTTTCAACTTGTGCAGTTGCCATTAAATGATTATTCTACCTTTCCCAAAATTAGAACTTTCTTTCAATCTTACTCAACCATTTTCCACAAACACACTGGTAAAAATATGACTTAAGTATTGCAGGCTACTTACTCAAAACATATGCAATAAGTTAAATATGGAAACCTAAGCAACTGAAAATCTTTGAACATATTTGCTAATTTATCATTCCTGACTGTTTACTGACTGAATTATTATTTAGTTAATAACATTTCATTGCAACACCTATGTCCAAATGACAACAGGAAAATTTGAACAAGGAATTTCAGGTCAGGTCAGGTCTGGTCTAAAGCAAATACAAATAAAGAAGATTAGAACAAGATCAGTGTACTGAGTACCAGACTCAGTCTTATAACCTATTTTTTCTGAAACTTAAGCTGGAATTCCTGTGCAGAGCAATCTTGCAGTGTTTTTAATGCATCACCCTGCCTTCAGGGGACTGCCTCTCAACTTAAAACAGTTAGAAGTGATCAAGTCCTGAGACCATGGAGAGACAGGAGAAACATAGGTATCTCAAGAATGTGTAATATTTTGCAAGTGTCAAAATTTTTCATAGTAAAATGTTGTAGGATATGTACATAATTCACTGCTGTTTTCTTTGCACTGCAACCATTTTTCTTGTTTTCTCCTTATGCCTTCATCATTTTTCCAGTTCTAGACAATTCTTAACTTCAAAATCCACGGTTAAGACAATGTGTTTGAGTTGCTACTGCTGTGCCAACATACTCTGAGTTTACCTTCTATGTGGTGCCTACGCACTTCTGAAATGTCAGGACTTGACTGATCTTGCTCATGACCTCAGAATAATCCCTTTGGTAGCTCTTTACTTCAGTACCAGCAAACTGGGAACTTCTGGATGTGGACAACTGGTAACAAAGCTGACTATGAAAAATAAAAAAGTATTTCCACCAGAAAGATTCCAGTAACATAACTGATCTTCAGGGGGTAATGCTGACTCATTCATGGTACTTCTTGCAATGCTTTCATTGCTTTTTGGTTAAGTGCACAATGTAGCTGTGTATCAAGCCACAGGCATAATACAAGACAAAAAGCACATCTGTTTTTTTCTGCTGGATTTAATTTTCCTCCTTCTATTTATTACTGGGTTGACTCCATTGGCAATGAGTAGACAGAAAGAAGATTTTGCCATTTCAACTTCATTTGTAAAATTCATGCTGTTTTCTGAAAATATTAACTTCTACCATAAGAAGTTAGATAAAATACTTTTTTCTAGTTATTTTCATTAGTCCAGATATTTTGATTTGAAACAGGAAAGCAAAAATATTTGAAATTCAAATAAAATCAAGCTGAGAATAAGACAAATTCAGGAAAACTACCTCCTGTTTCTCCTATGGCTAAATAAAACATTCAAAAAAGTTATTGGAACCACCTGTAGGAATAATCAGATCACAATTTTCTTCAGAAGGAGCCTCACAGATTACCCAATGTGACTGCAGCTAAATGGGGTACCCTGAGATTTAAACTACCTGTGAAGGGACTAAAAGTCACTTAGTTCTAGAGCTCTCCCCAAACCATGCAGCAAATTTCTGAAGTAAGTTCTATGCAAATCATGGTGATTCTCACTCTGTGGGGATAGTATGACAGCTAATACTGCTAAATCGAAATTAGCCTTGCTGAATTTGTCAGCTGCTAGTTTAAGGCTACGTGACTTGAAGTTCATCAAGACCAGGACAGTCATCAACAAGGAATGTCATTTCTTTCTGGAATAGTTTGTTTACACTAGCTTTCACATATATGTAATGAATGAAGTTGCAGCAAAGCTGTCAGCCATCTGTAAGCCACCCGTGGGAACCGTTTTTCATATTCAGACATCCAGACCTAATTAGGTTGTCTTTCAGTGAGAAACCTATTAGAGTGTGCCAGTGGTTAATTTGACATTTGCTAAGCAATATGATTTCTGTTTGAAACTTATGCAACAGTTGGAAAAAAAAATTTCCAATACATCTCTAAATATTGCACTAATTCTGTCAACATAGTCTGCAAATGGGCAAAACCCTCAAATTCTGCTATGGTATACAGGGGTAGCATTACATAGTTTTATGGAAAATCTGCAATTTAGACTACCTGCAGCCTAACTACTGTGGACCACATGGGTAATGTTAGAGGCTATAATCTGGAAAAAAAAAAAAAAATATATATATATATATATATATATATATATATATTCATACTCCATTAAGAAGTTCTGTTTTGTTGCAGTCCCTGCCTTTCTCAAATGCAAAGTGAGGTGTAGCAATCTTCTGTGGATCTTGTAGCATTCTTCTTAGGACGTTTTTTATATTCTGTAACTTGTGCAATTACACAAAAGGCCTCCAGGCTTGTAACTACATTCTACCTTTTTATATAAAGCACCCAACTGCTGAGATGGCTGCCTTCCCTCATCTCTCTGGTGCCTTTTAGGTAGTTGGATATACTGACATAAATCCAGTATCACTCGTTTTCCTTTGCTGAGTCACCCTCTCTCTGAGGGATAAAGTTCTCTTTTACCACACTGGTGTGATCTATAGCAGTTTGATGCACTCCCTTTTTTCAAAAGAGCAAAGTGTCTGGAATGAGCCACTGTTTAAACTGTTATGTATTACAGTGGTTTAATGGATAAATTTGTTAAGAAAGTCAAAGATCATCATCAATAACTTGTTATTATAACTAGCTGCAAGCACCATTTTCAGATTCTTACAGTAGGATTTTCCTGTGATTTAGGCTTCACCTAACACTTTCCATTGCATTTAGAGTGCCTAATAAAATTCTATTCACACACTTTTGAAATGCTGATTCTTCTTTCCTCTTTAATATTTTTTTATTTATTCTGTGAATCTCCAAAACAGACATCTCAGAAATTGTACTAATTACTGCAAGCACTCTCTTCTCCAAAGAAATTAAACTTCAGCAGCAGTATGGTTAGTGTTCAAGCTGATTCTAAATCAGACCTCAGTGCAATCTGCTTGGCTCAAGCTTTAAATCCAGACTTTTTTCCTTCCATCTGATGTCTTTAAGCCTTTACAGAAGTTATTTATGAAGAGAGGAAGACAGAGACCTTTGAGGAAAGAGTGTTTTTAAACAATACTACTGCTCTTCTAGAACTAGATTTGATGTAAATTCAAGTTACAAATTAAATAAAAATCAAGCTGTTCTCTGTGTCCCTCTTCCTACTGTCAACAATGTTATCAAACTTTTTAGTACTTAGTTTGTACTTCATAATCCTCTCACAATGCATTCTGTTCATCCCCGGATTCTATACAAAGGAAGATATTTAGCCCCTCTGGTTGCATCCATTTTGGATGCATGGTTTTCAGATGATTTGGTGAGTCGCTAGCTATTCTCTTTTTCCTTTCAAAAGTGGTAAGGACAGGGAAGTCCTTACAGTTAATGGGCATAAATATAAGCTTGACCTCATACACAAGTTTGCAAAGAGAAGCGACCTGTGTTTGTAGAAAGCAGTGGTGTTTCACATTGTACTGCATTTGTGTACAATTGCTTTGCTATTTTTTTCAAATAGCTAAACATCAAATTTAGTGAAATGAAGCCACTTAGTGTAGTTATGTAGTTAGTTATTATTTTCAATGTCAACTGTTAGTAGACTTAAATAATCATCTTATCTCAATACTTTTCATTCAGATCAGATTTAACCAAGTACATGTCAACAACTTAAATGCTTATGCACAGCATGGCACAAGAAAGAATCTGGTAAAAACAATATATTTATCAATGAACATATTCAGCTGATGTTAAGGTTTATTTCATTTCTAAAGGGACACAAGCATTTGTGTACAGAAGTGATAAACTACATGACAAATATTGTGAAGTCTCTGGTTAATGAATGACCAGATTTATATACTACACAGGAGGAAAAAAAAAAGATATATTAGAGGAACCTTGCATAATGAACCACGATGCACTAAGTTCCTTCCCAGAAAAGGGGCTTCATGAAATAATCCTCCAACCCTGTCCCTTGTTTTCTAACATTTTTCCAAGTTTATTAAATTTTACCCCTGCAAAACAAAACAAAACAACAAAGCACCTACTCGTTCCAGTGACCTACATCTACAGAAATGAAAAACCACTGTCTTCAAACACCCAGCTGTATAGATCACTGATCACTTCCCTTTCAAGCTAAAGAAAAATTTCTGTTAACCAATAACATTGTCTCATGACAGCATATTGGTAAAGTATCCTCTGTTTTCACTGTTCTGAAAAACTTATGTTATTCTTTCTGGGGCTCTTCATTAAGAGCAAGACTTAATCCTCAGAATCAGTCACCTCAGATACAGGTGCTCAGAGGTGACCTGAGCCACCTTCACACTCCTCTCTTCCAGGGGTAGTATTACTCTGAATAGGCTTTTGTCCACACTACAACAGCCACTGGGCTACTTTAATTTTTGTCATTAAAATAGCAAGTTGTTTCAACACAGTAGTGTCATCAAGTGGTAGAGATATGTGGATTTTCTTTATCAAGACTGCAATTTTGATTTGCTAGCAATGGCCTTTATGCATCCTTGCCTGTATCTAATATTGACAAACTAATGAATACCTCACACCCCTAAAAACGTGTCATAAACTTTCTTCCTCAGACTGATAGCAAATGTCTAGTAAACTTAGTTTGTACTACAGATGCAAAGGAGTTTTTGTCAGACAGAAATTCATTCCAAACTATGGATTAACATTATCCACTACAAATTACTTTTTTTTTTTTAATTGTATGGAAAAAGAAACAAGGATTTTTTTATTTTTTTTTACCAAATCCCTCAGAAGAGACCTAAATGCTCATTGTCTAACTGAGATCATAGATTCAGACTGTTGTCCCATTGTCCGGCATGGGTGCATGCAATAGTCTGGCCTCATAAAACAGACGTTTAACCAAACAGAACCAATTAGCCCTTCATCGTTGCCCCTGTTCACAATAGGAAAAACAGCTGATGTTCTCTTAACTTGAAACAATGGGAGGATATGCATGGGCTGTGCAACTCCTACAAGCAGAGTAACTCTTTCCAGAGGAGGACCGTGAGAAAGTAAAGCCTATAAATGCCCTTTCAGGGGATGAACTCCTGAACAGGCTTTTATAATGTGAACTCATCAGTCAGCTGTCTGCAGATGCACTTTTCTTTAGAAAATCTCAGTTCAAATGCAGCATGCCACTTTTTGGTGATAAACCATTCTGCTGAATAATATTCTGTCTCAGAATTGTATTCATCCCAGTATTGATTTATTCAGCAGCATCTTTTCCCTACAAAGCTCTTTTACATTCCTTACCATGCTTGCACTTCTTCCTAATGATCTCAGAATAGCAATGACCACCGATGAGAGTATGGCAAGAACTGAATGTTGTTTCTAACAAAAGCAGTGAGGCTTCATTTAAGATTAAGATGCTGAGAAAATTCAAGTGAAGAAGCCGATGAGCTCAGAAATTCAGCCCTTCCATATGAATCCAGTAATTTACTTTCTTTTGACTGTTTTCTGCTCCATCTAGCTGGGATGTTGCCATCACATATAACTGCTAGATATCCAGCTAGAGCTCCTGCTAGCATTGAGGCCCTGTCTCCTCCTTCAAAACTAGTATACAGCACTGTCTCACTTCCAAACCACAATGTTTTCCAAGCACCTTCAGGCAGGAGTTCACTGCTTGCAAGCATGAAACTCTCTGAACAAAGAGGTCTTCATTAATGGCAAAGCAAAGATATAATTAACTTTGGGGAAACCATTCAGAATAAATAAAATCATCTACTTCACTCAGTTCCTTTGGCAATTGTCCCTTGACTTTGTTGCCAGTTGATGCTGAGAATTTCCTGCAGGCATGCATTCCTTCTGAGAATCATTTTTCCTTCTCTAGCTGCTAAATTTCCCTATAGTTCAGAGGTGTTTGGACACTGCAGTTCCAGAGCTCTTAATCCTGCTCAGGCAGACTGATTAGTATTCCGTTGTATTCTAAATTAGCTTCCTAAAGCCCTATCTAAAGGTTTAATTTCTGTTTCCTGGCTCAGTAAAGGAGTTTCCAGTGAAGATATCTCAGTTGTCCTGCTATTACCAATGGTTTGAGTGAGAAAAACTACCTTTTGTTCACCTCCATCACAATCATATTTCACCATCATTATCTACATGCAAAATCCTTTGCCAGAGCTCTTACAGAAAAGTCCTCCCAGCATAAAAGGCCAGAAAGAGTGGTGGGACATTGTCAATCATTTAATTGTAACTGATACGGTTAGATACAAAGAAAAAACATTTTACAATGAAGGTAGTGAAGCACTGGAACAGTTTACCTATTGTTGTGGTTGATGCCCCGTCCCTGGACACTGTCAAGGGGAGGGTGGATAAGGCCCTGTCCAACCTGATCTAGCTGTGGTGTTGCTGTTCACTGCAGGGGAGCTAGACTAGATGGCCTTCAGAGATCCCTTCCAATGCTAAGGATTCTATGATTCTATGGTTCATATAGTTAATGTCCCAAAATGCCACTGGAGGAGTGAAAGACCTTTTTTTTTTTTTTCGGTAACCAACAGATGGTATCATTGATGCTCTACCTATCTGGATTATATGTCCATCTAGGTGAACAACTGAACAGACTGACTAGTTTTCTGGGCATTTCTCTCCTGCTCACCAATAGATGGGACCAGAGATTTCTCTGCTCATGAAATTTTGAGGCTACACTGCTTGTAGTTTTTTGAAAAACTAGAAGGGCAAATAAATGAATAAAATCAAACAATGAACATATAGCTAATTCATGTGTGCACAGGTGGAAGTATATTGTTTAGCACAGAAATTAGGTTTGCAATGGGAGTCAAATGGAAACCAGGAGTCAGCGCTCTTGAATTTTTAACCGTGGAAATTTCTGTTTTGGTATCTAGAGCCAGTCAAAGGTATTTTGTACATTTTGAACCTCTCGTTGTTATTTCTCAGATATAACTGTGTTTTGTTTGGATCCAGGTTTTTACAAAAGAAAATAAACGTCTTAAACTTCCATTCATTTTTCTTATGAGATCAAAGACGAAAATCTGTCCAGATGTAAACAGCTAAGCCTAAAATGAGATGATCAGTGAATAGCTTCTTGTACTATAAGCACTTAAAATACTGCGCTGAGGGCACTCTACACTTCTAACTTGTATAGCAGGAGCCAAGCATCTAATACAAACCAGACAAATAATTTCAGCAATTAGCTTGCAACATAGATCTCTAGTCTCTGACCTTTCTTGTTCATCAGAGGCAAGCCAGATGCTCTGTTAAACAACACTAATCATGCCTGGCACTTCTCTAGAGCCAGAGACATCACAAATTGTTTCCTATTAGCAAGAGACTGTTTGCAAGAAGCAAATGCATGCATATTTTCCTTTCAACAGGTTGACTCAGCCATGAGGTGGAAAAATCTGGTCTGGTTCTTTGCATCAGAGATGTCGATGTGGAATTGGAGTCTCTACAGAAGTAACATCTATGTTGTGCTGCTCTTCACCCTCCTGAACTTAGCAGGTCCCTGCCTCAAAGGTCTACCCACTGCACTACTCTTCATCCTGTACCTACTGAGCCAAAAGATATCAAGAAGATTAAGTAATCACTGTAGTATAACCTAACTGCAGCTGACTGCTACCTACCAACCCATGTCTCAATTCTACAAAAAAAAATTTCAGAATGTGAAGCAAAAAACTCATCTCACAGTAAAGGTGCTATCACTGTTATCATTTGTTCTGATCTATGCTGACATATTAAAGTCAGCAACAGTATAAGGTGAGCAGTAGTTTCTTTGGCTTTGTGGATTTCACGTTTTTCTGAATTTAAAAGAATATTGGTAGCACAGCTCATTCCACAGTAGAATATCATGTATCTCCTTAGAAATAGTTTGTGTTGAGGCACATGCTAGTCACAATTGTAGTCTGAGCTTTCCTGTTTTTGTTTTTTTTTTACCTTTGCCATCAACAGATGTACTGAAAATTCCTCAAGGGAAAACATCACTCCTGGAGCCCTGTGTTTTGTGCATACCTTTACACATGACAGAGTCTAAGCTTCCACTTTCTTCCTGTTTTACTTCATATTGCTCTCTACAAAGCTATTCCATGGTAAAAAATATTGAGTAAACCTTGTTAAGGTTCCAGTATATAAACAGGGAGATACTCTACCTACAATTCTGCCTTCTTCCTGTCAAATCTTCAGTCATTTATTTGTTTTTCTTTCACCGACATTTTGTTGTTGTTGTTGTTCACTTTGTTTATAATTTAGGAAAATATTAAAAAGGAAGAGTTTAGGAAATCCAGTATGTGTTAGGACAGTTAAGTTAGAACACTTCTTGTTCAGTATCTAGGAGTTACAGTTGTAACTGTAACAGCTAAGACACACGTCACTGATAAGGGCTTTGTATGGGCAAAACAGTTCAATCCCCTATCCTTTACAGCTCCCAGGTCTGCTGACACACAGGGAAGGCTGGCAGTGCTGTAAAGGCCCATTCAGTGGTCCGCGGTGTTAAGCCCTGCTCTGCCAGCAGCATCCCATATGGGATCCATCACAAGAAAGGCTGCATGGGGAAGGGGAGGAACAGGACTGGGGGTTACTTAGGCAACGGTCATACCAGATCATAAATAGCAAATTGTTTTTGAGAAATGATTTGGTTTGAGATCTAGTGCTGAACAGGGATAAGAAAATATTGATTTTTCTTAATAGAAAAAAAGACAGAGACAAATAAGGTGAAACAAATGGGTGTACTTTGTACATCCTCCCTCCCCATTTTAGGAGACCTACCACATTTGTGATTTACAGCTGAAACTTTCACAGCAAAGCAGGAGACATGAGCATCCATCAGTTTTAAGGAAAGTGCATCCAAGCTCCTGAAAAAATTCTAAACAAATTTCATCCCACAACTCACAGCAAAAATAGACAAAGGAACAGCTCTAGTGTGTCATACCATAGATGACAAAGTAGAGAAAATATACAACAAGCATCACGTTTCTCTTTAATGTCTGTGTGTAATACAAGACTCTGAGGAGGATGCACACACTGCCACCTGTTTACAAGAAACATGTTACCAAGGCTGCTGAAAGGCAAATATGTTCACTGAGTGATTCTGCTGTATCTCTGCTTGAAAAACGGAAAGTGGTTGGTGTTGGCCAGGAACAAGGTGACAGTGATCTGTGAGTCTTGCAGGAGACAGGGAAAACTGGAAGTGAAAAGATCATCTTTTTTAAAGGAAATTGGGCATGGAAAGCAGTCAGACACTACTGGAAGAGGGATCAATCCAGTATGTACTGTATTCAGCAAATAACTCTAGGAATAAAGAATGCAAGACTTTAGATCTGCTGCTACTTCTTCCATGTCACCAGTCAGACTTAATTTCAGGGGTCACAGAAAAACAGGTATTTCCAGGCCTACAAGCTATTGGGTGGGACTTTTTTTTTTTTTTTTTTTTTTGAGCTCACACTTGGCAGTGCTTTTGTAATGCACTTCTGCATTTATGTTCTCAGATCTGTCTGGATGGAGGCATCCTTCAGCATGACGCTTACTCATAACATGGTGCATCTGCCATGAGTTCAACATACTTTTCATTTTCTTCTTTAGCTTAAACCCCCAGGCCATGATTTCCTTCTGGCCCTGGTGAATCACAGGGTATAAGACCATAATGTGGTTTGTTTTCTCTATCAGATGTCCTAGTGCCCTTTCTTTACTAACGGTCAATTAAAGAACACAAACCTCAGTCTTACATGGCATTTGCTTAGAAAAACAGTTCACTCTTCACATAATTACAAGGAACAAGTGCTTTTTGAAGCTTCAGAAAAGATTGTCAGATTCCGAAAAGGTTTTAAGATACTGACAATTTCCATTCCATTTTAAAACAAACCCATTCTTCGCAGTTTGCAATTATGAGATGTAAATATAAACTTAATTGCCTAACTGCAGAAGACATGGGTTTCTGATTGCATAATTCACAACAATTTACAAGAGCAAGCAGTCCAGACAGGACCACAGCATGAGGTTTCCAATATCCCAGAGCAGTTGCCTGATACTTTCTGAAGAAGAGAAGCAGATGAAACTGGCCAACAGAAGAGAGATCACATCCACATGAGCAGTCTGCAGGATGTGGATGCCCACAGAAGTGCTCCTGGAGCTCTACCAGAGAGGAAACTATCAGTGTAAGTGGGTTGGATGAACTTTCTTGCCTCTGCCCAGGCCAGCTCTAAGCTCTCGTGCAGGCATGCACTCCAATCCAACTGGAAACCACAGACAGATAGCAGAGAGGTAAGGAGAAGCCCTCTGCAGTAACATAGTGCTTCTCAGTAGTAGTGCAGGTACATTGAACCCACCCTCTACAGTGAATGCTTACATAGCAGCACCAAAATCACTTCGGATTTTTTTTTTTTGTTCTCCTTAGAATTTTCCAGGAGGAAATTCTAGTATTTATTCTGCAGTTTAGCAAAACTCATTAATTCTCCATTTTTATATATATACTTATATATCTTAAAAAAAAAAAAATATATATATATATATATATATATATGTATATATATATATTACCACCTTTTCCATGAACTCAGTTTTCTATGACCTTCCAGAGCTCCCATTTTGCCCAAGAGTATGAGTATCTTGGCTTTGAATCGCATTTCCCAGCTCTTTTCACGTCATTTACCCCAGGGCAATGAACTTTCCAGATCCCTTTCATAGCAGGGCTTCTCTGAAGTTAAAGTCTTTTTTTTTTTTTTTTCCCCTTATGGCAGTATTCCTACTGATGCCGTTGGCCTTAAGTAGCACAGCTAGTATAGAAATTACCAGTTCTGAAAAAAAATTGAGTAGAGAAAAAGAAGAGATATGACTGAATGGCAAGGAGGAAATTTTTGGAAGTTCAAATCTCTGACTTGTAATTTGGGCATGTTACTAATTTAGGAAAGACACTTCTTCATTCTAGAAATAACCTCTACGTAAAACCAAACCCCAACTCAACAGTGACTGCTGACTTTATGCTGACTATAATAGCAGCCTTTCAAAAATTGCAGTTTTTGTTACTAATGATGTCAAAATTAAAATTAAAACCTTATCCTGGAATAGGGAAGAGTTTAACACATTTTTAAACAGTCTTATACTATTTTGGGGGAAGGATATTCAGCAAATAACTCATTAAAACATCAGATTAAGATGTTATAGTAATGTAAGATCATAATGAACCAGCTTCAGCTGATTAAGAATCAAGAATTAGCTACTTCCCTCCAATGAAATAAGCAGAAAAACAAGTACATCTAGAGAGCTCCCCGTGATAAGAAGAGAACATTTGCACAGGGGAGAAATATTTTACTTTCCATTCAGTAGAGAAAGGCAAAACGAGCAAGTTAACAAGTGCCCAAGTTAATGTTAGGTGAGCTGAATCCTGTCCTGGTTCTGTGGCACATTTTGAATAATAATTTGTACTGAAATTATAAGTGGAAGTGTCAGCACTAAACTGGGATATAAGGCAAAGGACTGAAGACAGCTACCTTTGACACAGTGTAAAATGAAGCTTGTGGCTATCGGCAGCATGCTTATGTTCATGTAAAGAAAAAGAATCCACTTAATCATGTTCTTTTATATATATATATTTATAAAAACACAACCTATGAAACAGAGCCAATGTACAAAATTCAAACTCTGCAAAACCTAATGTTTTTTGCTGTGCTACAGTTTATTTAGCACTGCAGAGGAATATGGCTTCTATTACAAATCAAACGTTTCAAAGGGCAGTGCTTTGCTCCAGATTGTTTACATTAATGCTGTAGATATTCTACCCATGCTCATCAACTCTCTCCCATGTCTTTTCAGATCGAGAAGCGAGTGATGTACAAAGGCCATGTGAAGGCAGTGTGAAGGTGCTGACCTGCCCTAACACCCAGCCCAGGGACTAGTGGGGTGGGATCTGTGTTCCCACTGGGATGTGCCGCTGGGCAGCACAAGTCCCTGCACAGGCCCCACAAAGGCATTCCTGCTGCTCTGCCAGGCAGCTGTGGGCACAGGGCCCAGGCTGTGATTTGTGGTGAGGAGATTTTGCTTTGACAGCCCAATGTCACTTTGTTTTTGCATAATCAGCCCTTTTTGTTATAATCTGCTGGCTTCAGATAACAGCAGTGAAAAATATTTCCAAGTAGAAGTGGCACCCTGGGTAAGGACTGAGACAGAATCCATTCAAATAAACCAAATATTTCTTGTTTCTTGTAATCATCTGCAATCAAGTGATGCAAGTGTTTGCTGATAGCTTGCTCTGCAGGCAGGACAGAGTGACAGAGCATGGAGAGAGGGGTTCTGCTGTGCTTTAAACAAGCCTCTGGTTATGCCTTTCAAAGACAGATTGGCCAACAGCAGAAAGTGAGATGAATATCCACAGCCTGAAGGGCTAGAGGAGAATTCACACAGCCCTGTACCCAGCTTTGTTCAGAGGAACTCTCCACCTGACTGAGCAGCAGGAGCAAGAGAGATCTCAGAGCTGGGAAAGCAACCAAGCCGCTCCTTATAAGCCACTGGCAGGATTTTTACAAGGAGCCTTATAGAGAGCTACAAGCAGTACTATTTTTTTTTTTTTTTGGCCAAAATCAAGAGTTAAGATTTTTGCAAGCAACACAAAGTAAACTCAGGCATATAGGCTCAATCCTGAAACCCACCTGGTGGCTGATCCCAAAGCATGTCCCTAACCACACTGTGTAAGCTTTGCCTCATGCTCACCTGGAGACTGCAATGAGTACAGCAGCATCACTGCCATAATACTGCTAATGGCACCATCTCCACAAAAGGGACGGTAATTAGCAAAGAAATGGCTATTGGTGCAGCTGGAAAGTAGACAAGCATTCTTTAGGATTTCGGTTCATTGCCTTGTTGTTGTCAAACCAGTGCCTGATGTTCCCAGACCCCACTCTGAGGCTGTTCCTTTCTTTCTTTTCTTCTTCCTCCTTTTTGCAGGGACTATGGCTTATTCGGATTCACTTTATTTCTTTCTTCTGAGGTGGCCATACGGCAGGCCCCCTGTTGCCAGGGATATGGTAAATGCATGTGACATCCTGCCACAGGAAACAATCAGGAGAACCACGTTCATGCCTGGTGCAATGGTGCAGCAGTCAGCAATGCCAGGCTGAGAGTAGGACTCACAAGCTGTGCAATTATAGAAGGGCTTCTCATTAATAGAATTGTTCCTGGAAATAGCATTCAAAGGGAAAAGTACAGTTTTTGCTTGTAAATTGATTGCTCACAAAGATTTCATGTCCAAGCTCAAATCAGAGAATAAAGTAGAACTGGCAAACATATCAGACTGATAAGAAATTAATAGGCAATATTATAGCATGGGAAATACTAGAATCTTTTTCTTCCTTGACCACAAAGAGCCTATTAGAAGATTAAGAACCTCCAGTTCTTGAAGATATAGCTGTTTTACTAAAATTTAATTACTGAGGAATAATATTTTGGGAACAAGAGAAAACACCTCTGTAGGATATGGAGCATGAGGGATAGATGGAAAGTTGCCTGTGTAAACACCTCAGCGACTCTGGGGTAAATTGTAGGAGCATTTGCATGCTTTACTGCCCATCTGTGTAGAATATAGCATGCAGCCACACACAGGAGTGATGTGCAAGGCAGGCCTGGGGGCTGTGCCACCGATCCAGAACAACAGATCTGTCCCATTGCAGCTGTGTTTTACTCAAGCAAGTTTAAATAACTTTAAATGATCACATAGATAGAGGAGGGAGTCTCACTGAGGGTACTGAAGGGAAACTCAGGGCATAGTATCTGCATGTGTATTTCTAGGTTGGGGGTTTATTTAGCTCACCATGTGGAATGTAACTTCCCCACTATAAGTTTTATTTTAGCAGTTTCTAGATCTCAGCAATTCAGGAATACTGAGGTCCTGTGTGCTCCAGTTTCCTGGCCCAATCTGTCCTATACATGGGTATGGAGTTGAGGGGCTTCATGTAAGCTACTGCTAGGAGCACTGTGTTCCTCAGCTCTGCCTTGATCATAAGCTGCAAAGACCAACAACACCTTCCCCAGAGAGCACAACTAATTAAATTAGTCTTAATTAATTAGTGTCAGTAAAGCAGATGTAGCAATTATGGTGAAAATAAGTAAATGTACATACTGTAAATTATTATTTTCTATGCAGAGATTTTTTCTGAAATCTCTAAAGCCATTTTCAATGTTGTTATTATTTTACAAGTTATTTATTGTAAATGTCTATATAATGTTTGTTCTGCAAAGGCTAAATGTGAGTCTGAAAAAAAGCCAACTCTGGAGCTACACCAGACTGGTACTGTATGAAGTCTCTGGCAGCTTTAAAAAGCAGGTGCATTAGCAATGAAATCTACTGCCAGTTCATCCAAGAAAATTGGCAATCATCATGGACGTGCAAAGAATGAAATGTTCCAAACCCTGTAGGAAGTGAGAACAACACAAACTTAACGTAACAGACACTGTAACAATGCAACATAATTGGAAACAGATAGACAGGGAAGTTTCCGAGGTGCCTTTCTAAGTGTCTTCAAAACATCAAAGACAAATAAAGCTGATGAGAAATTCTAGCTATAAAAGCAAGAGGGTATGTTTTGTGTACTAGGAGAAGCAGGTAAATTACTAAGAAAATACGAGTACTCCAGTTGAAAGATTAAATGCCATGCCGTACTACACTGAGGGCAATAACAGAACTGACACATCCTACAGAGACAGTCAGACAGGCATCGCTTTCCAGTCCACAACTCATCCGAAAGAGTTTTATCTTTTTCTCTGTGATCTTTTTGCTCAGAGAGGATGGGATCTGAGGTCAAAAGAATGACAGTCAATCCACAAACATTTCAATAGATGCAACTGATCATACTCAAGTTTAAATATAAGCAGTATAGTGCTGAATAGGGTCTATAGGAAAACTCCTTGGTGTTCCCAGCCTAGCCCATACTTGAATAGCCTTTCCAGGAAAAAAACATTTATGCAAGTTTGTCAGGCAAAACAATGACCTATTACCTGCCTTGGTCCCTCTCCTACACTTCATCACTTTTTTCAGATAATTTCCAAAATATCTTTATACATGAAAAGCTTAGAGCAAGTTGGCCAAAATTTGTCCATATGGGGAATACCAAAATAAGAACCAGTGGGGTGATATGGCTGCAGTCCCTGCTACTGGATCCACAATCAGCTGAACCACTTCCATCCTCTTGTCCTGTACATGCAACACAATTGGCCTGGTTGCTCCACGAAAAGCAGAAGCACTGATTTACTGCACTGTATAAATGTGTTTATAGCTTGGCACAAGCACGTTTATGCTCACGTTTTTCCAACATAGATTTCAAATAAGCCATTTGCTCAAATAAGTCTATTAACTTTAAAGTGCCTAAGGCTAGAACTGTATTATGGGAGGCAATCTTTGGGGGATATAGCCCAAAACAGCTGGGAAGGGCTACTGGAGACCTGTCACTGATTGATTTTTGAGCATCACTAGTGGGAAAGTAATTAAATAAGTAAAAGCAAGCAGCATACCCTTGTCTGATTGAGCTACCTGTTACTTTGGCTGCACAGACCCACCTCATTTCTTGGTCTTGTTAGAACAGCTCTTGGTTTCAGCCAATATGAAACCAGAATACAACCCATTCCTTCCTTTTCTAGTAACTTTGAATAGTCACATTGCACCAAGTCTCTGCTGGGGTACAAGGAGATGAGCAGCCCCACAAGCTGCTGGGGGGTCACGTCTCTGCATGGCACTGGATGCTTTCATGCCTAATATCAATTCTCATCCCAGCAGGGATAGTTAATCAAGCAGAAAGTTTTAGCAGACCCCTAAGCACAGCACGTAATTACCTATTCCTGTTTCAGATGAGCTCCCTCCAGCTAAGGAATAACACAGTGTTCCAATTGCAAATAAAAGTTTGACCTTACTGGGGAAAAAAAAGGAACACCTTCATACCCAATGAAAAAAAAAGAAAGAATTTGAAAAGAACAGAATTAAATTAATGTAAATAAAATTTTGGATGAGCGCTGGAAGTAAAACAATGTCTTAGCAATATCTACTAAACTGTGGTACAATCACCTAAGGAAAGTGAGTGATGGAGTCCCAGGGTCTAAAGAATCACAGTTGCTTCAGCAAAGCTTCAGGAAAGACATGCCTGGGGAACAGCCTGAGTTGGCTGCAGAAGTACAGGAATGGGGCATAGCCACAAATTATTGCTCAGACATTTGCAATAAACATGGAAAATCTACATGGAACATGCAGCTGTCCTGTATTAAAAGCTGTTTCTATTTCCATTAAAAATAATGGGAATTTTACAGCTTAAAATAACATTAAGCCATCAGGGGACAGTGAATCTGGCTGATATTTTTCTGTCTCATCCCCAGAAAATGATCCCTTAACAATTCTTCAGACTTTCAAGGACATGATTTTGACAGATCTGCAAGATGGAATCTGATTATTACTAGATATATCTTCTTTGAAATTCTGCTAAATAAAATAAAATTAAAATTGCAGCCTCCTCTTGTTTTACAGTTATTAGTTATTAGTTATTAGTTATTTCTAATATCTAGCTCTAATAGGTACAGACAGGAAATGAGACACAAAAGCAATGCATTTATCTCTTTCTTTCAGGAGAAAAGAAAAATACATGCACTTGCTGTGGCATACAAACTAGATGCGTTTCTGGGCTTTGTTTTGATTTTTTCCCAGCAAGTTCGCTCATAGTTTCTGGTGGGTAATGAGAAAGTATCTCCTGATCTGTAGCTGTCTGGGGAATCCCTTTTCCAGTGGAGATTTTGAGCACAATATTATCACAAGTTATAGGCTGATCTGGTAAAACATGGCAGCTCTGTGAATTGGGAACTGCTCCCTCTCCAGCCTGCCATCTATTACTAGGCAATGCCTGCCCACTGCTTTCTGCAGTGTGATGACTGAAATAAAAGTGTCTATGCACCAAAGTCAGGATGTGATGCCCCATTCCCTATGGAGCCTGACTTATGCTGCTTTCTGACAGCCATCTGAAAGAGCTGAAGACATTATGTAAGAATACTGTTTTTAATTAAAAATTATAATGGTTACTTGTCATGCTGTGACACAAATTGGACTTGCAAACTTTAACAGATCACCTAAGTTTGGGAAACAGTGTTTTCACTGCCATATTCCTTGGATCATAGAAGATACTGTACTGTATAGATGTTTGTTGAAATTAAAGGACTGTGATGAGGGAAAACTCACTGAACCTGTTTAATATGAGATTTAGACACTCAACTCCATGTAAGGAGCTGTTTACAGCTGAGTGCTCTGTCCTGGTGAAGCAAGTCCTGAAACAACAAGCATGATGCCATCTTCCCTGGAGAGATTCTTCTCAGATCTACGCAGAACACCTGCTACATCTAAGTAGGATTGCTTCACAGATACCCATACAAACATCTATTTATCTTTTTAACACAGGATATAGAGACCCCTGTATTTTGTCAAGCCACTTCAATCACAATGCTCACAGTCAACCAGCTTCTCCTTCAAGGCATCACCTAACAGACCTTGCTTACATTCATTTCACAGTTTGTGTCTGACCACCACACTCCAGATATCATGAAGGACTCAGAAAGAGACATGGAACAACAAACAGCCAGGACTACTAACCTTCCTCTTCAGTTCATATTGGCTTTTTTATTCACTGTAAATGTTTGCTTTCACCACACTGACCCCCTTTGCACCATAAACCTCTTCCAATATTTCCCATAGTGTTTCATAGTACACACTTGAAAGGCTCAAGTTGCTGCACAAGTTGGGAGACAAAGATCTCACAAGAGCTCTGCAGCCTGCTGGAGGAGCAGAGGGAAACTACTCTCTTGGTCCCACATCCTTTCATAGCTGTGAAGCTAATAGCTAAGATGAGTTGGTTATGTTTAAAAGAGCTCTGGAATCAGTGAAATTTCCTTTTGTGTTTGTTTGTTTGAAGATCAGAAAACTTGAGAGCAGGATACGATTTCTTTCAGTTTACCAAAACAACAACAACAATAAAAAGTCAATTGGTAAAAAAATTTTAACACATTACCTCTTACTCCAGAGAAAGGGAAGAAATTAGAAATTAGTGAGCTCTGTTAACTAGAAAGGATAGGCAGATCATGGAGATACTGCAGCCTTGAGTAATCAAAAGGAAAATCTGTCTTGCTCAACTGAATTGCCTTATGAATCTCAAAAGCCAAAATGCTGTGATCTTCATGAAGTTTGTGCCTCCTGATAACATGTGGATACTCCTTGTATTCCTTCATTTGCAGAGAAACAAGGTAATGCTGCAGTAAAGCATGGAATCAAGCTATAGGACATCCCTGCTATGCAAACTCTGTTCAGCAGATATCTGGTTGAACAAAAGTATCCATTCTTTTCTTGTACACAATGTGAACAGTTGTGATGGAAGCTTAATCTTTCATTTGCTCTTTATATTTTCTGTCTTTTCTTTAGTTTTGTTTTCCTCTCTTTTCTTCCTTTGCAACTGTCAAGGAAGCATCTGTGAGTTTTATTAAACAAATGTTACGCATTAAAAAACCACTGCTGTCTGCCAGAAAGGAAAATGGCATCTTATCTGAAAACAATATGTAATTGTTATTGCTGCCTGTTGCAACTTACGCCCTTGAAAAATGATGATGACTTATTTAGTAGCAACTGATGCTGAAGAAAAGCACTGTAACTAAAGCAGAAAATTAACTGTTGCATTATCTTTGGGAAATAGAATACCTAGTTTCAAATAACATAATACAAATGCTCAGTACATTTTATCTCAGATGCCTCTACACTCACTTCAAAAAGAAAGAACAAGGAAAGTTTTCCATGACCCTTTCATCTGCACATCTCAGAGTTACAGCCATTGAGTGTTTACCCTGGCCAAATGCCACGTATGTTCTAGAGTAGAGCTGTGTGACAGACAGGACAAATTTCCTGTCCATCACTCATACTTTGTATCACACACAGGACAGTGATGGGGACTCAAGTCTTGATTTACCATTGCCTCTATCAGCACTGATTTTATTAGCAGGCCTTGTTCAAACATTACAACATCATCCTGGAGCATGTCTACAGGCACAACACTGATATATGTCATGCCTATAAGCTCGATTTTTACTTTAAGTTGGTACCCTCAACATGTATATTGCTGATATATAGCAAATTCTGGGTTTTTATTCTTTTTTGTTTCCATCTGATTTTTTGTTTTCCTTTTTATTTTATTTCTCTTGTGTTGTTGTTCTATTTACTTTTTTTTTTTTTATGCTATGTATAATTCAGATTAACACTGACAGATTGTTGCAAAGCAAATCAGAAGACCAAGAAGTATCACAATGACAGAAACCACTTGCAAACCTGGCTTAACATTCTGCACGTGGTCAAAGCCCCCCCATCGGCAGGACTTTAGCCACTTTAGTTCACAGTTAACTGCTGTTTATTCAACAAATATTTCATGCTCTGGGATCTAATTTTCCCCTCCCACTTTAGGGAAAAAATATGAAAATATTTGTATGATAAGTTATAGAATGATTTTATAAAAACTGGATAATATAGTACATAATGCATTGCAGGGACTAGTGTAAAGCTCTTATCCATGCTATTCATTCAAGTGGGTTAGGACCATAATTCAGAAGAGGTGAAAGCTCCAATCCCAGCAGAAGTTAGTTTTTAATTACAAAACCAGCAACATAGCCAGTATTCACGGGATAACAAAACCCTGAAAGTAGCTGTAAGAGTTTCAGCCATACTTCTGCACCTTGCACTGATCATCCTGTTATTACATGTATCCTTTTAAAAAGTCTAGCAAACTTTCTCATTGTTTTTTAAAGTTACAACTTAATTCGTAATCTTAATTCCTTTAAATTCTAATTTATTATTTTTTTAAATAAAATCTGACCTTGGAATGATGTAATTTTTATCATGAGCTGATCAAATCTTTGAAATTCCAAAATGTGGTTAAGTGAAATGCTCCCATTTCCTTCTTCCCTCTAGCTCCAATAAACTGATTCCCAAGATGATTATGTTTCATTATTTTCCTTGCGATAGTATCAAATCACTTCTTAGGGCAAAAACTGTCAAATGAAGCCCAAAAAACTTTGCACACAAAATATATGAACAGTGTTCTGCAGGCTGAAGTCTCAGAGGGATCTTTTCTTAGGGAAGGCAGTGGGCATCCCCCGGACAGAATTGAGGTGCATCAGCTGAGCAGAAAAAGTCACCTTTACTTTTGATGCTGCAGCCGTGAAAAAGGGGAATATCTCAGGTATCAGCCTCCAAGGGTATACCACAGAGGCTGCAGTGTGCTTCTCACTGCGACTTCAATGCTATACTATCTGGCTATGCCAAATTTCAGGAGCCTGAAAGCCAAGATCCTAGGCTTTCCTTGGCAAGAAAAGAAGCCAATGCATCCATCGTGTATAAAAATTGGCTGTGAAGAATATGCCAGTGCCCTCCCACTGGTGAGAAATTTCAATTTTTGCAGTACAGCAGTTGATGTCATTACACCATTTAGAAGGTAATTGAAACCGGTGCAGAGCTTTTCCTTATTAAGACTGATCTACCATTACTAGAGCATAAAGATGTCTAAAACTTGTGGCCGAAGGATTCCCACTTGTTTGCAGCCAGGGATACAGACCCCTTCCTGGGCATCCAGCATGCCACATATCACAGGCTGCCTATAGGTATGCAGGCAGCACGGCTATCACTGGGAAAAGCTCCATTTCCCTCCTTCTCCAACAAATTGATGAAACAGAGATTTTTTCCGTAGTGTACTTAGTACTTTGCAGAGGTCCAATAAAGACACCTCATCACCTCTGCTGTAACACCTCATATCTCCTTGTTAGCTCTTCCCTTTTTATGGTCTTCCAGGTAAAAAGGTTCACCCTGTTTAAATACCCCTAAGGGTATTTAAACAAGCAAGGAAATATCAAAGCATACAAGAAAACACTTGAATATTAAAACAGATGCACGTGTTCACCTTGGGGATAAGTGAGCTGTGATACAGGGCTCAACTCTGCTCCAATTTCACTTAATGGCAAGGCAAAGCGGTCCCAGCTCAGCAGAAGATTTCTGAGTTCACTCCAGGCTCAAGGAGAGTAGCATTTGTCCAAGGATTATCATCAGGCCTCTCACCATCATGTTTTCACTTGCTCCAAGTGCACTAGGTTTCATTGGCAATTCCCTGGATACACATTTTCACGTTTGACCTTGTATCTCCAGTGTAATGTGTCCACCTATCTCACCCACAGTCTTCATATTGACTGTTTCCTTTTATTTGAAACACAAACAACATAACATGTACTAGCCATGTCTGCTTTTTTTTTTTTTTAACCTTGTTTTTGACTTACGTTATTATCAAGCAATCCCCAGTTTTTGTTCCTGCATTTACTTCACCGCTTTTATGAAACTGCCTCAGCAAAGGGTGACTGATAAGGGCTGAACTTTTTTTCACCCTCAGCTGCTCCAATCTGAATTTTTAAAATCCCCCTGGGCAGAACAAAAACAGAAGGCATTACTGACAATTTTCAAATCATTCACAGATTTTTCATGTGTAAAAAGCGAGAAAGCCAGAATTTTATGTGAACCTGATCCAACCGCTCTGAAAATTTCTGAAGGCTTTGTGTATCCAAAGTCTTCTTACCCTTCCTGTGAAGGAGGGGACAACTCTGGGTGGTGGTCTCAGCACTGCTCACGAGAACCTAACATGTTCTCCCCACCCACTGGCAGAAGCCATCCCAGGGCTAAATAAATTGATAACCAATTACTACGTGCCTACTCATTATAACAGATGCAACGTGGGGCTACAGATAGTTCATGGTGCCCACTAAAGCAGCGGGCAATATCTTATTTTGAAAACTTCTACATTTCTAACATGTCATCAAATATTTGATGACCCGATTTTGGGAACAGAATCCACAGGGTCAAGTAAGGATTAAAAGTGAGACAAATAAAGACATCACACAAAAAGCAGCTGAACAGTGAGCTCCCAAGGAAGGTATTAGAAGTGACAGAAATTCAAGTCTGAAAGACAGTGTCTGAGAAAGGCAGCAAAGAGCCAAGAGTAAAGGGCCACCTTGACAAGAAAAGACCTGGCACGTTTTTTCTTTGGTCTGCTGTGGTTTGTGATTATTTCCATCACATCTGAGTAAAAAGAAAAAGGAAAAAAAAACAAAGTTATTTAAGTATAAGCATGTTAAATAACTGGCATCTTTCCTGAAAACTTGTAAAATGAGTTGTAGCTCCACACATGTTGGCTGGGTTACAGTATCCTGTAAAATTAGACATCTCTAATGGGAGCGCTGACAAGCTCCTCACTGTAGCAACAAAGTGGTACCCACTCACAAAATGAAGCAAAGCTCCTGGGAAGTAATTAAAGAACATTTTGGTCAGCTTGTGATGCAAATGTGATTTTTTCAGGTTACACAGAAATAAAGTGGAAACCCACAGAATATCAGCAACAAGGTCTAAAGTAACAAGGCTGACTGATGTTTGTCCAAATGGTCTTGAAAAGAAAAGATGGGAGGAGATAGGAGAGTTCAGAGAAATAGTTCAGGAAACATTCTCTCCCTCTGTTTTCAATTTTTGTATTTTTACAATCTGCTGATGTAGACAAAACTAACTCACCTTTTCACTAATCTTAACTCCCTCTCCTTCTAGAAAAAATACATTAATTATTACATTGGATTTACATTTTTATGCTGTAGAACCTTGCTAAAGAACAGCATTTGCATATTGAAATATGCTATTTTTCTTCAGTTATATTCTGTCAAGCCAAGCCTTTTTACATTATTTTTAATGACGTTACGCATAGTTCATTAAGTAGACCATCTCCAGTGCCAATTTCTATGAATTAAATTCGAGCAATTTCAAATTCTATGAATTAAATTTAAACAAAATCAATGGAGACTGCTAAGTTTTCAACTGGTTTATCTAGAACAAGAATATTGTTTATATGTAATCTAGCTCCCCAGGTTAACAAATGACTCTATGAAATTTAGAAAAGCATTCCTTCCAGATAAACAAAATGCATTCTACTTTCTGCTCAAAGTCAAGACTTGTAAAATCAAGAGGCATACAGGGAGGAGGAGCCAACTCTTTGTTGTCTCTTTTGTCCTTGAAGGGCTTCAGTCACTCCCTTCCCAAGTATTACTCAGACATAATTCCCTGAAGGAGAGTTTGGAGAATTTCTGAAGGAAATATACCAGGACAAATAAACTCTATGTTGTTATGGTTCCTCAAATTCAAAGGCAGAAGGCTGAAAAATTAAAAGGTGTAAAGTAGATACAGCCACAAGGTGTGAAGTGAGTAAAGTAATTTTAAGTCACTTCTATCACTTTTTTTTTATGTACTGATGTTTAAAACAGCACTGGTTAATGACAGCGTTGATTAACAACACAGCATATTTTCTAATGTACCCTAGAATCTCTAATTAGTTCTTAACCAACTTGAGTGGTGTATTCAACGTTTAAATAAACTCTGCTGATAAATGGGGAAATCACAAAGTCCAAATGTTGGCTGCATGAATATTCTTGTAATTCTGTTCTGGAAACAAAAACTTAATTGAGTGAGTTTTCTATTTAATGAACTACTGTGAGAGAAAATCATGTGATAAAGGTGTAACCCAGCAATGTGTCAGTAAATAGCCGTTCCCCTGAGCATCAGCACTTTAAGAAGCAGGCATCTGAATGAAATCAGATTCCTGAGGAGTCTGTGGCACCAGACATACCAGAAAGTGAGAGAGGCATGAAACCTTGTCATATGCCATGACCAAGATGAAGGATTTTTTTTTTTTTTTACTTAGGCTAGGTCTGTGGTTAATATTCTGCTCTTATGCTTAGCCTATTAAAGCCCAAGTGTGCTTTTGTTTATGATCTGGTTCTTGATACAAACATGCAGCTAACTGCTCAAGTTGTATGTTCACCTCTGGTATGAAATGGAGGTGAACTGAAGTACTAGAGATAAGAGCTCTGTTTTCAACGTGGAACAAACAGACAAACAAACTGAAATATGAGAACAAATCTATCCATATACGTATATACAATTATGAAATATCTATATGAATACAAATCTATAATTAATTAATTTTCTTTGAGAAAAAAACCTTAAACAATAAATTCCTTCCGTGATGGGATAGGGTTATGTAGATACAGATGGTTAAAAGGCTCCAAGATTATTTAGGTTTTATCTAACTTTTTCTGTATTTCATTAAGTTAGTTGGAAATATAGCTGAAGAACAGCATTTAATTTTGCAACACATGGCAATAGTCATAGCTTAATTAAATACTTCACAATCAATCTTTAATCATAACACACACACCAAAAAAAAAAAAAAAAGCCTCTTAACATCCTTAGAAAATTTCCTGGAAAAAAATATGCTCTGTTGAGACATATGACAAGCTATCTTTTTTTGTAAAAATTAAAACACAGCTCTAATATCATGTGTTAGAAGATACTGTCTTTTTTACACAGTGCGTCTAAAAACATCTCCAGAAGCAAGTAGTATACAACTTGAACTGCAGCACCAGCGCTATAACATGGAATTTGACTACAAGGAATAGAAATGAAAAGGCAAAAAAGGATATGAAATTCCATGAATTAAAACTGCGATTTCCCAAACAATTTTCTTAATAGTTAACTTGTAAGTTGGAAAATTGTGGAATGCAACGAATAAAAAAGTAATTGAGAATGCTTGCTGCACTGAGATGTGTCTCCACCAACACACAAATAAACAGACATAGGTGTCAGAATTGTTGAAATAAGCACCTATTTTAGCTAGAGTAAGGAATGAAGCCATAGATTTAGTTGCTGTAAAGATCATGTAAACTTGCTTTTTTCTCATTTCTGGATTCCATCCAGCATGATCCTGTTGAGATACTTGTATAAAAAAAAAGTTTTATTTTTGCACCCATCACAAAAGAAATCTATAGAAGTTACTACACACTGATACTTTCATGTGCTTAGAAGCCATCATCCAGCAAGTGAAGAAAGATTATATTTGCAAACAATTTTGCTTTTATCTTGACCAAATTCTCTGCTTACAGTATTTGTGATAATCCTAGTTTTATGCAAGCAGGCTGAAGGAGGTGTGTAGGGGATTCCACCGGCAAAAGCATGGCAACACATCAGAACAGTAATCTATTTGTTCACCTTTCGCTGCTGCGTATTTGGAAAGGTCAAACTCAAAACTGCCAAGATACGATATTCCTCTAAGAGGAAGAAAATGGTTTATGTATCTCAGCTTTGTCAATAACTATGGAAACGAGAGCTTCATTTTGTGAATAAAGATGTAGGCACAAATACTGCACCAAGAAGGGCGAAGACCACCCTTGGGCAGCGTGTCTAGGAGGAAAGTGGTGAAAGGTTGGGGGTTGGCTTTGTTTTGTGGAACATTTGGGTGTGTATAACAGGCCTGTCTAAACAGAATTGGTGTGTCTGATGGCTGATCCAATATTCCAAGGAGGTCCTCTATTCAGAACTTGTTTTCCTTTCACACTTACCCTACTCTGTGTACTGTGCTAGATTATACTGGTTTCATAAGTGGCAGTCACAGTTACTGTCCATCTGGATATGTTTTGAGGCTCTATAAAGTTTTAACAACTGTAAAGGGGGAAAAATAATGAAGTATGCAGCCAGTCTGAAGTGGTTATCTAGAGAATTAACCTACTGTTGCCAGGAACACACAAAGGACACTTCATGTTCCGTGTAAAATGTAGTCAGATCTGTAGTTCTAATAACACAGCAAGAGGCGTTCTCTTGTGATGGAAGAGATTATATTCTTATATTTATAACCTCTTAATGCGTGAAAATAGTTACAATAATAAAATTAAAATCATAGTTACACATTTCAACATCTAATCTAAATTCAGGGCATGTGTAGCTGAACCACACACTTGATTAACTCTTGCACTTATCTTATTGTTCTCTTTTTAATAAGCAAGATTTATGCTTCTCAGTGTCCTTTTAATAAGATTTTGGCTTGTGAGAATTTATTCACACGCTATTCATTATGGAATGCCAATCGGTTCTCAAAATCCTTGTACGCATTTGTTTCCTCACATGTAAAAAGTTCTCTATTTTGGATTTTTCAGCACTTAATTCTTTTATTTAACAAGAATCTACAGGATGAGTTTAAATTTTGTGTATTTTCATGACAAAAGACAGTGATTAACAATGAAATAAATCTGATATATGCAGTCAGACTGTACCAGTCACTATTTGGAAAAAAATAATACAGGTTGAATAGACTTCTATTTACTAGTATTTGGTACTTGGTGCAATTCCACATATCAACGTAATTCCAGGTGCTCCCGATATTTTCAGCAAATGCTGCATTAAGTTCTCAGACTTAGCTGGGTAAGGAATTAAATCCCAAACCCACAGAGGTGACATTTCCCAATAGAATGACCAGCGCCTTATAATAAGTGGCAAGAAAGATGTATAAATGTTCACTTTTGTAAGAAGTATATGCACAGAGAAACATTTTGCAAACGCACCTACTACATTAGTAACATGCAAATCTTGATGAAGTATGCTTTCCCTTTGGGAAAATAGAAAAAACATCATCATAGGCTAATGTACCCTTTCAACCTTGAACTCTTATCTCTGATGATGACAGAGGATCTGTTTTCAAATGTCTCACTTGACAAGACACAGTTCTGAAAATAAACTGCTCAGGTGCATTGTGGAATTCTGGAGTAGGTCTTTTTAAGTCAGTGAGACTTAGATCATCTTCACATTTAAAAAGCAGGATCATGCTTGTATCAGGTTCAAAGGGACAAATCAGGGCATTAGGACTGTGACTCTGCAAACTACTGCTTTCACAGCATAACAGAATCCACTACTTGACTAATTTCTTTAGCTATTTCCTGTTTCATCATGATAGCATGTCCAACTGGATCTGGAAGCTGAGCCTACACCATCTCCGCTCACAGAGTGGTGCAAAAGATGACAGCATGTGCCAAGGAGAATCCCCATTGTGCAAGCTTTCTCTCAGCTCCAAATCGCACTGTCTCCAGGCTGGCTTTCCCTTTGCTCCTGATGTTTTGATGAATACATAGAAGAGAAGCCAAATCACACAAAACTGTCTCATTCTGATGTATCAATTAGTTACATTTAGTCTCCTGAGCAAAACAAACCTGGGCTGAGAATACTGTCAGAGCTCCTCACACAGCAGCTGAAACCATGCTGGCAATTGCAAGTGCGATTTAAGCCTCTCTTGTTCAATATGCAGCTTTCTGGCAATTTATCCCTTGGTTATCCCAGATAGACCAATTTTTTTTTTTTCTTTGCCATTTGTAAGAGAAGATTAAACCTTGTAGGGCTGGAGAGAATCTCTCCTGTTAGGGGAGGGAAAAAGAGTGCTCCAAGACTATTATAAGGCAGAGATGACGTCAGAACAGTGAAGGCTTTTCCTGAGGCTGTCTAGTACCCATCTGTAATAAATTCATATGAGGGTTTGGAGGATATAAAGGCCTCAGCTAACCAGCCAGAGGGTTAGAAAACTGTACAGTATGGTTAACAAACAATCTTTGTTTTATCTATCCAGACAGGTTCTGCTGTATTATATAGGCATTTATTTTTCTAAGGCAATATTATAAATCATTGTGAGGTCATCAGCATTCCCACAGATTTCCAAAGCATTCCTTTACCTGCCTAAGTTCCCACCAGATCCACAGACTCAGGCTGCTGTATAAGCTACTCTCTAAACAGGGCACACAGCACTCTCACTCAGAGAGAGGTTGTAAGAAAGGAGCTGGTCCCAAGAGGGCTTAAGGATGCTATGACACTTCTATTAAGACCACCTCTAGCAATAGTTCACATTAATCATAGCAAAACAAGCCAATATTTTACTTAAACAAAAGCTTTATTTCCATTCATTATTCACTTCAGAAAGACTAATCAATTAATTTAGCTAGTAAGATAATACGTTAACATACTACACGTGGCATACTGTTATCAATCTAAATGATTCATGCATCTACAAATTAGAAACAGTTTAATCCTCCTAGTTAAACAAGACCTACAGGTTCAGTTTCATATACAGTGGAACCATGATTATGACTTTTTGCCTAAGGCCAAATTACAAATTCTCCGTCAGGCCCCTGGAGTAAGGTGAGAGACCATCAGTGGCCTTCATAGGACCACCTTCCAGCTGAGAACAACTGGAGTGTGACATGTGCTTGCCATGCCTCCTCATTTGCCTTACTGTCCAGCCCAATGCCTTCACCTTACTTTTTAGGTGAACAAATCTCAAGAAATGTTAACTATGAGACAGAATTAAGTTCAGTCATTATTCTGAGAGAATCATACTCACTTCCAGGAGCTGAAATTATTGCCTCTACCAGCTAGCAACATGATTGAAGTCTTGATAATAGGAAATGGTATCTCAGATGCTAGGGTTACCAGTGTCACACAAAGTTGCTTACTCAGTACCACAGTAATGTTGCAACACTCCTGTGTTGCCTTGCTTTGATATAAAGGTTACAAGATCAAAAACTAGGTCCATGCTAAATGATTTGAAGTAAAACAGGCCCTTTATTTTCAGACTATCCCAAGGGCTTTTGGAAGCCAGAGGAAACCAAGTGACAGCAAATGGATCTAGGAGGACCTGACCTAAGGATAGGGTTAAGTGGTGTAATAATCTCCATGCTGAACTTGATGCTATATAGCAGCTTCCTTAACGTGCTTGGTCACAAGGTGAATCACTCTGAGACAACCTCACAGATTTTCTGCTCAAATCACTTAAAGTTTAGGATTCTGTCAAACACAGGAAATCCCACCTAAAACACCTTCCTTTCTACCTACTAAGGAGTACTTTCCCTTCAGGCTATACTCACTGACAATCTCAAATTTCTCATTCACTTCTGTGCACTGCTCTTTATTTAGTGTTCTGATATTTGCTTCCAAACACTGCTTTTCAGACGCAAAAATTTAATGGAGAGTGCTGAAGATGACACATGCATACCATGGAAAACCTCTCTGAGCATTTACTTTTGTTCTATATAAATTTTCTAAAGCTAAAATATTTCTTAGATTGTAGACTTTCTTCCTTGAGAATCAAAAAGTTAATGCATGAGTTCCCTTAGTTTGTCGTTGTTTTTACAACAGAGAATGATATGGCTGATGAACAGTTTCTTTTTAGATACTGTTGGATGGACAAACTGATCAGATTTTTTGTTCTTTTTTTTTTTTTTGAATGCCTTCTTTGAAAGAAAGATAAAACTAGTTAATGAATTGCAGAGTTTAACAACATGCTTGTTGTTAAGACCAGCAAAGGCAACACTCTCCACAGACCTCTTTAAGGGAAAATGTCTCAATGTTCTGCTCTCAGAGACATTACACATCTTCCCTTTGCAGGAAAAAAAAAAAATAGCTGAGCTAAATTTGGAATTTCTCTGAAGTATGAGACTCTAAGCTAAGACAAGAATCCATGAGGAATTATACCCTGAAGGCTTGGGAAGAATTTGTTTCTGACATGTTCCAGGTCAACCCAACCATACTCTTGAGGTACAACTGTGTTAGAGCAGGGATTTTTTTTTGTTTTGTTTTGCTTTTTTTTCTTTTTTTTTTTTTTTTAATCTTGGAAGGATAACACCAGCTTACTTTCTTTCAGTGTGTAGAGAAGAAAGAGTCATCTGATAGGAAACAGGAATCGGGTAAAAAGGCTTACTGTGCTGCAGATAGAAAATTAAGAAAATTCTACTCATGCCTCACACAGAGGTGACAGATTTAATATCAGTTAAGCACGATGTACAGAGATAAATAAAAAAAGTCGCACTGACACGCTAGCTGAATATACCATCCGAAATTTCATAAGATTGGGATATGGCACTGAAAGCAAGATCAGTCAAAAGGCACACAGAAGTAGGAGACCAACATTTGGAATGATGACAAGGATGGGCTTCCATCTCAGCTAGAAAAAACAAATGGATCTTAAATAGCACAACAGAAACAAAGCGCAGAAAAACAGAATCAAACTGTTTCATAAAGTATGGGGGAACAGATTTATATAAATAGGCAAGTAGGCAGCCATTGAAACCGGGAAGGAATTAAAAAACGGAATACAAACAACCATTCTGAGAAAGTTACTAAATTCATAAATAGGACAGATAGAATAATAGGAAATGATTTTACAAACAGTGACTGCTGCAATCAAGCTGCTCACTGTATTCACAACAAACGGGCACAGATATTCTGCACTGACTTGTCTATGGGCAATAGGATAAGAACGCAAGTACGATCAAAAGTTTGAAGCAGGCTTACAAAATCCATTTAAAATTGAAGTGCTTGTAAGCATGACAGAAATAAGGGCGTGGACTTGGAAGTGAGTACAAGTTGTCTACATCATAAGCATTGAAGATAATATGATTGTTTTGTTTGAATTCTGAAAAGACATCTGAATAATCTATAATCTCGGCAAATTGTTCCAGAAAACTTATTCTTCTTTCCTAAAGAAGTCATGTGTGATTGCTTTCTCAAACAAACAGCTGAGCTATGATCCCACAATAACAAGGGATTTCTGTTTGTTAAGGTTCTCCAGCAAGGTTAGCCTTTTCACTTAATCTAGACCATAGCCCATGTTGTCAGGACACATTCTTTCAGCTCTTGAAATCCCTTTTTTAGCCTATTGAGTTGGCCAAGGGAATCACTACAATAATACACTGAGAATTTTGTCAAGCCTCACAAGGTCAACATATCTTCAGTTGGACTGGTTTCTTTGCATTCATGAAACACTATGGTGCACAGAAATCACACGTATCCCAGTCCATAAGATGGTAAAAATTCAGGTGCTAATGTATGATCGTTAGGCCTTCAGATTAACAAAGCAGTTTGTGAGGAAAAAAAAAAAAAAAAAAAAAGATTTTTTGCCTTTTATCTGTCTTTTACTGTGCCAAGAAGTCCTAGGAGGAGCTCAAAACACTAACCCACTGTTAGTGTTCATTCCCTTAAGCACACTTTCTGTTCAATACTTGAGAAGCCTTAACTTTGCCCTTCAAAGGAGTCAAAAAAACCACTGATTTACCCCATCATATGTGTCAGAGATATATAAAAGTGCGATATTCTTTTTTGTTGAAATAGCTTTCAACTTTTTTTTCCATTTACATAAGCATGTACATGTATGAAACCAAAGATTCTTGGAGATAAAATAACACTTTAGAAAACCACAGAGTAAAAAGAGTAATAAACGGAAGCATTAATCTGGCTTAAAAACTGAAGGTGATGAAAAAAATTAAATTATCCTATTACTACATCTAAGAACTTCGATTGTAAGCTTTACAGTATTACATAACCATAGCAGAAATTTTAAAAAAAGAACAAACTCCAAGACAATATTAACGAAACAATGAGAAACGTAGCAGAAAGGTTAATGAAATATTGGTAATGATTAATGGCATACTGAATCACTCTATATATCTTTACAGAAAGAAAATGTCCAAATTACCCCATCTTTAATAATCATACTCCCAGTGTCTGCTGATGAGGAACTTAAAATGTATGTTCAAGAATGGAAATGGTTATAAAAGATCAGAGGCTTTCAAAATTCACTGTGTACTGGGTCTAGTGAATGTAATGCCAAGAGTAATATATGAAATCTGATCTGACAGTTTCACAATTTTCCTTTGTTTGAGGAGATCCCCACGCAATGAAAGCCTACACATCATGCCAAAATTGAAAGAAACAGTGGAAAGGATTCAACGATAACTACCACTAGTCCATTTCTCACTGGCAAAATATAAAAAGAAGATGAAGAATTAATTACATTAGGAAATCCAAAGGAACATGGTTTAGATTAAAGGACACTTTTTAAAGCAGTCAGCTGGAAGGCTGACATAGTACTGCTCATGCAGATGTTTGGAAAGTATTTCACAAACTCTAATTTTGGAGAGTGTTTCTAAAGGCTTTTGCTCTTCCACTGCTCTATGCCATCTCCAATTTATCTTATGCATAAAATAGAAACTACAGCTTCTAGTTAAATAGGACAGGCAATTAAAAACAAACAAAAAACCAACACAATAGAACATGAGATGTTACAGTCCATATTCTGCAGATCCAGAATCTATGATAGATTGGCAGGTCCCTTTTTATCAATAAGCAACAGAGTAATAGCCTATCTGTTAAACAAGGAGGTTTAAGTCAGCCCTTTGGTTCATACTGGCTTCATGTCAAACACTGCACAGAGCAGTAAATTGCTACAGAAATCAAGGAGTTCAAGACCTGTTCACGTGGCTTATCTTGAACAGACCAGCTCTATGTTGCTCTCTGGGTAGTCATGGTCATCTGCCTACAGAGGTAACAGCTCTGTCTGATCTCGGTGTCTCAGCCCATCTCCACTGTCAGTTTCTGATATATTGAGTGCTCCACAGCATTCCATAAACATTAGACAAACAAACAGTTACTTAAGAAGTGAAGCAGAGGAGTACAGCAGCACATCTGACCTACACTTAACAATCATCAGTGGCTTTACGATTCCTAAAACCAAGGTACACCAAGGCAAAACTGAAAGTTCAGTCAGAAGATAGAGCAGCTCTATGTCTGCTCCTCATCCGGTTATAAGTACCACAGTATCTTTCCTCAAATATGCTCTGTTCTCAAAGCAAAAGAAATGAGAATGAAAAGGGCTTGATATTGACTTCCACAACATAACAATATTAATTCAGTACTGCACAAACCAGAGGAAATGTCAGCGTCCTCAGAGCTGAACAAGTCTGCTAGCCATTCTTTATGCCCCAATGACTTTAAGTGATAGATGAGGACAAAGCATGCTGCAGTGTTAATAGCTGTGCTCTTGCAGAGATCTGAAGGAGCTCAGAGCTTGGTTTTGGTTTGGGGGGCTGGAAGGCCACCCCTGGAGCCTTTGCCAGAGACAGCAGATATGCAGGGAAGAAGCAGAGGTACAGAGCAGTGAGGAGTCAGCAGCAGGAAGTGATGGGTAGGAAGAAGATGAAGGAGTAGACAGGTGGCAGGGGGGGGGGGGGGGGGGGGGGAGGAGGGGGGCGGCGAGGACGAGAAAGTCTTGCCAACAAGTTCTGGTACAAAAACACTGAGAATCTCTGAGCTTGTGTTTGGGACAAGCTCTGGGCCAACACTCCTACACTCTGTTAATTCATTTTGTAACTGCTTGCAAAAATTTCTGCCTAGTGATGAGAAGCTTTGAGTGCTCTTCAGCTTGAAGGATGAGGGCTTCCGCTGTCATGCCCTTAATCCACAATATTTCTCTACCACCAGAGATATCGTGCATGTCTGAAATCTACAGAGAATTATTGATGAAAGATGCAACACAAGAATGAGCAGTTATCACAAAAACATATATTTAGCCCTCATGGGAATTACTGCTGCTGGGGACCTCAAATCCTAATTTATATACCATGTCCTTTGATTCATTCTTTCAAATTACTTTCTTCCTCCAAGAGAAAGAAGACTAGATGGAGGGAAAGGTAAAGAAAATGGATACTCTTTTGCCAATCCACAACTCATTCAGAATTAAGATTTTCACTTTCCAACCTTCTCAGAAGTATACATTTTCCTTCTCATTCTAGCTCTCTTAATAATTACTTCTCTGAACTTTTAGTTTTTTCTCAGCCACATTCCACATGCAGTCTGGTCCTTTAATTCCAGTCATAGCCTTTGGGTTTCTTATTTCCCTTCTTTCCTAAAGCAGAATTAAATGCTACTGGTTGGAGTCAACTCAGCTTTGAAGCTGGAACAAGGCAGTTCAGACTATGCATGTTCTCTGTAACACACTTCACCGCAGTGATGAGAGCACTCTCTTCCTCTTGGAGCCCTTTCCAGAGGACTGCTCTTTCTTGTGTCTCTATCACGTCCTGCAAAGAGAAACGCTTCATGCTGATTTTCCCCTCCCTGCTGACCAGATGCATTTTTGCTTATCTGTTCTGAGCAACTCTTAAAGTCTCTCCTTGGTGTCTAGAAGAAGTGTTACTGAACAGCAATATCCAGCTAGCCAGAGTCTGCTTTGCTATCCACTTCATCATTGCAAGTAAGATTATGAAGGATGACTTATGTTAATGAAAAAGAATGGAGTTTCCATTGACTTTCCAGGGTCAAAGCTTCACCCTCAAGGACCTATCAGTAGGAATGGGACAGAATTTCCATTTTCACAGAGAATTTGCAACCATTTAATTACGCTGCAAACCTCAAATATTTTCTTTGCAGGCCAAAGTTCGTATCTTATTTCAGATGAATGTGGTGGCTGAGCATCATCAGCTGCCAGAAAATCTTTAGAAGTAACTTAAAATAAAAACAGGCATAAAAGAGAAGCAGGGTGGGAAAGGGTTGTTTGCTATTAAACATGAACACAAACCAGGCTGGGCCTTTTGTCTACTCCCTTCCCCCATTTTGTTCACACAGTCCTTATCACCCTTCAGACAGCCTAGGAATGCTAATTTTCCTAATCACTTGGGGACTGAAAACTGCTGTAGAAATTAACCAAAATATTATTTTAAACCTTGTTTAATGAGCCTGGATTCACACCTGTAAATGAACTTCAAATCCTTCTGTTCTTCCAATAATGTCATTTGCACACTCTGTATGTCCTAACAAATTAAAATTCAAAGCAAAAAATCAAAAATATTTCCAAAGGTTTGTTTTAATCAGAACTAGCAGGTGGTTTGCACAAAGAAGTGGTTTTAAATGAAATCCTAATTGTTCTCTTTTTGCAAGTGTGTAGGATTTCTGTTCACATAGAAGCAGATGATAAGGATGCTCTAAATGGTTCAGTGAAATGATACCATAATGATAAAGCTCCAGTCAGCTTTAAACTTTCTTATACTTTCCACCACTTTCTAAACTTTAAGGCTTCCAATTATTCTGTCTCTCTCAGGAATAAAATCTATATGCATGTACCCCTCATTTAACACTAATGACAATGTGAAAACCTTCACACATCAAATATGTGACTACGTACTTTTGTCTATCCTAATGGCTTGAGAGAAAATCTTGATAAATCAGGGCTATTTTTTTTTTCTTTTCCTCTTTAAGCTTTGTTGCCTTGATTAGATAAAAAAATAGAGGCCCGTCAATCTGTTTTCTTTTCAAGTCTTCTCTGTCTCTTTCTAAATTAGTTACAGCCTGCTTTTTGTAGCTTTATAGCCAGCCTGACCTAATTTAATTACCATGACTTGTGTGGCTTAAAGATAAATAGTTTTATTCAGTCAGTCTACTTTTGTATAAGTTTTCCCTTTCATGCACCTCCTTATGTTTTGGCATTCAGAATTCTTGCACTCTGTTCCTCAGTGGGTTAACACAAGGTTAGTTTTATAGCGTTGTCCACATTCTCACAAAAAAGACCCTTTGATGTTCTGCTCAGCCCCTGCTTTGCTCTACCCTGTTGCTCACTGTGAGTGTTCAGGCCTCTGTGGGGCACAGGCAACCAATCTATGGAGCATCTCCATGAGGGCTATGGCGCCAGTGCACTGGCTCAGTCTGAGGAGACTGTGATAGAAGACTAATTTCTGTTGTGAACTGCAAATACCCAAAGCATCAGAGGTTGCTCGCACAAAAGCTACTGTCTGTGCATTTTTTCCTCTTTGAGGAAATTACTTCAATAATCAAAGCATGAGACACTGCTGAGAGAGGAAGGCTGGAAGACCTGGGACAGTGCAGATAGTGGCTACCACACTGCTCCTGTGCAAATACACAAGGCAGTATAAACCCCTGCTCAACACCTATTTATGTTAACTCCAGGTTTAGAGGGCAAATAAAGAGAAACAAGTTTCTAGGATTAGGATCAGGCCACCATCAGTAATAGTGAGCTTAATTAGAAATATATATTTTTAAAGTCATCTGGATCTACCTTTAGGTACTCTGTTCTACACAGTCTGTGCAATAACTTTATTTAGGATGATAGGGTGGAGTATGTGCTGCACTTGAGAACAAGAAGCCACCAACAAATGATCATAAACTTCTGAAATCAGAGCTGGGCTCAGTTTACAGATCCTGCAGTAGTGCTTTTCTCACACTACAGAACTGTCCTAAAACAAGCTCCATCAGGATAAACACAACATTTGACTGTAAATGTATTTAAATAAAAACACAAATGTCTGGAACTACACAGAAATGTGTGAAAAAATCTCACCATTCCTTTAAGAACACAGTTCAGTGAAATGGCAGCAGCAAAAGGAAGACAAATAAAAGTATTTATATTTCAATTTTCAACCATTTCATGTCAATTGCACAGAGAGATGAGAAGGTTTTTTAGATAAACCAAAATGGACCATAATGTCCAAGTTCTAGTGGAACTATGTAAACAGCACCTCTAAATGAACAGCATGGCTTTGTACACATGCCGGAATCCAACCCGACATAGATACAAAGTAGAAACAAGCAACTCCATCTGTTAGCAGCACCCACAGAAAGGAAAGAATTCATTGATGCTTCCATGGCTAGAAAATGGAGAGGTGAATCACTTCTTTCCAGCCACAGTTAACTAGAAAACGCTGTAGAGGGAAGAGGGGAAAAAAAAAAGAGGGAAACAAAAGGAAGACACATTTGTTTCCCATTTATACTAAGACAGCCCAACAGTGCAGCAATGCATTTGTCATAGATATCCACTGATGTCCTGCCTCAACTCTTCTTAAAACCTGTGACTGATTGACTTCTAGAAGCAACAAGTCTGATTATCGGTTACTTCTTGCGATAAAAACTCAGAATATACCTTACTTTTACCTTTTTTTTTTTTCCACAAACAGCACCAAAATAAAGGGCAGTCACTTCTGAAATGCAGTGCTGCATACACTGAGAAAACAAACCACTACAACTGTGGAAAGCAAACAGGTACTAGGTTAGGTCACTGGGGCAAGCTCCTGCTGCTGTATTTAAAAAAAAAAAAAAAAAAAAAAAGCTTGTTGGGAAGATAAGGTTTTAAAGGCTCCTCAGACGGACACACACACACACAGGGGGAAAGGGAAACTTCATGGCGCACTATTAATCTCTTAGAAAGGTGAAGTGTTGCGTGACCTTGATGACATGTGAAGCTGTCATTTGGAAGGGGTGGGGGGGGGGGGAAGGGAGAACATAGCACTTTCATCACCAAAGTACAGCTATCATTGAGACTCCCTTTACGTGCAAAGAAAAATACTTATTTTGTAGGACACAGACTGCCTGAATAAGCTGCTTGTAGAGGCTCACTCTCACAACCTCTCATTTGAGATTCTTAACTGAGTGGATCTCTCTCCTCTACCTTCAAAATCAGATTTCCTGGCCTTCTGCTGAGCTAGCAGAAGGTCACTGGTATGTGTTAGCCAGAGACAGAACTTAGGATCTCCCCTATTACCGGAGATAAATAATAAATATGTCCATGGTTGTATCTAGTCACTGAGGAATAAGTTATCTACTAACAGAGTCACCTTCTCAGGCACTTGTTTCCCACTTAAATCAAGGACCACACAAGAAGCTATACTTCATGGATGTACTGCAGGCTCTGTAGCCACACAATGCCAACTACTGATTGGACAGAAGTTCACTCCATGCTCAAAGGCGCGATGGGGTGTGTGTCTGCTTTCCAAGAGTACCTAAAAGCATAAAGATGGCTTAAAGACTGTAGTAAACATGCTGGCTTATCCAACTGAAGTGCAATTGTATTCCTGTACCTGATCCAGATTACAGCTGTGTTTTTGTGTTCATCAGTAAAGATTTTATATTACCAGTTATGGAATCAAAGTCTAAATCTGCACAATATAAGTTAGATTATTTCATCCATCCATGTGGGACAAAGTTACTCAGTACATCTCAGGTTTGTGATACTTATTTGTGCTTAGTCTGATCATAACCACTAAATACTAAAAAATACAATACAAAAAAAAAAAACAAACAAACTAGACTGCAGATTCTGAACTGTGACATAAGCAGATACAAGATCTCCAGTAGCAAAATTTTATACTATGAAAATGCTCTCAAAGCTGTTCACAAATAAAAAAGCTTTGTACAGAGATATGCCCTCTATACACACACCCACTAACTTCATATGACAAATTATTCACCTACTCTTCTGGACACTCTAAAATACAAAAAGAAAGCAAACAGTTAATACAAAATGCTACCTAAAAGCAACAACAACAAAAAAGGATTGCGATGTTTCTTCCTCTCTCCAAATTAAGACAGACTTAACAGGAAATAGTGATAATATTACAAAAAAAAAATCTGATTCAGCTTCTGTTACATTTCTATAAAAAATACAGTGGCTATAATCTCACATATAGCTTTCAGATGAACATCAGTATCATTGTACAGAATATTTCCTCTTAAACATATAAAGCTTTACCTATGACAACAAACACATTTTGAAGTGGTTTTAAAAAAAACTCAAGTATTAAAAACTATAGTGAACCAAGTGTAGATACCTAATTTACAAGTGCTACTTCATGCTTTATCTTGATGCTGTCAGAAGAGCCCTTTCTTAAAAAAGGCATTTACCAGCGTTTAAAAATAATACATTTCAGGTCATTAGTGAAGGAAATTGCCACCATTAATTCCGACTCACCACAAATTAAAAAAAAAAAACAAACAAAAAAACAAACATGAAACTTAAAAGAAAAAAAACTCAGTGTGTTTTATGAATACATATGCAATATTTTGGTTACAATGAAACAAAATGCTGATACATGCCAGACACCCTGAGGTTGCTCTCCTGTGACTAACTCTTCTGAGCTAGTTTTAAACGAATCTCCCAGTGCTTGACCTCTTCTCACCTTTGTTATTAAACTAACAAAAGCATTTTATTCCAATCACAATATAAGCAAATAAGTAGAATAAAAACTTCTCCAAGCATCACTTGGCCTTGTCGTACACCTTCGCCAAAAAACAGTGTTCTATTAAATAAAATTTTATACAAAAATTTATTTTTGTATATAAAATATTTTACTTCCAAATGTGATACTCAAATGCCTTCTTTGGGTCTTTCTTTTTGTTTAAAGGGAATATCCCTAAGAAACTTACACGAATCTAATCATCCCAAGGTGCACCAGGCCCAGCACTGCCAGCTTGGCAAGGGATTGTCCCACTTTGCTCTGCACTAGTTTGGCCTTATCTTGAGCACTGGGCGCGGGTTTGGGCACCACAATATAAGAAGGGCAAGAAGCACAAGAAGCTACTAGAGAACATCCAAAGGAGGGCTATGACAATGGAGAAGGGTTTAAAGAGTAAGGCATATTAGGAATGGCTGAGGTCCTTTGGTGAGTTCAGCCCTGACGAGATTTGAGACTGGGGTGCGGCCTCATGGCAGCTGAGGGGAAGTGCTGATCTCTGCTCCTTGGTGACAGCAACAGGACTTGAGGGAATGGCATTAAGCTGCAACAAGGAAGGGTCAGGTGGGGTGTTATGATCTGCACCAGAGAGTAGTGGGCATGGAACAGGCTCCCCAGGGCAGTGGTTACATCCCCAAGCTGTCAGAGCTCAAGATGCTAAGTTGGGAGGGACCCACAGTGGGTCATCTTATGATTCTATGATTCTAAATAGTTGCAAAGTTTCCAGGAAGCTGATTAACTGCAGAATCGAAGAGTACAACACTTCAGTATGTCCCGTCCTGTCCCCCCCGCTGGAAAAAAAAAGAACAACAACAAAACCCTTTTCAATGAATATCGCAATTCTTAGAAAAGTCACGATCAACGGATTTCAAGAATGTGTTCAAATTTCCAGTGCCTGAAGCTTTTTTTTCCAACATAACCAGGTACATCTGCAAACAGTAAAGTCCACTCTGAGACATCTGAGTGGCTCAGCTAGGTTTTGTCACTACACTGTATATATGGAATGGTCTTGATTTGGATTTTTTCTTTGCCTGAACAGGTGTATAATTTCAGAGTGCCAACTCATGAATACAAACAAACCAGAGGCAGCAGTTCTCCTCGCCTTTAGCCTTATCCTCTACCCATGCACCATGGCCTCTGGGGAAGCGACAGGTGAGCCAGAAGGGACAGGCAAACAGCTTTGGATTACTCAATCCCTGCATACATGGTAACAGTATATATACATACAGTTCTGCTATTTAAAAAATCTAACAATTTGTGAAGAAAGCACCAGAGGTGGATAAGAACAGAAAAAGCAAGTACACAGAAAACAGGACAGGAAAGACATGTAGGAGGTAGAAATTTGTGCTGAAGTGCTGCAAAGAGAGCAGCTAGCCCACTCAAGAGACTTCTGACAAAAGTAAGGCATTCTTGGTATCCGTGACCAATCACTTCTACTCTTCATTCTAGTTAGGTATAAAGCTGCTTTATCTGTGAAGAGTATTTAGATTTAAAATGTTTTGCAAAAGGCTACCTCTGCCAGTATGAGTGCAATGGTCAACAACCTCATTTGGCGTCTAGACATTTTCATTTTACTGATAGTAATGTAAGAGCAAGCACAGCTGAATTTTAGAAAAGGTCACTCCTTATTTGCCTACCTGTCTTTGATATATCCTTTACAAAAATAATGCCAGTAGGAGATATGCCACCAGAAAAAAACAAAACATGACCAATTTACGGATCTGTATGTGGATCAGACACCGACTCTGTATGGCAAAAGTCACATCTTATCATTACTCTGGCCAGATTCAAGAAAGTGATGGACAGAATGAAGCACAGATTACACTGCTCTGGTCACGCATAGAAACCAGCTAATATTTTGAGGTTACAACATGTGGATCTTCTAAACCTCTAACCTTAAGATTGCTCATTTGGTTTTTCAATAGAAATCTGACATGCATTACACGTAAGCATTTGGAAGTCATATTGTTAACTGTACATTATATATAGTTGCTTTAACTTTTATAGTGAGCAGTCATTAAACTGGCTTTCAAAATAACAGAGCACTTAAGAAAACTTTTAAAGTCACATGACCTAATACAGAAGAATGAGCATGGTATCCAACTTCACAAATTCTGTTTAGTATAGACGCACGTATTCTCTTTTTAAATCAGTTGTGACACTTACAAAATGGAAGGGGATCATAGGGAGTGGGCAGTGGTGTGATCTATGTACAGATGTATACATAGACATATAAATTACTTCAGGCACAGACTTATTTTTGTTAAGATTCTCTGAACAGCAGGGAGAGATCTGATTTGTGAAACAGTAGGTTCCAGCTAATTAGCCTGTGATAGATAAAAACTTTTCCTTCATTCATGCTGCTAGGTTTAAATGTGGTCTGGACCTCCAGTGATTTCAGGTTACCTTCTGACTTAACCAAAATCAAGTTTTTATCACCTGGGATCCTGGCATTCCTTCCAGGTGCAGCAAATATCTGACTTGGAAGGAACTGACTATGGTACGTGAACCCTGCTTCTATGTTATGGGGGGGAATACTTTTTGTATTTACATTTCCCAGAAAATCCGCAAACAATGAAACAATTTTTTTTTTTTTTTTTTTTTTTTTTTTTTTTTTTTACACACACAAGTGTACCCTTTCAAAGCACCACGAGAAGGCTCAACAAAGCAATATCTCAGTGTAATAACTGTAGCGGTAGAAAGACTCACACATACAGCTTTGGGATTTTACCTTGCCATAGCTGTGCAGGAAAGGTTCATTTGAAGCAGTCAAGAAAATCTTAGAGAATCTTCTACTTTATTAATATTAAGCATTGCTTTTGATGTCTTTTCATTACTACATTACTACATTCCCAAAATTAAGCATTTCCCATGGTTCAAAAAGACCCACGGGGTATCTCAGATTACTGAAATGGCAAATTCACTCCATATATTAGCTCATGCTCCAATAGATGCACTTTTACAGATTTAAAATAGAACTTTCATTATTTCACTACATCAGCAAAAGCAGCATCTCATCTTTTTCTCAGTGAGAATTTAATAGCATAAACATCAATTTTCATTTATACCTATAGAAGAAGAGATTTCCACATTCCTTTCCCTTGTAGTTTATGGTTCTGTACAGAAAGAATTAACAAGGTTACACCTTACATTATGATAGTGGAAAGAAAAGGAAGGGACTGTTAACACTGCACATCTTCTAAGAGCTGAAAAGGAAGGAAGACATGCAGAAGCTGTTAGGAGTGAATGTCAGCTTTTTTTCACTGAGACAAGTGCTCTTAGTAATGGCTCTCAACTTCCACTATCCTCCAACATCAGGACAGACACTATACCTTGCCATCCTTGATGCTTCCACAGCTAGGCTAATGGGTAAGGTGTCAGGCAGTACTGGTTGTAGCTGGCTTCTGAGCTCAGAAGTGAACATGGTCTTCAAGACCTTCCAAACAAGAAGGCTAACTCATTTATTACACAGGTGGACATGTAAGTTAGTGAGTTCACAGGCTAGGGAAAAGGATATTCCAATTTACCAGCTAAGGTCCTGACCTCTGCAGACAGCAGGATTCTCCATTTTTTTTTTCTTAACTCAGTTCTGATGGAGGAGGTGTAAAGTTTCTAGAACTTAACGTAAAATTATGGAATGATTTAAGATGCAATTAACTTCTAGAAATTGTCTAGTTCAATCTCTTGCTCACAGGATGGTCAACTTCAAACTTAGATCAGGCTGTTAAGAGACTGTCCTGTTGAATGCTAAGGATTCCAAAGGAGGAAATTCCCCTCTGGGAATCCCCCTCTCATGCTGATCCATGCTCATCATGGACATCTCAGAGGTACTGATGGCCTATAAACCCTTCCTCCTTACAAAATACTCAGATACTGCTGAGTAGCAGACAAGACAGCTCCAGAGTCTGCTTATTCCATGGTATTGGACATAGTTGGGACAGCTCTCAGGGAACTGGATGCTAGTCCTTTACACTTGTTTGGTCAGTAGGGACCAAGATAGAAGATTTAGAATCACTCAGAGCAGATGCATGAGAACTCCGAAGTCCTATTTTGCAGAGTTTTTGTGCATTTACTATTTCCTTATTCCTGCTCAGAGCATGGACTTCTACCCTATTTCCAGTCTTCACTCAATGAAGATACAGAAAACTGGAGAAGATCAAACAATCTTTAAATACAAAAGAGGGAAAAAAAAATACAGCTTGGGAAAATAAAGTATAAACACTTCAATTTACCTGAGAAAGCATTTAGAAAAACTACAATTTACAGGCACCTACAACACTGTGAACTGAAAAGCAAAGATTTAAGAACAAATGCTAACACAGTTTACTTTCCCTAATTAACAACTGGCCTGGTAAACAGGGGAAGGGTTGCAATGTAAACTGATGTCACATTACAAAGTTCAGCACAATTCAACACAACAGTCCCAAAAGCAAAGTGGGAGAGATGCTCAAGACTAAATGATAGTTAAAGACTTGGTTGAGGGAAGAGAGACACAAGACAAACTGAATATGAGAGTCTACCTTTGCCTACACTGTGGGCATACAACTGCAATATCTTAAATGGTACCTAACAGTACTAATAATTAATTACAGTATTAACAGCAACAAATAAGGCCACACAAAAGCTTCCAAAGAACAACATTTTTTTTAAATCCTTTTGCATGACAGACTGAACACAAATGCATAAATTTCCAAGTTTTAAAACTTGCCTCTTTAGTACCTCCTCCTCAGCTACTGTATGCCGCATGTTTTCCCTTATCTGTCACTGTAAACTCACTATGGAAAAATTGACCTCAAGCTATTCAGCTGTGGTTTTGTCCCCTGAATAGGACAGCTTTTAGACAGCTGATTTTCCTAAGTATGGCTTCCAATTGAAAACTGCATCAAAACCAAGCAGCACTTTGTAGCTTTCATGTATACAAAAAAAGTAAGGATGGATAAAGGAAGATTGTTCTCTGAGCTAGGTAACGTTTACAATAGTAAAAAGTAACAAAGTCATAAACAGAGAAGAGTGCTGTTAGACTCAGAACACAAATAGCATGATTAAGCAAGATTAACAATAATATGAACAATTTCCATTCTACTTCTCTTTCTTTTGTACTTGCCATCATTAGCCCAGATGATGCGAAGACTTACCTTTAATAATGCTTAGCCCCACTGGAAGCAATTAATACTAATAAAAACAGGCATTTTAAGAACTTTAAACTGATTATAACCTGAAGAGCCCAACATTTTTTTTCATTATTGTAAGAAGATAATGAATGACAGAAAAAGATCATGCTGTACAGGGCATTAAAATTTTTCATGTTTTTGGTATGCACTGTTCCTGTTCTAATAGTCTGAAGAATAACATGTGGAGTATGTTGCAAAACTATGAACAGTGGAGATGGAGATAAAATGTCACAGTTGAGGTAGGCCTCTTATACCTGATGGTAACTATAACTTAGAGGATGTCATGAAAAACAAAAGCCTATGATCGTACTCTCTCAGGACAATCATTCTGCCTGAGGTCTCAAGTACCCAAAACAGCTTTCTCTTTTTATTTAATGCAAAGATGCCAAATTGATTTAAGTTAATTGGATCAGGCCATATAGAAATTAAATATACACATATACTGTTAAAACATTCCTTTTATGCCATGCAGGCAGGCTTAAAATCGACCTAAGGGGCTTTTAAATTTTAGTATTACCAGAAAGTTAGTGGAATGTATCCTGCACTGTATAAATAATTTGACCTTATTTTCTGATACTGAAAATGTAGTGGGATGGCCCTTGCACTCAGCAGTGTGTTCCTGCACTGGCAATAGGAAGGTTTGAGAAAGACTGAATTAGTACAGTACACTTCCACTCTAATTTGGCTCATCATAAAGCTATTCTTCACTCTACTGATAAAGTATTAGAGCAGGCAAACATTTAATTATGAACAGAACTATACTTCATATGCAAAACACGATTTCATCTGTTAACATACAAAAGCTAATAAGTGTTGAATTAATCTTCTATTAATTCTGGATTAGTAATAGCCATAGATTTGTTTAAACTGAAATGTGAATTCACATTTAATTATTTCTGACTAAATAATAATGTGACTTATGTGAAAATCACAGTACTCACTGATGTATTTCACCAAGCTTGTACAAAGAAGGTGAGTGCTCTGAAACGCATACAACACTGACGAAGGTCCTCCAATGTAAAGAGGCCAATCTTCCATGCTGAGAAAGCTGAAAAGAACAATGAAGTACATAGCTGATTCTCTATTTATCATAAAAAGGCATATTCCATTTCAAGGCACATGTCTAAAAAAGAAATAAAAATTGGGATCTCTCTTCCATAGCACTGAAATGAGATTGTGCAAGAGATACTAAAACCTCAGCTTTAGAAACACACTGATGATTTTATATTTCCCCTTTCCAAGATAAAATGGCAGAAAAGTTGGAAAGCAATTTCATTAACCATTTCCACAGTTTTTCCTGCTTGTACTTCACTAGATTCCAAGCTTCTTTTAACCCTTCTTGAAGTTCCTCACCTTTTTGCTTTATCACTTAAAAAGAAATCTTTCATTTACAGATTTTCATACCTACCTCCTCCTCCCTATTTTTGTTTTGTTTTGTGTTTCATTTATCAGCCTCCCATTTTGGTTCAGGGGGGCATTAATTTCCATAAATAGCTAGATGCCTATAGAGGGGAAAATTGTGAACACGGGATAAAATACATATAATAACTGCAAGATTTTTTTTAACTTAACAGTTGCAAAAGTATCTATATCATTTTAAAATAAATTGTATTTATTTTAAATAAAATGCATAGAGGGCAGATCCTACTTCAAAAGGAAATACATTGTCAATTTTATCAACATTTTGCTCCAAAATATCAATCAGCTCAATTGCAGTTAATTAGAGACCACCTGAATTCTTGCAACGTCAAGGATTTCCTGAGTCCCCACCAGCTAAACCATCTCCAAAGCAAGGATTACCTAGTTCTGCAAGCTCTGGTGAGGACATCCAGGGAGGGCATAACAGATACAGACCCCAGTTACACACTTCCCCAGCGCTGAGGGACTACTAAAAACCACAAGGGAGGAACCAGCAGACCTTCTCCACCCCTGGAAATCTCTTTCAGGCAGAAAAGTCTACAGTCCATCTTCAAGTAGCCATGCCGGGAATGAGACTTAGTCACCTAATTAACAATGGGTTTGCAGACTTCCCAGAATGTGTCTCAGTTTCCAACAAAACATCCTGCTTTCTGCCCGTCACCAGGAAAGCAACTGTAAGTTCTTAAAGATGCTGAGATTGTTTTCTTTCAGATAGGAAATAATAGTAAACTTACTGGGCTTGAAGACATGTCCCATTGGCTCATAATTTAAATTGGGTTTAGCTGTTAAAACGTCTGTGAAATAATTCCCCACAAGTGAAAGCTAGCCAGAGAGCCTACTTACTCAACGTAAAATAATGGTTAGGAAAAATGTCTTGGGATCCGTAAAGCCTTCTGCTTCTAAAATTAATCTGCATTACTCTGTAAAAAAGACTATGGGAATTGCAAACCTGGGAAGTTGCAAAGATCACTGTATAACAGTTAAAATAGAACACCAAATTCTCTTCCTGGAAATTACTGAAGTCAAAAGAGTTACAAAAGCAGTGGTTTCAGTCTGCAGCATTTTACGGGTGACTGGCATACCAGACCTTAGAGAAGCAGGACATGAGTCATCAATGGGCCCTCATAGCCCAGAAAGCCAACCATATCCTGGGTGCATCCAAAGAAGAAAGGCCAGCAGGTCAAGGGAGGTGATCCTGCCCCCCCTACTCTGTGCTGGTGAGACCTCATCTGGAGTACTGCATCCAGATGTGGAGTACTCAGCACATGAGAAACAGGGACCTGTTAGAGTGCATCCAGAGAAGATCCACAGAACAGAATACCTGTCCTATGAGGACAGGCTGAGAGAGTTGGGGCTCTTCAGCCTAGAGAAGAAAAGTCTCCAAGGTGACCTAATAATGATCCTTTAGTATCTAAAGGGAAGCTACAGGAAAGAAGGAGACAGAATCTTAGCAGGATCTGTGTTGATAGAACAAGGGGAAATGGTTTCAAGATCAAAGAGAGCAGATGGATGTTGGATATAAGGAAGAAGTCTTTTACAGAGAGGGTGGTGAGCCACTGGAACAGGCTGTCGAGAGTTGTGGTTGTTGCCCTGTCCCTGGAGACTTTCAAGATGAGGCTGGATCAAGCCCCAGGCAACCTGATTTAGCTGTTTGTGTTCCTGTTCATTGCAGGAGAGCTGGACTAGATTACCTTTCAAAACTCCTTTTCAACTCTAAGGATTCTATGATTCTAAATCGCTAACTGTATTACAGAATCTTCTTCCACAGTATACAGATTTATTTTCTTAAAATATTGTTCGTTTCTAAAGTTAGACAGCTTTAACTTTCTCCTATAACCCCAGGATCTGAAGACAGATATTTCTATGGCAGGAAGAGTTTTAAGTCCCATCAGATAATACAAATTATACAGATACTTATTGATATCAATACAGATACCATGATATAATTAATGCACACACATGCAGTGTCTCGTCACTACTCCCAGGAATTAAGGCCTTAATCAGTGAAAAATTTAGCAGATAAAATGTGCTTGACCTACAAAAACAGTATGCCTGTGCTCTAAGCATTTGTAGTCAGGCAGGACAGAAAGGTTAGTCAACATGAAAATATGAAGGAGACTGTCAGAACTGCAAAATTAGGTAACTATGTTTTAAGAGAAAGCCGAAAGATCAGCTTCCCCTTGTATGATTCAAGTTACACTTGCAAGTAAACATGCTTTCTACTAGCAGATAAAAAGGATCTGCAGTGAGAGTTCTAGACAAAACTGGAGGATAATAAGTTATTTCAGACAGAAACAAAATGAGTGCATGAAGCACTCTGCAGAAGTTCATATGGTCTACTGTAACATTTTTGGCTTACTGAACACTTTGAAATAGAAACTGAACATTTCAGCAGAACTTCAAGAGTCCCTGAAATTGGCTTTTGTTTCTCAACCATAGATCTGCCCCAATGACCCCTTCTTCCTTTCTGCACTCTATTCTTTTATTATTATTCATGATTTGTCAGCAGGCGAGAAATTCCTCTGGAAATTCATTTGGACTAATTTTTATTTACTTCAAAAGAACAAAGAAATATGTCAAAGCACATTATTCTTTTAAGGCCACTTTCAACTCTTAAATGTTAGGTCTGTTGCCAGTCCTTATGATTTTTAGAACTGAAAATTGAAGATTTAACTTACAAAAAACTTTATGTTGAATATCAGCAAACACTGTGTATGGAGAGCGAGTGAAGACTCAAAGTTTTTGCATTTGTGCCACTACATATTTCACCTTAAGATAACTATTTTTCCCAGAATGCCTTGGCACATCTCAGATATGACCCCACTAAGCAGAGAGTCTTCATCCTCCACTCCCCACACATGTCAACAAGATCAACACTGTAATGTCTGGTGGAAGTGTGGCAGAGGGAAAGAGCAGAAGAACTATAACACCAGGATAGTAGAAAACATGTTCTGGCTAAAAAAAAAAAAGTGAGAATCACTATTCTAAAGTATTTTGTCTTTTGCTGTACCTGGACTACTATCCATTTAAACTGTTCTCAAACCTCACATCCCATCTAACAGCTTAAAATTCTCCCTAAAAGAGAAAGTAATGTACCATCTTATTACAAAATTCTGAGGTATTACTCCCTTATTACAGATCAGCAGTCACTAATAACATTAACAGCCATTTGAACACAATAACTTGTATGTTTCTCCATACCCTACAGTTGTTAAGGAAACGCAAACAAAACCTCTATGCCATACTTTCCTTAACCTGAATCTCTTCTCTCATTAAACACAATCCTAATTGTTTGATGTATAGTAGGGTTTTGTACAACACTGAAAAAGAGCAAGTATGGTGTTGGAGCAGATTTCCTTTATTTATTCTACTTGTCTCAGGAGTAAAAAATAAGTAATTTTCACATTTTACAACTGGCATACACCCTAATACCACATAAGGAAGACACATAAGGGCTCTTCCTTGTTCTTGTTCTTTATGGACAAACAAATTAATGCTAATTTGTGAGGTGTGAGGTGCACACTATATCTGCACTACTGAAAAGACAGTCCCCATTGTTCTGATGTGCTATCCTAGCATTATCTCTCCTACCTTCTGATGATGTGTGCAGTGAAGAGCGACCTACATATTAAATCATCTCTCCAGCAGCAGCCCAGCACCTGCCTTGCCTCTGGACCTGCTAGCCAGTCTGAAGATTTATTCATTGGACAAAAGAGGAAAGATCATTCAGTACATAAATCATATTCTTCCCCCAGAGTATGTCCCTTAAACTCTACTTATTGCAAAGCTAGATCTGTGCAATTAGATTCCGTAATGCCATGCTTTCAAAACAGTATTTACTTGAAAGTCTATGGCTAAAGTCCAGGACAACAGTCCTAGACCACATTTACAAGCATCTGGTAGGCACTGCATTCACCATGGCAAACATGTCATCTAGAGGAATGCAAGCTATTTTTTTCCTGACAAACCATCATCTTTTGCAGTCTTAATCACCTCTTCCTTCCTACCTTCTACTATTCTATATTCTCAAAGACAAGAAGTACTGAACTTTTCACATTCTTTCACTTCTATAGCTTCATAATTTGTACCAGCTTACTATCATCAGGTTTCCTCACACCTAAGATCAGCAACCTTTTTTGGACAGAGTAAAACCAAGAAAGAGCCTAAGGCTTTCCAGTTAAGAGATGTTTATCCCATCTCAAAACTTTACTGAGCACACAGTTCTCCTTTCAATTCTTTACATTAACCTAAGAGCTTCAAGCTAGTAATTTCAGATGCTCTGTCACATTAAAGGGAACAACTTTTGTGCAACTTTTTCACAAGATCAATAGGTTCTGTTTCTTTTAAAACTTCAGAATCTATTCCTACCACTTTCGTTTCTGCCTCTGTAGAGGAGATGTTTCCTTTCACTGAAGTTCATTATCACTTTGCTTTCCTTCTTAATTTTATTTTTTTGTGCAGCCTGACACTTGACGTTGGAATCTTCTCACTTATTTCCACACTACACCTTCCTCCTTGGAATATTTCACACCATCACAGAACTGCAGGGGTTGGAAGGGTCTTCAAGAGATTGAATCCAACACCACTGCTCAAGCAGGTATCCTACATTAGGTAACACAGGTAGTACTCGCAAGTCTTTGATCATTCCCCCTCTCTACTCCAGTTATTCTATTCCTCAAATGGGGCAAATACATTAAGACCAGAGGATTCCTATTGTAGGTAAGAGAGTAACCTTCTCCTTGGTGACACTACCTGTCTTGTTCAGTGCTACATTTTGCCTCTTTACTAACTTCTCATGGAAACTGTAAACAGCCTCCCTGTAAAATCATAAAACATTTACTCAAGTAAGCTCAACTGAGCAAACAAATTGATGCATACAAGGGGAACAATAAAAGCTATCAGCAGGGCACAGGTTTATTTTATGCAGATGTACAGTTTGCATGCTAAGGGGCTCAGCAGCACTTAAGTTTCCAAATTTTTTTTTTTTTTTTGCTTGACCAATTTTCTTCATAACTTACAGGTCCCTCCAGAATTCAGAACTGATATTAAAAACACATATTACAGGAGGAGCAGTCTGACATGCATGGCTTTTTAATAAGGTTTTCATTAGCTGCTCATACGGAGATTTTTTCTTCTCTTACACCCTGCTTTTAATGTCTTAGTCTTCATTCAATACTGTAAAACAAGAAGTGGAATACTACTACAGAATATCTTCATGGCTGAATATAAAAATAATCACACAGCATACTTGAAGCATGAAAGCTCTCTAGGCAATTTCCATTCCTGTTTGCAATGTAGTCTACGCATCAATTTTGGAATAGTTACCTTCTTTTCCTATATGAGATTAAAATTCCCCTCCAGAAAAGTCTCAAAACTTTTCTATTTTCAGAGTAGAAAATAGTCCATACAGAGTTTAAACTTTACATTCAAAAGTAAGCATGCACATTTGTGCAAAGAATTTGGTGATGGCCACTCAAGACCTGTAAAACCGTTCATCACAAATTGATTTTCCAAACTCATTCTGTCTCAGAGGACGAGCCAAAATAGAGCATTCTTTTTATCACTGAAGAGTGCATATGGTGATCTAAATTTGAATTAGCAGAGTGAGTGCCTTATTGTTGTCAATTCAGTTCCATCAGGACACTGAAGCAAGTTCATTCTGCAACAAGATGCAGCTTTGATTTATATAAAATAAGCATATTTTCAGTGTAACTCCTTTTAACAAAGAGTGATCTGTACCCAAGACTGAACCACGATCCAAACATTTTCAGATATAAGTATTTATATAAACACATAGAGACAGCAATTTCCTCAGCTCACACATCAATATTAGCGGCGACAGAAACGAACTGACACATCTAGTGTCCCTGTTAATCTTTTCCAGAAGAAAAAAGGCTGAAAGAAATTTTAGTATATTTTTTCTAGACGTTTTCTTCTTCAGCATGGGACATAACTTGTTTCTCTACTTCATCATGGAATGTGTTGTGATAGAAAGGGAAGAAAGAAAATGAAGCTTCAGACAGTGATGTTTCACATTCTGTGATCAAAGGAGGTGAAAAATAACTTTGCTGTAGGATTATACCAGTAAAGCAAATATGTAACTACTGCCTTCAGTGGATTTCTGTCAATAACCACTCTTACTAAATTTCACTTTTTCTTAGCTCATGACTTAGACCACATGGAGCTGGCATTGCCCCAGCTATCCCCTGCCCCCGAGAGTTATGATGGATGAGGGATTCAGATTCATGACCCCTTTACTTGCATTTGAAATTGGCTGCAATATACTGGGGAAATCTATTTTATTTTTTTCATCCCCCTCAATACCATCAAGAACCATGCATTAGCTCAGTTTTGATACCCACCACTGACGCACTGCTCACAGCACTGCCAGAAGAGGGTTATATTGAAGTGTTCTAGACAGCTTTACTCATTGAAAATGTCAGCATCAGCACGTCTCAAAAAAAAATAAAAATCTCCAAGCTTGATTATTGACGCAGTAAGTCTGAAGATGAAATCAAATACAGCACAGAATGAAGAAAAGCTGTGAAGAGCAAGGAGAAAGGTTGGAAGGAAAAGAGGCTACAAAATCTGGAGCGGATGTTCATTACTTAAAAAATGTTAGTCAATTTTCGTAAGAGCCTAGCAGACGTAGATAATATGCTTAGCCTGCTATAAGAGCAGGGGAACATATCCAGAATTAGTCAACTAAAATGTGACCCAAATGTTCTAATACCTAGCAATTTGGCAAGTAATCCTGCTATCTACAGATATTTCTGATATTTCTCTTAACATCTATTTGGTGGTGTGATGATTCTGAGTACGTGCTTTGTGCGCACACAAAGACAGAATGTTGCCCACCCTGCTACATTCTCTAAAGAAAAATTCATACAGTGTGAGTGTGCATCCCACACACTCTGAGAGTCCCATCCTTGGCAGCACATAACATGAATCTCAACAACACTGCTACTTGATATTCCTCTTGACTCACTGTGCTGTATAAAACATCCATTGGACAAAGAAAGAGGCAGTTGAAATTCAAACTGAACTATTTGAAAATTCAGAAGTGCTACATTTCTCAGAATGGAGAAGCATGCCAAAAGCTGCATAAAACTGTCCCACTATAAAACAAATGTGAAAGGCCTGAAAACTTTCTTGATTCCTCAGTGAAGCTACGTGACATTCCTTCATTCATTTGTTAGAGGAAGTTGAATTTTTAAGTTTTATTCTGTGCTTTCATAAAATGGATAAAGTTAAGGTTTCATAGACTCTGATAAGACATTCCCATCCCTACAGTTTGGTCAAATTCTCACTAAAATTAAATTGGTTTTCAAGTGTGCTTTGAAGGATCTCTGATTGCTTCAAGCTTTAGTTGTATCATCAGAAAACAAACAAACAAGCATAAAATAAAAATATTAAGAACCGTATACTTCTGCTATTTCCATTGACATTTAACCCATCTTTCCTGAACTACAATTTGACAAGTACGTAATGATTTGGCCAGCAAGGATCACAGAAACAAGTCTAAGATGACTTTTCTTAATTTACCTTTGCCTAGAAGGGATTATTCATTGTTTTAATGTATATTATTCACAATCAAGAAACAGTTTATAATAGAAAAATGTGATTACATTTTTCTAACTGAAAAAACGTTATGAGCTCATTTTTTCCATCTATCCCAATTCAGTAGGCATTGTAAAAAAAAAAAAAAAAAAAAAAAAATTGGCCTTGGTAAAAAAAGAAGGACTCAATTTCAGAGGCATAGTATTATGATTATATCAATCAATCAAACAATAACAGATAAAATTTTTACAGTTTTATCTTGTGAACAAATTTTAGCTAAAACAAGGCTTTGGCATTTTCATAGCAGATAAATGTAACTTTTATAAAATATAAAAGCTATAAAAATCTTTTTTTTTCAAATTACACAAACAAATCACAGAATTTCTGTGATTGGAGCTGAGTGACTCAAGAATGTAAATGTAGAATACTGAAATCTCTTCTTCAACCTCCCTCCCCCCCCATTAATGCTTCCTCTAATTCACATTTCTATCTTCCCAATCTTTTCCTAAAATGATGAAGTAATATTCCTTACGGTGCGAGTAACACAAAGATGACAGCAGAGAGTAAGGTCTAAAAGGACTGCTCATTTAACATCTTCAGTTCCATCAGGTAACAAAACTGGCCCTCAGCATGTACACAGGATATTGGTGAGTACCTATCACGACTTCAGCCTTCTGCATTTCAGCTCATGACTGTCATCCCTTGTGGTGACAGTGACAGCACTAAGCTTTTTTACTTCAGAGGAAAAAAAGAAAACAACAAGGATTGTCTGTATACCTGAGAACAGCTAAATCATATTGATGTTTGGACAGTCGCTTAGAAGTACCTCAGAAGAGCAACACAGGCAACTCACGACTGAACACTTGTTGGTAGAAACTTCTTGAAGACAACTGAGAACCATAACTTGCCTCCCTAATCTATTTCCACTGAAATTTTGTCTTCCAACCTCAAACATATTTTAACACTGAAAGAGGTCTGTATAAATCTTCCCAACAATTTCAGTGACCTCCAGCAGAATCCAGCCCTGTATCTGGAAACTGCTTCTTGTGGCCTCTGAAGACAGAATATCCTGTAAAAATTTGTATGAAGTAGATTTACTCAATAACCTACTGAAGATAGGTTCAATACAATGCTTTGGTTCAGACTGTGTGCAACTACATTTTCTGAATAAATACGAACAATCATTCTTCTCACTCTAGACTGAGATCCAAAGTTTTCAATAGCAGATTTGTGTTCTCGCATCAGAATGAGATCAGCCCCTGAACTACGCTTCATGCATATCTATCAGTTTGTTGAAAATTTCATACTAGTATACACATATGAAATGCATTTTTCTGGATGCCAACTGGATGCCTAGGTATTAGTAATGAGCACTATTCACAAATGTTCACTAATCTTGATATTTCATTACTTGATACCTGAAGTAATATCTTAATGGAGGCTCTGAAAGTGTTTAATTTCTACCTGTACTTCTATATATTGCTATGACCGACTGCACAGAAAAGGAGAGTACCAATGAAAAATTACTTATCAAGTAATTCACTAACTACTTACACGTTTATTCACCTATTGTGACTATGACGCAAGTTTAAGCATGGAAATCTGCTCTCCAAGTGTATTTTTACACAAGTCTTCAAATCACTATATATGACCTTGAGAGTCTCTGACACTCAGAAGTGATTCTAATAAGCAGTCAGAATTTTTCAGATCTTATTTCCCACCCAAATACTCAAAATCAAATGTAATGTATTTTTAGATCAAAAATAACAACAAAATTCAGTAAAAGAGTAAAGATTAGTAACTAAATGTTAGAGAACTACTTCCTTTACCTGTTGTTGTTATTTTATTTATTTCTTATGAAACTTTACCCAGGGTAAAACAATCCAGTCTGGAATGGAATGAGAAGTTCCCAACTACATAACAACTAAGAGGCCTATCCAATTAAATAAGGCTTCTACGAAATACATCAGGGTTTATCAGCAGGTTGTCATGGAGGCCAGTGATGCTGATGGAACGTGAGCACAGGACCCACCACCCTGACCACAGTACCTTTCCAGACCTCATCCCAAGTGGAAACAAAAACCAGTTCAGGCCATCAGAGGCCTGATTAATTGGGAGTGACATCCCAAGCCTAGAATTGGTGACCCAATGATTGGGAACTGCCCTGGAGGTTTAGACCTTCATGTCCTTCCCAAGGCTGCAGTCACACATATAACAAAACTGCTTAGTTAAATTACATTAGCCATCTACTGTTTACAAATTTCAGGATCTCACAAGGTCTGCCCATAGTTTGGCACAGATAAATACAATCAGCCCTGGCATTTGAAGCTGCTGACAGATTGCCAGCCACTGGTACAGATGGTGGCAGCACAAGAGAGCTAATTACCGATGACATTAATGATGAGGTAACCTGTCGCTCTTCAGCTAATAAACAGATGGAATGTGTTGTTTTGTTTTTTTTTTTCAGATAACAAATTGTTCAGTTTTAATGGTAGACAGCAACAAAACCAAATTATATGTTCTTTGGAGAAATTTGTTTCCTGCTAATTGCTCTAAACAATCAATAAAAGAATTACAGCTAGCGTTATCCCACTGCGAACAGCAGCAGAAAAGTCAAAGTCAATTAGCTTCCTATAGCACGATGCACTCAGATGGAAAGAGTCATTACAAGAGATGATAAGAGTCTGACTATAAGCCACACAGTTCCATGAACAAAGCAGACAAATGTAAAACCTAGTCAGGAGGCATTTAAACATTTTTCTTCATGTATCACTGTAGTTTCCAGTTTTTGTTTAGACACTTCAAAAAAAATAGATAAAAGTCAGCAAAGATGATGTTCTTGTATTGTAGAAGGCCTGATGACTTCAGAAAGCAGTAAGGCTCAAAGTCTTTAGAAATCACAGCTAAGGAATTTCTCAATCTAGAGAATAAAAACTAGCTAGCTCAGTTCTGTCAGTGTTCCATTAAGACAAATACAAAACATACAGAAAAGCTGAAGACTCCACAGTAGCCAGTGAAATACTACACAACAGGGAAAATGATTGCCACAGGTGGCTTCCTAGCTTTTTCCATACTATTAATACTCTCATTTGTGAATGGAGTGGAAGGCAGGAATAAGATACAGCAATCGTTCAATGCTTACACATTTCCAGCTCTTAATGAGAAGTTTTGTTGCAAGTGACGAGGTATCACCACTAGGATTGGAAGTCCCCACCTTATGAGATCACCAGATACCAACAGTGGTCTGAATCTCAACTATAAGAGGCAGGATCTCAAGCTCTTGCTGAGAGCCTGAAAGCCCTGAGGACTAGAGGAACTCCTGCACTCTCCAGAGACCTGGCTCCCAGCCCTGCAGAGCAGTGCCTACCACTGCAACCCTCAGCTTGCCCAGGGAGAGGCAGCCCCTCACACACAGTGATATCCTGCTTCAAAAACGAGAAGAAACTATTTCTTGCATGTACTTCATACATCACCGTTCCCCCTCCCTCCCCCCCCCACCATGGGACTATAATACATCAGAATGCAGAACAAATAATATATTAACTGATCCATGAATATTTTAAATAAAAGCAATAGGAAAAAAATAGCAGCCACATAACAACAAAGGAGTAACTATCAGAAAAAGACATCAAACACGTAAGAAATGTTAATTCTCTACTATAACGACTTCTCCTTGTCTTATCTGATTTTGCTCAAATGGATGGAGCATGATTTTAGGTTTACTTTTAAATATTACTGATACTTTGTTTGCTCTACTACATTCAAGTAAGAAAATGATAACTCAATACCCTTCGTGTGGAACACAACTCTCTTTGTACAATGCAAGAATAAAGTCGAGATTCTTTCATATTAATTCCTTGTACCCTGCAGTTCCTTGTCAGTGAAAAGCATAGTAGCACGTATGCTGCCCTCGCAGGCTAATCACAGAGCTTTACACAAACCCTTTAATGATTTAACTTCTTTATTTAGCTGGGCTCCCGCCCCTTGTAGTAAGGAGTGGCCAAATAGCCAGTGTTCTTGCACAGGCTAACTGACTGACAGCACGTAATTCCCTGACATCACTCCATCAGGCCATTCTCCTGCACAAGTTTATTTTTCCACAGTAATGACTTCAATTTTAAACTGGGTAAAAATTGCTGGCCACCCAAGTTCTTAACACAATCATCAATGTTTTCAGCAGTGATGTAATGCTGTATTTGAAAACACATTATCTCCCCACTTCTTACTTTTGCTGTTGCACACAAAAGAGTCAATTGACTTTTTATTTTTAAATGTACATACAATCACAAAAGCATCCAAAACTTTTGTTAAAGGCCACCTACTTTTTCCGTGAGTTATCAGAAACAACACAGCCCGTTTAGAAGTGAATGACAATGAATAGCTGTTCCAGACTTGTGAAAGGTTTACATACATTTTCACAGCTCACTTTATTCAGAGCTTCTAAATAACTGCATGCAGGCCCTACAGCCACTAACTTACCACGACACTGTGACTCCTTCTGCTTTCCTCCATCTGCCTGCAGCAAAATCAAGTCCTAGAGACTTTTTTTTTGTCCAATATTAATTAAATTGGTTCATGTGACCCAGGCACTGTTTCGTGCAAAGTATTTAATACCTTGTACAAAGCAGATGGTACAAACTGCAGACCATGAAATTCCCATGACTGTGCTTAAGATGGGTTTCTGTGCATTAGCAAATAAACGAAGTCTTGAACCAAATTTTGTTGAAAAGGAAATAAAGCATTTTTCTTTAGTTTTGTTCCAAAACACTCCTAATTCAGACACTGTATTTGCCTGCTTAGCAGAAGAATAAGTCTAAAGGAATTAAATATATTTAAACATTTTTCCTCCTTAACTAGGTTTCTTGTAAAATGAAGGTAACATCCTTCTAATTGCTGTATGTGCAACAATTAATTGACACTTGTAGCATGCTTTGTATTCACTCCTATGAGAACCAGCACAGGGGTTAGAAAATATACTTTATGCAGAAGGAAAGATCTCATGCAGACTACTTACAAAGTCAGTTATGAAATTCAGAAATCTGCTGTGCATTTCTAGCTTACTATTCAAGCAGAGATGTTTTCTTCCTGTGCTAATGGAAGACAGATTTATGCAGAACGCCAGACAAGCACCAGCATTTATTCGTTACAACCTATTCCCCTATAGGTGACACCAAATTCTGTTCTCATTTTAGCAACTACTGCTTCAGTAACAGTTGCGCAGTGCAATTCTGAATAACAAATTTTACTTATCATCTATAGACAGTTGAGGGTTGTTTGTTTTGTCTCCCTTAATGCTATAAGCCTTGTACTTTATCATCCATAAATGCAATTGATACCTAACAAAAACTAAGTCAGCTCTTACCATGTAACTGTTGCTTTCCCCCTACACACAAAGCAATCCTGAAGTGTTTACACAGATGAAAGGAAATCTTTTTTCATACCCTTTGCTCATCTGGGTCACCTGAAACTCAAAGGGCAAAATTAAATTCTGACAAATAGTAAAACAGTTCATTCCTCTTCCTGCACTCTGCTGCACTTCACCATGCGCACAATGTGGTAATTGCTTTTGCTTGACTTGTTCAAACAGCCATGTTCATGATGTGACAGCTAGGGCACTAATATATTTATGCCCTTTGTAATCGGCCAGCATTGCTTGTAATCAGGTGCAAAGTTAATTAAGTGCAATACATCTAATAACTGCCTGCCAGTGATTGTAAAGTTTGATTTAGCACATGAACTGTCAAGGTGTCAGAACAGTGCGTTAAAAAATAAGTTGCTAACAGAAAAACAATCTTGCCACAAGCAAAAGAAAAGCTTTGTGACTGTGAGTCAGTTGAGAAACAGAAGATACTCAAATGCCTCATCTTTCTGACACTGGGAAATGATCTCACCAGCACAATGAGAAGCTGTATCTTTGCTGAAATGCAAACTGAAATATGATTCTATCTACCAGCCAATGTTTTCTACTATAAACTACTGCTATATATCTACATCCTTAAAACTCATAAATGTCAGTGTGAGAATAGAATTACTTAGTATATACATAAGGAGAAGATTGAGAGACTTGGCACTTCAAGTTTAGGGTCTTGTTTTTTTCTGTTTCTTATATTGCACAAAAACCAACTGTTCTTTTGAGCGTAAGAGAACAGTGTGCACATCCCAACTACTAATAAGCAGTAACAGCTTAAAAACTCTGCTTTAGCTGTTCGAGTTTTAGTTAATACCATTATTTCAAGTCTTTACCCAAGAAAAAACAAACAAACAACAACAAAAAAAAAACAAAACAGAACACATCCTTCATGACCTTAGTCACTACAGGGCATCCTTTATCCAAATGATAATTTTCAATTACTTGCTCTCACTTTCAACTATCTATTCATGCTTTTACTTCTCCCTTGAGGATTCTGAAAAACCAGCTCCTTTCCTCTTTATTGATGATCACTTCTCCATGGTTACAGTATGTTTTCCAGAAATATATTCCTCTGTCTTAAATTCAAATTTGATTCAAACTTGATTACTTCAGATGTTTCGTTCACCTCTATCTCTATATGGTGTCAACTGTGACACATTCTTCTCTTCGTGCAAAGCAGTCAAAGCTAGCATGAGTCAAAGCATACAAAAAAGAGCAAACAGACAGCATGAATTCTACACACAGAAGAATTTAGGACTAGCTGCACACCAGACTGTAAATTATAACTAGCACAAACTATGAGTTACACAGCAGCGCAAGATATACGCACAGTTCAATAATACTGTGGTTCCTAACACTCCCAGATGTGTGAAGTTCAGAAAATTACACTTGTAAGATACCAAGAGAAAAGTACAGACAATGCTTTGGAGGTTTTTCAAGCCAGCACGTCCAAATGAAATTGATGAAAGTAGTACACAAACAGGGCAGCCCAAAATCTTTGAGAAATAGCACAAGTTCACAAGAGCATTGCTGCATCCAAAGCAGTCACCAGCAAAGCTTTCTTACTAAAATGCTTCACAAAAATCAATGGCAGATAAACCAATCTTTGCGGTTGGTTATTATGAACTGATACTGATCAGGGAAATGATGCTGTAGATTGACATGAAATTAATAATGCTTGTTGTGTGGTGCCCAATGACAAAGGTAAATGCTAACAGTTCTGAAATCCTAATGACTGCCAAAGTACTCTTCTGAGCTTTGATTAGTGCTTGTGTTGTGCAATTATGCTTTTCTGTAATTACCGTGAATTACCATCATGATATTATTATTCTCATTTTTTATTCCTCTGAAATTGTCAAAATTTCCTGCAGCTAAAAATGGATTTGATTTGCATTACCACAAGCTTTGATTGTTTAATGAAAAATAATTCCATGCAGACTCTCATGTTAAATTGTCCATTTAAAATTTTCCTGTTATCTAGATTATGTTGAAGTGCTCCTTCTTTCATTTACCATTTGCCTTTATTATCACAGTCACTGCCCTTGCTTTATGCTGGAGGGGAAGGAAACAAAGACATTTTTACCTATATCACTGTTTCTGTCTGGTAGCCCTTCCTCTAAAAGTTCCTCCTTCTCTTAAAAATTCCCTATTTGGAAAGCTTTAAAATGTCAGCACTTTCCATCAAAATGCGGTACCCATGCTAATAGGGTGATTTGCTTCGGGTTGTAGTAGGTTCTGCAGAAACCTACCACTCACTTGCCCTAAGCCAGTGAAGTGACCAAAGTCCCCGAGATGAATCTGTCTATGCCTGATGGCTAAAGAATATTTTTCTCAAGAAATAAATGTAAAGGGGCAGTGCATGTTTCCTAGGAGCTTTCATTTCTCTGCTAGGGTCGCTGCTGAAATGATTTTGGCAAACATGGGTATATTTGAAGCAACTACAGCACTGTAAGCTGCACACCACAGAAGATAGCCTCAAATGAAGACCACTTATCAAAACGAGTCTTCACTTGAGCTTACACAATTCCAGAAAAATCTTAGGAATGATTTTCAAGGTACTTGCACTCCCTGTAAGGAATACCGATCATTTTCATTATTCAGACAGCTACTTAAGAGCCTTGGAAAGAACAAACAAAACTAAGAGACCATGTGATCTTCATAAACTAAAAAAAATAAATGAGTAAATCTATTTTTTGCTCATTTTACAATGGTTTTTGTTTATGTACTGGAAAAAAAAAAAAAAAAAAAAAGACTGGACTTCAAGTCTTGACTTCTGTTGTCTGATTTTTCTTCCTCTTCTGTTAACATAGATATTTCCTCCTTTCCTGGTGATTTTACAAAACATCTCCTGATGTTCTGTTTTACAGTTTCGAGGGCTTCCCAAAGCCTGCTCCAAGACAGCTTGCAGAACATGACAGCAATTATGTCATGAGGAAACACTCAAATCATGTACTCAGCATTGCTGTAATGAAAACGTAGCTTTAGAGACCATTTTAGGAGCTGAAATGAAACAACTGAGTTCAGTAGATTTCTGAGCACTGAAAGCACTTCAAAGTGCATATGGTATGAGAACCAGCAAAAGCCATCCAAAATCCAAGCTGCAATAATCAGAAAACCTGAGTTTGTAAGTCTTTTTCAGAGATGTTAAGTTAAATAACACATCAAAAAGACGAGACATTCAAAATTGAAAAATATTCAAGTAATGCACAACCTAAAAGAAGATGCCACTGAAATATTTCTTCCTACACGTACACACTTTGAGGAAGCAATGTGTGTTTAAACCAATAACTAATAGACACAATCTGTTCTTCAAAGATAATTGACATTCACTTGTATCTTGGTTTACTCTCTCTCTCTCTCTCTCTATTCATACACACATCTGATTTTCTCTCACATACACA